>CM061749.1:119009383-119613899 GCA_030979885.1 Lolium multiflorum | reverse complement strand
TTTTACCTTTCCTCCCGGCAACGGCGCCAGAAAAGTGCTTGATGTCTACGGGTGCTTCTATTCTTGTAGAATGTTGGGCCTCCAAGAGCAGAGGTTTGTAGAACAGCAAGTTTCCCTTAAGTGGATCACCCAAGGTTTATCGAACTCGGGGAGGAAGAGGTCAAAGATATCCCTCTCAAGCAACCCTGCAACCACAAAGCAAGAAGTCTCTTGTGTCCCCAACACACCAAATACACTTGTCAGATGTATAGGTGCACTAGTTCGGCGAAGAGATAGTGAAATACAAGTAATATGGATGTATATGAGTGGTAATAGCAATCTGAATAAAATATGGCAGCGAGTAAACATGCAACAAAACAGTAAACAAACGGAGATTCAATGCTTGGAAGCAAGGCCTAGGGATCCTGCTTTCACTAGTGGACACTCTCAACAATGATCACATAATAGGACTACTCTACACCCTTTTGTTGGATGATGAACACCACTAATTGTGTAGGATTACACGAACCCTCAATGCCGGAGTTAACAAGCTCCACAATATTCGATATTCATATTTAAATAACCTTAGAGTGCAAGATAGATCAACACAATTACACCGAGAACTAACATAGCATGCACACTGTCACCATCACACTATGAAGGAGGCATAGATCACATCAATACTATCATAGCAATAGTTAACTTCATAATCTACAAGAGATTACAATCATAGCCTACGCCAAGTACTACACGATGCACACACTGTCACCATTACACCGTGCAGGAGGAATAGAGTACTTTAATAACATCACTAGAGTAGCACATAGATGATATTCAACTAGATCACATAAAGAGAGAGATGAACCACATAGCTACAGCGGAGCCCTCAGCCCCGGGGGTGAATTACTCCCTCCTCATCATGGAGACAGCGATGGCGGTGAAGATGGCGGAGACGGCGGTGGAGATGACTCCGGCAATTCCCGTCCCGGCGGCGTGCGAACAGAGACTTCGTCCCCGAATCTTGATTTCGCGATGGCGGCGGCTCTGGAAGGTTTTCTCGGGTTTCGTCGAATCGGTGTTTTTAGGTCAGGAAGGCCTTTATAGGCGAAGAGGCGGAGTCGGAGGGGCCACGGGGCTCCCTCCCCATAGGGGGGCGCGCCCACCCCCTTGGCCGCGCCGCCCTGTGGGGTGGGGCCCTCCTGGCTCCCCTCTGCCCTTCTTCGGTTCTCGAAGCGTCCGGGAAAATAGGATGTTGGGCGTTGATTTTGTCCGATTCCGAGAATATTTCCTTTCTAGGATTTCTGAAACCAAGAACAGCAGAAAACATCAACTGGCCCTTCGGCATCTCGTCAATAGGTTAGTTCCGGAAAACGCATAATAATGACATATAATGTGTATAAAACATGTAGGTATCATCAATAAAGTAGCATGGAACATAAGAAATTATAGATACGTTTGGGACATCACACGCCCATACGTCATGTACCTTTCAGGAGGCAAGTCGGGGAAGCCAATCCATTCCTCCCGAAAAATGTTGCAAGTTTCCGACGATGGTAGGGAGATTTCTTGGTGCGTGTAGATGTTCGCGAGGAACCAGTTCCCACCACTGTCCACGCCGGCGATCCAGTCGCCGTTCATGCCAACCCAGAATCTATTGTCCATGAACGGCAGGATGGCTGTGCGCCGAGGATGGTCGAGGGGCACAACGTGGTACACCGTGTGGTGCGCACTACTATCATCATAGTGCCAATGGGCAGAATCGGGCATCAGCAAGCAGGGTCCATCCCAATGGTGTAGATTCATGTTGTCGGCGACATGGCGGCACAGCGTTTTGGAGCATGCGGCCAGCCGGACGTCGACTGTAACGTCCAGACTCTGGGCAATGAGATTGAACAGCTCGGCGGGGAGCTTCCCCCAGTCGCCATACAGCTGGTCGTCGTTCGATGCCGCCATGGAGACGAGATGGATTTAAGAGGGCGGAAGCAAGTATGTGTGATTGGAGATTTGTAGGAGAGTCGAGCGGGAAGGAGGAGTGCTGCGGTTCTGCGGAGGGGTGAGGAGAGAAAGCTATGCAAATGGGAGATCTAGAGGATGAAAAAATTTGCTAGCAGCGCTTGGCGAGTGGAGAACGATGATGGAAGTGGAGAGCCAAGGATGGAAACGATGGAGGTGAAGAGTAGGAGTGGATATGACTTTTTTTATTCTTCAGCAGCTGCATCGATGCGCCGAGTAAAACTTCGGCTAGGATAGCACGCCACTACGTCCTGGTGCAGTTACTGTCCCGTCAAATCAGTTTGACCACAGAAATGGTTTCTTTATTAGTACAGTATAACTTAATTTTTTCGAACAATATATACTAATCCATTTAATATACTCACTCCGATTCATATTACTTGTCAAATGATATGGATGAATCTTGAACTAAAATGTGTCTAGATATATCCATATTATAGTCTACTAATATGAATCGGAGTTTGTTTGGTTCAAAGGATTTCTAAAGGTATCTTGTACGGAGTAGGATTTTTACACATAGGGATTTTTCCTATAAAGCTTGCTTGATTCAAAGGATTGAGAACCCTCCAAAATACCTATGGATTGCTTTCTCTACAATCCTATCTCTTGGTAATATTGCTATGTGTCTATAACAACTATGAAATGAACTCAATCTCAATAGAAATTTCCTTTGTCTTTCCTAATCAAACAACTAGTTATTTTATGTCTTCGTTTACAAATTAAGATAATTTTTAGGTTATAGGTAATCATCGAGCTTATGTGATCATCTTTTATGATCAAACTTACTTGATCAGCCGCGGAGGCGCAAAGGACTAAAGGAGCAGTGGTGTGCATTAATACGGCCGCATGGGGAAGGCACAGCTAGCGACGATGAGACGTATCGCCAGCATTGGCCTAGGGAACCGTCGCCACCATTAATAAAAGCTATCCCTTTGGGCACCATGTCTCCCACTACTCGTGTCACGCGCGCATGTGGGTTACGGATGGATGGGCTGGGGAAGCCGGACAGAAAACATGACAACCAGGGGGGAAATGAATAAAAATAATACAAAGTCGAAAATATTTCGAAAAATAAACTTTGTAAGAAACTCCATGCGTTTAGAAAATGCGAAGGCAATATGTTGAAACACGTCTAGACCACGTCTAGAACCACCGTCCCAAAGCTTAAGGATTAAATTGATTTTTCGAAAGTCAAACTAAGTTAAGTTTGACTAAGTTTTTACCAAAAGCATTAATATGCAAGATACAAAATCAATATTATTAGATAGAAAATAAATTATATTTTCATATGGTGTCTACAAAATATTATATGTGCTGATAGATTCTTTTAAGAGTTTGGTCGAACTTTACTTGGTTTGACTTTTCAAGATAAATATACTAAGCTTTAAGCATTGGAACGGAGGTATTTTTCGAAGCACCTACATGTCTTTAGAAGACAAAAGAAAACATGGAGTAAGGTTGTTTTTTGATGCGCAAAAAGTTTACGTCAAAAGAAACCAAGGTTTATCGAACCAGGAGGAGCCAAGAAGCACGTTGAAGGTTGATGGCGGCGGGATGTAGTGCGGCGCAACACCAGGGATTCCGGCGCCAACGTGGAACCTGCACAACACAAACCAAGTACTTTGTCCCAACGAAACAGTGAGGTTGTCAATCTCACCGGCTTGCTGTAACAAAGGATTAACCGTATTGTGTGGAAGATGATTGTTTGCAAGAAAACAGTAAAACAAGTATTGCAGTAGATTTGTATTTCAGTATAAAAGAATGGACCGGGGTCCACAGTTCACTAGAGGTGTCTCTCCCATAAGATAAAAGCATGTTGGGTGAACAAATTACAGTCGGGCAATTGACAAATAGAGAGGGCACCGCGATGCACATACATGACATGATAAATATAGTGAGATTTAATTGGGCATTACGACAAAGTACATAGACCGCCATCCAACTGCATCTATGCCTAAAAAGTCCACCTTCAGGTTATCATCCGAACCCCTTCCAGTATTAAGTTGCAAAGCAACAGACAATTGCATTAAGTATGGTGCGTAATGTAATCAATAACTACATCCTTAGACATAGAATCAATGTTTTATCCCTAGTGGCAACAGCACAACACAACCTTAGAACTTTCTGTCACTGTCCCAGGTATCAATGTAGGCATGAACCCACTATCGAGCATAAATACTCCCTCTTGGAGTTAAGAGTAAAAACTTGGCCAGAGCCTCTACTAATAACGAAGAGCATGCAAGATCATAAACAACACATAGGTAATAGATTGATAATCACCATAACATAGTATTCTCTATCCATCGGATCCCGACAAACACAACATATAGTATTACAGATAGATGATCTTGATCATGTTAGGCAGCTCACAAGATCCAACAATGAAGCACAATTAGGAGAAGACGACCATCTAGCTACTGCTATGGACCCATAGTACAGGGGTGAACTACTCACTCATCACTCCGGAGGCGACCATGGCGGTGTAGAGTCCTCCGGGAGATGAATCCCCTCCGGCAGGGTGCCGGAGGCGATCTCCTGAATCCCCCGAGATGGGATTCGCGGCGGCGGCGTCTCCGAAGGTTTTCCGTATCGTGGCTCTCGGACTGGGGTGTTTCGCGACGGAGGCTATAAGTAGGCGAAAGGGTAGGTCAAGAGGCGGCACGAGGGGCCCAGGGGCCGGCGCGCCAGGGCCTGGGCCGCGCCGCCGTCATCCGGCCACCTCGTGGCCCCACTTCGACCCTTCATCTGGAAGCTTCGTGCAAAAATAGGACCCGGGCGGTGATTTCGTCCAATTCCGAGAATATTTCCTTACTAGGATTTCTGAAACCAAAAACAGCAGAAAACAACAATGGCTCTTCGGCATCTTGTTAATAGGTTAGTTCCGAAAATGCGTAAATACGACATATAATGTGCATAAAACATGTAGGTATCATCAATAAAGTAGCATGGAACATAAGAAATTATCGATACGTTGGAGACGTATCAGCATCCCCAAGCTTAGTTCTGCTCGTCCCGAGCAGGTAAAACGATAAGAAAGATAATTTCTGAAGTGACATGCCATCATAATCTTGATCATACTATTTGTAAAGCATATGTAATGAATGCAGCGATCAAAACAATGGTAATGACATGAGTAAACAAGTGAATCATAAAGCAAAGACTTTTCATGAATAGTACTTCAAGACAAGCATCAATAAGTCTTGCATAAGAGTTAACTCATAAAGCAATAATTCAAAGTAAAGGTATTGAAGCAACACAAAGGAAGATTAAGTTTCAGCGGTTGCTTTCAACTTACAACATGTATATCTCATGGATATTGTCAACATAAAGTAATATAACAAGTGCAATATGCAAGTATGTAGGAATCAATGCACAGTTCACACAAGTGTTTGCTTCTTGAGGTGGAGAGAGATAGGTGAACTGACTCAACATAAAAGTAAAAGAATGGTCCTTCAAAGAGGAAAGCATCGATTGCTATATTTGTGCTAGAGCTTTGGTTTTAAAAACATCAAGAGAGCATAAAAGTAAAGTTTTGAGAAGTGTTTGTTGTTGTCAACGAATGGTAATGGGTACTCTAACTACCTTATCAACCAGACTTTCAAGAGCGGCTCCCATGAAGGACGTTATTTCTACCACCGTGGTAGATCATCCCTCTTCTCTTTTGTTTACACATGTATTTTAGTGGGGTGGCACTCCTTCCAACCTTTCTTTCACAAACCATGGCTAACCGAATCCTCGGGTGCCTGCCAACAATCTCATACCATGAAGGAGTGCCTTTTTATTTTAATTTTATTATGATGACACTCCTCCCCACCTTTGCTTTCTCAAGCCATGGCTAACCGAATCCTTCGGGTGCCGTCCAACCTTTCACATACCATGGAGGAGTGTCTATTTGCAAAATTAAGTTGCTTACTGATGAATCAGAGCAAAACATGTGAAGAGAATTATTAATGAAGTTAATTAATTGGGGCTGGGAACCCCTTTGCCAGCTCTTTATGCAAAGTTATTGGATAAGCGGATGAAGCCACTAGTCCATTGTGAAAGTCTGTCCGAAGTAAATGACAAGATCGAAAGATAAAACACCACATACTTCCTCATGAGCTATAAAACATTGACACAAATAAGAGATGATAAATTTTGAATTGTTTAAAGGTAGCACTCAAGCAATTTACTTTGGAATGGCGGAGAAATACCATGTAGTAGGTAGGTATGGTGGACACAATTGGCATAGTGGTTGGCTCAAGGATTTTGGATGCATGAGAAGTATTCCTCTCGATACAAGGTTTAGGCTAGCAAGGTTTATTTGAAACAAACACAAGGATGAACCGGTGCAGCAAGACTCACATAAAAGACATATTGCAAACATTATAAGACTCTATACCGTCTTCCTTGTTGTTCAAACTCAATACTAGAAATTATCTAGACCTTAGAGAGACCAATTATGCAAACCAAATTTTAGCATGCTCTATGTATTTCTTCACTAATAGGTGAAAAGTATATGATGCAAGAGCTTAAACATGAGCACAACAATTGCCAAGTATCACATTATCCAAGACATTTTAGAATTACTACATGTAGCATTTTCCAATTCCAACCATATAACAATTTAACGAAGAAGAAACTTCGCCTTGAACATTATGAGTAAAGCCTAAGGACATATTTGTCCATATGCAACAGCGGAGCGTGTCTCTCTCCCACACAAAGAATGCTAGGATCCAACTTTATTCAAACAAAACAAAAACTAAAGCAAACCGACGCTCCAAGCAAAGTGCATAAGATGTGACGGAATAAAAATGTAGTTTCAGGGGAGGAACCTGATGATGTCGTCGATGAAGAAGGGGATGCCTTGGGCATCCCCAAGCTTAGACGCTTGAGTCTTCTTAGAATATGCAGGGGTGAACCACGGGGCATCCCCAAGCTTAGAGCTTTCACTCCTCTTGATCATAGTATATCATACTCCTCTCTTGATCCTTGAAAACTTCCTTCACACCAAACTTCAAGCAAACTCATTAGAGGGTTAGTGCATGATAAAAATTTACATGTTCAGAGGTGACACAATCATTCTTAACACTTCTGGACATTGCATAAAGCTACTGGACATTAATGGATCAAAGAAATTCATCCAACATAGCAAAAGAGGCAATGCGAAATAAAAGGCAGAATCTGTCAAAACAGAACAGTCCGTAAAGACGAATTTTAAAATGGCACCAGACTTGCTCAAATGGAAAAACTCAAAACTAATGAAAGTTGCGTACATATCTGAGGATCACTCACGTAAATTGGCATAATTTTCTGAGTTTCCTACAGAGAATTAGGCCCAGATTCGTGACAGCAAAGAAATCTGTCTCTGCGCAGTAATCCAAATCTAGTATGAACCTTACTATAGAGACTTTACTTGGCACAAAAACATGATAAGGAGAGGTTGCTACAGTAGTAAACAACTTCCAAGACTCAAATATAAAACAAAGTGCTGTAGTAAAAACATGGGTTGTCTCCCATAAGCGCTTTTCTTTAACGCCTTTCAGCTAGGCGCAGAAAGTGTATATCAAGTATTATCAAGAGATGAAGCATCAACATCATTACCAGGGGTGTTGGGAGTTTTATCAACAATGCATTGTATCTGATCTATATAAGTAACTCCTCTCTCATTGCTCCTAGGCTTACTATTCTCATCAAACAAATTTTCAGGAACAAGCCAAGCATAGTTATTTTCCAAGGCTTCATGCATCCCTAGGAGCTTACTAGGTATTGGCGCCTTAATTTCTCTACCATCATTAACATTACTAGTATACTTAATTCTATCCATATCCATCTTTTCAAGTATTTGTTTAAAATTAGGAAAGAAACCAAGCCTCTTATGCTTAATAAAAACTTTTCTAGCTTCTTTAACTATATCCTCAAATTCTCTAACAAGGACTTTTAAAACAAAATTTCTCTTTTCTCCCATCTCCATATCCGAAAGTGTAAGAAACATATGCTGTATTATGGGATTAAGATTAACAAATCTAGTTTCCAACATGTGTATTAAACAGGCAGAAGCACTTTCATAAGTAGGAGCAGTTTTTAATAATGGTATATCTTCAAAATCTTCATCCATGCTAACATGGGTGAAAAATTCTTCTATATTATCTCTTCCAATGATACACCCTCGTCCTACCGGTATCTTTTCCATAGTAAACTTAGGATCAAGCATGATGAAATAAACGAAGGTAAATAAAGCAAACTAGATAAAGTAAATGCAAGTAACTAATTTTTGTGTGTTTTTGATATAGAGAGCAAGACAATAAATAAAGTAAAGCTAGCAACTAATTTTTTTGTGTTTTGTTTAGGTGCAGCAAACAAAGTAGTAAATAAAATAAAGCAAGACAAAAACAAAGTAAAGAGATTGAGAAGTGGAGACTCCCCTTGCAGCGTGTCTTGATCTCGGCAACGGCAGAAAATATGCTTGATGCGCGTAGATGTACCGTTTGGGAACCCCAATAGGAAGGTATGATGCGCACAGCAGCAAGTTTTCCCTCAGAAAGAAACCAAGGTTTATCGAACCAGGAGGAGCCAAGAAGCACGTTGAAGGTTGATGGCGGCGGGATGTAGTGCGGCGCAACACCAGGGATTCCGGCGCCAATGTGGAACCTGCACAACACAAACCAAGTACTTTGTCCCAACGAAACAGTGAGGTTGTCAATCTCACCGGCTTGCTGTAACAAAGGATTAACCGTATTGTGTGGAAGATGATTGTTTGCAAGAAAACAGTAAAACAAGTATTGCAGTAGATTTGTATTTCAGTATAAAAGAATGGACCGGGGTCCACAGTTCACTAGAGGTGTCTCTCCCATAAGATAAAAGCATGTTGGGTGAACAAATTACAGTCGGGCAATTGACAAATAGAGAGGGCACCGCGATGCACATACATGACATGATAAATATAGTGAGATTTAATTGGGCATTACGACAAAGTACATAGACCGCCATCCAACTGCATCTATGCCTAAAAAGTCCACCTTCAGGTTATCATCCGAACCCCTTCCAGTATTAAGTTGCAAAGCAACAGACAATTGCATTAAGTATGGTGCGTAATGTAATCAATAACTACATCCTTAGACATAGAATCAATGTTTTATCCCTAGTGGCAACAGCACAACACAACCTTAGAACTTTCTGTCACTGTCCCAGGTATCAATGTAGGCATGAACCCACTATCGAGCATAAATACTCCCTCTTGGAGTTAAGAGTAAAAACTTGGCCAGAGCCTCTACTAATAACGGAGAGCATGCAAGATCATAAACAACACATAGGTAATAGATTGATAATCACCATAACATAGTATTCTCTATCCATCGGATCCCGACAAACACAACATATAGTATTATAGATAGATGATCTTGATCATGTTAGGCAGCTCACAAGATCCAACAATGAAGCACAATTAGGAGAAGACGACCATCTAGCTACTGCTATGGACCCATAGTCCAGGGGTGAACTACTCACTCATCACTCCGGAGGCGACCATGGCGGTGTAGAGTCCTCCGGGAGATGAATCCCCTCTCCGGCAGGGTGCCGGAGGCGATCTCCTGAATCCCCGTGATGGGATTCGCGGCGGCTGCGTCTCTGGAAGGTTTTCCGTATCGTGGCTCTCGGGGGGTTTCGCGACGGAGGCTATAAGTAGGCGAAAGGGTAGGTCAAGAGGCGGCACGAGGGCCCAGGGCAGGCCGGCGCGGCCAGGGCCGGCCGCGCCGCCCTGTCATCTGGCCACCTCGTGGCCCCACTTCGACTCCCCTTCGGTCTTCTGGAATCTTCGTGCAAAAATAGGACCCTGGGCGGTGATTTCGTCCAATTCCGAGAATATTTCCTTACTAGGATTTCTGAAACCAAAAACAGCAGAAAACAGCAACTGGCTCTTCGGCATCTTGTTAATAGGTTAGTTCCAGAAAATGCGTAAATACGACATATAATGTGCATAAAACATGTAGGTATCATCAATAAAGTAGCATGGAACATAAGAAATTATCGATACGTTGGAGACGTATCAGTCTTTAGAAGACAAAAGTAAACATGGAGTAAGGTTGTTTTTTGTGCAAAAGTTTACGTCAAAATCTGGTTATTTGTGTAAAAAGAATCTCAAATTGTGTTATGTGCAAAAACTGCACCAACAAGTGGTGGTATGTGCAATTTCCTCCGTCACACAAAAGGCAAGCCATTGATACATACTTAATTGTGAATAATTACAAAAGTAGTAGGCAACTAATAAGCGCACATGATTAAACTGCTATGCGAGATCTTCAGCCACCAGAAGTCGTTCCCGCGCCTCTCTAGCATTGAAAATCACGCGTTCTGCGACTTCCATCAAAGAGACAAGCTGAGCTTTGATCCGTTCTCCCAGATGAATGGCCTCGTCACAACTCCTACGAGCACAGGCCGTGATCTCATCCACTTCTAGGAAAGACACCGCCTGCCTGTACCGAAATATCTTGATCCCTAACTCTCTGTTCTCCTCCCGCATGCTGGCAAGATCCAACTTCATCCTTCGACAGGATAAGCAAGGGGAGTGATCCTGCCAAAGGTAACAACAAACATATCGAGCGTTACCGGCAAACGAAGGGCACAAATTGGCTGATTAACGAATGTGGTCACAAACATGTAGGACAGACTTAAGTGGTGTCTACATGTCAGTGACTCGAAGTACCCAAAAACCAGCAACCCAAAGTCAGCTAATATTAACCTCCGTCTTCAGCTCCTTCATCCTCTTGAACGGCGGGGAAGCTGGCAACTTATCTTCTTCTACGACCTCTCGCTGGAACCTGACGTCGAAGGATGAGAGATCCTGCGAACGGATGTGCTGCGCCTGCGCGTGCGATTCACCAGGGCGCTTCTGGCGTAACTCGGAGTTCTCCGCGCCGAGATGCGGAAGTTCCGCTCCCGGGGCCTTGTTGACCCTAAGCCGAGATAGCTCCTGTGTAAGCCGACGAAAAACGTTCAAAATGTTACAGATCAGGCATATCATTACCAGTGCAAACGAGGTAAGTGAATCTCCGGGATCTCGCCCAACGACCGCGGTTGGTCCAATGCCACCACATCTTCTCCGAGATTGACTAACTCCTTTACATCATCTTCTCCGACATTGACTATCTCCTTTACATCATCTTCTGCTCCGAGCTTGACCATCTCCTTTACATCATCTTCTACTGCGAGCTTGATCATCTGCCTCACATCATCTTCTCCGGCGATATCGACACTCTCCTGCGGAAGATAACAGATATAAGTCCGAGTATTAGCAGCAAAACGAAGGTAATTAAAAGAGGCGTAGTAACCCTTGTGTCCTGGCTCATCAACGGCGGGGACGCTGAGCCCGCATCGTCTCCTCCGAGATCTCCCTTCGGAGGCAGGATTGTTAGAGACAGTGTACTTCTGGTAGTAGTATTTATGCGTGGGGCGCCAGGGGGTCGAGAAGCTAGGACTGCATCTTCTCCTCCGAGCTCTTCCTTGGTAGACATGACAAATGAAACGAGGTGTGAGGGGCGTAAGGTATAAAAATGGCGGACGGCCGCCCCGCCTCGGCCCTCCAAGGCTTATTTTTTTTGCCTTACTAAACTAAAAAACATATTTTGCGTCTCACACGTCTGCCCTAAGAGGGCTGCAGGGTCCCATACATGCAGGTCCCACACTTTAGTGAGCACAAGTCATGTGCGGTAGGTAGGCAAACTTCCAACAATCTTCTTTGTCAAGTACTCAAGTGAAAACACGTCGTCAAGACTCTCTCTCTCTCTCCCCCCTTTGTCATTGAAAAAAAAGAATATTAGACGGGCGCGTAGCCTGCACTGCAGGGGGCGATTTTGACAAAGTAACCCTTTTGGCGAAGAAAAACACAGAATGAGCCACACAAAAAGGTTAGTCCAGTGAAATAGATTGCTCAGAGGGTCAGTCCGTGCTTTTCTTTGCCAAAAGGGTTATTTCTGTCAAAATCGCCGCACTGCAGGTTTGCAGCACTGAAAAACCTTGCGTGCCAGTCAACATCACTTCCCGGAAAGGTTGAAGCATTTCGAGGCCGTGACTGCTCTCCCTTCCTCTTCTCCTTCCGTGTGACCCTCTTCCACCTTTTATCCTTTGCAACATTTGCAAAAAATTGTCCGTGACTTGTGCTCACTGAAGTGTGGGACCTCACGCATGGGAACCACACGTAAGTGACAGACCTGTTGGTGTAATAATTCGGGTGATCATTATACTGTATTAGAACTCCGTACAAAGTTTCGTATGGATTCAAGGGTAGGAAAGCCAAGTTAACTCATTTACATGACATTATTTTTTCCATGAACCCAAGTTAACTCATCTAACACTTGGTACATTTTGGTTATATTCGAAATTTTACTTGAAACTTGTTGGTCATGCCATTTTACTACTCGCCTAACACTTTTCCGCGCGTGAAGGGATGGTGGGACCCCAAAAAACTTGCAAATACGAGCTAAATTTGTGGGACCCCAAAAAACTTGCAAATACGAGCGCTTCATCCAAAAGAAACACACTCGTGTCCCCTACCACCACCACCACCCCATGATTTTGACCTAAATTTGAAATCAAGCCAAAGGTGGTTCAAAACCGGCAATCGGAAAGCATGGATTGTGCGTCTTTTTTCTATATAGCTAGGGAAAATAGCAGACATGCCATACCAATGTTTTAGAAAAGAGAGCTTTTACTTGTGCATTTTGGGTTGTCGCGCATAAATGTGCTTTTACTTGTCTGCCACCAATTAATCCAATTCTCATTTGTGGGGAAACATGACACTAGATGGCCATTTCCAAAGTTTCATGAATTATCTCAATGTGAATCCATATATGTACCATTTTTGGGGGCTAAATTGCTTAAATGCAAATTTGAACAGTGCATAGATGAAGTACATATCAAACAAATAACTGAAAAAAATACAGAGGTGTGTGACCCGAATGTCTGGAGCCATGGTACAAGAGATATAATGGCTAACCACACGAGCCCCTTCGTCCAACTAGCTAGCACAAAACAAGGGTGAGCGTCATGAGATTGATCGACATCAATTTCAGAACATGCCAAAGTTATTGTGGGGCTCGATATAAAAAAGCTCGAAACAAAGCATGAATATTGAGTCATATCATTTGTGGTTTACATACTACCTCTATATATATATATATATATATATATATATATATATATATATATATATATATATATATATATGACAATACCAAATGAACGTGGCATATATATACACACTTGTATATCCTCTTTTAGAAGAACCCTGCACAGTTTTCGGCACCACATGTGTGTTTGAGTACAAGTTCCACTCACTTCCCAAAAGTGTGTGAGCATTGTATTAAGTACTACAAGAAAACAATGGCAAACCTTTGAATCCCATGACTGATTTTTTGTTGTAGTGATATATAGATTTATAAGTGTTTAGGGTTAGGGGGTTAGGGTTTATAGAGATGATGCACATATTTTGATTTCACGCTTGTGATGTACAATACTACATAAGTAAGAAATTAAACAAGCATGACCTTTGTTAGAATAACATTTAACATGTTCTCTCACCATTCATATATGTTGGAGTTTGCCTTGCTTCTTCAATTTCCCACGTGCACATGTTACTACGAGAACCAAGGCAAACTTTTAAATCATTGTTGGGACTGGCTAGATGCACCACCATGCCCAATTTGGGCACATTATAATAAAATATGTCACAAATATGGCCATATATAACTATATATATTATTCGGCTTGAAACCCATGAATCTTCATACACGATAGTCCATTTTGTGAAGAAAAAATGTTTTTTATTACCCTATCACGGGTTTCTTATTTTCCCTGTCCACTAGTACACCTATATATGAGCACTCAATGCGGAAGGGTTTCATTTTTTTATTTCAAAACCAGATCAAAATGGTCGACATGATTATCCATTCAAAGGGGTTGAATATTTCAGTACTATCACTGGTTTATGTATATAGTGTAAGTAATATGAATCTGAAAATGATTTTGGGGGATTTCTATGACCAAGTTATAACACACCTACATTTCAGATTTGAATTACTTCCAATAAATCAGCATATAGTCATTTAAATGTGTGAAACTGGCTAAAAACACTAAAAATCGTAAAGAGTTGGGAATTGGCACTAAAATATGGCCTAGTTTATCTTTAAAATGTAGAGGCGCCATTTTGACCGGCCCGTATCTTATGTACCCCACTCGAAAATGATAAACTATCACGAATTACCATTTATTTTAGGCATTACTTTTCACGGTAAAAATGATAAACTATATCACGAAGTTCCATTTCCGTCAAGATAGTCCGCATTACTTTTTTGTTGAGATATAAACCCCCACAACGGCGGACACAGATTAGGTGACATGCACCTTTTGCATGTCAGTCTAAATTCAAATTTAAACATTGCGAAAAAATCTGGAAAAATCATGCATGTTCACAGCACATATTAAGATAACCCCTAAAAATTTCATATCAAAATTCGAAACATACATCGAGAAACAAAAAAGAGAAACTCAGATGTGAATAGTGTACAGAGAAACTTAGATTTCTCTTTTCTGTTTCTCGATGTATGTTTCGAATTTTGATCTGAAATTTTTAGGGGTTATCTTAATATGTGTTTTGAACATGCATGATTTTTTTCAGATTTTTTGGCAATGTTTAAATTTGGATTTAGGCCGCATGTCCCACGGGACATGCAAAAGGTGCATGTCACCTGATCTCTATCCCACAACGGCCATCTCCTCCTTAATTTATTGTGTAAAACCCCCACAACGGTCACCTCCTCCTTAATTTATTGTGTAAACCCCTACAACGGTCATCTCTTCCTTATAAACAACCACAACGGCCATCCCTTGTGTCAATAGGTTCTGCCTCTCTCTTCTTCGTTCACATACACTTGATCCATTGCCATGGCGTCCACGTCTCGGACACCGACCAGAAGGGGAAGGGGAAGGGGCGGCCGGGGTGATGGATCATCATCATTGCCACCACCACCGTCAACACTGTCTTTGATCATAGAGGAGTTCTTCATCGTCGTCTATGAAGACCCTTTGGTCAAGAAGGTACGTACGCGTTCCCACATATATGATGCATGTGATTAATTATGGGCATGTTCTAAAAAACATTTAATTTCAAACGATCGGCGCTCGATCTCTTTGCAGGCTCTCCCAAAAAAGTTTGCGGACTATCTTGACGGCCAGGAGCCAGCTAAGGTGTATCTGCGAGCAGCTGACTGCGGTCCTCGTCTCTGGACCGTGGAGGTCCTATTTGACGGACAAGGCCGGATGTACCTCGACAAGGGCTGGGAGAATTTCGCCATCGCGCACGGTGTGGATTTCGGCTGCTTCGTACACTTCAAATATGAAGGCGATGATGTGCTCACAGTGAAGGTGTTCGACGGAACAATGTGCAGGAAGTACTACTACTCGGACGACGATGATACTGACGATGAAAGCGACGACGACGTGAAGCCATGCATCCATCCTCTTTAGATAAGGGGACTATGACCAAGAATATATATGTAGCTTCATATATATGTAGCTTCATATGCATCGATTTTAGAGGTGGATAACTGGAGAGAGAGAGAGAGAGAGAGAGAGATAGAGAGAGAGAGTCTTGATGCGTCTTCTCTTGACAAAGAAGATGGGAGTTTGCCTACCTACCGCACATGACTTGTGCTCACTGAAGTGTGGGACCTCACGCATGGGAACCACACGTAAGTGACAGACCTGTTGGTGTAATAACTCAGGTGATCATTATACTGTATTAGTACAAAGTTTCCTATGGATTCAAGGGTAGGAAAGCCAAGTTAACTCATTTACATGACATTATTTTTTCCATGAAGCCAAGTTAACTCATCTATCAATTGGTAAATTCTGGTTATATTCGAAATTTTACTTGAAACTTGTTGGTCATATATGCCATTTTACTACTCGCCTAACACTTTTTCCGCGCGTGAAGGGAGGGGGTGGGCATGATGCTACCCTGAATTTTTGTGACCCCCAAAAACTAGCAAATACGAGAGAGGCATCCAAAGAAACACACTCGTCCCCTACCCCCCCCCAATTTGAAATCCAGCCAAAGGTGGATCAAAAAAGGCAATCGAAAAGCGTGGATTGTTCATCTTTTTCTATATAGTTAGGGTTAGGGTTTATGGTTTATAGAGATGCACATATTTTCATTTCACATTTGTGATGTACAATAATACATAGGTAAGATTCCAAGCATGACCTTTGTTAGAATAACCTTTAACGTGTTCTCTCACCTTTAGATTCAAATGGGCATAAACATTCAGAAAAAATCAAAAAAAATGAAAAACCAAAGCACATAGTCTTCTTATGTCATATAGTAAGAATTGAAGTTGATAAACAAGGTCTAGACATATTCAAACCAGTCAAATCATGTATCTACACCTAACCCTAAACTTTATCTTATGAAGTCAAGCATGAAGAGAAATGGTTTTGGGTTTCAAACATGGAAATTTCAAAAACCTCCCAAAAGCTTCATTTTAGAGTGACTAAGAAGGATACAGGCTTACCTTTTCATTTTCATGTTATAAACTTGTTTAAATCCTGGTCAAAACTAGGATTTGAACGAGATTCAAATGGGTATAAAAAATAAAAAAACGCACATAGCCTTTTTATGTCATATATATAATGCATGAGCACTCAAGTTGATAAACATGGTCTAGACATATTCAAACTAGAAAAATCATGTATCTACCCTTGCCCTAACCTTAAACTCTGTATTATGGAGTCAAGCATGAAGAGAAGTGGTTTTGGGTTTCAAACATGGAAATTTCAAATTGATGAACAAGTTCTAGGCATATTCAAAACAGAAAAAGCATGTATCTACCCCCTAACCATAAAGTCGGTCGATCTTATGAAGTCTATTAGCATGAAGAGAAGTCTTATTGGTTTCAAACATGGAAATTTCAAGAACCTCCCAAAAGCTTCATTTTAGAGTGACTAAAAAAGATCCATGCTTGCCTTTTCATTTTCATGTTTTAAAATTGTTTAAATCTTGGTCAAACCTAGCTAGTATTCAACCAAGATTCAAATGGGCATAAAATTCAAAAAAACCAGAAAATGAAAACCAAAGCACATAGCCTTCTTATGTCATATATAGATCAACAAGGTCTAGACATATTCAAAACAGAAAAAAGCATGTATCGATCTACCCCTAACCCTTAACTCTGTCTTATGAAGTCAAGCATGAAGAGAAGTGGTTTTGGGTTACAAACATTATATTGAGATTTCAAGATCGAACCCCCCAAAAGCTTCATTTTAGAATGACTAAGAAGGATCCAGGCTTGCCTTTTCATTTTCATGTGTTTTAAACTTGCTAAAATCTTGGTCAAACCTAGGACTTGACCAAGATTCAAATGGGCATAAACATTCAGAAAAATCAAAAAATGAAAACCAAAGCACATAGCCTTCTTATGTCATATATATATAGTAAGCATTCAAGTTGATCGATATGAACAAGGTCTAGACATATTCAAAACAGAAAAAGCATGTATCTACCCCTAGCCCTTAACTATGTCTTATGAAGTCAAGCATGAAGAGAAGTGGTTTGGGGTTTCAAACATGGAAATTTCAAAAACTTCCCGCCAAAAGCTTAATTTTAGAGTGAATAAGAAGGATCCAAGCTTAATTACCTTTTCATTTTCAGGATTTATGCTTGTTTAAATCTTGGTCAAACATAGGATTTGACCAACACACATATAGTCTTCTTATGTCATATAATGAGCATTCAAGTTGATAAACATGGTCTAGACATATTAAAACAAGAAAAATCATGTATCTACCATGTCCCTAACCCTAAACTCGATATGTCTTATGAAGTCAAACATGAAGAGAAGTGGTTTTGGGTTTCAAACATGGAAATTTCTAGACCCCCCCAAAGCTTCATTTTAGAGTGACTAATTAAGAAGGATTCAGGCTTACCTTTTCATTTTCATGTTTTAATCTTGTTTAAATCTTGGTCAAACCTAGGATTTGACCAAGATTCAAATGGGCATAAAAATTCAAAAAACATAAAAAAATGAAAAACTAAAGCACATAGCCTTCTTATGTCATATATATATAGTAAGCCTTCAAGTTGATGAACAAGGTGTAGACATATTCAAAATAGAAAAAGCATGTATCTACCCCCTAACCCTTAACTCTGTCTTATGAAGTCAGGCATGAAGATAAGTGGTTTTGGGTTTCAAACATGGAAATTTCAAAAACATCCCAAAAGCTTAATTTTAGAGTGACTAAAAAGGATCGAAGCTTACCTTTTCATTTTCATGTTTATGCGTGTTTAAATCTTGGTCAAACATAGGATTTGACCAAGATTCAAATGGGCATAAACATTCAGAAAAAAATAAAAAACCAACGCACATTAGTAGCCCAAAATCGAACCAGTAGTTGGATATTTTTGAACTTGATCTGTAGTAGTGGGCAAAACCCTAGATTAACCTATTTAATCATAGATTCGTAGGTCGATTTTTCTACTTTTTTATTATTACTATGTAGCACATGTGTGTTTGCCCGTCGAGTGAAACTCGAAGGAAGAGGGATCACTCGGAAGGAGTGAAGAAGGGAGTGCATTATGGTGTCTCCCCTTTTTCGGGTGATGATGTTGACTGTTGTGCAGGGTTTGTCAGTGAGCAGGAGGTGCGAGCGAGCGAGCGAGTCGAGCGAGGCCGAGAATGAGAGAGATTTTTTTTTTGTGAGAGGGACAACCGAAGGATCCAGAAGGACCCACAGACTTCCAATACGCATCTGATGCGTCTTCTCTTGACAAAGAAGATGGCTGGGAGTTTGCGTACCTACTGCACGTGACTTGTGCTCACTGAAGTGTGGGACCTCACGCATGGGCACCACACGTAAGTGACAGACCTGTTGTGTAAAAACTCAGTTGATTATTATAGTGCATTAGAACAAAGTTACCTATGGACTAAAGGGTAGGAAATCCAAGTTAACTCATTTACATGACATTAATTTTTCCATGAAGCAAAGTTAACACATCTATCAATTGGTACATTTTGGAGTGACTAAGAAGGATCCATGCTTACTTATTCGTTTACACGTGTTAAACTTGTTTAAATCTTGCTCAAACCTAGGATTTCACCAAGATTCAAATGGGCAGGAAAATAAAAAAACGAAAAAAATGAAAAACCAATGCACATAGTCTTCTTATGTCATATAGTAAGCATTCAAGATGATAAACAAGGTCTAGACATATTCAAACCAGACAAATCATGTATCTACTCCCTAACGACCCTAAAATATGTCTTATGAAGTAAGGCATGAAGAGAAGTGGTTTTGGGTTTCAAACATGGAATTTTCAAAAACCTCCCAAAAGCTTCATTTTAGAGTGACTAAGAAGGACCGAGGCTTACCTTTTCATTTTCATGTTTTAAACTTGTTTAAATCTTGGTCAAACCTATTTGACCAAGATTCAAATGGGCATAAAATTCAAAAAATCAGAAAAATGAAAAACCAAAGCACATAGCCTTCTTATGTCATAAAGTAAAAGTTGATAAACAAGGTCTAGACATATTCAAACTAGACAAATCATGTATCTACACCTAACACTAAACTCTGTCTTATGAAGTCAAGCATGAAGAGAAGTGGTTTTGGGTTTCAAACATAAAAATTTCAAGAACATCCCAAAAGCTGCTTCATTTTAGAGTGACTAAGAAGGATCCAGGCTTACCTTTTCGTTTTCATATTTTAAACTTGTTTAAATCCTGGTCAAACCTAGGATTTGACCAAGATTCAAATGGGCATAAAATTCAAAAAAATAGAAGAATGAAAAACAAAAGCACATAGTCTAGCTTCTTATGTCATATAGATAGTAAGCATTCAAGTTGATAAACAAGGTTTAGACATGTGTTCAAACCAGACAAATCATGTATCTACCCCCTAACCATAAACTCTCGGTCGATCTTATGAAGTCTAGCATGAAGAGAAGTCGTATTGGTTTCAAACATGGAAATTTCAAGAACCTCCCACGAGCTTCATTTTAGAGTGACTACAAAAGATCCAGGCTTGCCTTTTCATTTTCATGTTTTTAAATTGTTTAAATCTTGGTCAAACCTAGCTAGCTAGTATTTGACCAAGATTCAAATGGGCATAAAATTAAAAAAACCAGAAAAATGAAAAACCAAAGCACATAGCCTTCTTATGTCATATAAAATAAGCATTCAAGTTGATAAACAAGGTCTAGACATATTCAAAATAGAAAAAGCATGTATCTACCCCTAACCCTTAACTCTGTCTTATGAAGTCAAGCATGAAGAGAAGTGGTTTTGGGTTTCAAACATGGAAATTTCAAAAACTTTCCAAAAGCTTAATTTTAGAGTGACTAGGAGAGGATCCAGGCTTAACTTTTAATTTTCATGTTTCAAGTTTGTTTAAATCTTGGTCAAACCTAGGATTTGACCAACAAGATTCAAATGAGCATAAAAATTCAGAAAAAAACAAAAAGAAAAGAAAAGAAAAACCAAAGCACATAGTCTTCTTACGTCATATATATAGTAAGCATTCAAGATGATAAACAAGGTCTAGACATATTCAAACCCGACAAATCATGTATCTACTCCTAACCCTAAACTCTGTCTTATGAAGTCAACCGTGAAGAGAAGTGGTTTTGGGTTTAAACATTGAGATTTCAAGAACCCCCCAAAAGCTTCATTTTTAGAATGACTAAGAAGGATCCAGGCTTACCCTTTTCATTTTCATGTGTTTTAAACTTGCTTAAATCTTGGTCAAACCTAGGATTTGACCAAGACTCAAATGGGCATAAAAACTCAAACCCGATAAACATTCACCTTTTTCTATATAGTTAGGGTTAGGGTTTATGGTGTTTATAGAGATCGATGCACATATTTTCATTTCACATTTGTGATGTACAATAATACATAGGTAAGATTCCAAGAATGACCTTTGTTAGAATAACCTTTAACGTGTTCTCTCTCACCTTTAGATTCAAATGGGCATAAACATTCAGAAAAAATGAAAAAAT
Source organism: Lolium multiflorum (assembly GCA_030979885.1). Classification (NCBI taxonomy): domain Eukaryota; kingdom Viridiplantae; phylum Streptophyta; class Magnoliopsida; order Poales; family Poaceae; genus Lolium; species Lolium multiflorum. Next base: position 119,592,883 of record CM061749.1, on the reverse strand, counting down.
GAAAAACCAAAGCACATAGTCTTCTTATGTCATATAGTAGGAATTGAAGTTGATAAACAAGGTCTAGACATATTCAAACCAGACAAATCATGTATCTACACCTAACCCTAAACTTTGTCTTATGAAGTCAAGCATGAAGAGAAATGGTTTTGGGTTTCAAACATGGAAATTTCAAAAACCTCCCAAAAGCTTCATTTTAGAGTGACTAAGAAAGATACAGGCTTACCTTTTTAAATACCTAGTTTTAAACTTGTTTAAATCTAGGTCAAACCTAGGATTTCACCAAGATTTAAATGGGCATAAACATTCAGAAAAAACAAAAAATGAAAAACCAACGCACATATATAGTCTTCTTATGTCATATAGCTAGTAAGCATTCAAGTTGATAAACAAGCATGTCTAGACAAATTCAAACCCGACAAATCATGTATATACCCCTAACCCTAAACTATATGTATTATGAAGTCAACCATGAAGAGAAGTGGTTTTGGGTTTCAAACATTATACTGAGATTCAAGAACCCCCCAAAAGCTTCATTTTAGAATGACTAAGAAGGATCCAGGCTTGCCTTTTCATTTTCATGTGTTTTAAACTTGCTAAAATCTTGGTCAAACCTAGGACTTGACCAAGATTCAAATGGGCATAAACATTCAGAAAAAATCAAAAAATGAAAACCAAAGCACATAGCCTTCTTATGTCATATATATATAGTAAGCATTCAAGTTGATCGATATGAACAAGGTCTAGACATATTCAAAACAGAAAAAGCATGTATCTACCCCTAGCCCTTAACTATGTCTTATGAAGTCAAGCATGAAGAGAAGTGGTTTTGGGTTTCAAACATGGAAATTTAAAAACTTCCCGCCAAAAGCTTAATTTTAGAGTGAATAAGAAGGATCCAAGCTTAATTACCTTTTCATTTTCAGGATTTATGCTTGTTTAAATCTTGGTCAAACATAGGATTTGACCAACACACATATAGTCTTCTTATGTCATATAATGAGCATTCAAGTTGATAAACATGGTCTAGACATATTAAAACAAGAAAAATCATGTATCTACCATGTCCCTAACCCTAAACTCGATCTGTCTTATGAAGTCAAACATGAAGAGAAGTGGTTTTGGGTTTCAAACATGGAAATTTCTAGACCCCCCAAAGCTTCATTTTAGAGTGACTAATTAAGAAGGATTCAGGCTTACCTTTTCATTTTCATGTTTTAATCTTGTTTAAATCTTGGTCAAACCTAGGATTTGACCAAGATTCAAATGGGCATAAAAATTCAAAAAACATAAAAAAATGAAAAACTAAAGCACATAGCCTTCTTATGTCATATATATATAGTAAGCCTTCAAGTTGATGAACAAGGTGTAGACATATTCAAAATAGAAAAAGCATGTATCTACCCCCTAACCCTTAACTCTGTCTTATGAAGTCAGGCATGAAGATAAGTGGTTTTGGGTTTCAAACATGGAAATTTCAAAAACATCCCAAAAGCTTAATTTTAGAGTGACTAAAAAGGATCGAAGCTTACCTTTTCATTTTCATGTTTATGCGTGTTTAAATCTTGGTCAAACATAGGATTTGACCAAGATTCAAATGGGCATAAACATTCAGAAAAAAATAAAAAATAAAAAACCAACGCACATTAGTAGCCCAAAATCGAACCAGTAGTTGGATATTTTTGAACTTGATCTGTAGTAGTGGGCAAAACCCTAGATTAACCTATTTAATCATAGATTCGTAGGTCGATTTTTCTACTTTTTTATTATTACTATGCAGCACATGTGTGTTTGCCCGTCGAGTGAAACTCGAAGGAAGAGGGATCACTCGGAAGGAGTGAAGAAGGGAGTGCATTATGGTGTCTCCCCTTTTTCGGGTGATGATGTTGACTTTTGTGCGGGTTTGTCAGTGAGCAGGAGGTGCGAGCGAGCGAGCGAGCGAGTCGAGCGAGGCCGAGAATGAGAGAGATTTGTTTTTGTGAGAGGGACAACCGAAGGATCCAGAAGGACCCACAGACTTCCAATACGCATCCTGATGCGTCTTCTCTTGAAAAAGAAGATGGCTGGGAGTTTGCGTACCTACTGCACGTGACTTGTGCTCACTGAAGTGTGGGACCTCACGCATGGGCACCACACGTAAGTGACAGACCTGTTGTGTAAAAACTCAGTTGATTATTATAGTGCATTAGAACAAAGTTACCTATGGACTAAAGGGTAGGAAATCCAAGTTAACTCATTTACATGACATTAATTTTTCCATGAAGCAAAGTTAACACATCTATCAATTGGTACATTTTGGAGTGACTAAGAAGGATCCATGCTTACTTATTCGTTTACACGTGTTAAACTTGTTTAAATCTTGCTCAAACCTAGGATTTCACCAAGATTCAAATGGGCAGGAAAATAAAAAAACGAAAAAAATGAAAAACCAATGCACATAGTCTTCTTATGTCATATAGTAAGCATTCAAGATGATAAACAAGGTCTAGACATATTCAAACCCGACAAATCATGTATCTACTCCCTAACGACCCTAAAATATGTCTTATGAAGTAAGGCATGAAGAGAAGTGGTTTTGGGTTTCAAACATGGAATTTTCAAAAACCTCCCAAAAGCTTCATTTTAGAGTGACTAAGAAGGACCGAGGCTTACCTTTTCATTTTCATGTTTTAAACTTGTTTAAATCTTGGTCAAACCTAGCTAGTATTTGACCAAGATTCAAATGGGCATAAAATTCAAAAAAATCAGAAAAATGAAAAACCAAAGCACATAGCCTTCTTATGTCATAAAGTAAGAATTCAAGTTGATAAACAAGGTCTAGACATATTCGAACTAGACAAATCATGTATCTACACCTAACACTAAACTCTGTCTTATGAAGTCAAGCATGAAGAGAAGTGGTTTTGGGTTTCAAACATAAAAATTTCAAGAACATCCCAAAAGCTGCTTCATTTTAGAGTGACTAAGAAGGATCCAGGCTTGCCTTTTCGTTTTCATATTTTAAACTTGTTTAAATCCTGGTCAAACCTAGGATTTGACCAAGATTCAAATGGGCATAAAATTCAAAAAAATTAGAAGAATGAAAAACAAAAGCACATAGTCTAGCTTCTTATGTCATATAGATAGTAAGCATTCAAGTTGATAAACAAGGTTTAGACATGTGTTCAAACCAGACAAATCATGTATCTACCCCCTAACCATAAACTCTCGGTCGATCTTATGAAGTCTAGCATGAAGAGAAGTCGTATTGGTTTCAAACATGGAAATTTCAAGAACCTCCCACGAGCTTCATTTTAGAGTGACTACAAAAGATCCAGGCTTGCCTTTTCATTTTCATGTTTTTAAATTGTTTAAATCTTGGTCAAACCTAGCTAGCTAGTATTTGACCAAGATTCAAATGGGCATAAAATTAAAAAAACCAGAAAAATGAAAAACCAAAGCACATAGCCTTCTTATGTCATATAAAATAAGCATTCAAGTTGATAAACAAGGTCTAGACATATTCAAAATAGAAAAAGCATGTATCTACCCCTAACCCTTAACTCTGTCTTATGAAGTCAAGCATGAAGAGAAGTGGTTTTGGGTTTCAAACATGGAAATTTCAAAAACTTTCCAAAAGCTTAATTTTAGAGTGACTAGGAGAGGATCCAGGCTTAACTTTTAATTTTCATGTTTCAAGTTTGTTTAAATCTTGGTCAAACCTAGGATTTGACCAACAAGATTCAAATGAGCATAAAAATTCAGAAAAAAACAAAAAGAAAAGAAAAGAAAAACCAAAGCACATAGTCTTCTTACGTCATATATATAGTAAGCATTCAAGATGATAAACAAGGTCTAGACATATTCAAACCCGACAAATCATGTATCTACTCCTAACCCTAAACTCTGTCTTATGAAGTCAACCGTGAAGAGAAGTGGTTTTGGGTTTAAACATTGAGATTTCAAGAACCCCCCAAAAGCTTCATTTTTAGAATGACTAAGAAGGATCCAGGCTTACCCTTTTCATTTTCATGTGTTTTAAACTTGCTTAAATCTTGGTCAAACCTAGGATTTGACCAAGACTCAAATGGGCATAAAAACTCAAACCCGATAAACATTCACCTTTTTCTATATAGTTAGGGTTAGGGTTTATGGTGTTTATAGAGATCGATGCACATATTTTCATTTCACATTTGTGATGTACAATAATACATAGGTAAGATTCCAAGAATGACCTTTGTTAGAATAACCTTTAACGTGTTCTCTCTCACCTTTAGATTCAAATGGGCATAAACATTCAGAAAAAATGAAAAAATGAAAAACCAAAGCACATAGTCTTCTTATGTCATATAGTAGGAATTGAAGTTGATAAACAAGGTCTAGACATATTCAAACCAGACAAATCATGTATCTACACCTAACCCTAAACTTTGTCTTATGAAGTCAAGCATGAAGAGAAATGGTTTTGGGTTTCAAACATGGAAATTTCAAAAACCTCCCAAAAGCTTCATTTTAGAGTGACTAAGAAAGATACAGGCTTACCTTTTTAAATACCTAGTTTTAAACTTGTTTAAATCTAGGTCAAACCTAGGATTTCACCAAGATTTAAATGGGCATAAACATTCAGAAAAAACAAAAAATGAAAAACCAACGCACATATATAGTCTTCTTATGTCATATAGCTAGTAAGCATTCAAGTTGATAAACAAGCATGTCTAGACAAATTCAAACCCGACAAATCATGTATATACCCCTAACCCTAAACTATATGTATTATGAAGTCAACCATGAAGAGAAGTGGTTTTGGGTTTCAAACATTATATTGAGATTCAAGAACCCCCCAAAAGCTTCATTTTAGAATGACTAAGAAGGATCCAGGCTTGCCTTTTCATTTTCATGTGTTTTAAACTTGCTAAAATCTTGGTCAAACCTAGGACTTGACCAAGATTCAAATGGGCATAAACATTCAGAAAAAATCAAAAAATGAAAACCAAAGCACATAGCCTTCTTATGTCATATATATATAGTAAGCATTCAAGTTGATCGATATGAACAAGGTCTAGACATATTCAAAACAGAAAAAGCATGTATCTACCCCTAGCCCTTAACTATGTCTTATGAAGTCAATCATGAAGAGATGTGGTTTTGGGTTTCAAACATGGAAATTTCAAAAACTTCCCGCCAAAAGCTTAATTTTAGAGTGAATAAGAAGGATCCAAGCTTAATTACCTTTTCATTTTCAGGATTTATGCTTGTTTAAATCTTGGTCAAACATAGGATTTGACCAACACACATATAGTCTTCTTATGTCATATAATGAGCATTCAAGTTGATAAACATGGTCTAGACATATTAAAACAAGAAAAATCATGTATCTACCATGTCCCTAACCCTAAACTCGATCTGTCTTATGAAGTCAAACATGAAGAGAAGTGGTTTTGGGTTTCAAACATGGAAATTTCTAGACCCCCCCAAAGCTTCATTTTAGAGTGACTAATTAAGAAGGATCCAGGCTTACCTTTTCATTTTCATGTGTTTTAAACTTGCTTAAATCTTGGTCAAACCTAGGATTTGACCAAGATTCAAATGGGCATAAACATTCAGAAAAAAATCAAAAATTGAAAACCAAAGCACATGAATCTTCATACACACTATAGTCCGTCTTGTGAAGACATTTTGTTTTTTACTACCCTATCACATGTTTCTTATTTTCCCTGTCAACTAGTACACCTATAAGCACTCAATGCGGAAGGGTTTCATTTTTGAGGTTTTCTTCATTTTCATTTATTTATTTCAAAACCAGGTAAAAATGGTCGACATGATTATCCATGCAAAGGGGTCGAATATTTCTAGGCAGCACATGTGTTTGCCCGTCCAGTGAAACTCGGAGGAAGAGGGATCACACGGAAGGAGACGAAGGGAGAGAAGTGAGTGGGGCCCTCTTATTTATGGTGTCTGACCTTTTTCAGGGTTTGTCAGTGCGCAGGAGGTGCGAGCGAGCGAGCGAGGCCGATAATGAGAGAGATGTTTTTTCTTTTTTTGAGAGAGAGAGGGACAACCGAAGGATCCTGAAGGACTCAGACTTCCAATACGCACCAGAGCACAGTTTACAACAAGACACAGAATAAACAGGAAATTTCATCTAAATCCCTAACTTTTACATGGAAGACCCCACGCTGAAAGCAAGAAATGCGATCGGGTCCTTAACAGCCACCGCCCAGATTGATCCTCGTCGCAGCCGGGGACGAACCACTTAGCGCGACCAAATCGCCATGGCCTACTGTGCGTGCACACCATGGCCTCCGAGCTGAGGTAGAAACGCAATGCCAAAACCAGCAGCCAGCCACTACAAGGGAAAGGCCTATTGCCGGCGCACCTAAAAGTCACATTGCCGGCGCACCACGAGCCCGCCGCTGCGAACGGGCCGGTGATAACTGGCCACTGCCGGCGCACCAGGCGGTGCGCCGGCGATAGGACATGTACTGCCGGCGCGCCTCGGTAGATTCGCCGGCAAAGGGCAAGTTCCACCGGCGCACCAGCAGCTGCGCCGGCAGTAGTGCTTGCAGCACTGGCGCATGCCACGTGCGCCGGCAGTAGGGCATGTAGGTGCGCCGGCAATAATATTCGAAAATTCTTTTTTCAGATTTTTCCCAGCATATTAGAATACATATTTGACAGCAGTATATATTTACAACACAGTTCATATTTATACAGCAGAACATGCAATATGAGAAGCACATAGAGAGCCAAGTCTCATTTCGGTATCAATACACAAATACGCAAGTCTGGTTCCGGAATGTTGATTCATACAACACATGTGCATATGCAACACCGAAGGACGAAGTTTCACAAAGTTAGAAGTCTCGGTACATAGTCGTCACAAGTGTCGTCATACACCTCCCAATGTAGCTACTAACCTAAACTACAATCACATAGAACATGACCAACATGGTCACGATGACCATCATCACGAAGGCCATGGTCTTCATCCGGTTCCTCCTCATGTCCCTCATCTCTCCCGCTAGATAACGGGCGTATCTTCCTTCCGCCTCCACCCTAGTGGGGTATCCCTTGTAGCTGTTGCCGCTGAAGCGGTGCACCTGTCTCCGACAGTCCTCCCAGTCGTCGTAGACTCCAGGAACCCTCCCCTTGTACACGACATATGTCGTCGGCATCTCCATGCACAAGACAAATAAAACGTTAGTACCAATGCAATTAACAAGTGCCAACTCAAATAAGAGACAAGTAATATGAACTAAATAGCATGTGCCTCATACTTTGTCGGTCGAAACAAATAGTAACATTCAGGGATGGGGTAAGTGAAGCCAAGTAGGATGCACAACAGATTGATATTTGTGCCATCACACTAGGTTCACTCACCCCACCCCAGAGTGTACAAGTGACCAAACATTCTAATCATCGGCCAACGCAATGAACAAGTGCGAACTCAAATAAAAGACAAGTAGTATGAACTAAATAGCATGTGCCTCATACTTTGTTGGTCGAAATAAATAATAACATACAGGGATGGGGTCAGCGAGGCTAGGTAGGATGCACAATAGATTGATATTTGTGGCCATCACACCAAGCCTCACTGGCCCCACCCCGGAGTGTACAAGTGACCAAACATTTTAATCATCGGCCAATGCAATTAAGAAGTGCGAACTCAAATAAAAGACAAGTAGTACGACTTAAATAGCGTGCCTCATAATTTGTCGGTCGAAACACATATTAACATCCAGGGATGGAGTCAGTGAGGCTAGGTAGGATGCACAATAGATTGATACTTGTGGCCATCGCACCAAGGCTCACTGGCTCCACCCCCGAGTGTACTAGTGACCGAACATTCTAATCATCGGCGAACTCCAAATACGAGGCAAGTAGGGGTCGAGTAAATGCAAATAATTATTAAGGTATCTACGGCATAATCTTGAAATATATAGCAAACTAAATGAAACTATAGACACATGTTCACATGCACATCCATACAACTAAATAAAAGCAACAAGTCGATTCTATGGGAATATGTAGCAAGTATTACAATACGGAAGTTCAAAGACATATCGTTCAAGCTGTAGCAATATTGTTCCCGTCGTAGGATCAGGTTGTACGCCTAGGGGGGAATGGACGGCAGCCCTCAAGCGTGTTGAACGGCCTCTCATCACGCGACATCTCCAAGCGGAGTTCTATCTCGTCATTAGGTGGTAGACCGTAGCCGTAGAAGAACTCGCCAGACCTTTTGTTGACATCATGCACGATTACCGTGCAAATGAACTGCTGGATGCGACTCCAGTTCTTTCTAATCTCTCTATCAGGGGCATCCGCCATGTTTACAAACCTCTCTCTGAGACTCTCTGGCAGCAACATGTCATCTGCGTACTTTATGTACTCCTGCATCTGAAGGATGGCGTACCACGCGTCCATCCCATTGTCTTGCTTCGACTGCCTGAGGCAGGGGAAGTTGGTTGTGTGGGTTAAGACCAAGCCTCCTCGGGATTTCCTCTCTACTTTGAGGGGGCCTGCCTTGTTGGCGAAGCCGGTGAGAGCATCATTGAGAAGGGCCCTGATGTTGGTGTAGTCTTTCTTCTTGTCCCTACCCGAGTCGAGATAGACTGCATGCGAGTGTTGCGGGTGCACGACGATGAGGGTGCAGTACATGTCTCTGCGGAAAACACACGGATTAACCTTTGGAAATGCAAATGGAGATATAGGATAGAATGGTGATGGGGACTAGCGAGTGATTACTTACTCGGGGAAGTAAGGGATGAGAATGGCGCCCTTCTTAATGTTCGCCAGCATGAAATCCTCGACCTGCCGTGTGGCAATCGCCCGATCCCCAGCGTTGCAGATGATGCTCTCCCGCATATAGAAGGGGTCCATTATCGCGATGGTCGGCGTCCCCTCCTTAACGATCTGGGAAGACAAGCTAAGAGCAACTAGGCGAACCACACTAAAGTGGAGCATTTGCATGCGATAGATGCTGAAGATGTCATTGAACCGGATGAAGCACAAGTCCGCGGGGTACTTCTCGACGAAGTTCATGCCAGTTGGCACCTTCGCCACGAAGAGAGGGTAACTAGGATTTTTTGATTTGAGAAGCTGCCTCTCCAAATACTGGACTTGGTTATGCAAGCTCGCCATATCCCCGGTGAGTAGGTTGAGGACATGCTCCGGCAGCATCGGTTCACCCAAGTGATGCAGAGGTCGCCAATTGTTTGGCAACTTGTCAAGGAGTGCCACCTTGTCCTTGTCTTTGGCCGCCGCCTTGTCTTTGGCGTCCTTCTTGTTTGCCCTCTTCCTCTTCTTGGGTTGTAGTACTGGACCATCTCCCACCGCCGTAACCGTAGCACGGAGTGTGTTTGGGCTCAGCATCTTTTTGACGGCGACGGCGGCGACCTCCTCGGGATTTTCCTCCTCAGCCGTTTCTTGAGAATCGAACAGCTTCTTGGAGCACCCAAATTTCGGGGCCGGCGCATCCTCATGGACAACTTGTGAAGACGTAGGAATATCCCATTGGAAGTCTTCACGTTCGTATTCCTCGGCCTCTGGCGCCGCTGGCTGTTGTGGTGGGGCGCTGACCACCGGCGCCGCTGGCTGTTGTGGTGGGGCGCTGACCACCGGCGCAGCTGGCTGTTGTGGTGGGGCGCTGACCACCGGCGCCGCTGGCTGTCGTGGAGGGACGCTGACCTGTGGCGCCGCAAGGTGCTTGTCTTTGCTTGCCGTCGACCCCGAGTAGGTGTTGATCCTAATTAGGGTCTTCGGCCATAGCAGTACCCAACCCTTCAGTGAGGCAAGATTCAACGGGTCTTCGTCATCGGCACCATGCGGTTGATTAGGAGGAAACAAATCCTCATAGCCCGGTAACGCCCGATCCACTTCAACCCGGTAAACGTCATCCTCCATATCTCGTGTGTGCCACTTCTTATCCAGGGGCCGAAGGATGGACCCCCTCGCGACGTCTTTGAGTTCGCCGTTTACTCTCATCAGGAAGGTGCATGGCGTTGAGAGCGCCTGCGAGAACATGTGTATGGCGTTAGAGAGAGGGCAAGGATGACGAAACTAATATATTAACTTGATGTACACATGGGTTAATTACCGTGAGGGCGTTGAGCTCGGCTAATGTCGACGGGCCGGCACATGCGGCGGCGGGCGTGCAAGTGACGGAGGGGCTGCTACCCGGCATGGACGGTGAATCCCTAGCACCAGCGACATTGCCGGCGGCCGGAGGAGTCTCCATTATAACATTGTCATTGCCGGCGGACGGCGGCGCCATCGAGTTGCTGCCGTCGAAGGTAACCACTTTCATACCACGCGTGTAGAGCGTTGAAATCTGCTTGGACTGAAGCGGCGACTTCAGCTTTGACTTCAGGTACGAGCGTAGCTTTGAGTTGCGGTACCAGTTGCGGTACCAAACCAGCTTGGACTTCGGCTAGGATTGACTCCCTCATTTCCTCCGCCTCCCGCTGCTTCCTCTCACTGCGCGCATTTTTATCGTCCGCAGACGACAAGCCATAGTGACCATGCTTGTAGCCTGTACCGGCGCCAGCCACACGGCCTCTATGCGGCCTTCTCGTCGGTGAATGCTCATTAACGATGTTTAGCGCCCGTACGAGAGGCTTGTCCCAGGCTACCCTGCCCGTCGACGCCTGGGAGGAGGAGCCTTCGTCACATTGAGAAAGTTTTTGTCTTTCTTCTTCCTGCGGAAGAAACGCGAACCATTTAGAAATGTTGCTACTATTATATGAACGATACTTGATCTAATTAAACCGGTAAATTGCTTACCAGTTTTTTCTCCAACGCCAGGACCTTCTTGTCGTTCGTGAACCAAATTATGTCGGTTACGACCTTCGGGTCCGTGACAAGTTCCCCGGTTAGTTTCTTCTTATGGTACCGGGACCTGATGAATCTTCTTTCAAGCGGGTCCTTGTACTTGAGCCAGGGGTTCTCAATGCCGGCATTTACATACGCCTCGTCCTCCTTCGCCCAATAGGGCTCCTTTCCCTCGTACCCACGGCTCCCAAGGTTGTGGTTGCCGATGTTAAGCTCCCGCATTTCCTTCCCCCACAACTTGCGATTCTTGGTTGCTTGTAGCTCTTCATTGGCCACAAAAGCATCAAAGTCCGCCTGGGAGACATGCGGAAAGGCGGAGTGGACCTCTTCGAAACCTTTGCCCTCAGCAATCAGCTTCCGCACCATGTACTTGTAGCTGCTGAGGTGTTTGGTGAACTTCAGGAGGGCTTGTGAGTTCACAATGTTATTGGTTTGATCAGTGGAGGCGTAGTCGCCTAGGAACTTGTATCGTGAGTGCAACCTCGCAATGAGCTGGGCTCGCAGAGGCGCTTTGCTCTCAGCTCGGAGGTCCGTCTCGTTGAGATTGACGACCTCTCGGAGGATACATGCCAGTTGGTTGCCGTACCCCTTGGCAACATCCTTAGGCTCCTTCGGCAATCCACTGGCGGGGTCCACCTCTTTGACTGTGTCTCTGCCGGTGCCGACCGTGTTTTGGCGCCTTGCCTTCCGCGGCCTCTTGGAACCACTTGTCCCGGTGCCACTACTCCCGGCGGCGCCGCTAGGATCGTCGCCGCTTGTCTCGCCGCCACCCCCGGCGGCGCCGGTTGCCTCGTCGCCGCTTGGCGCGTAGGTACTACCCCCGGCGGCGTCGCTTGCCTCGTTGCCGCTTGGCTCGTCGCCACTACCCCCAGCGTCATCCTCCATCTCATGATCCTCGTCGCCGCCAACACCAGCGGCCTCGGCATCCTCCTCCGTCCTAAAGAAGTGCCTATTGTAGTGCTCCTCTAATTGTTCTTCAGACGCCATGGTGGCTTGCACTAATAGAAGATGAAAAAGAGTTAGAATTCACGGAAAAATTCGGCATGACCTTTGCTAAAAATTGGTCATGCCGAGTGCTAGAATTGCCGGAACGGAAATGAATCGACATTCCGGCACTCAATAGCAACTCAATCCCTGTAACAGAAATGCAATTCACATATATGATACATAGCAAAATTTCAACTGATATAGCATTTGTGAACACTTGACAGCATCAATTGATATAGCACATGTTTTCAAACCAGCGAATAGCACTTGTTCTTTTTTCAAACCAGAGAATAGCACCAATGAACTTAACCAAATGAACTAAATACCTAAGCAACATGAACTAAGCAACATTTTAATTTTAAACCAGTAGCTAAACCAGTAGTAGCATTTAGTCTCTGTCAATTTATCCACTATTAGTCTCTGCCAATTTATCCACTATTAACTAAACCAGCAGCAGAAGCAACATGAGCTTAATTTCATTTTCTACTTCACATGATGAACCATAGCATAAAAGCATCTGAACTAAATGAACTAAATTTCAAACCAGAGAACAAAATCATTTTCTTTTGTTTTTTTAACCAGAGAATAAATGCAGTTTGCAAACAGGGGCACCACAATTATATACCCCCACAGAGAAACCAAATACATTACTGCTAGCATTTGAAATCTAGTCAACAACTATCTCTGGTTCATGGGTGAAAAGTTGAGCTCTGCCAACAAGATTATCCAGAATACCAGTAGCATTTCCATTTCATTAGGCATTAAATTAAATTTAAATGAACCAGTAGCATCTCCATTTCATTTCCACTATAAATTGAAGCAAACCAGAAGCAAACCAGAGACATTTGCAACCAGAGACAACATTTCCATCTCAACCAGAAGCAAACCAGAAGCATTTAGTATAGAAAGCATTTAGTAAATATAAATTGAAACCCTAAATACTAACCAGCAATGAACTACCTACAACTAAATCAACTAAATGAACCTAGCTAGCCACTGTCCATTTGCAACATCACATCATATATTTATTTAACATAACAGAGCAAAAATTGTTAGAATATCTGGTAGCATTTTATGAACTAGAGCTTACTTTCCATTAGCCAGAGAACTAACTCATTTCATTTGCTAACAGTAACCTACTGCAAGCATTTACCAACAAGTTAAATGAACCAAGAATTTGCTACTGCATTTCATCATTTAAAGCAAATAGCAACTAGCAAACAAACCTACTGCATTTTAAATTTTCATTTGTCATTTTAAACCAGTAGCATTTTTATTTTCACTTCACCCAATTCATTTACAGAGAACCATGTACATCTGAATATATTTTCACTTCACCCAATTCATTACCATACTTGATACAGTGCATGATCTCACAACCAATTTTTACCATACTTGATACAGCCATCTCCATTTCATTTCCATTTTAAATAGTGAACTAGCAATAGTGAACTAAACCAGAGAACTATTTTAAATGAACCAGTAGCATTTCCATTTCATTTGCACTATAATAAAAAACCCCAATTCATTTCCAGAGAACCATGTACATCATTTTCATTTTGTTTTAAATGAACCAGAGAATGAATTAAACACTAAAGTGCTCATTTCATCATTTTTTAAATGAACCAGAGAATGAAACCTACACTAAACCAGTAGCTACAACATTTTTTAAAATTTGCATTAGGTACATGCCCCATTTGCAAGCATCTAAGCATCAAATTCAATAGCAAAACCAATTTAGCAATAGGTAAATGGCCCATTTTATCTTCATAATGCAAGCATCATTTCATCATTCATTTTAAACCAGAGAATTGCTAAAATTTGCATTTCTTGCAATGTGGGTAATCATCCATGAACCATTTCTTGCAATCCTAACCAGAGAGCATCTAGCAATTCATTTCTTGGGTCACCGGAGATGAGGAAGAACCCTAAACAGACAGGGAAGGGGGAGGGAAGGGGAGAGGGAAGGGAAGAGGGAAGGGGAGAGGGAAGGGGAGAGGGAAGATCACCGTGGTTGGCGACTTCTTCTCCAACGGCGGTGCCGACGACCCTCGACGCGCGCGGGCAACCTTCTTCTCTAATGGCGCGCGGCTCCTCCTTCTCCACGGGTCTTCCGCTGCGGCGTACGGGGCAGGTGGTGGGGGATGGTCGAGGGGATGGTGGAGGACGGTGGCGGGGCGAACGGCGGCGCTCGAGAGGGGAGTTGGGGTGGCGACAGAAATCGACCGGCGCGCGCTCGACGGTGGTGGTTGAGATGTGGCTGTGGGGAGAAGGAAGGGAGAGAAAACGCTTAAGTCCTAACACTGGGAAAGGCTTATTGCCGGCGCACCTCATACCTGTTCGCCGGGGACAAGTATACCCCCGGCGAATTAATAAGCCTGGTGCGCCGGCTAACCGAACATGTGTTTAGCAGTGTATGCAATAAGGATGTGGGACATGTTTATTTATTTATTTATTTCTTTTCTCTTTATTGTATGTTTCTTTTCTTTTACCCCAAATACTGTACTATTTTATTTTTCTTATCTTTTCAAGATAATAATAAAGCAATATGCATGAGTTATGTAAAAACATGAAGATATATATATATATGTATATATACATACACATAATATTGACCAACACAATATTAATTAGTCATACATAAAATATTGGCCATGACCATATGAGTTAATTATGCATTACAAAAGCAATATGAGTTATAGATTGCAAATAAAGTTTTACATCATCGATTGAGAAGAGTGTTTCGCTTTCTTCTTGCTTTTCTTGCTCGTCGTTGAATAATTTAGCCCCGTGTCGTGACTTCTTCTTTTGAAGGGTCGACCTGACCTCGGTAGCGTGGTCCTGCTTCTTCTTGTGGTGTATGTTGTGTCTTCGTCCTCGGATTCTTCCATCATTGGGTCTCCGACTTGTCCTTCGAAGTCTTCCTCGTTGGCGACTCCATCCATTCCGACGATGGTCCTCTTGCCTCTCCTCACGATAACACGGCTAGGCCTGGATGGGTCGGTTATGAAGAAGCATTGGTGCACGTGTTCTGCCAGTACCCATGGCTCATTCTGCGCGGTGGCGTTCGTGGACTTTGATTTGTTGGCTTCGGGTAGAAACATGGTGGTGAAATACCGGTCTTCTTTTGTGACGTTCTTAGCCCATCTGATACGGAACATCGGCACTTTCTCCCCAGCGTAGCTAAGCTCCCAGATTTCCTCGATTCTTCCGTAGTATCTAGTCTTTACGTCACCCGTCCAGGAATCCATCGTTACCCCTGAGTTCTGGTAAGCACTGTTCTTGTCTTTTTCTTCCGTGTAGAATGTGTACCCGTTGATATCGTACGCTTGGTAAGTCATGAGGTTGGGCGCGGGGCCATGTGACAAGGCCAATACTAGTTTATCCTTGTCAGAATCCATTGGTGGGGGATTAGCATCAATGTGGTCTTTGAACCAGCGCGCGAAAGAGGAGTTGTGCTCTCTGTATATTTCTGCTTCCGTCATCATCGGCTTGCCACTGTTCTCTATCATGGTTTTGTGCTCTTTCAACCAAGGATCGATCAAGTCAATGTGTTGTAGCGCTACTAAGTTGGCCCTGTCAAAGTCGGAAGTCCGACCAGACATGTGCACGTGCAGTTCCTTCCTTCCATTTTTGTGGCCTACTCCCTCGAACCTGCGGAGGTGCTTGTTTTGAGGCAAACCAACAGGGTCCTCGATGTCTAGATAATTCGTGCAGAAAGAGATGCACTCTTCGGTGAGCCAGCCCTGTACGATGCTTCCATCCGGATGTGACCTGTTACGAACGTATCCTTTAATGACCCCATTCATTCTTTCAAACGGCATCATGTTGTGTAAGAATGCCGGCCCTAGACTGACGATATCATCCATGATATGGACCAACAGATGGACCATCACGTCAAAGAATGCAGGCGGGAAGTACATCTCAAGCTCACATAGGATCACCACGATCTCTTCCTGGAGCCTTGCGAGTTTCTTCACGCTTATCGACTTCCGAGTTATGACGTCGAAGAAGTTACAGAGCCCAGTCAGCGTTGCACGGACATGGTCATCCATTATACCTCGGATTGCAACCGGAAGAATCTGCGTCATCATCACGTGACAGTCATGAGACTTCATGCCGCTGAAGTTTCGTTTCTTGGGGTCCATGTATCTGCTTATTAGCCCGGAGTAACCGAAGGGCACTCTGACTCCTAGAAGGCAATTGAAAAATTGATCGACCTCGGCCGGACTAAAAGTGAAGCAGGAGGGGGGACAGTAATAGTCTGGCTGCTTAATCCTTTTGCGCTTCTGACCGCCGTCCGCCTCCTCCTCCGACTGTCCCTCTTGGGCCGCCGGGATCTGAAGCTCTTCCCTGATGCCCAAAACTTTCAGGTCGTGTCTTGCTTTCGGCCCATCTTTGGTCCGGTCCGGCATGTTGAGAAGAGTGCCAAGCAAGCTCTCGCACACGTTCTTTGTAATATGCATGACATCAAGGCAGTGAGGTGTATCGAGAATTTTCCAGTACGGCAAGTCCCAAAACACGGACCTCCTTTTCCATACACCAATGAGCGGCGTCGCCGTTGCCTTTTTCTTCTTCTTCTCTCCAGGCTTTTGACGTATCTTTCCCGGCGGAGGGCACTCCTTCCAACCTTTCAGTAATGTATCGATCTCTTCGCCGCTCTTCTTCCGTGGAGGTCCTCGGGGTTCATTTGTACCATCGAACAGATCTCCACGCTTTCTCCACGGGTCAGTCTTCTGTAGCCACCTTCGATGCCCCATGTAAACTGTTTTCGAAGAGCCGGGATCCTTACCAAGCTGCAAAAACATCGTCTCTTCCATGCACCTGACACATGCCTTGTGTCCATGGCACACCTGGCACGAAATGTAACCGTATCCGAGGTAGTCCTGCACCGTCGTGATCAACGCGGCTCTCAAAGGGAAATATTCTTCCGCGACGGCGTCCCATGTATCTACCCCTTCCTCCGCCCACAACGTTTCAAGCTCCTCCTTTAATAGTTCGAGATACATGTTGATATCGTTTCCTGGCTGTGTCGGCCCTTGAATTAGCATACTCATCTGTATGTACTTCCTCTTCATGCACAGCCAGGGCGGGAGGTTGTAGATCCATACAAACACGGGCCATGTGCTATGTGTGCTGCTCTGGTTTCCGAACGGATTGAATCCGTCCGTGCTCGCACCCAACCTGATGTTTCTGGGTTCTGCCCCAAAACTTCCGAATTCATTGTCTAATGCTTTCCACTGGCTTGCATCCGAAGGGTGTGTCAGCACTGGGTGCTCAATCCGATCTTCATCATTCAACACTGCCTCCTTTCTTTCAGCGTGCCAGCGCATGAGCTTTGCTTCCTTGCGGTCCGCGTAGAACCGTTGCAGCCGGGGGGCGAGCGGGAAGTACCACACAACTTTCCGAGGAGCTTTCTTCTTCCCTTTCTTGTACCGTTCAGCGTCACACACAGGACATTTGGTCTTGTCCACGTGCTCCTTGCGATACATGATACAGTCGTTGATGCAGGCGTGATACTTTTCGTGGGGTAAGTCGAGAGGGCACGTGATTCTCTTGGCCTCGGCTAGACTACCAGGACACGTGTTCCCGGCAGGAAGGAGATCTTTCACGTATTCCAGGATGTCGTCGACGCTTGTGTCCGTCCATCCGTGTTTCGCCTTCATCTGCAGCACATCGAGAGCTACTCTCAAGCGAGACTCCCCCAACCCGCGACCTGAGTCGTACAACGGAGTATTCGAGTCTATCTCCAGTTGCTCAAGCTTTGATTTCCGCTTGGCGCCCTTCGTCTTTTCGAGAAGCAGATCTTGAAGATGAGGGTCCCGCACGACTGAAGCTAGCGGCACCTCTTCGTCGTCGTCAAGGTTATTGTCATCGTCAAGGTTATTATCGTCGTCAAGGTTATCGTCTTCTGCGACAAACTCTTCATCGTCATCAATGTCATGATGCCCTCCTTCTTGCCGGCCATTATTACCACCTGCTGCCGTCGCCCCATTGACCTCCGCGCCATCATCGCTCATCCATTGAGTGTGTCCATGCATGAAACCATTAGTGAGCAGGTGCCCCTGCAATTTTCCTGAATACGGGTCAAACCATTTCCCTCGTTTGCATCTCCGGCACGGACACAATACCTCCGTGCGTTTATTTTCATACATGTCGATGATCGCGTGTTTCAGATATCTCATCACGATGCTTTCACTCATCTCGATAACCATTCTCGCCTGCATGGTAAGATTACATAATTCATTAGAACCATGCATCCGTCGGTAGTTTTCACGGAAAATTTCGGCATGACCTTCCTACACGGTAGGACATAGGAGCGCCAGAAATGTGCCGAAACGGAAACTTGAAGAATCAACATTTCGGCGCAACGTTGGCAACTCATTTTCAACGCCAACACACACACAAGCACAAGCACAACATATATATATGCCACACACACGAGAGCTTTTCTTCAAATGTCCAACATACATTGATTACATTCCTTAATTTGTTCATTAATCACCTATTTGTTTGATATATTCGTCGATAAGATCGAGACGACGCGCCGCGATAATGGCGTATGGAAGCCGACTTTCTAGATCTAGATCTAGATTGAGCGGTCAATGCGGGATAGTAGATCTAGATCTACATAGGGGGATGTGGGAGATGCATGTAGGAAGGGAAGATTTGCTCAAAAAATATGATTTTGTTTGGTCAAATTGGTGAAATTGGGGATAGAAATGGGCAAAAATGAGCTGGGTTGGGAGAAGGCTCGGGTTTGTGTGGAGAAGTGGAGTGTAGTGAGTGTGTGAGTGAGTGTGCTGGTTGGTGGCTGAAATAACTCCCAGGTTATTGCCGGCGCACCTGGACCATGGTGCGCCGGCAATATATACCCCTTTCGGCTATATCACCCCCGGGCCAGGCCCAAGAATCATTGCCGGCGCACCGGCCCGTTCGCCGGCATAGTATACTCCCGGCGCACCAGGGCTGGTGCGCCGGCAATGATTCGGGCCTGGCCCGAATCGGCGGGGCCATGCCAGAAATAGCGCCGGCGAGCCCTCCCAGGTGCGCCGGAGCAGCCCTTCATCGCCGGCGCGTCTGAAATGTGGTGCGCCGGCAAGTCTTTCCACCGGCGCATGTCCAAGGTGGTGCGCCGGCACCACTTGCCTCCACCTATAGGCTTTTCCCTAGTAGTGAGCGGAGGTGGATAACTAGAGAGAGAGAGAGAGGGGGGAGTTTTGATGCGTCTTCTCTTGACAAAGAAGATGGGAGTTTGCCTACCGACCGCACATGACTTGTGCTCACTGAAGTGTGGGACCTCACGCATGGGAACCACACGTAAGTGACAGACCTGTTGGTGTAATAACTCGGGTGATCATTATACTGTATTAGTACAAAGTTTCCTATGGATTCAAGGGTAGGAAAGCCAAGTTAACTCATTTACATGACATTATTTTTTCCATGAAGCCAAGTTAACTCATCTATCAATTGGTACATTCTGGTTATATTCGAAATTTTACTTGAAACTTGTTGTTCATGCCATTTTACTACTCGCCTACCACTTTTTCCGCGCGTGAAGGGAGGGGGTGGGCATGATGCTACCCTGAATTTTTGTGACCCCACTACAAGAAAAGTTCTGATAGACAACGTCCCAAAATCGTCCACTAAGGGGTATTTTTCGTCGCCTATGGGCCTAACCCGACGATATGGGTTCTGTTGTCGAAACTGCGTCAGGCAAAGTCCAACGACGATTTTTTCGGTCCGTCGCGCTTGGGCGCCCTTCCGCCACGGAAAATCGGACCGTTGCCCAAGTGTTTCCGGGAGCCCGTTGACTGCTGACGTCATGCAAACTGACACGTGGCAGACGCCGTTAACGCGTTAACGGCGTTAACCGAAACCCCGTGGTAGATGGTAGGCCCACACGAGGCCTGCCACGTCTTAAGCGGGCCGGGCCGATGACATAGTTTGACCGGTCAACTATATAGCTGGGCTGGTCCATTAGTTACGTGGGCCGGCCCTAACCTCTAATGTTGACGGTCAAAACTTAAATGGGCCGGCCCATTTAACATGTGGGGTCCACCTTATAGCAACGGGCGGCCCAAGAAGCTAGTGGGCGGCCAAAAACACAGGTGGGTCCCACTTTCCCGTTAAAAGGCCGGCCCATTTAGTGTGTGGGGTCCACCATATAGCAAGGGGCCGCCCAACAAGCTAGTGGGCCGGGCCAAAACACAGGTGGGTCCCACTATCCTGTTAAAGGGCCGGCCCATTTAGTATGTGGGGTCCACCATATAGCAAGTGGGCCCCAACAAGATAGTGGGCCGGCCAAACACAGTGGGTCCCACCTTCTGTTAAAGGGCCGCCCATTTAGTATGTGGGGTCCACCATATAGCAAGTGGGCTGGCCCACCAAGATAGTGGGCGGGCCAAACACAGGTGGGTCCCACATTCCTGTTAATGGGCCGAGCCATTTGGTATGTGGGGTCCACCATATAGAAAGTGGGCCGGCCCAACAAGATAGTGGGCCAAAACACAGGTGGGTCCCACCTTCCTATTAAAGGGCCGCCCATTTACCATGTGGGACCACCATATAGCAAGTGGGCGGCCCAACAAGATAGTGGGCGGGCCAAAAGCACAGGCCCCACTTTCCTGTTAAAGGGCCGGCCCAATTAGTATGTGGGGTCCACCATATTGCAAGTGGGCCGGCCCAACAAGATAGTGGGCCGGGCCAAAAACACAGGTGGGTCCCACTTTCCTCTTGAAGGGCCGGCCCGTTTAGTATGTGGGGTCCACCACAAAAGCAAATGGGCTGGCCCAACTAATTAGTGGGCCGGCCCAGTGTGGGTGGGGTCCACCTTAAAGCAAGTGGGCCAGCCCAATTAGAGTGTGGGGTCCACCAAATCAAATGGGCTGGCCCAAGAAGTAAGTGGGCCAGCCCGTTTAGTTGTTTATATGCCGGCATAATATGCGCTTTAGGATTTTGCGGGCAGGCACATATGTGATTTCGCTTAATTGGGCCGTTTAAGGGATGGGAATTCGTGATTTAGATACTGAGAATATTTACGCAGCATTGATTTCTGTCGGATAGCCTCACTTACCACAAGCACCAAAGAAAAAATGCGCGAAAGAACTATAAAAACTAACTAAATATTACATCAGCTGCAAGGCATTGAAAAAAATATTACAGAACCCAGAGAAATTGAATGGTAATTAAACCTAGCAATACAATGAAGCGATCCGGCAATCTTTTAAGTTGTCCATGCAGCACCTATATCTGAAACAAAGACATTACAAGTTAAGACAACAACAATGGAAAGGCAAAGACACTACAATATTGTTTGCCAAAGAATTTGGAACTCATCATTTCGTCGTTATAACAAGATCATTGTAATGCGCACAATAAGCAAACAAAGAGTGCATGCCGCATACCAACAGCCAATATAACAGAGCATGTTAGAATGAAACAGCAGACTTACTACTGTCGAGTCCCATGCAAACCAACATGTTCAGGGAGTACAAAATTGGCATGAACAACATAGTAGCAGGCTATAAATTTTGTAACGACGACTGAGCAAGATACAGAATATAGTGGGATCACCTGTGAACTTGTATAAGAGGGAATGCAAACCAATATGTTCAGCATTCCATATGTGAGCGTCATGCCAAGTCAGAGAAACAAGTCGATAATGCAGCTTTTGAAGAACAAGATGGCACACAAAATTATTATCTAGTAATATGACAAGTTTATTTGTACTACAGGCTTAGATAGCAGAGTGATAGCATGCCAAACTAAGTCCTTACTTTGTTAGCTTACAATGAACTAGATACAAAACAATGGCATCACCTGTAGTACAGGGAATGCAAGCCAACATGTTCATGGAGTAAAAAATTGGCACAAACAACATAGTAGCAGGCCATAATTTTTGTAACAACAACTGAGCAAGATAAAGTTATGATGGCTAGATCTACAGAGCAGGGAATGTAAACCAAATATAGAAGTTACGATGCCAAAAGCTATAGAGCAGGGAATGCGAACCAACATGTGCAATTACTTAAAATTGGCCATGAACTAAATAATAGCAGGATGTTACTATAATAGCTAGGAATAAAACAGATAGGAGTTATAATGGCATCACTGATAAACTTGTAGATAAGGGAAACAAATCAATTTGTTTCGGGATATAAAGTTGTAATGAGCAACACATAGAGGATAGTTAATGCTACGGCTTAGGATGGACCAGAAACGGAATATAGTGGGATCTGAACTTGTAGAAAAGGGAATGCACACCAATATGTTCACAATTCTATATGTGAGCGCCATGCCAATTAAGAGAAACAAGTTAATATTGCAGCTTTTGAAGAATCAGATGGCAGACAAAATTATGATGGAAGTAGCTGCTGTGACGAGTTCAAATAAATTTGTACTGCAGGATGGCAGAGCGATAGCATGCAGGAACTAATAGCAGGCAGTTAATTTGTTAGCTTACGACGAAGTAGATAGAAATAACAATGGCATCACCGTAGTACAGGGAATGCAAACCAACATGTTCAGGGAGAACAAGATTGGCATGAACAACGAATGAGCAAGATAGAAGTTATGATGGCTACATCTACAGAGCAGGGAATGCAAACCAAAATGTTCAATCGCTTGAAGTTAGCAATGAACTAGAAAATAGCAACGTGTTACGGTCATAGCTAGGAATGAACTAAAAGAGCTTCAGACAAACAAGCATCTGAACCCAGAACATGGCGCTAAAACAAGGGACTTACATTAGGAGAAGCACTCTGTGGGAGTCACAGCAGATCTTCCTGGGGTTGATAGATCCGGTGATGAAGTACGCTACATGTGCTACTTGGGGTTGGAGAGACGGCCATTACACTTCATGATTACTCATCTCATCTGCAAAAACGTAACGGCGCATCGTTAGCACAAACAGGTTCCCCCAAGATTAAACAAGAACTTGCAGGCAAGCAATAGAAAAGCGACAGTAGAAGAGTTTAGATCATGCAAGGCGCCGGTGAAGCAGATCCGGTTCATGCACAGCGGTGTCGGTTGATACGTCTCCAACGTATCGATAATTTCTTATGTTCCATGCTACTTTATTGATGATACCTACATGTTTTATGCACATTATATGTCGTATTTACGCATTTTCTGGAACTAACCTATTAACAAGATGCCGAAGAGCCAGTTGTTGTTTTCTGCTGTTTTTGGAAATCCTAGTAAGGAAATATTCTCGGAATTGGACGAAATCACCGCCCAGGGTCCTATTTTTGCACGAAGCTTCCAAGACCAAAGGGAGTCGAAGTGGGGCCACGAGGTGGCCGGATGACAGGCGGCGCGGCCCGGCCCTGGCCGCGCCGGCCTGCCCCGGGCCCTCGTGCGCCTCTTGACCTGCCCTTTCGCCTACTTATAGCCTCCGTCACGAAACCCCCGTACCGAGAGCCACGATACGGAAAACCTTCTAGAGACGCAGCCGCCGCGAATCCCATCTCGGGGATTCAGATCGCCTCCGGCACCCTGCCGGAGAGGGGATTCATCTCCGGAGGACTCTACACCGCCATGGTCGCCTCCGGAGTGATGAGTGAGTAGTTCACCCCTGGACTATGGGTCCATAGCAGTAGCTAGATGGTTGTCTTCTCCTTATGTGCTTCATTGTTGGATCTTGTGAGCTGCCTAACATGATCAAGATCATCTATCTGTAATTCTATATGTTGTGTTTGTCGGGATCCGATGGATAGAGAATACTATGTTATGGTGATTATCAATCTATTACCTATGTGTTGTTTATGATCTTGCATGCTCTCCGTTATTAGTAGAGGCTCTGGCCAAGTTTTTACTCTTAACTCCAAGAGGGAGTATTTATGCTCGATAGTGGGTTCATGCCTACATTGATACCTGGGACAGTGACAGAAAGTTCTAAGGTTGTGTTGTGTTGTTGCCACTAGGGATAAAACATTGATTCTATGTCTAAGGATGTAGTTATTGATTACATTACGCACCATACTTAATGCAATTGTCTGTTGCTTTGCAACTTAATACTGGAAGGGGTTCGGATGATAACCTGAAGGTGGACTTTTTAGGCATAGATGCAGTTGGATGGCGGTCTATGTACTTTGTCGTAATGCCCAATTAAATCTCACTATATTTATCATGTCATGTATGTGCATCGCGGTGCCCTCTCTATTTGTCAATTGCCCGACTGTAATTTGTTCACCCAACATGCTTTTATCTTATGGGAGAGACACCTCTAGTGAACTGTGGACCCCGGTCCATTCTTTTATACTGAAATACAAATCTACTGCAATACTTGTTCTTTACTTTTCTTGCAAACAATCATCTTCCACACAATACGGTTAATCCTTTGTTACAGCAAGCCGGTGAGATTGACAACCTCACTGTTTCGTTGGGACAAAGTACTTGGTTGTGTTGTGCAGGTTCCACGTTGGCGCCGAATCCCTGGTGTTGCGCCGCACTACATCCCGCCGCCATCAACCTTCAACGTGCTTCTTGGCTCCTCCTGGTTCGATAAACCTTGGTTTCTTTCTGAGGGAAAACTTGCCGCTGTGCGCATCATACCTTCCTCTTGGGGTTCCCAACGGACGTGTACATCTACGCGCATCAAGCATATCTTCGCCGTTGCCGGGGAGATCAAGACACGCTGCAAGGGGAGTCTCCACTTCTCAATCTCTTTACTTTGTTTTTGTCTTGCTTTATTTTATTTACTACTTTGTTTGCTGCACTTAAACAAAACACACAAAAAATTAGTTGCTAGCTTTACTTTATTTATTGTCTTGCTCTCTATATCAAAAACACAAAAAAAATTAGTTACTTGCATTTACTTTATCTAGTTTGCTTTATTTACTTTGCTAAAATGAATACTTAATCCTAAGTTTACTTTGGAAAAGATACCGGTAGGACGAGGGTGTATCATTGGAAGAGATAATATAGAAGAATTTTTCACCCATGTTAGCATGGATGAAGATTTTGAAGATATACCATTATTAAAAACTGCTCCTACTTATGAAAGTGCTTCTGCCTGTTTAATACACATGTTGGAAACTAGATTTGTTAATCTCAATCCCATAATACAACATATGTTTCTTACACTTTCGGATATGGAGATGGGAGAAAAGAGAAATTTTGTTTTAAAAGTCCTTGTTAGAGAATTTGAGGATATAGTTAAAGAAGCTAGAAAAGTTTTTATTAAGCATAAGAGGCTTGGTTTCTTTCCTAATTTTAAACAAATACTTGAAAAGATGGATATGGATAGAATTAAGTATACTAGTAATGTTAATGATGGTAGGGAAATTAAAGCGCCAATACCTAGTAAGCTCCTAGGGATGCATGAAGCTTTGGAAAATAACTATGCTTGGCTTGTTCCTGAAAATTTGTTTGATGAGAATAGTAAGCCTAGGAGCAATGAGAGAGGAGTTACTTATATAGACCAGATACAATGCATTGTTGAGAAAACTCCCAACACCCCTGGTAATGATGTTGATGCTTCTACTCTCGATAATACTTGATATACACTTTCTGCGCCTAGCTGAAAGGCGTTAAAGAAAAGCGCTTATGGGAGACAACCCATTGTTTTTACTACAGTACTTTGTTTTATATTTGAGTCTTGGAAGTTGTTTACTACTGTAGCAACCTCTCCTTATCATGTTTTTGTGCCAAGTAAAGTCTCTATAGTAAGGTTCATACTAGATTTGGATTACTGCGCAGAAACAGATTTCTTTGCTGTCACGAATCTGGGCCTAATTCTCTGTAGGAAACTCAGAAAATTATGCCAATTTACGTGAGTGATCCTCAGATATGTACGCAACTTTCATTAGTTTTGAGTTTTTCCATTTGAGCAAGTCTGGTGCCATTTTAAAATTCGTCTTTACGGACTGTTCTGTTTTGACAGATTCTGCCTTTTATTTCGCATTGCCTCTTTTGCTATGTTGGATGAATTTCTTTGATCCATTAATGTCCAGTAGCTTTATGCAATGTCCAGAAGTGTTAAGAATGATTGTGTCACCTCTGAACATGTAAATTTTTATTGTGCACTAACCCTCTAATGAGTTTGCTTGAAGTTTGGTGTGAAGGAAGTTTTCAAGGATCAAGAGAGGAGTATGATATACTATGATCAAGAGGAGTGAAAGCTCTAAGCTTGGGGATGCCCCGTGGTTCACCCCTGCATATTCTAAGAAGACTCAAGCGTCTAAGCTTGGGGATGCCCAAGGCATCCCCTTCTTCATCGACAACATCATCAGGTTCCTCCCCTGAAACTATATTTTTATTCTGTCACATCTTATGCACTTTGCTTGGAGCGTCGGTTTGCTTTAGTTTTTGTTTTGTTTGAATAAAGTTGGATCCTAGCATTCTTTGTGTGGGAGAGAGACACGCTCCGCTGTTGCATATGGACAAATATGTCCTTAGGCTTTACTCATAATGTTCAAGGCGAAGTTTCTTCTTCGTTAAATTGTTATTCGGTTGGTTAAGGAAATGTTGCATGTGGTAATGGTATAATGAAACACTTGCATAATCTTGTAGATCATTGAGCTTTGATAACTTGATTCTTTGCAAATGTTTTGAGGTATTTAGATGGTAAAACTTGTTGGTTGAATAAGTTAAAATTAGTAGTGGATTGTTGTCTTTAAGCTTGTGCCGTACTACAAACTCTATTTAAATAGTTGAAGGCGTAGTTGGACTTGATAGCTTTCCATGTCTAAAGGTTCATCGTAATGACTAAGTTGTGCTGAAGGTCGGTAAAATTTTAAATCATGCTCTTAATGTTGAACCTGCTAGATGTTTGCAATAAGCTTGTGAGTTCTTTTTGACTAATGTTAAGCTACGGTTTTTGGCACTTCCACCATCCATATTTGCTAGCCTCTTCGGTACTGTGCATTGCCTTTTGCTCACATTGAGAATTGTGCATACTTCGCCGGTACATCCAAACCCGTGGGAGGACTTTCTCTTGTTCTCCTACACATAAGCCCATACATCTCCTCAAAACAGCCACCATACCTACCTACCACAGCATTTCCATAGCTGTTCCGAGATATATTGCCATGCAACATCCATTTTACATTACATGCCATGTTGTCATTTATTATTTGTATATTGCTTTGCATGATTCTATACAGCTGATGTGTGGTTTACCCATGTTACGCTAGATCATTGCACATCCTGCTACACTGGCAGAGGCATACAGTTTCATACTTCATGTTTTATTCATTATGAGTTATTTGTACCAAAAAGTGTGTTGTCATATTAGGATGTTGCCCCTAAAAGTGAAAAGAGCCATGGAGGCCATCAAAAAGAAAAAGAAAAGAAAGAAAAAAATATAGAAAAGAAAAAGAAAAGAAAGAAAGAAAAAGAAAAAAAAAGAGAATAAAGAAAAAGGGGGCAGCATTACTATCTTTTATCCACACTTGTGCTCATGTTTTAGCACCTGCATATTCATAGTCATCATTTGTGCTCATGTTTAGCACCTACACTCCATATGAGAGAGTTTTCATGTTTTACTAGTATAACTATGTGGGGAATTTACACTATAGAACTTGGGTTGTATATTCCAATGATGAGCCTCCTCAAAAGTGCTCTAGGTCTTCGTGAGCAACCAAGTTGGATGCACCCCCACTAGTTCCATTGGAGAGCTTTCATACACATATAGCTCTATGTGCATCCGTTGCATGGCAATCACTACTCCTTGCATAGCTTCGATTATAAGACTTCCTCTTGTCTAGTAATCATTTACAGCTTTGTAAGACTTTCTCTCATTGGCCTTCCAAACCCCCATTAACGTTCTTTATGCCATAACATCCTGGTGCTAATACCAAATGCTTGCGCTCACCGGTTGAGTAGACTTCGAAACAGTTGATTCATGACGTTCATGTTTATGTTTACTTGACTGAATCCTTCTTATGTTGTGAAAATTTACTTGATGCTTGGAATGAAGGATAGAACTTCTACGCTGAATACTTAACACATCTTTAATGAACCTTGTGCGGTTTCATGTCTTTGAAGCAATAGTTCATGAAAACTTCTAGCTTGTTTAACTCTTGCATTATCATCTCTTATATCAATATAGATATTTGCTTTGAGTGATTTGATCTCAGTTCACATGCTTTACATTATTATTGGATCAAGATTATGTTGGTAGCATGTCACTTCAGAAATTATCTTTGTTATCGTTTTACCTGCTCGGGACGAGCAGAACTAAGCTTGGGGATGCTGATACGTCTCCAACGTATCGATAATTTCTTATGTTCCATGCTACTTTATTAATGATACCTACATGTTTTATGCACATTATATGTCGTATTTACGCATTTTCTGGAACTAACCTATTAACAAGATGCCGAAGAGCCGATTCTGTTTTGCTGTTTTTGGTTTCAGAAATCCTAGTAAGGAAATATTCTCGGAATTGGACGAAATCACCGCCCAGGGTCCTATTTTTGCACGAAGCTTCCAGAAGACCGAAGGGGAGTCGAAGTGGGGCCACGTGTGGCCAATGACGGGCGCGGCCCAGGCCCTGGCGCGCCGCCCTGGGCCCCTCGTGCCGCCTCTTGACCTGCCCTTTCGCCTACTTATAGCCTCCGTCGCGAAACCCCGGTACCGAGAGCCACGATACGGAAAACCTTCCAGAGACGCAGCCGCCGCGAATCCCATCTCGGGGGATTCGGATCGCCTCCGGCACCCCCGGAGAGGGATTCATCTCCCGGAGGACTCTACACCGCCATGGTCGCCTCCGGAGTGATGAGTGAGTAGTTCACCCCTGGACTATGGGTCCATAGGAGTAGCTAGATGGTTGTCTTCTCCTTATGTGCTTCATTGTTGGATCTTGTGAGCTGCCTAACATGATCAAGATCATCTATCTGTAATTCTATATGTTGTGTTTGTCGGGATCCGATGGATAGAGAATACTATGTTATGGTGATTATCAATCTATTACCTATGTGTTGTTTATGATCTTGCATGCTCTCCGTTATTAGTAGAGGCTCTGGCCAAGTTTTTACTCTTAACTCCAAGAGGGAGTATTTATGCTCGATAGTGGGTTCATGCCTACATTGATACCTGGGACAGTGACAGAAAGTTCTAAGGTTGTGTTGTGCTGTTGCCACTAGGGATAAAACATTGATTCTATGTCTAAGGATGTAGTTATTGATTACATTACGCACCATACTTAATGCAATTGTCTGTTGCTTTGCAACTTAATACTGGAAGGGGTTCGGATGATAACCTGAAGGTGGACTTTTTAGGCATAGATGCAGTTGGATGGCGGTCTATGTACTTTGTCGTAATGCCCAATTAAATCTCACTATATTTATCATGTCATGTATGTGCATCGCGGTGCCCTCTCTATTTGTCAATTGCCCGACTGTAATTTGTTCACCCAACATGCTTTTATCTTATGGGAGAGACACCTCTAGTGAACTGTGGACCCCGGTCCATTCTTTTATACTGAAATACAAATCTACTGCAATACTTGTTCTTTACTGTTTTCTTGCAAACAATCATCTTCCACACAATACGGTTAATCCTTTGTTACAGCAAGCCGGTGAGATTGACAACCTCACTGTTTCGTTGGGACAAAGTACTTGGTTTGTGTTGTGCAGGTTCCACGTTGGCGCCGGAATCCCTGGTGTTGCGCCGCACTACATCCCGCCGCCATCAACCTTCAACGTGCTTCTTGGCTCCTCCTGGTTCGATAAACCTTGGTTTCTTTCTAAGGGAAAACTTGCCGCTGTGCGCATCATACCTTCCTCTTGGGGTTCCCAACGGACGTGTACATCTACGCGGTGTCGGTGAGCAAGATCCGATGCGGTGGAC
The DNA here is from genome assembly GCA_030979885.1 of Lolium multiflorum. Lineage (NCBI taxonomy): Eukaryota > Viridiplantae > Streptophyta > Magnoliopsida > Poales > Poaceae > Lolium > Lolium multiflorum. Next base: position 119,563,288 of record CM061749.1, on the reverse strand, counting down.
GACGGATCCGGCGAAGCGGCTCCGGCGGGGTGGACGATACCGCAGCTGAAGCGACTGCGGTAGACTGCTGGATGAGCATATGGTTTCGAGGTTCGGCGGGGATGATCCGGTCCGGTTGATGACGGCGTCGATGAAGCGGCTCCGGCAGGCAGCCGGATGACGAGGATCGCGAGGCCTCGGGTAGGCCAGGGAAGTCCGGCGGGGATGTTCCGGTGCGGTGGTCGTGGAGGTGGGAGAGAGGGACTTGGGAAGTTCCGGTGGGTGGTCTGAGGGAAATGAATTTTTTTGGGAGGGTTTCCGGGCTAGGGAGGTGGTGATCCAAAAAATGACGGGCAGACCCCCCCACCAACCGACTTTGCTGCCATCTCCACAGGGGTAGAATGGGAATTTGGAAGCGTGTGAAATTTTTGTATTTTGTGGGCGGGAAGTTTTGCCGCTATGAGATTTTGAATTTGGCCACCGTCCAAGTATAATGATAAAAAATTGTGAGACCGTACTAGTACCTCTGTTCAAGGCCGAGTGCAAAATCAAATCATCATCACGTTGAAAATTTGTTACCAACTTACCATGATCATGATCTACCTCTGAAAATGGGCGCATCCACTAAAACTTGCAAAGTATAATGATACAAATTTGTGAGACCGTACTAGTACTTATGTTCAAGGTCGAGTGCAACATCAAATCATCATTACATTGAAAATTGTGTTACCATGATCATGATATTTCTCTGAATTTGGCGCATCCGCTAAATCTCGCAAAGGATAATGATAAAAAAAGGTGAGATTGTACTAGTTCTTATGTTCAAGGCCGAGTACAAGATCAAATCATCATCACGTTGAAATTTGTTACAACGATCATGACATATCTCTAAAATTGGTGCATCCGCTAAATCTTGCACGTGGCGCATCTCGGTGCGGAGCAACAAGTCGGTGCTATCAAGGTTGAGGCGTCGGTAGCGTCATCGGGCTCTCATCTCTTGATAGATCTTCTACATGGCGCGGCGCACCACCCGCCGATAAGCAGTCACATGTGAGACCGAGGTGGAGACGTCCCCGGCATCCTCGAGGCGCGGCCGCCCTTCTACGAGCCAGCGTCGACTCAAGGTATGAATCCATGTGGTGCCTTAGATTTATTGTTCTTCTCTTATGATTATTTTGAGCCGAACATGTGTGCTCTTTCTCTGAATATATTGCTTGAAAAGCTTACCAAGTTACTTAAATTCACTTCGTTCTTAATCTTGCGAGCTAATATTGTTATTTTTAATGAACGGTGGTGTGCGCAAGCAGAATTATTTGTGGGTGTGTTGAGCTGTTAGGCATAAGTCGAAATCCTCATCTAAACGAGGCCTCAGCTTAACACATAAAAAAGGTGTTCAATCTCGCCCACAATACCCTCTTCTTTCCTCTCCCTTTATTGGAACTTGTTTTGCAGACAAGGAAAGTGGCACGTGTAATGTGAGTAAAACCCTCTTAGCCAAAATCATCTACGAGCAAGATTTTCTATATTGTAGATGCCCCAATTGACTCTCATCCCCAAAGTAGTTTTTTTATGTCAGTATAGACTTCTTTACTGGATGTATACTATCGTACATGGCATGCATTTGCCAAAAAATTCATTTTAGAGTGACTAAGAAGGATACATGCTTCCCTTTTCATTTTCATGTTATATACTTGTTTAAATCTTGGTCAAACCTAGGATTTTACCAAGATTCAAATGTGCATCAAAATTCCAAAAAAATAAAAAAATGAAAAAACAAAGCACATAGTTTTCTTATGTCATATAGTAAGCATTAAAGTTGATAAACAAGGTCTAGACATATTCAAACAAGAAAAATCATGTGTCTACCCCCTAACCCTAAACTCTGTCTTATGTAGTCAAGCATGAAGAGAAGTGCTTTTGGGTTTCAAACATGGAAATTTCACAAACCTCCCAAAAGCTTCATTTTACAGTGACTAAGGGCTCCTTTGATTCATAGGATTTGCATAGGAATTGTGTAGGATTTGGTTCCTATGGGAAAATTTCCTATACATGTTGTTTGATTCATAGAAACATATCCTATAGGAAAAATTCCTATAGGAATCTTGTAGCGTAATTCCTATAGGAAAAAACATTGGCTCATACCTCATGAAAAAATTCCTTTGCTACAATCAAACACACTTCATCTTTCTATAGGATTCAAGTAGACATGTGTCATTCCAATCCTATGCCTTTCCTATTCCTATACTTTTCCTATCCTTTAAATCAAAGGAGCCCTAAGAAGGATCCAGGCTTACCTTTTCATTTTCATTTTTAAACTGCTTGTTTAAATCTTGATCAAACCTAGGATTTGACCAAGATTCAAATGGGCATAAAAAATCAGGAAAAAATGAAAAATGAAAAAACAAAACACATATATAGCCTTCTTATGTCATATATATAGTAAGCATTCAATTAAGTTGATAATTTTAAACAAGGTCTATACATATTCAAACCAGAAAAAAGCATGTATCTACCCATGCATATATATATAACCCTATACTTTTGTCTTATGAAGACGTCAAGGATGAAGAGAAGTGGATTTGGGTTTCAAACATGGAAATTTCAAAAACCTCCCAAAACATGTATATATCTACCCCTAAACCCTAATCTTTGTCTTATGAAGCCAAGCATATGAAGAGAAGTGATTTTGGGTTTCAAACATGGAAACTTCAAAAACCTCCCAAAAGCTTCATTTTAGAGAGACTAAGAATGATCCATATGCTTACCTTTTCATTGCCATGTTTTAAACTTGTTTTAACCTTGGTCAAACCTAGGATTTGACCAAGATTCAAATGGGAGTAAAAATTCAGAAAAATTCAAAAAAAACCAAAGCACATATATATATATATATAGCCTTCTTATGTCATATAGTAAGCATTCAAGTTGATAAACAAGGTCTAGACATATTCAAAGCAGAAATATCATGTATCATATCTACCCCTAACCCTAAACTCTGTCTTATGAAGTCAAACATATGAAGAGAACTGGGGTTTTGGGTTTCAAACATAAAATTTTCAAGTACCTTCATTTTAGAGTGAGTAAGGAAGGATTCATGCTTACCGTTTCATTTTCATGTTTTAAACTTGTTTAAACCTAGGATTTGACCAAGATTTAAATAGGCATAAAAAAATCGAAAGAAATCAAAAAATGAAAAACCAAAGCACATATATATAGCCTTCTTATATCATATAGTAAAAAATTCAAGTTGATAAACAAGGTCTAGACATATTCAAACAAGAAAAATCATGTATCTACACACCTAACCATAAACTCTGTCTTAAGTGGTTTTGGGTTTCAAACATGGAAATTTCACAAACCTCCCAAAAGCTTCATTTTACAGTGACTAAGGAGGATCCATGCTTACCTTTTGGCTTAAACGTTTGAAACCAAAAACCACTTCTCTTCATGCATGCTTGACTTCATAAGACAGAGTTTAGCTAGGGTACGTTAGGGGGTGTAGATACATGATTTCCTGGTTTGAATATGTCTAGACCTTGTATCAACTTAATTGATTGACTATATGACATGGTTTTCATTTTTGGTTTTTTTTTGAATTTTATGCTCATATATTTGAATCTTGGTCAAATCCTAGGTTTGACCAAGATTTAAACAAGTTTAAACATGAAAATGAAAAGGGAAGCATGTATCCTTCTTAGTCACTCTAAAATGAAGCTTTTGGGATGTTCTTGAAATTTCCATGTTTGAAACCCAAAACGACTTCTCTTCATGCTAGACTTCATAAGATCAACATGGGGTAGATACATGATTTGTCTGGTTTGGATATACCTAGACCTCGTTTAACTTGAATGCATACGATATGACATAAGAAGACTACGTGCTTTTGTTTTTCATTATTCTGATTTTTTTGAATTTTGTGCCCACCCATTTGTATCTTGGTCAAATCCTAGGCTTGATAATGATTTAACAAGATTAAAATATGAAAATGCAAAGGTAAGCATGGATCCTTCTTAGTCACTCTAAAATGAAGCTTTTGGGAGCAAAACCACTTCTCTTCATATGCTTGACTTCATAAGACGGAGTTTAGGGGTTAGGGGGTATAGATACATGATTTGTCTAGTTTGAATATGTCTAGACCTTGTTTATCAACTTAATTGGCTTACTATATGACATAAGAAAACTATTTGCTTTGGTTTTTCTTTTTCCTGATTTTTTTCAATTTTGATGCCCATTTGAATCTTGTCAAATCCTAGGTTTGACTGAGATAATTTAAACAAGCTTAAAACATGAATATGAAAAGGGAAGCATGTATCCTTCTTTGTCACTCTAAAATGAAGTTTTTGGGAGGTTTTTCAAATTTCCATGTTTGAAACCTAAAACCACTTCTCTTCATATGCTTGACTTCATAAGACAGAGTTCAGGGGTTAGGGGGTATAGATACATGATTTGTCTAGTTTGAATATGTCTAGACCTTGTTTATCAACTTAATTAATTGGCTTACTATATGACATAAGAAAACTATTTGCTTTGGTTTTTCTTTTTCCTGATTTTTTCGATGCCCATTTGAATCTTTGTCAAATCCTAGGTTTGACCGAGATAATTTAAACAAGCTTAAAACATGAATATGAAAAGGGAAGCATGCATCCTTCTTAGTCACTCTAAAATGTAGTTTTTGGGAGGTTTTTGAAATTTCCATGTTTGAAACCCAAAACCACATCTCTTCATGCTTGACTTAATTTATAAGACATAGTTTAGGGGTTAGGGGTAGATACATGATTTGTATGGTTTGATATTTCTAGTCCTTGTTTATCAACTTTAATGCTTACTATATGACATAAGATGACTATGTGATTTGGTTTTTCATTTTTCTGTTTTTTATTTTATTTTTCTGCCCATTTGAATCTTGGTCAAATCCTAGGTTTGACCAAGATTTAGACAAGTTTAACACGTGAAAACGAATAAGTAAGCCTGGATCCTTCTTAGTCACTCAAAAATGTACCAATCGATAGATGTGTTAACTTTGCTTCATGGAAATAATAATGTCATGTAAATGAGTTAACTTGGATTTCCTACCCTTGAATCCATAGGAAACTTTGTTCTAATGCACTATTATAATCAACCGAGTTTTTACACCAACAGGTCTGTCACTTACGTGTGGTGCCCACGCGTGAGGTCCCACACTTCAGTGAGCACAAGTCACGTGCAATAGGTACGCAAACTCCCAGCCATCTTCTTTGTCAAGAGAAGACGCATCAGGATGCGTATTGGAAGTCTGTGGGTCCTTCTGGATCCTTCGGTTGTCCCTCTCACAAAAAAAAACAAATCTCTCTCATTCTCGGCCTCGCTCGACTCGCTCGCTCGCTCGCTCGCTCGCACCTCCTGCTCACTGACAAACCCTGCACAAAAGTCAACATCATCACCCGAAAAAGGGGAGACACCATAATTCTCTCCCTTCTTCTCTCCTTCCGAGTGATCCCTCTTCCTCCGAGTTTCACTCGACGGGCAAACACCCATGTGCTGCATAGTAATAATAAAAAGGTAGTACTCGTAGAAAAATCGATATACGAATCTGTAATTAAATAGGTTAAACTAGGGTTTTGCCCAGTTCTACAGATCAAGGGTTCAAAAAATCCAACTACGGGGTTCGAACAACACGATTCTAATCCAAGAATTTTTTCGACCTAGGTCACCCAAATGGCCTCAAACTATAGGGTTAGCATCTAGTGCAGTATGTGTGAAAATGTATGCACTATGTGTGCTATAACTTGTATGTCTTTCAAATTTGAACCAAATTTGAATAAGTTTGAAATATTTGAAAATGGGCTTTTGGCTTAAACGTTTGAAACCAAAAACCACTTCTCTTCGTGCATGCTTGACTTCATAAGACAGAGTTTAGCTAGGGTTAGGGGGTAGATGCATGATTTTCCTGGTTTGATTATGTCTAGACCTTGTTTATCAACTTAATTGAATGCTTACTATATGACATAAGAATACTATGTGCCTTGTTTTTTTATTTTTTTATTTTTTTAAAATTTTATGCCCATTTGAATCTTGGTCAAATCCTAGGTTTGAACATGGTTTAAACAAGTTTAAATCATGAATATGAAAAATTAAGCATCTATATATCCTTCTTAGTCACTCCAAAATGTAGCTCGGTCTTGGGAGGGTTTTCGAAATTTCCATGTTTGAAACCAAAAACCACTTCTCTTCATGCATGCTTGACTTCATAAGACAGAGTTTAGGGTTAGGGGTAGATATATACATTATTTTCTAGTTTGAATATGTCTAGACCTTGTTTATCAACTTGAATGCTTAATTACTATATATATATGACATAAGAATGTTATGTCCTTTGGTTTTTCATTATTTTGATTTTTTATGAATTTCTATGCCCATTTGAATCTTTTGGTCAAATCCTAGAGGTTTGACCAAGATTTAAACAAGTTTAAAACATGAAAATGAAAAGGGTTGTATATCCTTCTTAGTCACTCTAAAATGAAGTTTTTGGGAGGTTTTTGAAATTTCCATGTTTGAAACCCAAAACCACTTCTCTTCATGCTAGACTGCTTCATAAGACAATTTAATTAGGGGTTAGGGGGTAGATACATGATTTGTCTGGTTTGAATATGTCCAAACCTTGCTTGTGTATCAACTTGAATGCTTACTATATGACATAAGAATGCTTACCATATGTTTGAATTTTAAAAGCATATAGTCTTCTTATGTCATATATATAGTAAGCATTCAAAAGTTTTTCTTTGAGAGAGTAGCATGCATTCAAAAGTTGATAAATAAGATTTGGACATATTCAAACCAGACAAATCATGTATCTACACCCCCTAACCCTAAACTCTGTCTTATGAAGTCAAGCATGAAGAGAAGTGCTTTTGGGTTTCAAACATGGAAATTTCACAAACCTCCCAAAAGCTTCATTTTACAGTGACTAATTAAGGAGGATCCATGCTTACCTTTTGGCTTAAACGTTTGAAACCAAAAACCACTTCTCTTCATGCATGCTTGACTTCATAAGACAGAGTTTAGCTAGGGCGTTAGGGGGTAGATACATGATTTTCCTGGTTTGAATATGTCTAGAACTGGTTTATCAACTTAATTAATTGATTGTTTACTATATGACATAAGAAGACTATGTGCCTTGGTTTTAAATTTTTCTGTTTTTTTTTGAATTTTATGCCCATATATTTGAATCTTGGTCAAATCCTAGGTTTGACCAAGATTTAAACAAGTTTAAACATAAAAATGAAAAGGGAAGCATGTATCCTTCTTAGTCACTCTAAAATGAAGCTTTTGGGATGTTCTTGAAATTTCCATTTTTGAAACCAAAAACGACTTCTCTCTTCATGCTAGACTTCATAAGATCGACAGGGGGTATAGATACATGATTTGTCTGGTTTGGATATACCTAGACCTCGTTTATCAACTTGAATTCATACGATATGACATATGAAGACTATGTGCTTTAATTTGTTTTCATTTTTCTGATTTTTTTGAATTTTGTGCCCACCCATTTGTATATTGGTCAAATGCTAGGCTTGATAATGATTTAAACAAGTTTAAAATATGAATATGCAAAGTTAAGCATGGATCCTTCTTAGAAACTCTAAAATGAAGTTTTTCGGAGGTTTTTGAAATTTCCATGTTTGCAACCCAAAACCACTTCCTCTTCACATGCTTGACTTCATAAGACAGAGTTTAGGGGTTAGGGGGTATAGATACATGATTTGTCTAGTTTGAATATGTCTAGACCTTGTTTATCAACTTTAATGCTTACTATAAGACATAAGAAAACTATTTCCTTTGTTTTTTCTTTTTGATTTTTTTCAATATTGATGCCCATTTGAATCTTGTCAAATCCTAGGTTTGACCAAGATAATTTAAACAAGCTTAGAACATGAATATGAAAAGGGAAGCGTGTATCCTTCTTAGTCACACTAAAATGAAGTTTTTGGGAGGTTTTTGAAATTTCCATGTTTGAAACCCAAAACCACATCTCTTCATGCTTGACTTAATTTATAAGACATAGTTTAGGGGTTAGGGGGTAGATACATGATTTGTATGGTTTGATATTTCTAGACCTTGTTTATCAACTTTAATGCTTACTATATGACATAAGATGACTATGTGATTTGGTTTTTCATTTTTCTGTTTTTTATTTTATTTTTCTGCCCATTTGAATCTTGGTCAAATCCTAGGTTTGACCAAGATTTAGACAAGTTTAACACGTGAAAACGAATAAGTAAGCATGGATCCTTCTTAGTCACTCAAAAATGTACCAATCGATAGATGTGTTAACTTTGCTTCATGGAAATAATAATGTCATGTAAATGAGTTAACTTGGATTTCCTACCCTTGAATCCATAGGAAACTTTGTTCTAATGCAGTATAATAATCAATCGAGTTTTTACACCAACAGGTCTGTCACTTACGTGTGGTGCCCACGCGTGAGGTCCCACACTTCAGTGAGCACAAGTCACGTGCAATAGGTACGCAAACTCCCAGCCATCTTCTTTGTCAAGAGAAGACGCATCAGGATGCGTATTGGAAGTCTGTGGGTCCTTCTGGATCCTTCTTAGTCACTCTAAAATGAAGCTTTTGGGAGGTTCTTGAAATTTCCATGTTTGAAACCCAAAACCACTTCTCTTCATGATTTACTTCATAAAACATAGTTTAATTAGAGTTTTAGGGGTAGATATATACATGATTTTTCTGGTTTGAATATATATGTCTCTAGACCTTTGTTTATCAACTTGAATGCTTACTATACATATGACATAAGAATGCTATGTGCTTTGGTTTTTCATTCTTTTGATTTTTTTCTGAATTTTTAGGGCCATTTGAATCTTGGTCAAATCCTTGGTTTGACCAAGATTTAAACAAGTTTAAAACATAAAAATGAAAAGGGAAGTCTGTATCCTTCTTAGTCACTCTAAAATGAAGCTTTTGGGAGGTTTTTAAAATTTCAATGTTTGAAACCCAAAACCACTTCTCTTCACATGCTTGACTTCATAAGACAGAGTTAATTAATTTAGGGGTTAATTAGGGGGTATAGATACATGATTTGTGTGGTTTGAATATGTATGGACCTTATTTATCAACTTTAATGCTTACTATATGACATAAGAAAACTATTTGCTTTGGTTTTTCTTTTTTCAATTTTTTTTCAATTTTGATGCCCATTTGAATCTTGTCAAATCCTAGGTTTGACCAAGATAATTTAAACAAGTTTAAAACATGAAAATGAAAAGGGAAGCATGGATCCTTCTTAGTCACTCTAAAATGAAGCTTTTGGGAGGTTTTTGAAATTTCCATGTTTGAAACCCAAAACCACTTCTCTTCACATGCTTGACTTCATAAGACAGAGTTTAGGGGTTAGGGGGTATAGCTACATGATTTGTCTAGTTTGAATATGTCTACACCTTGTTTATCAACTTTAATGCTTACTATATGACATAAGAAAACTATGTGATTTGGTTTTTCATTTTTCTGTTTTTTTAATTTTCTGCCCATTTGAATCTTGGTCAAATCCTAGGTTTGACCAAGATTTAGACAAGTTTAACACGTGAAAACGAATAAGTAAGGCTGGATCCTTCTTAGTCACTCCAAAATGTACCAATTGATAGATGTGTTAACTTTGCTTCATGGAAAAAATAATGTCATGTAAATGAGTTAACTTGGATTTCCTACCCTTGAATCCATAGGAAACTTTGTTCTAATGCACTATTATAATCAACCGAGTTTTTACACCAACAGGTCTGTCACTTACGTGTGGTGCCCACGCTTGAGGTCCCACACTTCAGTGAGCACAAGTCACGTGCAATAGGTACGCAAACTCCCAACCATCTTCTTTGTCAAGAGAAGACGCATCAGGATGCGTTTTGGAAGTCTGTGGGTCCTTCTGGATCCTTCGGTTGTCCCTCTCACACAAAAAACAAATCTCTCTCATTCTCGGCCTCGCTCGACTCGCTCGCTCGCTCGCTCGCACCTCCTGCTCACTGACAAACCCTGCACAAAAGTCAACATCATCACCCGAAAAAGGGGAGACACCATAATTCTCTCCCTTCTTCTCTCCTTCCGAGTGATCCCTCTTCCTCCGAGTTTCACTCGACGGGCAAACACCCATGTGCTGCATAGTAATAATAAAAAGGTAGTACTCGTAGAAAAATCGATATACGAATCTGTAATTAAATAGGTTAAACTAGGGTTTTGCCCAGTTCTACAGATCAAGGGTTCAAAAAAATCCAACTACGGGGTTCGAACAACACGATTCTAATCCAAGAATTTTTTCGACCTAGGTCACCCAAATGGCCTCAAACTATAGGGTTAGCATCTAGTGCAGTATGTGTGAAAATGTATGCACTATGTGTGCTATAACTTGTATGTCTTTCAAATTTGAACCAAATTTGAATAAGTTTGAAATATTTGAAAATGGGCTTTTGGCTTAAACGTTTGAAACCAAAAACCACTTCTCTTCGTGCATGCTTGACTTCATAAGACAGAGTTTAGCTAGGGTTAGGGGGTAGATGCATGATTTTCCTGGTTTGATTATGTCTAGACCTTGTTTATCAACTTAATTGAATGCTTACTATATGACATAAGAATACTATGTGCCTTGTTTTTTTATTTTTTTATTTTTTTAAAATTTTATGCCCATTTGAATCTTGGTCAAATCCTAGGTTTGAACATGGTTTAAACAAGTTTAAATCATGAATATGAAAAATTAAGCATCTATATATCCTTCTTAGTCACTCCAAAATGTAGCTCGGTCTTGGGAGGGTTTTCGAAATTTCCATGTTTGAAACCAAAAACCACTTCTCTTCATGCATGCTTGACTTCATAAGACAGAGTTTAGGGTTAGGGGTAGATATATACATGATTTTCTGGTTTGAATATGTCTAGACCTTGTTTATCAACTTGAATGCTTACTATATATATGACATAATAATGTTATGTCCTTTGGTTTTTCATTCTTTTGATTTTTTATGAATTTCCATGCCCATTTGAATCTTTTGGTCAAATCCTAGAGGTTTGACCAAGATTTAAACAAGTTTAAAACATGAAAATGAAAAGGGAAGCTTGTATATCCTTCTTAGTCACTCTAAAATGAAGTTTTTGGGAGGTTTTTGAAATTTCCATGTTTGAAACCCAAAACCACTTCTCTTCATGCTAGACTTCATAAGACAATTTAATTAGGGGTTAGGGGTAGATACATGATTTGTCTGGTTTGAATATGTCCAAACCTTGCTTGTTTATCAACTTGAATGCTTACTATATGACATAAGAATGCTTACCATATGTTTGAATTTTAAAAGCATATAGTCTTCTTATGTCATATAGTAAGCATTCAAAAGGTTTTCTTTGAGAGAGTAGCATGCATTCAAAAGTTGATAAATAAGATTTGGACATATTCAAACCAGACAAATCATGTATCTACACCCCCTAACCCTAAACTCTGTCTTATGAAGTCAAGCATGAAGAGAAGTGCTTTTGGGTTTCAAACATGGAAATTTCACAAACCTCCCAAAAGCTTCATTTTACAGTGACTAAGAAGGATCCAGGCTTACCTTTTCATTTTCATGTTTTAAACTTGTTTAAATCTTGGTCAAACCTAGGATTTGACCAAGATTTAAATGGGCATAAAAAATCAGAAAAAAACAGAAAAAATGAAAAACCAAATAACATAGCCTTCTTATGTCATATAGTAAGCATTCAAGTTGATAAACAAGGTCTAGACATATTCAAACCAGAAAAAGCATGTATCTACCCCTAACCCTAAACTCTGTCTTCGAAGTCAAGCATGAAGAGAAGTGGTTTTGGGTTTCAAACATGGAAATTTCAAAAACCTCGCGAAAGCTTCATTTTAGAGTGACTAAGAAGGATCCATGCTTACCTATTCATTTTCATGTTTTAAACTTGTTTAAACCTTGATAAAACCCAGGATTTTACCTATTTAATCATAGATTCATAGGTCGATTTTTTACTTTTTTATTTTTACTATGCAGCACATGTGTGTTTGCCCGTCCAGTGAAACTCGGAGGAAGAGGGATCACACGGAAGGAGAAGAAGGGATAGCAGTCACGGGGCCCCTCTTATTATTTATGGTGTATATCTTTTTTCTGGTGATGTTGACTGTTGTGCAGCGTTTGTCAGTGCGCAGGAGGTGCGAGGCTGCGAGCGAGCGAGTCGAGCGAGGCCGAGAATGAGAGAGATGTTTTTTTCTTTTTCTTTTCCGTGAGAGGGACAACAGAAGGATCCAGAGACGACTTCCACTACGCATCCTGGTGCGCGTCTTCTCTTGACAAAGAAGATGGATGGGAGTTTGCGTACCTACTAATCTACTATAGTACTACTACACAAGAACCATATACATGTCAAACTTTTCAATCATGACCCACATGCATTTTATGTATATATTCACAACTTTTAATGCATGCATGAAAACTCAGCAAAATATGTGCATTTTGGGTTGTCGCACATAAATGTGCTTTTACTTGTCTGCCACCAATCCAATTTTCATGTGAGGGGGAAACATGACACACGATGGACATTTCCAATGTTTCACGAATTAATTATCTCAATTTGCATCCATATATATATGCGCCTGGTTACTGAAAGATCGAACCAAAGGTGAACTTGAAACGTTTTCATTTTCATGTTTTAAACTTGTTTAAATCTTGGTCAACCCTTGGATTTGACCAAGATTCATAAAAAATTCAAAAACATAGTCTTCTTATGTCATACAGTCAACATTCAAGTTGATAAAACAAGATCTAAACATATTAAAAGAAGAATCATGTATCTACCCCCTAACCCTAAACTCTGTCTTTTGAAGTCAAACATGAAGATACGTGGTTTTGGGTTTACAAAATGGAAATTTCAAAAACCTCCGAAAAGCTTAATTTTGGAGTGACTAAGAAGGATACATGCTTACTTTTTCATTTTCATGTTTTAAACTTGTTTAAAGCTTGGTCAAACCTAGCTAGCTAGGATTTGACCAAGATTCAAGTGCGCATAAAAAATTCGAAAAAACCCCCAAAAATGAAAAACCATAACACATAGTCTTCTTGCGTCACATATATTGTAAGCATTCAAGTGTTGATAAACAATATCTAGACATATCAAACAAGAAAAATCATGTATCTATACCCCTAACCCTAAATTTGTCTTATGAAGTCAAGCATGAAGAGAAGTGGTTTGGGTTTTCAAACATGGAAATTTCGAAAACCGCCCAAAAGCTTCATTTCGGACTGACTAAGAAGGATCCATGCTTACCTTTTCATTTTCATGTTTTAAACTTGTTTAAATTCTTGTTCAAACCTAGGATTTGACCAAGATTCAAATGGGCATAAAAACAATCGAAAAAATCAAAAATGAAAAACCAAAGCACATAGTCTTCTTATGTCACATAGTAAGCCATTCAACTTGATAACAAGGTCTAGACCTATTCAAACCAGAAAAATCATGTATCTACCCCTAACCCTAAACTCATCTGTCTTATGAAGTCAAGCATGAAGAGAAGTGGTTTTGGGTTTCAAACATAGACATTTCAAAAGCCTCCCAAAAGCTTCATTTTGGAGTGACTGAGAAGGATCCATGCTTAATTTTTCATTTTAATGTTTTAAACTTGTTTAAATCTTGGTTAAACCTATGATTTGACCAAAATTTGATTCGGCATGAAAATTCAAAACAAATCAAATAAATAAAAAACCAATGCACATAGTACATCTTCTTATGTCATATACTAAGCATTCAAGTTGATAAGCCAGGTCTAGACATATTCAAACTAGAAAAATCATGTATCTACCCCTAACCCTAAACTCGATTTGTCTTATGAAGTCAATCATGAAGAGGTGTTTTGGGTTTCAGACATGGAAATTTCAAAAACCTTCCAAAAGCTTCATTTTGAAGTTACTAATTAAGAAGGATCACTACAAGAAAAGTTTGGCAACTTTTCTTGTAGTGGATCCAGGCTTAATTTTTCATCTTCATGTTTTAAATTTTGGTCAAACCTAGGATTTGTCCAAGATACAAATGGGCATAAAAATTCAGGGTAGCATCATACCCCCCTCCTTCCCGCGTAGAAAAAGTGTTAGGCGAGTAGTAGAATGGCATGACCAACAAGTTTCAAGTAAAATTTTGAATATGACCAAAATATACCAATTGATAGATGTGTGTGACCCAAGATTGAGCCATGGTACATTTTGCCAACAAAGTAGCAATTGAGTTGGCTTTCTACCTTAGTAGGCGTGCATTGGAAGGATGCATTATGCCGGCAAAGTTTTCAAACGTTCAAACTTTTCCGGTTTCTCATACAGTATTTGGCTCCTTGAGAAGCATTGATGTGATCATATAAGGTTATCCAAAACTTCGCCTTTCCCGTATTTGCCCGAGCACTCGACACCCCTCGTCCCATGGCGACTCCTCCAGCCATAGCCCCGTGCACCCAGGCTCCACGACTCAGCCTCGGAGGGGTGTGCGCTAAAAGCTCGCAAATGTCTGTGTGCCATTGGTGTGCGATGAAGCAGGCGGCTCTGTGTCTTGCTGTGGCTAGACTCCTGGCGCCCTTTGATCTAGGAGAGGGAGAGGAGGGAGGGGGTCCCATGAAGCGGCGGTGGCCCAGGTATCGGCGGCAGCCCAGGCAGCAGCGGCAAAGTGGGCTGGTCGGAGCATAGGCATGCGCCGGGGGCGAACCTCGCCGGGTGAGGATGCTTCCATTGTGAAGAAGCACTTGCCATCCAGGGCTTCGGGTTCGCCAACAAACTCAGCGCCTCGGTCCATGGCGTTGCCGTCGTGGGGACGTCGGGGGCGGCGGCGACGTGCTGCAGCCCCAGCCTTTAGTGGGGACCAAAGTGCGACCGACCACATCACGGCGTCGGCAGCATTGGGGATGCCGATGGGCATCCACTGCCACACACAGATTTGGGAGGTTCTGGCCGGGCCGAGTTCCAAACTTCCATCATCGGAGCCGAGGGCTTGGTACTTCAAATTCCGAATCAGGCAATCCTTCGACCCCAATCAGCTTCTGCCTGTGGTCCAAATCCGAGATATCTTGGCGGCAGCTATGCTGGTTAAGCTTAGCCGGACAGCGGCAATCGACGATCTGCAAAACCTAGATGCCTTCCGAGGATTTGCAGCAGCCGTCAATGCACTCGTGGAGGCATCGCATGCTGGTAGCAGCGGCGAATGCGGGTATGTTGTTTTACTCCCTTTGTATGCTTTTGTCATAAAAATCAATTTGCTAATTCTCATTCGATTGAAAATTAGACCCATTCACCATCAACTCTCAAACAGTGGACACTAGTAATATGTAGAACTAGAAATTACACAAGATTTCTGTACTGCTAGTACTATTACTTCGACGCTACATGTTGTTTACACGAGGAAATTGCACAAACTACCGCTTATTGCTGCCTTCGTTGCGTAAAACACTTTTTAAAACTGTAATTTTTTTCCGCACAAACCACCAACTATCGTGTTCTGTTGCAGGGAATTTCAAATTTAGGATTGAGCTGTTTAAGAGCAAATCAGATGATCGGGGACCACCAACTACTATAGTTTTAATTGCAAATAGAATAGATTTTGCAAAATTATGAAACGCACATAACGTTTGAATTACTACAATTTTTTTGAAGGTTTGATATTTTCATCATTTTTGTGTGAATCTTACACCAAGTAACACAACTTTCAGACGGAATACAAAATATTTTCAAACTTCCTAGATTTGATAGCTCAAATATTTTTAATTACTAGTTTTTCAGTATTTTAAAAAGTCGAAACACTATATTTTGGCTGAATGTTAGAAAATATATTTCATGATTATCCCATATTAGTTAAGAAGTACATAAACTAGTAGTAGTAATAAAGAACAGAGGGAGTTTATGGAGATACATCCATTAAGGGCATGTTAGTGTGTGTTGGTGTATTACTTATGCCTTCTTTGGTTAATACACTTCTCAAGTGATCCCCGCAAACCCTCTATTCTTGCCTAGAATACAAAAACTCCCCATCAAAGTATTAGTGCATTTTTTGGATGAGTATTCGAGAGGATTGGGTGAACACCAAGGATTTGCATAGGGAATTGGTACAATTGAATCCTTGGCTGTTTGATTTGTAGGATTGTTTCCGATAGGAATTTTTCCTAAGGATTTCTTTGCACAGATTCCATAGAAAATTAAACATCTACTCATGCCTCTTTTTAAGAATGCTTTACTTTTCCTATGGTGGAATCAAACAAAGTTTGGATTCTATGAATTCCTATAGGATTGGAGTGGACATGACATTGCAATCCTACATTTCCCTATTCCTACATCTTTCGGTAGGCATTTGCCTAGAATAAATAACCATGTGTATTACGGAGTAGCAATAAAATATAGGTTTATTTCTCTAAAGCATCTTGCACTGTACTAGTACATGGCTTAAGAGACAATATTTTTACCATTTTTTTTGCGAGAAGACAATATTATTACCATAGTTACTAAGTACATTTTATTGGATGATGAAGTGATAGCCCTCATCAATGCATTGTGAATTATTAGGGCATGGGTCGCACGTGATTTACGAGTACACCGCACGATCGAGAGCCGCCGTCCCTCTTTGCTTTCTACCGATGCGGCGGAGCTCCTCCCCACACCCACGAATAACTGAAAGCCACAACTGCTGGGGAAAAGTCTTGCGCCGAGAAAATCTACAACCGTGGTTGAGTACATGTGTTTCTTAAGATACGAGTGCTCCAATGCATTTTTTCTTTCCTTTTACTAATTTACCTTGAAAATCCCGCACGTCCACTTATTTGTGGACGGAGGGAGTATCACGCCAAGAGGAAGTAGGACAATAGTGGGCGCTTATAGCCCGCCTACGTGGTACTTTTGCCAGCTGTTGGCTCTTCTATTGTTCTTGCTCTAAAGAAACCCCGATTGTGAAAGGCCAAGGCGTACTTCTTTTGGTCACGCAAAATTCAAAATACTGCCATGGACATTGAATTGACATGACAACACATAGCTTGGGATGTCCAAATTTGCACGTTAGACCAGTGACTTGTTCTTCACCTTTTCAGAGGGAACAGTGACTTTTTATTATGGGTCTATACACTTTCCAAGAAACAGGAGGAGATGCTGTAGAGTGTAGAGGAGCGAAGTCAAGCGCCCCGCCCCCACCTGCCCTATTTCGGTTCACCTCCATCGTCTACCTCCGCCCCCGCCCGCACCAATCGACCACCTTCCATAGCACGCGCCAGTGCCGCCGCCATGCAGCTTTAGAATCAATTCCACCGCCCAGTTTGAGAGCCTCCGTTCTTCATCTTCCCCGCCACCTGCCGCCATCGAACCCAAATTAAACTCCAATCAGTTGAACCCAAACCTCATAGACCCACCCCCTGCCCTGCGATGGCGGCATCGAACAAGGAAAATGATGACTCTGAACTGTTTCAGAAGGTCTTTTCCGAAGGTCCCCTTGAAGAACTCGTAACAAGATGCGACGTCATCACCGCCGCGAGCCTCGTCGGTTCGTCCAAACTATTTTTCGACTCTGCAAATGATAGTGCAACTCTATCTTTTTCTCTCCCGTTTGGCCTCCCATGTGTTCTTCATTCTCACCCGACGAAGGTAGCACGGGATTGCAAGCTGACGCCGCTGGACAGGTTCTCCTCCGACGCTGTGATGCCAGACGGTACGGGTAAGCAGTGGGTAGGTGCCAATGGAGATTGGGTTGCCATGGTTGACACTGGCTTTCCTGCTTGCAAATGGAAACTTGTCAACGTCTACACTCGCCGTGAAATTCCTCTCCCTGTGCCGTTTGAAACCACCCACATTCCAAATATATACCACCACAACCTTCGTGCTATTATATTTCACAAGATATATATTTGCCAAGTTCCCACAGCTGCTGGGGGGTACAAAAATTTCTCTCTTGTTGCTGTTTTTGACATCAGAGTTGCCCTCCTTTGCGGCGAAGATTCTGGATGGACAGTTCTTACAGAGCCCAAGTCCCACATCTTTTACAATTACAGCGATGCAA
The DNA here is from genome assembly GCA_030979885.1 of Lolium multiflorum. Classification (NCBI taxonomy): domain Eukaryota; kingdom Viridiplantae; phylum Streptophyta; class Magnoliopsida; order Poales; family Poaceae; genus Lolium; species Lolium multiflorum. The sequence goes on along the minus strand of CM061749.1, from coordinate 119,545,285 downwards.
TTCTCCACAATGGGCTTGTGTTTGCCACAACTCATACTGGCACTGTTCACGCATGGAATCCTCAGCAAGCTGGTAATTTTCCTCCGGACGTAAGTAGTGTATGATGAGCTTCATTATTCATGGCTGTAAAGATAATTTTAATGCACAAACTTATTAATTTTCGAACCTGACTGATCTGACTTGGAGGCTTGGGGCATATTTGCTTCGGATGAAATTTCATTGGTATTTAGACTTTTTATTCGAGATGATTACCATAGAAAAATTTGAGGATTGTATAATTAGGAGTTTTATTCTCAGATTGAATTATGTTGGATTTTGACCTCTACTTGAACTTCTTGAAATGAATCCTTTGGTTTCCCATGTGATGTACTCAAATACACCAATATGCTGTATTATTGAATGGAAATGCCATTATATCATCCCATCTGAATCCTAATGCGTTTTCCCAATTCTTACGTTTTCAGATTTGTGCAAACCAAACATACCCTTCTTAACAGTAATTTCGTTTTCAAGCAGGTCCTCCGCTGATCGTAGAGCCACCGCCCATTGTGTTTGAATGGCGGTGTGCACTTGATGATGCTCTTGGCCATGATCACGAGGTCGATTATGGCATGTGGTGGTTAGCAAGATCTATAGATGGTTCTAGACTTCTTCTGATCCATACACTGGGCATTGCTGATGAAAGGGAATATTCCTGTAAAGTTTGCCATACTGCTTCTGATCGTCGTGTTCATCATGGTCGCACTGTTGGCAACTATGCTTCTGGGTTTGGTTGCCTGGTGTTCACGAAGGACACTAGTAAGTTAAATGAAGGTATTCCATGGGAAAAGATTGATGACCTTGGAGAATATTCTCTTTTCCTTGGAGTGAACTATCCGATTATGCTGCCATTAGGCGGTGCAGATGTTGTCCCAGGATGTCTGACGAGAAGAAATTGTGTGTACACCTTGCCGAATGAAGCATGGCTTCGCAATTCGCAGCTGCCTGAAATATGCCGATTCAGTCTGAATCGTGAAGATTGCGCCGTTGGTTTCCAAACCAACGCCTTGGAGAAAACATGCAAAACAAAAAAAGATAGGTACCTGGTAAAGACACCGCTTTGGTTCATCCCAAACTTCGCCAACGCCCCGGATTGGAACAAGTGTGATGTTTAATTCTGAAACAGGGCCTGCAGCCATTGTAGCTACTGATAGTATGTAATTTCATAGCTAATGAACGAGGCAATTGTGGTCTACTAATTACAACTGTTTTGTAAAGAGGTGGTCTATAAGTATACCCCTCTCTTCATTGATGCATTTGTGGTCTACATGATGGTACTCTTAAATATATGGGTGTGGCTCCTCAACACATAATGTGGGGGTATTATTGTGTTAAAGTTGAAGGCTTGATCAACTATAGGTTCACTTCTCTAGTTACATTACTAGGTACTCCGGTTGGCTATGTTGTGATGAACACATTGTGTTCTGTTGTTCGGTGAAGACAAAAGTAGAACTATGGTATGCTTATGTTTAAGAGCAAGCGAGGGTTTAGCTTGAGATGTTAAAATTCAGATTTGAACTATTTTTTGATATGGAAATTTGAAATATATATGGTACTGTATATGATTATGTATAACAACAAGCGACGAAAGGGCTGATGCTCCTATTCCTTGTCGGCGGGAGGACTATGTGTGCGGCGACTTGAGCCAAATTAGAAGGCCATAGCTATGTTGATTGGTCCTTGAAGTTGGAGGGGCTAGGATTTCGGATGAGCGGAGTGGGGGAAGTTGTTGCTCATGGAACAAAAGTCCTTAAAATAGTAATGTTAGTATATAGGAGTACAAGGTATATACTTGTACTATTTTAGTACTATAATAAGTATATCGGGTTCATCAAAAAGAATTATCTCGGGTTCACAACCACGTGGGGTCAAGGTGAGGGAAAGTTGGTCAATACCTCTTACCGCTATATCCCCGCCCCAAGTTCTAATGCGCAAGTGCTGTTATTTTTTTTAAGGGAAATAGTGGTTCCTCTCCCCCGGAAACATGCCCCGCATCTCCACCTCCTAGTATCGTAGTACTACTACTGCATCTTCTCCAAAAAAAACCCTCTTCTGTCTCTTTCTCCCGTTCACCCCTCTCTCCCTTGCATTGGATTACCGACTCCAATGAAGCAGAAGCGTAAGATTGAGGAGATTCCTGATTGCTACCACCAGTCCATGGGGTGGGGCAACCTCCACTACCCACTGGTGGAGAACATAGCCGAGCGGGCGGATATCCTCAGCACTGGTCGCCTCGCTCGAGGCATGATCGGCATGCGGCATGCCATCCGCGGAGCGCATAAGGTTCCGTTCGGTTTACCGAGCCTGCTCCACTGCGACCCCGAGACATGGCCAGACGACCGCGACAATACTGTAAGAGTATTTATTTATTTACTCATCTCGTTTCAGCTTGTGTTTTTTCAATCAACTTTTCTTATTGCCAAACATCATGCATGAATTTAGACTCAACATCATCACCTGATTTGGGAGTACTGTAAGGTTTGCTGCCTTCACTATGCACATGTACTCTTCGGAATTGCTTTATTTATCCATTACATCTGTGCTTCAGTTCTGCACAATCCGCTCTTCATTCTGTCGAATACCTTGCATGCATAGACAATTTTGAAACAAATCCTATTTGCAGGGCATTCACGCGTTGCTGATGCCATTAGACAAGCCGACAGTTCCAGCATTTATCCATACCAAGGAGGAACTGGATGGACATGGACCCATGCACTGGGTGGGTTGTAACGGCGACTGGGTGGCATTTGTCCAGCAGGACGGGCACTTGACGATCCGCAACATATACATATCAGATACTATTATACCTCTTCCATCTCTGCAAGATGCAGGAATTTCTTTGGGCCCTACTAGTGAATGGTGGCATGGCAGCCCACCATTCCTGTTCAAATACAAAATAGATAAAAGTTTGGAACTGCTCAAAGTACGGATCGTCAAGAGGCCGTACAAAGATGATCTAGCAGGGCCATGGCATTACGAGGTAATCGTTGTATTTGACGAATTGATCGCTATCCTACAAGCGCCCCTAGAAAAGGAGTGGAATATCCTGAGAAACCCTGAATTCTTTGATAGAAACAGCTATGTCGATGCCATGGGCATTCCTGGATATGGTACAAGTTCACACCTACATCGTGTATACGCAGTTACATATCCGTATGGAGATGTTCTGGTTTGGGAACCATATACCTGTGGTGAGTCTTTGTTTTATGTCTTAACTAGTAAATGGCATGCTGCACATGTTGGACCAATTACGATTCGCAATACTGATGTATAAAAGTTGCGTTCTAAATGTTGTTCAAACTTTCAATACAACTAATAATTTGGTTATACCATCAAAATAAGTGTGAGCATACAGTTTATAAATATGAACAAAAATTTGGAACCTTTCTTAATCACTATCAAGTGGGACGTGTGATATCGGTGTGAGACTGCTCTGATTTTTCTTCATAATGGAAACATGACGGTTCTAGAAACACGTGGACACTGGTGTGGTATTTTTTTCACGCGAATACCTCTAATCCCAACCGTTAGATTTTGGACACCAACAGTTGGAATTGCTGCTACATGTCTTGTTAAAAACTGGTGCCTTATAGTAGTAGAAAATAGAAGATAGAAGAGAAGAGATAATTTTCAGTGTAGTTCCTACTTGCTGCATTGTGGTTGATCTTTGTGCATTGCAGGGACACATGCAGCCCCGCGTCTCATTGACGCCCCTGTCATTGAAGATGAAGAAGCAGAAGTGGCTGCAATTTTCGCTCAAATCGAGGGAGATGCTGTCATGGAAGATGATGAAGCAAATGTGGCTCAAGGCGATGGAGGTGCCGATGAAGATAATGATGCTGATGAAGAAGAATTAGAAGAAGAAGAATTAGAAGAAGACGAATTCGATGATGAAGAATTAGATGATGATGGTGATAATCATAATTATGAAGATGAAGATGTATTTCTTGGATTTTCTGACCAGCGCACTTGGTTCCTGGCACCAATGAGAGCAGAGTCCATTACTGGTGAATCTGATCTCGCGTGGATTCAGGTTAAAGGTTATCGGCCCATCCTCGGTCCTCCAATATTACATATGGGTAACAAGCTGAGGTCTTATCCTTTGGTACGGTGCTACGTTTTCTTGAGATCTGCCCATACCTTGGACCCTGTAGAAGAGGCAAGGTGGGAAAGATTGAACAATTTGAAGGGGCGTTCTTTATTTCTTGGACTCAATCACCCAATTTTCATGCTACCCCCGCCAATCGACGCAGAGGCTGCAGAACCAGATTTCCAATTGTTCAAACCTGACTGTGTCTTTGCTACCCACAATCGCGCCCGTGATACATGGATACGTCCAAGGCCAAATTGGTGCAGAATGCACGTCAATGGAGGTCCTGCCATAGGCTCAAGATTGCAGTACAAAAAAGAGAAGATTGAACATAGAGCCGAAGCACCCATGTGGTTCGTCCCAACACTTCCACCTGTTTTTCCTTGAGAAATAAGAGACAGATGGTGACCTTATTTTATAGAGAAAACATAGTGTTCGTGAACTTAACCTCATGAACATTCGCTGTTCGGTTTTTGCTGAAATCAAAATTTTGCAGAGATGAAGATCTTTGTTTGAATCCCGTGCTGAACATATTTTTCACAAATTAGCTACCCGTATTGTGATGAATACATGCTGGTTTGTTGTTTGGTGCAGTAGCAGACATGAAGATCTTTGTCCTGAATACCACAATGGACATCTTTTTTTTCTTCAAAAATTAGCTAAGCTCACGCTATTAGGCGCAAATGCCTATTAAGAGATTTGGTGCTCTTGGGCACCAGTGCTCCTGCTATTTTAGAAAAAAATAAAAAATATATTTATTTGTTCAAAAAATTAGAAAAAAAATCATGGAGTAGCTAATGAATTGTCCCATAAACGTGCAAAATTTCAGTTTCAAATACAAAAAATTCTGGGCTACACAAAAGTAACAAACGTGTGGATCTGGGTATGCATATTTCAAATCTCCAAATTTCAACAGATTTTGTCTTTTTTGTGTAGTCTACAATATAAAGAATGTCATATTAAAATTTTACACGCTTGTAGGTTACTTTATTTATTATGTCTACATTCATTTTCAGATTTTTTTGAAACAAATATGTATGCTATTTGATTTTTTTTAAACAGCAGAGCACTGGTGCCCATTAGCCAAAGACACTTTTCGCAAATGCCTACAATAAAGGAACGGATGGTGACCTTATTTTATAGAGAAACCATAGTGTTTGTGAAGTTAAAGTCATGAACACACGCTGTTCGGTTTTTGGTGAAATCAAAATTTAGCAGAGATGAAGATCTTTGTTTGAATCCCGTGATGAACACATTTTTCCTAAATTAGCTACCAGTATTGTGATGAATACATGCCGGTCTGTTTTTCGGTGGAGTAGCAGACATGCAGGGGATCGAAAGAAACGGCAAAGTAGCCAGAAATCAGGGGTCAAATATAAATTCGAGAAAGGAAACGTTTATTCAACAGTCAGGCTGACATGTGGGACGTATCTTGCAGCCGCGGCCCCAACATTTATCATTCAGAGAGGATGACATGTGGGACCCACGAACCAGCATCGTTCTCGACGTTTCTCAAAGGGGGCAGGAGATCGAAAGAAAAAGGCAAGTAGCTCGAAATCAGGTGTCCAAAAAATCCAAGAAAGGAAAGGTTTATCGCACAAAGAGGCTGACATATTGTACCCAGTTTGCAGCAGCGTCATCAACGTTTCAAAGGCGGTGGAGTTCGAAAGAAAAAGGCAAATAGCCAGAAATTAGGGGTCAAAAATAAATCCAGCAAAGGAAACTTTTATCGTACAAAGAGGCTGACATGTGGGACCCAGCCAGCAGCGTCCTCAACGTTTCTAAGGTGGCAGGCAATGGAAAAAAGGCAAATAGCCAGAAATTAGGGGTCAAAAATAAATGCAACAATAGAAACTCTTATTGTTCATAGAGGCTGACATGTTGGACCCATGAGCCAGCAGGGCCCTCAACGTTTCAAAGGCGTCACGGGATCAAAAGAAAAGAACCAAGTAGTCATTAATTAGGTGTCAAAAATAAATCCAAGAAAGTAAATGTTTTACTTTTCATAGAGGCTGTCATATGGGACCCATGAGCCAGCAGCGTCCTCAACGTTTCTAAGGCGGCTGGGGATCGAAAAAAAAGCGAAGTAGCCATTAATTAGGGGTCAACAATAAATCCAAGAAAAGAAATGTTTATTGTTCTTAGAGGCTGACATGTGGGAGCTATGCGCCAGCAGCGTCCTCATCGTTTCAAAGGCGGTCGGGGATCCAAAGAAAAAGGCAAATAGCCAGAAATCAGGGGTAAAAAAATCCAAGAAAAGAAATATTATTGTTCATAGAGGCTGGCATGTGGGACCCATGAGCCAGCAGCGTCCACAATTTCAAAGGCGGCACAGGATCGAAAGAAAAAGGCAAGTGACCAAAAATCAGGGGGTAAAAAATCCAAGAAAAAAACTTTATTGTACATAGAGGATGACATGCGGGTCCCATGAGCCAACAACTTACTCGTCGTTTCAGAGGGCCGAGGCGGCATGAGATCGAAAGAAAAAGGAAAGTGACCAAATATCAGGAGCAAAAAATAATCCATGAAAAGAAACTTTCATTGTACATAGAGGATGACATAGGGTCCCATGTTGTAGCAGCGGTCTGAACGTTTCAAAGACGGCATGAGATCGAAAGAAAAAGGCAAGTGACCAAATATCAGGAGCCAAAAATAATCCAAGAAAAGAAACTTTTATTGTACCTTTGAGAGTCGGCATGAGATTGAAAGAAAAAGGCAAGTGACCAAATATCAGGAGCCAAAAACCTAGAAAAGTTTTATCAACGTTTCCCATGACTGAGCATCCTCAACGTTTCCAAGGCGGCAGGGGATCAAATGAAAAGGAAATAGCCAAAAAGCAGAGGGTGAAAAAAATCGAAGAAAAGAAACTTTTATTGTTCATAGTGGATGACATGTGGGACCCATGAGGCAGCAGCATCCTCAACGTTTCCAAGCAGCAGGGGATCGAAAGAAAAAGGAAATAGCCAAAAATCAGAGCGTGAAAAATAATCCAAGAAAAGAAACTTTTATTTTACATAGAGGATGACATGTGGGTCCCATTTTGCAGCAGCGGTCTCAATGTTTCATATGCGGCTTGAGATCAAAAGAAAACGAAAGTAGCCCGAAATTAGGGGGAATAAAACTCCAAGAAAAGAAAGTTTTTTGTACATAGAGGATGACATACGGGTCCCAAGGCGGCAGGGGAACAAAAGAAAAAGGAAATAGCCAAAAATCAGAGGGGTGAAAAAAAATCCAAGAAAAAAGAAACTTTTAGAGTTCATAGTTCATAGAGGATGACATGCGGGTCCCATGAGGCAGCAGCGTCCACAACGTTTCCAAGGCGGCACACAGGACCAAAAGAAAAAGGATGTACCCCTGCTGGGCCTTTTGATCAAAAAATAATCCAAGATAAGGAAGATATAAATTGGGGCTGCCTGGCCATCTGGGCCTTCTAACCTGCTGGACGTCTTTTGACTCGTACAATTTCAGCCCACTCCAAAACAAGAAAGTCCTATGCTTCGCAAAAACAAAACAAAAACAAGGAGATTCATATTAGTTCGTTTATGTAAAAATAAAGATTTAATTTATCCGTTTGCAATAGCTCAGAGCGAAATACACTTTTTATTGTCTGTAAAATAATCAAGATATCACATGTTTCTTGTACGGGGAGGCTGACATCGGGACCCATGAGCCAGCAGCGTCGTCAAAGTTTTAAAGGCGGCAGGGGATCGAAAGAAAAAATAAATCAAAAATCAGTTGGTAAAAAAATCGAAGAAAAGAAACATTTATCGTTCTGAGAGGATGACATGCGGGACCCATGTGGCAGCAGCATCCTCAACGTTTCCAAGGCAGCACGGGATCCAAAAAAAGGCAAAATAGCCAGAAATTAGGGGTCAAAATAACTCCAAGAAAAGAAAGGTTTATCGTCCATAGAGTCTGACATGTGGGACCCATTAGCGAGCAGATTCTTCAACGTTCAAAGGCGGCAGGGGATCAAAAGAAAAAGGAAGTAGCCAGAAATTAGGGGTAAAAAATAACTCCAACAATGGAAACTTTTATTGTTCATAGAGGATGACATGCGGGACCCATGAGCCAGCAGCTTCCTCAACGTTTCAAAGGCGGCATGGGATCGAAAGAAAAAGGCAAGTGACCAAATATCAGGAGCCAAAAATAATCCAAGAAAAGAAACTTTATTGTACATAGAGGATGACATGCGGGTCCCATTTAGCAGCAGCGGTATCACCGTTTGAGATGCGGCAGGAGGTCGAAAGAAAAAAGGCAAGTGACCAAATATCAGGAGCCAAAAAATCCAAGAAAAGAAAGTTTTATAGTACATAGAGGATGACATGCGGGTCCCATTTTGCAGCAGCGTATCACCGTTTGAGAGGCGGCAGGGGATCGAAAGAAAAAGGCAAGTGACCAAATGTGAGGTGCCAAAAATAATCAAAGAAAAGAAAGTTTTCAACGTTTCAAAGGCGGCAGGGGATCAAAAGAAAAAGGAAGTAGCCAGAAATTAGGGGGCAAAAATAACTCCAAGAAAGGAAACTTTTATTGTTCGTAGAGGATGACATGGGGGACCCATGAGCCAGCAGCTTACTCAACGTTTCAAAGGCGGCATGAGATCGAAAGAAAAAAACGCAAGTGACCAAATATGAGGTGCCAAAAATAATCAAAGATTTATTGTACATAGAGGATGACATGCGGGTCCCATTTTGCAGCAGCGGTCTCAATGTTTGAAATGCGGCTTGAGATCAAAAGAAAAAGAAAGTAGCTAGAAATTAGGGGGTCAAAAAAAATCCAAGAAAAGAAAGTTGATGGACATAGAGGTTGACATGCGGGTCCCATGTGCCAGCAGCTTACTCAACGTTTCAAAGGGGCCAGGGGATCAAAAGTAAAAGGCAAGTGACGAAATATCAGGAGCCAAAAATCAGAGGGTGAAAAAAAATCCAAGAAAACAAACTTTTATAGCACATAGAGGATGACATGCGGGTCCCATGAGCCAGCAGGTTCCTCAACGTTTCAAACGTGGCATGAGATCGAAAGAAAAAGGCAAGTGACGAAATATCAGGAGCCAAAAATAATTCAAGAAAAGAAACTTGATTGTACATAGAGGATGACATGCGGGTCCCATGTGTAAGCAGCTTACTCAACGTTTCCAAGGCGGCAGGGCATCAAAAGAAAAAAGGAAATAGACAAAAATCAGAGAGTGAAAAAAAACCATAGAAAATAAACTTTTATAGCACATAGAGGATGACATGCGGGTCCCACGAGCCAGCAGGTTCCTCAAAGTTTCAAACGTGGCATGAGATCGAAAGAAAAAAAGGCAAGTGACCAAATATCGGAGCCAAAAATAATCCAAGAAAAGAAAGTTTATTGTACGTAGAGGATGACATGCGGGTCCCATTTTGCAGCAGCGGTATCACCGTTTGAGAGGCTGCACGGGATCGAAAGAAAAAGGCAAGTGACCAAATATCAGGAGCCAAAAATAATCCAAGAAAAGAAATTTTATTGTACGTAGAGGATGACATGCGGGTCCCATTTTGCAGCAGCGGTCTCAACGTTTCCAAGGCGGCACAGGACCAAAAGAAAAATGAAGTAGCCAGAAATCAGGGGGTGAAAAAAATCCAAGAAGAAAGATTTCAATTGGGCTGCATCTGGACATCTGGGCTTTCGAACTATCCTGCTTGGCCTTTTGACTCGTACAATTTCAGCCCACTCCAAAACAGGAAAGTTCCGAATTTTCTAAAAAAACAGGAAAGTCCTATGCTTCGCAAAGACAAAAAAACAAGGAGATTCAACATATAAGTTTGTTTATGTAAAAATAAAGATTTAATTATCCGTTTGAAATAGCTCAGAGCGCAATACATTGTTTATTGTCTGCAAAATAATCAAGATATCATATGTTTCTTGTACGGGGAGGCTGACATCGGGGACCCATGAGCCAACAGCGTCGTCAACGTTTTAAAGGCGGCAGGGGATGGAAAGAAAAAATAAACCAAAAATCTGTTGGTAAAAAATCCAAGAAAAGAAACATTTTCGTTCTGAGAGGATGACATGCGGGACCCATGAGGCAGCAGCATCCTCAGCGTTTATTGTTCATAGAGGTTGACATGTGGGACCCGTGAGCCAGCGGCGTCCTCAACGTTTTAAAGGCTGCAGGTGATCGAAAGAAAAAATAAGCCAAAAATCGTTTGGTCAACAAAATCCAAGAAAATAAACATTTACCGTTCTGAGAGGATGACATGCGGGACCCATGAGGCAGCAGCATCCTCAACGATTCCAAGGCGGCAGGGGAAATATCCAGAAATTAATGAGGGGTTCAAAATAAATCCATCAAAGGAAACTTTTATTGTTCATAGAGGATGACATGTGGGACCGACCTGCCAACAACGTCCTCATCGTTTCAAAGGGGGCAGGAGATCAAAAGAAAAAGGCAAATAGCCAGAAATTAGGGGTAAAAAATAACTCCAAGAAAGGAAACTTTTATTGTTCGTAGAGGATGACATGCGGGACCCATGAGCCAGCAGCTTACTCAACGTTTCAAAGGCGGCATGAGATCAAAAGAAAAAGGCAAGTGACAAAATATCAGGAGCCAAAGATAATCCAAGAAAAGAAACTTTATTGTACGTAGAGGATGACATGCGGGTCCCATTTAGCAGCAGCGGTCTCAACGTTTCAAATGCGGCTTGAGATCAAAAGAAAAAGAAAGTTGATTGTACATAGAGGATGACATGCGGGTCCCATGAGTCAGCAGCTTACCAACGTTTCCAAGGCGGCAAGGGATCAAAAGAAAAAGGAAATAGCCAAAAATCAGAGGGTGAAAAAAAAAAGAAAATAAACTTTTGTAGTACATAGAGGATGACATGCGGGTCCCATGAGCCAGCAGGTTCCTCAACGTTTCAAACTTGGCATGAGATCGAAAGAAAAAGGCAAGTGACCAAATATGAGGAGCCAAAAATAATTCAAGAAAAGAAAGTTTTATAGTACATAGAGGATGACATGCGGGTCCCGTTTAGCAGCAGCGTGCGTTTGAGAGGCGGCAGGGGATCAAAAGAAAAAAGAAATTGCCAAAAATCAGATGGTGAAAAAAAACCAAGAAAATGAACTTTTATAGTACTTAGAGGATGACATGCGGGTCCCATGAGCCTGCAGGTTCCTCAACGTTTCAAACGTGGCATGAGATCGAAAGAAAAAGGCAAGTGAAAAAATATCAGGAGCCAAAAATAATTCAAGAAAAGAAAGTTTTATAGTACATAGAGGATGACATGCGGGTCCCATTTAGCAGCAGCGGTATCACCGTTTGAGAGGCGGCGGATCGAAAGAAAAGGCAAGTGAAAAAATATGAGGAGCCAAAAATAATTCAAGAAAAGAAAGTTTTATAGTACATAGAGGATGACATGCGGGTCCCATTTAGGAGCAGCGGTATCACTGTTTTAGATGCAGCAGGGGATCGAAAGAAAAAGTCAAGTGACCAAATATGAGGTGCCAAAAAAATCCAAGAAAAGAAAGTTTTATAGTACATAGAGGATGACATGCGGGTCCCATTTAGCAGCATCGGTATCACCGTTTGAGAGGCGGAGGATCGAAAGAAAAAGGTAAGTGACCAAATATGAGTTGCCAAAAATAATTCAAAAGAAAGTTTTATAGTACATAGAGGATGACATGCGGGTCCCATTAGCAGCAGCGGTATCACCGTTTGAGAGGCGGCGGGGATCGAAAGAAAAAGGCAAGTGACCAAATTTGAGGTGCCAAAAAAACTCCAAGAAAAGAAAGTTGATTGCACATAGAGGATGACATGCGGGTCCCATTTAGCAGCAGTCTCAACGTTTCCAAGGCGGCAAGGGATCAAAAGAAAAAGGAAGTAGCCAGAAATCAGGGGGTCAAAAAAATCCAAGAATAGAAAGAATTTTGGTTCATAGAGGATGACATGCGGGACCCATGATCCTGCATCGTAAACGGCTCGATCGGAGAACGTTGAACGAGATGGCGCGATCTAGAAAAAAACAATGCCAGAGAGGCTGCCATCTGGGCCCTACATCCCTCGGCGGTGCGGATTTGCGTTGACTCGGCCGGCGAACCCGAGATTTCGAGATGCACCACGTCCCGGGCCACCATACGCGACGTTTTGGCCGCTTTCGTCGGGCTAGGTGGCCTCAAAAACGAGAAAAAAAAGTTTTGACATGCACCACGGAGGGACCAAAAATCGTCGGCCATGGTACACCAGCAACCACGGCGCGACTTCAACTTCGTCGGCCATGGCAACTTTTCTTGTAGTGCCCCCAAAAACTAGCAAATACGAGAGAGGCATCCAAAGAAACACACTAAATCCCTAACTTTTACATGGAAGACCCCCAAAGGTGTATCAAAAAAGGCAATCGAAAAGCATGGATTGTTCATCTTTTTCTATATAGTTAGGGTTAGGGTTTATGGTTTATAGAGATGCACATATTTTCATTTCACATTTGTGATGTACAATAATACATAGGTAAGATTCCAAGCATGACCTTTGTTAGAATAACCTTTAACGTGTTCTCTCACCTTTAGATTCAAATGGGCATAAACATTCAGAAAAAATCAAAAAAATGAAAAACCAAAGCACATAGTCTTCTTATGTCATATAGTAAGAATTGAAGTTGATAAACAAGGTCTAGACATATTCAAACCAGTCAAATCATGTATCAACACCTAACCCTAAACTTTATCTTATGAAGTCAAGCATGAAGAGAAATGGTTTTGGGTTTCAAACATGGAAATTTCAAAAACCTCCCAAAAGCTTCATTTTAGAGTGACTAAGAAGGATACAGGCTTACCTTTTCATTTTCATGTTTTAAACTTGTTTAAATCCTGGTCAAAACTAGGATTTGAACGAGATTCAAATGGGTATAAAAAATAAAAAAACGCACATAGCCTTTTTATGTCATATAATGCATGAGCACTCAAGTTGATAAACATGGTCTAGACATATTCAAACTAGAAAAATCATGTATCTACCCTGGCCCTAACCTTAAACTCTGTATTATGGAGTCAAGCATGAAGAGAAGTGGGGTTTTGGGTTTCAAACATGGAAATTTCAAATTGATGAACAAGTTCTAGGCATATTCAAAACAGAAAAAGCATGTATCTACCCCCTAACCATAAAGTCGGTCGATCTTACGAAGTCTATTGGTTTCAAACATGGAAATTTCAAGAACCTCCCAAAAGCTTCATTTTAGAGTGACTAAAAAAGATCCATGCTTGCCTTTTCATTTTCATGTGTTAAACTTGTTTAAATCTTGCTCAAACCTAGGATTTCACCAAGATTCAAATGGGCAGGAAAATAAAAAAACGGAAAAAATGAAAAACCAATGCACATAGTCTTCTTATGTCATATAGTAAGCATTCAAGATGATAAACAAGGTCTAGACATATTCAAACCAGACAAATCATGTATCTACTCCTAACCCTAAACTCTGTCTTATGAAGTCAACCGTGAAGAGAAGTGGTTTTGGGTTTAAACATTGAGATTTCAAGAACACCCCAAAAGCTTCATTTTTAGAATGACTAAGAAGGATCCAGGCTTACCTTTTCATTTTCATGTCTTAAACTTGTTTAAATCCTGATCAAAACTAGGATTTGAACGAGATTCAAATGGGTATAAAAAATAAAAAAACGCACATAGCCTTTTTATGTCATATAATGCATGAGCACTCAAGTTGATAAACATGGTCTAGCCATATTCAAACTAGAAAAATCATGTATCTACCCTGGCCCTAACCCTAAGAAGGATTGATGACCCACAAGTATAGGGGGTGTATCGTAGTACTTTCGATAAATAAGAGTGTCGAACCCAACGAGGAGCAGAAGGTGTTGACAAGCAGTTTCGATGAAGGATTCACTGTAAATGCTCACAAACAAGTATTCAGGGGGTTTTGATATTGCAGATAAATAAAGTACAAGTAAATAAAATGCGAGAGAAATAATTGCAGCGAGTGGCCCAATCCTTTTTAGCACAAAGGACAAGCCGGTTTGTTTACTTATAATGACCAAACGTTCTCGAGGACACACGGGGATTTTAGTCTAGTGCTTTCGCTTCATACGGCTGATTAATCTTCATTGTTTTGATAAGTGTTGTGTGGGTGAACCTATGCTAATGCACCGCCCTTCCTAGGACTAATACATACTTGTGATTATACCCCTTGCAAGCATCCGCAAATACAAGAAAGTAATTAAGATAAATCTAACCACAGCCTTAAACTCTGAGATCCTGCTATCCCTCCTGCACCGATATACTAACGGGGGTTTAGGTTGCTGTCACTCCGGCAACCCCACAATTAGCAAACGAATACAAGATGCACTCCCCTAGGCCCATAAAGGTGAAGTATCATGTAGTCGACGTTCACATGACACCACTAGAAGAGTAACACCACAACTTAAATATCATAACATTGAATACTACTCAACAATAATTCACTACTAACATTTAGACTTCACCCATGTCCTCAAGAACTAAACGAACTACTCACGAGACATCATATGGAACATGATCAGAGGTGATATGATGATGAATAACAATCTGAACATAAACCTTGGTTCAATGGTTTCACTCAATAGCATCAATAACAAGTAGTAATCAACACCGGGAGAGTTTCCCCTATCAAACAATCAAGATCCAACCCAAATCGTTACAGCGGTGACGAGATGCAGCGGTGGTGATGGCGGTGTAGATGATGGAGATGATGGTGATGGCGATGGAGATGATGTCCAGCTCGATGACGATGGCGATGGCGTCGATTTCCCCCTCCGGGAGGGAATTTCCCCGGCGGATTCCTGCCCGCCGGAGAGCTCTTTTCTCTCTGGTGTTTCTCCGCCCCGCAGAGGCGGCTCTGTCAATTCTCCGTAACTCCCCAGGTCTTAGGTTTTCGGGGCGAAGAAGTACGCGAAGGAGAGGCGGCCAGAGGGGGCTGTGGGCCCCCTCCCCACAAGGCGGCGCGGCCAGGCCTGGGCCCGCGCCGGCCTATGGGGG
Organism: Lolium multiflorum; assembly: GCA_030979885.1. Classification (NCBI taxonomy): domain Eukaryota; kingdom Viridiplantae; phylum Streptophyta; class Magnoliopsida; order Poales; family Poaceae; genus Lolium; species Lolium multiflorum. The sequence goes on along the minus strand of CM061749.1, from coordinate 119,530,175 downwards.
GCCCATGGTGGCTCCTCCCGGCTCCTCCTTTTGGCTCCCTTCGTCTTCTGGAAAAATAGGAATTTACGTGTAATTTCCGTCAATTGTTGATCTTCAGAAATATGGCGTCCTGACGGTGCTTTTTCCAGCAGAATCCTGACTCCGGTGAATAATTCTCCAATGATCACGAAACATGCAAAATAGATGAAATAACATAAGTATCATCTCTAAATATGAAATATATCAATGAATAATAGCAAATTATGATATAAAATAGTGATGCAAAATGGACGTATCAACTCCCCCAAGCTTAGACCTCGCTTGTCCCCAAGCGAAACTGAGCTCAATAAACAAGACCACATGTTTATGGAGTGAAGAGTCGATAAATAAAATACGGACAAGAAGCATCATATTGATTCACACAAGATATTCTAGTAAACATTCTCTTCATATAACTCAACTTGAAATAAGTAAAGAGAAATCACAAATAGAGGTGCATAGGAAATCATGATTGGTTATGGCAAACTTTGTTCTTGGTCAGAGAACTACTAACGGATTGTACTTATCTTCTAAGCAAAGCTTTCATATTAGAATTTATATAGCAGGGCTTTCATTCTCAATCATAACAATCTCCTCATAATCATTGATAACTTTCAAAGTCATATTCATTCAGATAAAATTTGTACTAAACAAGAAAGCATAAAAGACATGATTAACTAAATCATAGCATAAATGGTTGGTTCACAACAACTCAATTGCTTGCTTAAGATAGAGGGAAATAGGTTTACTGACTCAACATAAAAGTAAAAGATAGGCCCTTCGCAGAGGGAAGCAGGGATTAAATCATGTGCTAGAGCTTTTCAAGTTTTGAAATCATGTAAAGAGCATAAAAGTAAGATTTTGAGCGGTGTTTGTTGTTGTCAACGAATGGTAGCGGGCACTCTAACCCCCTTGCCAAACAAACCTTCCAAGAGCGGCTCCCATGAGGGACGGTATCTCTACCAGCAAGGTAGATCATCCCCCTTCTCTTTTGTTTACACATGTATTTTAGTTTTATTATGGATGACACTCCCCCAACCTTGGCTTTCTCAATCCATGGCTAACCGAATCCTCGGGTGCCTTCCAACATTCACATACCATGGAGGAGTGTCTATTGCAAAATTAAGTTGCTTACTGATAAATCAGGGCAAAACATGTGAAGAGAATTATTAATGAAAGTTATTAATTGGGGCTGGGAACCCCGTTGCCAGCTCTTATTGCAAAATTATTGGATAAGCGGATGTGCCACTAGTCCATTGGTGAAAGTCCGCCCAACAAGATTGAAAGATAAAACACCACATACTTCCTCATGAGCTATAAAACATTGACACAAATAAGGAGTAGTATAGTTTGAATTATTTAAAGGTAGCACATGAAGTATTTACTTGGAGTGGCGCAAAATACCACATAGTAGGTAGTTATGGTGGACACAAATGGCATGGGTTTGGTCTAAGGTTATGGATGTATGAGAAGCATTCCCTCTCAATACAGGTTTTTGGCTAGCAAGGTTTGATAGCAAGCATAAAGGTTGAAGGAAACAAACAAATATACATGCGATAGAAACAATCATGCATCTTTCTCATAAGCACAAGCAATTTTAACTTCAGAATACTAAACTCATTAGCATAAAGATAATAGAGTAATATATCTACATGTATTTCCCTTTTCTATTTAAACATCAAGATGTTGTTGCTATTGACCAATGCTAAGTTTGCCAAAACCAAATAGATTTACTTAATGCTCCCAAAGTGATATCAATACTAATGTCAAGAGCAATCATATAATGGAGATTGCAAACTAAAATAAGGTGTGCAAAAAGTAAATGATAAAACTTCTCATTAATATTCCATAACGATAACTCACACCAACGGATACATAGATAACCAACTAAGAGAGATACTTCCACATTGCAAACTATTCCATATGATAACTTCCCTACTCATGATATGACACTACTTGATAGTAAAAGATAAAGGTAGTGATGATGTGATACCGCGGCACTCCCCCAAGCTTGGAACAAACCAAGGGGATGCCAATACCGATGATGAATTACTCCTTCGGTGGCGATGATGGTGGATTCTTCTCGACAAGCTTCTTAACAAGTTCCTTTAAATCCTCAATCTCATAGGTGAGGTTGCGAATCAGCTCCGAGTTGTGCTCAACGCGGCTCATAATCATGTCAGGTGGCGAGTCCCAACTCCTAGAGTTGTTTCCCCATCCTTCAGCTTCAGATTTCATCTCTCCTGCAATGTTAGAACGATCTATATCCCAACCACTTGGCAACACTACCTTGGGGGTCCTTTCAGTTTGACGATTGTAGATTAGATTGCGGAAAGGGTGGTAATTGCCTGGAGAAGATGTCCTTGGAGCTAAGAAGCGACGTGGAACTGCTCCTCCGGTAGCGATTCGTGCACTTCTCTTGGTGTTGGATGGATTTGATATCACGCCAATGCTTGCAATGGTGGCACGCTGGTGTACTCGCGGAACCTCCTCCACTTCTTCCTCATCCTCGCTCTCGACTTCTTCCTTCAATTCAGGGTCTTGAATATCTTCCTCCAAAGGTCCCTTGTCTTTGTTGTTGGAGACCATGGTGCTTCTAAATCAAAACAGATCCTGGCAGAAAACAGCTCGAAACAAAACACGACGAGAAAACGATATACGGACCTCTGGAGATCCGGGGGATTATATAGCAAATATTTTTACAACAAAAGGAAGGTTCCAGGCCGAAAACGAGTGGAAACGGGACGCCGAGGGGCTGTCACCATAGGGCGGCGCGGCCAGGGTGGGGCCCGCGCCGGCCTATGGTGACGGGCCCTCGCGCGTCTCTTCCACTCCGTTTCGATCCCGTAATTTTTCATATTTTCCAAAAACAGCAGAAATATTGTTCGGAAAGCTAAACGCGGACTTTTTATTACTAAAACTGTTACCTATTCAAAGTCGGACTCTGCAGAACTGTCAATTTGATCTTTGATGAAAGCTTCCGGAGTTATCACTTGAATAATATCAATATCTTCATTATAAGAATCTCCAGAAATATAATGCTTGAGTCTTTGTCCATTCACTACTTGTGTGGCGTTACCTTCCAAAGAGCTAATTTTTATTGCTCCTGAACGATATACCTCCTCAATAACATATGGTCCTTCCCATTTTGAGAGTAATTTCCCTGCAAAAAATCTGAGACGAGACCGATACAATAGGACTTTATCTCCAACATTAAATTCTCTTTTAATAATTCTTCTATCATGCCACTTCTTAACTTTCTCCTTAAAAAGTTTAGCATTTTCATAAGCTTCATTTCTCCATTCATCTAAAGAACTCAATTGTAGCAACCTCTTCTTACCGGCAAGTTTAAAATCTTTATTAAGTTCTCTTACAGCCCAATAAGCTTTGTGCTCTAGTTCTAAAGGTAAATGACAAGCTTTTCCATAAACCATTTTATAAGGAGACATTCCCATAGGATTTTTATAAGCAGTTCTATAAGCCCACAATGCTTCCTTTAACTTACTAGCCCAATTCTTTCTAGATTTATTAACAGTCTTTCCCAAGATAGCTTTAATTTCTCTATTTGATAATTCTACTTGCCCACTAGTTTGAGGATGATAAGCTGAAGCAATTCTATGATTAATACCATATTTGGCAAGAGTTTTTCTAAAACCACCATGAATAAAATGAGAACCTCCATCAGTCATAATATATCTAGGTACTCCAAATCTAGGAAATATAACATCTACAAGCATTTTTATAGAGGTCTCACCATCAGCACTTTTTGTAGGTATAGCTTCTACCCATTTAGTAACATAATCAACAGCGACAAGTATATGAGTGTTACCTTCTGAAGAAGGGAAAGGACCCATGAAGTCAAATCCCCAACAATCAAATGGTTCAATAACAAGAGTATAATTCATAGGCATTTCATTGCGTCTAGAGATATTACCAACTCTTTGACATTCATCACAAGATAAGATAAACTTCCTTGCATCTTTGAAAAGTGTTGGCCAATAAAAACCTGATTGTAGAACCTTTTGTGCGGTTCTATCTCCAGCGTGATGTCCTCCATAAACACTACCATGGCATTTACTCAATATCTCTTGTTGTTCATATTCTGGGACACATCTTCGCATAATACCATCCACTCCTTCTTTATATAAGTGTGGGTCATCCCAAAAATAATGCCTCAAATCATAAAAGAATTTCCTCCTTTGCTGAGCTGAAAAGGTTGGAGGCAAATACTTCGAAACAATAAAGTTAGCATAATCAGCATACCAAGGGCTCTCTCGCGAGCTCACCTTTATTACAGCCAATTGTTCATTTGGAAAACTATCATTAACAGGAACAGGATCATAAGTAATATTTTCCAATCTAGACAAATTATCAGCAACAGGATTATCAGCACCTTTCCTATCTACAATATGTAAATCAAATTCTTGCAAAAGAAGCACCCATCTAATAAGCCTTGGCTTAGCATCTTTCTTTTCCATAAGGTACCTAATTGCAGCATGATCAGTATGAATTGTGACTTTTGAATCAACAATATAAGGTCTAAACTTGTCACATGCAAAAACTACGGCTAATAATTCTTTCTCAGTTGTAGCATAATTTCTTTGAGCAGCATCTAGAGTTTTACTAGCATAATGAATAACATTTAATTTTTTATCTACTCGCTGTCCAAGGACAGCACCTACAGCAAAATCACTAGCATCACACATAATTTCAAAAGGTAAGTTCCAATCAGGAGGTTCAACTATAGGAGCAGTTGTTAAGGCTTTCTTTAGAGTTTCAAAAGCTTCCTTACAATCATCATCAAAAACAAAAGGTACATCTTTTTGAAGAAGATTAGTAAGAGGCTTTGAAATTTTAGAGAAATCTTTAATAAACCTCCTATAAAAACCAGCATGACCAAGAATACTACGAATACCTTTAACATCCCTAGGATAGGGCATCTTCTCAATTGCTTCAACTTTAGCTCTATCAACTTCAATACCTCTTTCAGAAATTTTATGTCCCAATACAATTCCTTCATTAACCATAAAGTGACATTTCTCCCAATTAAGAACAAGGTTAGTTTCTTCACATCTCTGCAAAACTTTATCAAGGTTTCGCAAGCAATTATCAAATGAATTCCCATAGACAGAAAAATCATCCATGAATACCTCAACAATCTTTTCACAAAAGCCATGAAAAATAGCAGACATGCATCTTTGAAAAGTAGCAGGAGCATTACATAAACCAAAAGGCATACGCCTATAAGCATAAGTTCCATAGGGACAAGTGAAAGTGGTTTTCTCTTGATCTTTAGCTCTAACAGCAATTTGTGAAAACCCAGAATATCCATCAAGAAAACAGAAATGTGTATTTTTAGACAACCTCTCTAACATTTGATCAATAAAAGGTAAAGGGTAATGATCTTTCTTAGTAACTTTATTCACTTTCCTAAAATCAATGCACATTCTATACCCTACAACTACTCTTTGAGGAATAAGCTCATCATTATCATTAGGCACAACAGTTATACCTCCTTTCTTAGGAACACAATGCACAGGACTAACCCATCTACTATCAGCAATAGGATATATAATACCTGCTTCAAGGAGTTTTAATACCTCATTTCTTACCACATCCTTCATCTTGGGAATTAGACGACGCTGATGTTCAACAACAGGTTTTGCACCATCTTCTATATTAATAGCATGTTGGCAAATAGAAGGAGAAATCCCCTTCAAATCATCAAGAGTATAGCCAATAGCTCCTCGGTGCTTCTTCAATATTTCCAATAACCTTTCTTCCTCGATATCTGAAAGCTTAGCACTAATAATAACAGGATATGTTTTCTTCTCATCAATATAAGCATACTTAAGATTATCAGGTAATGGTTTCAAATCAAATACAGGATCTTCCTTTGGTGGTGGTGTTACACCTAAATCTTCAACCGGTAAGTCATGTTTAAGAATAGGTTGACGAAGGAAAATTTCATCAAGCTCATCCCTTTCTTCCCTAAAAACTTCACTCTCACTATTTTCCAAATGTTGCTGCAAAGGATTACTAGGAGCAAGAGCAATAGATGCACATTGTTCAACTCTAAAATCTTCATTAGGCAAATCAGCTTTATAAGGAGTTTTGGCAAATTTAGAGAAGTTAAACTCATAAGATTCACCAGCAAATTTAGTAACAATTTTCTCTTTCTTGCAATCTATAATAGCTCCACATGTATTTAGAAAAGGTCTACCAAAAATAATAGGACAAAACTTACTAGCAGCAGAACCAAGTACCAAAAAGTCAGCAGGATATTTAATCTTACCACATAGAACTTCAACATCTCGAACAATACCAATGGGAGAGATAGTTTCTCTATTAGCTAGCCGAATAACCACATCAATATCTTCAAGTTCACAAGAACCAATTTCATGCATAATTTCCGTGTAGAGCTCATAAGGAATGGCACTAATACTTGCACCAATGTCGCATAAACCATAATAGCAATGATCACCAATTCGAACAGAGAGCACAGGAACACTGGCTTTCATAGACTTATTAGGATGCGAAACAATATTAGAAGCATCTTCACAAAAAATAATATGACCATCTTCCACATTTTCAGTCACAAGATCTTTAACTATTGCAACAGCAGGTTCAACTTTTATTTGTTCTTCAGGTTCTATGGGTTTCTTTGCACTTTTATTAACTACACTAGTTATAACAGAATACTCCTTCATTTTAGCAGGGAAAGGAGTTTTTTCAATATAAGCTTCAGGAAGAACATGATCAACAGTTTTAATTTCAATACATTTACCTTTAGGTGAATCAACTTTATCTTTATATGGTTCATGATACTTATCAAAATTCTTCTTAGGCAATTCAAAATGAGAGGCAAAGGCTTTATAAATATTTGCAACAACTTGAGAGTCAAGACCATATGTAGCACTCATATTACGATATTCATCAGTATCCATAAAAGTTTCAATGCATTCATAATTATAATTTATACCTGACACTCTACCTTTGTCATTCTCCCATCCTTCAGTATTTTCTTGGATTCGATCAAGAAGGTCCCATTTAAACTCTTCTTTATTGCGCGTGAATGATCCAGAACAAGAAGTATCCAGCAAGGTTTTATCTTGAAAAGACAGTCTTGCATAGAAATTATCAATAATAATATTACCAGGAAGCTCATGAATGGGGCATTTGAGCATTAAAGACTTCAATCTCCCCCACGCTTGGGCAATACTCTCTCCATCATGAGGCCAAAAATTATATATACGGTTGCGGTCTTTGTGAATTTCACTTGGAGGATAGAATTTAGAGTAAAATACAGGCACAATATCCTTCCAATCAAGAGAATGCCCATCCTTCAGCAGTTTATACCAATGCGCCGCTTTACCAGATAGCGACATAACAAATAATTTCTTCCTGACTTCATCCATTGAAATACCTGCACATTTGAATAACCCGCATAATTCATGTAAAAACAGTAAATGATCTCCAGGATGCACAGTTCCATCCCCTTCATAGCGGTTATCCACAACACGTTCAATAATTTTCATAGGTATTTTATATGGTATTACTTCCTCACCTGGCGCCTCATCCACTACCGTTGCAGTAGTAGTAGATTTCCCAAATAGAAATTCAAGGGAGGATCTCTCCATAATGACTTATAGTAGCAAGCAGAAACAAAATCAGCACGTACAGTAAAAGTTTCCTTACCAATTCCACTTACCAATAGCGCTTCACTCCCCGGCAACGGCGCCAGAAAATAGTCTTGATGACCCACAAGTATAGGGGGTGTATCGTAGTACTTTCGATAAATAAGAGTGTCGAACCCAACGAGGAGCAGAAGGTGTTGACAAGCAGTTTCGATGAAGGATTCACTGTAAATGCTCACAAACAAGTATTCAGGGGGTTTTGATATTGCAGATAAATAAAGTACAAGTAAATAAAATGCGAGAGAAATAATTGCAGCGAGTGGCCCAATCCTTTTTAGCACAAAGGACAAGCCGGTTTGTTTACTTATAATGACCAAACGTTCTCGAGGACACACGGGGATTTTAGTCTAGTGCTTTCGCTTCATACGGCTGATTAATCTTCATTGTTTTGATAAGTGTTGTGTGGGTGAACCTATGCTAATGCACCGCCCTTCCTAGGACTAATACATACTTGTGATTATACCCCTTGCAAGCATCCGCAAATACAAGAAAGTAATTAAGATAAATCTAACCACAGCCTTAAACTCTGAGATCCTGCTATCCCTCCTGCACCGATATACTAACGGGGGTTTAGGTTGTTGTCACTCCGGCAACCCCACAATTAGCAAACGAATACAAGATGCACTCCCCTAGGCCCATAAAGGTGAAGTATCATGTAGTCGACGTTCACATGACACCACTAGAAGAGTAACACCACAACTTAAATATCATAACATTGAATACTACTCAACAATAATTCACTACTAACATTTAGACTTCACCCATGTCCTCAAGAACTAAACGAACTACTCACGAGACATCATATGGAACATGATCAGAGGTGATATGATGATGAATAACAATCTGAACATAAACCTTGGTTCAATGGTTTCACTCAATAGCATCAATAACAAGTAGTAATCAACACCGGGAGAGTTTCCCCTATCAAACAATCAAGATCCAACCCAAATCGTTACAGCGGTGACGAGATGCAGCGGTGGTGATGGCGGTGTAGATGATGGAGATGATGGTGATGGCGATGGAGATGATGTCCAGCTTGATGACGATGGCGATGGCGTCGATTTCCCCCTCCGGGAGGGAATTTCCCCGGCGGATTCCTGCCCGCCGGAGCTCTTTTCTCTCTGGTGTTTCTCCGCACCGCAGAGGCGGCTCTGTCAATTCTCCGTAACTCCCTGGGTCTTAGGTTTTCAGGGCGAAGAAGTACGCGAAGGAGAGGCGGCCAGAGGGGGCTGTGGGCCCCCTCCCCACAAGGCGGCGCGGCCAGGCCTGGGCCCGCGCCGGCCTATGGGGGGGCCCATGGTGGCTCCTCCCGGCTCCTCCTTTTGGCTCCCTTCGTCTTCTGGAAAAATAGGAATTTACGTGTAATTTACGTGTAATTTCCATCAATTGTTGATCTTCAGAAATATGGCGTCCTGACGGTGCTTTTTCCAGCAGAATCCTGACTCCGGTGAATAATTCTCCAATGATCACGAAACATGCAAAATAGATGAAATAACATAAGTATCATCTCTAAATATGAAATATATCAATGAATAACAGCAAATTATGATATAAAATAGTGATGCAAAATGGACGTATCAAGGATCCAGGCTTACCCTTTTCATTTTCATGTGTTTTAAACTTGCTTAAGTCTTGGTCAAACCTAGGATTTGACCAAGACTCAAATGGGCATAAAAACTCAAACCCGATAAACATTCACCTTTTTCTATATAGTTAGGGTTAGGGTTTATGGTTTATAGAGATCGATGCACATATTTTCATTTCACATTTGTGATGTACAATAATACATAGGTAAGATTCCAAGCATGACCTTTGTTAGAATAACCTTTAACGTGTTCTCTCACCTTTAGATTCAAATGGGCATAAACATTCAGAAAAAATCAAAAAAATGAAAAACCAAAGCACATAGTCTTCTTATGTCATATAGTAAGAATTGAAGTTGATAAACAAGGTCTAGACATATTCAAACCAGCCAAATCATGTATCTACACCTAACCCTAAACTTTATCTTATGAAGTCAAGCATGAAGAGAAATGGTTTTGGGTTTCAAACATGGAAATTTCAAAAACCTCCCAAAAGCTTCATTTTAGAGTGACTAAGAAGGATACAGGCTTACCTTTTAATTTTCATGTTTTAAGTTTGTTTAAATCTTGGTCAAACCTAGGATTTGACCAACAAGATTCAAATGAGCATAAAAATTCAGAAAAAATCAAAAAAAAATAGAAAAGAAAAACCAAAGCACATAGTATTCTTAAGTCATATATATAGTAAGCATTCAAATTGATAAACAAGTTCTAGACATATTCACAAATCATGTATCTACCCCTAACCCTAAACTCTTTCTTATGAAGCCAACCATATGAAGAGAAGTGGTTTTGGGTTTCAAACATTGAGATTTCAAAAACCCCCCAAAAGATTCATTTTAGAATGACTAAGAAGGATCCAGGCTTACCTTTTCATTTTCATGTGTTTTAAACTTGCTTAAATCTTGGTCAAACCTAGGATTTGACCAAGATTCAAATGGGCATAAACATTCAGAAAAAAATCAAAAATTGAAAACCAAAGCACATGAATCTTCATACACACTATAGTCCGTCTTGTGAAGACATTTTGTTTTTTACTACCCTATCACATGTTTCTGTATATAGTAAGTAATATGTATCCAAAAATGATTTTTGGGGATTTATAGGACGAAGTTATAACACACCTACATTTCAAATTGGAATTACTTTCAATAAATCAGCATAAAGTCATTTAAATGTGTGAAACTAGCTAGAAAGCACTAAAAACGTAAAGCGTTGGGAATTTCCACTAATATGTGGCCTTATTTATCTTAAAAATGTAGAGGCGCCATTTTGAGCCATATCTTATGTACCCCATTCACAAAATAAACCTATTTTGTCATCTAGAAATTGATAAATGAGTTTTATATACCGAAAAGTTGAAAAGTCTAGTCAGCAACATTGTTGGGAATGGCAAGATGCACCACCATGCCCAATTTGGGCACATTGTAACAAACTATGCCACAAATATGGCCATAACTATATCATTTGGCTTGCAAACCATGAATCTTCATACACGATAGTCTGCTTTGTGTGAAGACATTTTGTTTTTCACTACCCTATCACATGTTTATTATTTTCCCTGTCAACTAACACATACAAGCACACTCCATGCGGAAGGGTTTCATTTTTGAGGTTTTCTTCATTTTCATTTATTTATTTCTAAACCAGGTCAAAATGGTCGACATGATTATCCTTGCAAAGGGGTTGAATATTTTAGTACTATCACTGGTTTCTATATATAGTAAGTAATATGTATCTAAAAATGATTTGTGGGGACTTGTAGGACCAAGTTATAACACACCTACAATTCAAATTTGATTTACTTTCAATAAATCAGCATAAAGTCATTTAAATGTGCGAAACTAGCTAGAAAGCACTAAAAACCGTAAATTTGGGAATTGGCATTAAAATATGGCCTAATTTATTTTAAAAATGTAGATGCGCCATTTTGACCCATATTTTATCTACCCCATGCACAAAATAAACATATTTTATCATCTAGAAAATGAAAAACGATTTTTTATACCGAAAACTTGAAAAGTCTAGTCATCAACAGTGTTAGAAATGGCAAGATGCACCACCATGCCCAATTAGGGAACACTATAACAAAGCTGTCCAGGGAGAATCAAACTTGGTAATATTAACTATGAGATTGAACAAAACGTTATATTTGGTTTACCCTTTGAACCTCCTAACTTACCACAACATTGACTTCTTAATTTTATTTACAAATAGATATTTTAATATCCCATTGTTGTGCAATAATATATGTTTTTATCTCAAATCAATTAGCATTTGATTTTAAAAAACTACCATAATAATTTATGAGAAAGCGTTGAACAAGTTTCAGAATGTAATTTTATACTTGATATGACCAATAATAGACTTAAATTAAATTGGATTTCAAAGTTCAGATTTTATAAGCGAATAGAGTTTCATGTTGCAGACTATGTATTAGCTTGACGGGCACCCCTAGAATAAAGTAGGTCGGTCACTTACGTGTGGTTCCCATGCGTGTAGGTCCCACACATCAGTGAGCACAAGTCACGTGCGGTAGGTAGGCAAACTCCCAGCAATCTTCTTTGTCAAGTAAAGACGCATCGTCAAGACTCTCTCTCTCTCTCCCATTTGTCGCTGAAAAAAAAGAATATTAGACGGGCGCGTAGCCTGCACTGCAGGTCTACAGAACTGAAACCCTGTGTGCCAGTCAACATCACTCACCGAAAAAAGTGAAGCATTTCTTTTCACCATAAATAACAGCGGCCCCGTGAGGCACTGCTCTCCCTTTCTCTTTCTCCTTCCGTGTGATCCCTTTTGCACCTTTTATCCTTTGCACGAAACTCCACTTATTGTTGTCATTGTTGCACAGAACACTCAGTTAACCTGTTCTTTTGCACATATCACCAACTCATGTATTTGTTGCACAAAGGTCTAAATCTCTGGCTAAGCTACTTTTCTCTAAGGGCTCCTTTGATTCAAAGGATAGAAAAAGCATAGGAATAGGAAAGTCATAGGATTAAATGGCATGTCTATTTGAATCCCATAGGAAGATGAAGTATGTTTGATTGAAGCAAAAATTTTTCATGAGGTATGAGCTAATGTTTTTTTCCTATAGGAATTACACTACAAGATTTCCATAGGAATTTTTCCTATAGGATATATTCGTATGAATCAAACAACATGTATAGGAAAATTTTCCATAGGAACCAAATCCTACACAATTCCTATGCAAATCCTATGAATCAAAGGAGCCCTAAATCTGATGGCCGGGACCTAGAAGGTAGTGGTAATATCCATTGTCATTGTGTAGTGTGTTTTTAGAACTCTAAAAGAATATGAAAATATTTTAGCAATTGAAATAATATAAATTAACTAATATGGGATATTCATGAAATATATTTTCTACTATCCGGCCAATAGCGAGTGTCATGAAATATATTCATTGTAAACTTAGTGATAATCACTCGAGTTTGATATGAATGGCCTAGCTAGCTATGGGCATCTCCCACTATATATGTTGTCCACACGACCAACCAACAAGCAAAAGGTATTCCATGAGGAAAGTTTCTTATGGGTGACTTTCGTCTCTGCCGCAAAACACGCGCCGAAATTGTTGGCGCGTCCCATTTTCAAGCTACCCCAAAACCTGCGGTTTGCCCGTCGGCCTATAAAACATCGGTCCACAGAGGATATTTCCCTGTAGAGCACAATTCGAACACCACATCTTTCTCATGCTTCTACCAGGCACACTCCCACGACGACGGCCGTGCCTACCGCCCCTCCTCACCATCACTGCCTCCTCACCGGCCACCGTAGTGACCGACCACGTTTTACCGGCTCCCTTGCTGCCTAGCAAGCCGGATTAGCTTCCTCGACGCCGACGTTGACCGCGCCATATCTGCTCCGGATCTGCTTCCCCGACTCTGTAGTCCACCTCACCGGAGATCGAGATGGGCAAAAAACGCGGCCCCAAAGTCGACCACCCCCAACCAAAGAGTAAATCCGCCCGGGCCTCAGACGAAGGTTGATGAATACTTTACATGTCCGCTTTTGTTATATGCATTTGATTTCTGACACTAGTTTTCGTTGCTTTCTTGCAATGCATTCTTGCTGATATTAGATCAGTGTAGATAGTTGTTTGCCGCGTAGCTATATGAGATCTCAACCTTACATCTGCTGATCGAGAGGAAGATCGAGGTTATGTCCGCTTTCGCTATGCATTTCTTTTCCGAGAATCACTTCTGTGTGATATGTTTTGGGGGTTTGAAGTATGCATTTTACAAAGGTTATGATAGCAGTCAAGCTAGCAGAGCAATTTGTTGATAGTATTAAACTGCCTGTATTTTTTTTATCTCGGAACTCTGCTGATCGTAACCTTACATCTGCTGATGAAGAGGCAGAGCTTATGTCCGCTTTCGTTACGCTTTTCTTTTCCAAATATCACATCTGTGCGGTACTTTTTTGGGGTTTGAAGTATACTACCTCCACCCCAAACCTGAAGGCTTATTTATAAAAGTCAAACCAAGTAAAGTTTGACCAAACTTTCAGAACAATCTATCAAGAAATATAATATTTCGTAGATACCGTACGAAAATATATTCGTTATCTATTTAATGATATTAAATTTGTATTTTGCATGTTAATAATGATTTTTGGTAAAAACTTCGGGATGGTGGTAGTACGTTTTACAAAGGTTATGATAGCAGTCAAGCTAGCAGAGCAATTTATTGATAGTATTAAACTGCCTGTATTTTTTCTATTTGCAACTCTTTGTGCGCCATGTGGAATTGCATGCTCTAGCCAGTTCATCCAATGAGGTTTTATCACTTAACACCAGAAGTTCGGGATTTTATTTTATCACAGAACCACAACCCTAGAAATTTGTATCACAAAACACCAACATTTGGGGTAATTGTTTCGCAGAATACATGATCTCTGTTTGATAGCCCATTAGTGACTTCAGGCCACCGTCAGTTTAAGAGTGACAGCAGGTGAAAGACAATTAGACTTTATTTTGTGGTATTTTCTGTTAAACGCTAAATACAAAGCTGTTTGTCAACACTAGTAGTTTAATCTTATGTCCAGACAGTTCAAAAAAATCTTATGTCCAGGGTAGTTGTATTGGTACACATTATCAAAACCTTATGCTGGTACAGAATATATTACCCAAATCTCATGTTCTTGTGTGGTTATAATTTCAATGAATATTTGTCATATGGTAATTCATTTTGTGTGTAGCATATGTAACAAGTGTGACTCATATTCTCATTTCCACAGAGTGTCTACAAAATTTCACACCAAAATTCATTTGTTTGTAGCAAACATGCTCACGTACTGTAAATTGGTGTCACGCTGTAGGGTGATGCTCTTGTCAAGCCAACTAATGACAAATAATGTGTTATGTGAAATAATTTCCCCAAATGTTGGTGTTTTGTGATAAAAAATCCCCAACTTGTGGTGCTAAGTGATAAAACCGCTCATTCAATAGACCGAGCCTTAGGCATGTATCATTAGATATTTTTTTAGGAAGGCTGGAAATATTTATTTTGAATACTGCGTTGCTACTTGCTAGGATTTGAACTCAGGACCTTGTAGGTCTGATACCATTTCGAATTGCATGCTCTAGCAAGTTCATCCAATAGACCGATCTGTTGGAACTTGGAAGACCCTAGGCAATTATATTAAGCACACGCCATTCCATATGGTTAACCATTGGCATGAAATGACACTTATATGTGTTTGAGTGTATATGTGGATTGCTTAGCCCTTTCCATCAGTTCGGACTTTTGGTTGCGTTGGCTACTGCATGAAGCTTGACATTCATACTTATCCTAAAAATTGTTGCTGCTGCCCTCTGTTGCCCAACGTAAATTATTTTTGAGCCATAATTTGTTTGCCCTTTCCATCAGTCCGGACTTCCGGTTGCGTTGGCTAGTGCATGAAGCTTGACAATATGAACATCAATTATTTTTGAGCCATAGTTTGTTTGTCATTACACCTTTTGAGCAGTCTCACTGCTACTATTAATTTGTTCTTACATGCACAGTTCCATGATAAATCTCATCTGCATTTCTCGCCAATGCATGTTAGGTCTTCCACTCGAGAATGAGTACGAAGAGCAACGGAGGCAAACTATCCTGCATAATAGCCGAGTTGCAGCCTCGTTGGGCCTAACACTACATCCTTCTACAAGGTCTAGTGCAAAAACGCCACCCACGTCCCTCACAAAGGATACGGAACATTCCTCTGATTCAGAATTTGATCCTGCTGATTGTGATGGCGAGCTGACTCAGGAAGATGCCCTGGTCGACTATCCTCTGCAACACAACAAGGTGAGTTTTCTCTGTCCTGTCATCGAATTATTTGTCCCAACTTCCATTTGTTGTATCCCAGTCCTACCAAATATGTTACCCATGCCATGTTCAATCTCATTACTACATTTTTCCTGCTTAGTTAACGCAT
The DNA here is from genome assembly GCA_030979885.1 of Lolium multiflorum. Classification (NCBI taxonomy): domain Eukaryota; kingdom Viridiplantae; phylum Streptophyta; class Magnoliopsida; order Poales; family Poaceae; genus Lolium; species Lolium multiflorum. Next base: position 119,514,433 of record CM061749.1, on the reverse strand, counting down.
CATATATGTTTTTGCATATGTTGCCTTACTGTTTTTCCATTCCATCTGCATATCATCATCATATAATATTGTACATTGAAATATCATTTATGTGTGACAGGCATCTGCAGATTCGGGCAAGAACTTTTCAAGAACGAACAGGAGGAAGAACACTCAACAGGAACCTCAGGCTGATACCGGAGGATGGGTGACAGTGCGTAATAAAAAAAGGGTTAAGCCTGATGCTCGTGCTGCTCCTCCTATTACAAGGTCTAACAAAAGACTGACACGAGGTGGCGAACAGGCCGAGAATGATAACAGTAAAAGGTCTCGTAAAAACCACAAACCATCGAATCAGACAGAAGTAGCCCCAGCATGTACCAGCCCACACATTCCACAACCACCAGTTGCCAATACTGTTTCTCAGCAACAATTGCCAACAGAACCAGTTTCCACAGCAAATTCGAGCCAACAATTGGCATCATCAGGAGTGGTGGTAGGTAATAATGGCCAAGGACACATGATGCTAGTCCCAGATGATACAGCCTCAAATGTCCAAACAGTGCTGCCACAACACCAGCAAACTGGTGATGATCTCCCTCCGACCCTTAGTCCTGCGAAAGACAACTCCTCTCCCGATGACGAGACCCACGCCAAAAAAGGTAATACTTTTTTCAAGACTTGTAGTTTAATGCTCCCTTATGTATCTATATACCATGATAGCTTGATGTAATGATTAACTTGGTAGGTTCGCCACGATCAATAAAAACGAGGGGGCCAACGGTAGGAAGAAAACTTGCAGCTAAGATTTCCGGAATGGGTTCAAGATTTCGCATCACATCTATTGTAGGTGGCAGAAGGCCACTTCATCCGCATGAATCTTCATATCTTGTATCACATATTGGCTATTTTATCAGGAATGAACTTCCTACCTTCCCATTGTGGAAGCAGCACGTTGACACCCCTTCACAGTTCGAGAGTTTAGTGCATAATTTACATGTAAGTCATGCTTCTCCTGGTAATGATAAATTATTCCACATTGATCTGTCCCATTTCTTGTAGCTTACTGTTGTTTCTATGCTATATAACTCACCAATCATTCCACCGTTGTGAGCAGTTAAGGTTTGAATTCGATGAGGATAATGAGGATGTAAAGTTTGTCATCGCTTCCATATTCAAAGAATTGTTGCGCCAGCACCGCTATAAGCTTAAGGCGACATACTTCACTGGCCAGATTACTGCCAATGTTCGAACAAAGTCTCCTGCACCCTGTATGACTGACGAGCAGTGGGGAGATCTTGTCAAGCATTGGTCTGATCCAAAGAATGTGGTATGGCTTATGAGGACCGTGAAACCAGATTAAATTCCGAATACTTATTTTGCGCCAGTGTCTCACTAGTCTCCTTTTGCAGACGTTGTCTAAAAGGAACCAGGCTAACCGCTTGAAACAACGTTTACCAAGCCGTACAGGATCTCGTCACTTGGTTGGGCATCTCTGGCAAAAAGTAATGCCCCGCTGGTCTGTACTGCTACATATGTTACTCGTAAATTGTGTAGAACTCCATGTGCATGTTATATTTCCATCCTCCATTTTAACCACGTTATTTGATTTCTATATGATTGTACAAAAATGCAGAAAGTAGATCATGCAAACAACATGCAACCAGACAAAGAGATGACTCTGGCAGAGCAGTTCGAGGCATGCCAGAAGAACAAACATAATGTGATAGGAGAACTCGCAGAAAGTGTTATTGTAAGTCTTCTTTATGATTTAATTTTTTTAACGACACACTTGCCAATTTGTAGGAGCAATAATGGGCATGTCAATATGATCTTTTAGGCGTTTTTGTGAAAATGCATTTGATGTGTAATCAGGCATACCAACTTGTAGGATTAAAAGTAGTTCATACACATTAAATCTACCGTCTGCATGTTTCTCTGTAATAACTTTAATTTTTACACGACTGAAAACTTTTCAGGCAAATATGAAATTGGAGATGGCAAAACCCGGGAAAGACGGTATGGAAAAAACTCTAGAAGAATGTATGGAGACATTTACCATGGTACTTAAAAATAAAGATATCACCAAAAACACTTTCCTGCGAAATGCTGGGTTTTTGCAGTCCAAGTCCAAGTCCAAGTCCAAGTCTTTCTCTGCACAAGTTCTGGAGGAACAACTCCAAATAGAACGAGCTGCAGCAGATGTGTTAAGAAACCAAGTTGATATGTTGAGATCGAGATCAGAAGCATGTGATGCCCTACTGCAGGAGGCCAATCAAGTTTGTTATAATCTCTCAAAGACTAATAAAATGCCATAGATAATTGGAGATGAACACTGACATTGACATGTGAGTACCTTGGTATTGTGAAATTTTCCTGAGACTGAGGCAATGTTCCTATTTTGTTGGTGGATGCATTTATCTGCGGCTGGGATCAACTCTGTGGATGTTTTATAAATTGGTTGCCTAGCCTTTTCAATCAGTTTGAACTTAAATGGTATTAGAGCCAAGGTCTCGAGTTTGAATTGTTGATGGTGTGGTTCAATTCATCCTTAATTTGTTGGTGCCCCATTGGCCCTTGTAAAGCTTCATGTGCCTACCTCCGAATCCAGTGTTGAATTTCTCTTGTCACACACGAGGATGGCTGTTAATGTGTGTATAAGTGGGTTGCATAGCCCCTTTTATATAAGTTTGCAAGTTTCCGTATTGTGTTGTGCCTTTGGGACTCAGCCTGCACTTCTGACTTTTGGTTGCGTTGGCTACTGCATAAGTTTAATATACTAGTTCCATGTGGTTTTTGTTGAGATCTATAATAAGTGGATTGCCTAGCCCTTTCCATCATTTCGGACCTGTGGTGTGCTATTCTGTTTTCCACGTGTTAGACCTCCTCTTCTTAACAAGACTCCATGAGTAGGAGGCACTATGATTTTATTTTTTTGCGCATGAAATTACTCAATTAGACAACTTAATCCCATTTGTTGACTCTCTGTTGACCAGCCACTTGAGGGTAAAACTGAGTATATTGCACTAGCCAGTATTAGTACTCGAGGGGAAAACTGAGTACGGAGTACATATATTTTTCCAGTGTAAGGCTCGACGGTAGAACTGAGTACACGTAACGGTGCAGACGTGCAGTACCACGGACGCGTGTCGTGGTGCGCAGCGGTTAGGCGGTGCGCGTGTTGAGACCAAACGTCTAGCTTTTTTGAGAAACTGCCGAGACCAACCGTCACGTTGCCTGTACAGAGCCCCTCTGTCCCTCCCTCTGCACACAGTCTCATTCTCACTCACGCACGCAACCACGCCTCTCACGTCCCATCAACTTCTCCAAATCGAATGAAAAAACACCAACCGCCCTACGCGCGTTCCCTGCCGGCGATGGACAAGAAGAATGCGCCGGCGGCCGTCGCCCCCGAGACCGTCGCCTCCGAGGGCGGCGCATCCAAGCGCGGCGCCTCCGTGGACTGGGCCTCTCTCAGGGCTGACGGACCACTTCACAAGATCGGGGACTGCTTACTGGCGAACGAGGAGTACATGGACACCTACTCTGCTTTGAGGCAAGTTTGTAGAAATTGGCGCTCAGGTTTACCTGAGCCCGACGTGCACCTGCATGAATGGATCATGGTAGAACACGTCCTTCCACGCGCTGCTGATTTCACCTTCCTCCACCTCCGCACATCCCGCTACGTCACCATCGATCTAACGGAAGTTCATGCAAGGTTCAAATTCCTCCATATCTATAGAGTTAATCTATTTTTATTTTCAATCGTAAACATCTTAGTGCTGAATGTTATCTTCATCAATATATTTTAGATACTACTTCGTCGGCTTTTACCGTGGCGTCATCGTCCTTGCCCAGAAGAACCAGCCGCACAAGATACGGCTTCTGAACCCACTCACAAAGACATTGAATACTAGGTTTGAGGCGCATATGCCATATGTTATTCTGAAGTCAGTCGCTGTAATGAAGTCCCCGACTATGGTCTTCGTTTCCAAAGATTACCCGGCGGAAATTGCTTGGGTCGATGAGAGCACTCCAACTAAGGGTATAGATGAAGACTGGGGAGAAGGAAGATTTTCGACCGAGCACCATTCTCTGCGTTGCATTACCCCGTTCAATGGTGAATTGTATGCAATAGCTGTGAACAATTTTGAGTTCGGAAAATTAGTGTGCACCAACAATGTCCAGTTGGAGCAGCGCGCGAGCAGTGTCAACATGGATACACTATTTTCATTTCCAGAACTTGGAAATAACAAGTTCTACCTTGTGAAGTCGGATGGTGCTCTGCTGCTTGTGTTGTTGGACAACAAGCATTTGGAGGAAGGTCAACCATTGGTGTACCGTGTGGACACTGAGAGCCGCTCTCTCCATGCCGTCAATAACATTGGCAGTCGTGCCTTCTTCGTCCATTATATCCGGTGTATCTCCGTCGACACCAGAGTGCACCCGACACTTCGACCTGGCTGCATCTACTACGCAGATTTGGGTTATATCAGAGAGTACTTTGATGATATAAAGGCCTGGGATGAGTGGCCAATACGTGTGGATAGATTAGGAAACTATGGTATGAGAAATGAACAAAGGCCATACCGTTTGGAGGATGTATTGGCTGCACACTGCAGACGGAAGGAGTTCAATGAATATTTCCTTCAGATCAGAGAGGAGTGACGAAGAAATATATGCTGAATGAAGATCAGATTCATTCATCTTGGGGTATCCTAATCTTCATGTTGGCCATACATTGCGTCTTGTATTATTTTCAGATTAGTTTGTCGTGAACATTAACATTGTTATTGGCTGCTTTTGGCTGTTGTATGCAGTTGATGTATTATACTCCGTACTTAGTTTTCTGGATTTATTATGCTGCTGTGATTTTTCCTATACTAGCTTCTAGATTTGACTGATTTTGTTTGTAATGATGATGGCTTGATGTGGCTGCTGGCCTTGACTGCCGGAGCAGAGCAATTAGTACTTAACCAGGTGTACCGTCTTTATATTAGTATTATATTATATTACTTGACCATAGCCATATTCAAAATCAAATCTCAGTCGGGCGGCAAAATCTCCCGCCAATCCTGAAATATTTCAGACGGGTTTTTGAATGGGATAAGAAGATAGATCACGATGATAGTAACCGGTATTTAATGTGATGATGATTTGATTTTGCACTCGGCCTTGAACAGAGGTACTAGTACGGTGTCACAATTTTTTATCATTATACTTGGACGGTAGCCAAATTCAAAATCTCATAGCGGCAAAACTTCCCGCCCACAAAATACAAAAATTTCACACGCTTCCAAATTCCCATTCTACCCCTGTGGAGATGGCAGCAAAGTCGGTTGGTGGGGGGGTCTGCCCGTCATTTTTTGGATCACCACCTCCCTAGCCCGGAAACCCTCCCAAAAAAATTCATTTCCCTCAGACCACCCACCGGAACTTCCCAAGTCCCTCTCTCCCACCTCCACGACCACCGCACCGGAACATCCCCGCCGGACTTCCCTGGTCTACCCGAGCCCTCGCGATCCTCGTCAGCCGGCTGCCTGCCGGAGCCGCTTCATCGACGCCGTCATCAACCGGACCGGATCATCCCCGCCGTACCTCGAAACCATATGCTCATCCAGCAGTCTACCGCAGTCGCTTCAGCTGAGCCGCTTCGCCGGATCCGTCGTCCACCGCATCGGATCTTGCTCACCGACACCGCTGTGCATGAACCGGATCTGCTTCACCGGCGCCGTGCATGATCTAAACTCTTCTACTGTCGCTTTTCTATTGCTTGCCTGCAAGTTCTTGTTTAATCTTGGGGGAACCTGTTTGTGCTAACGACGCGCCGTTACGTTTTTGCAGATGAGATGAGTAATCATGAAGTGTAATGGCCGTCTCTCCAACCCCAAGTAGCACATGTAGCGTACTTCATCACCGGATCTATCAACCCCAGGAAGATCTGCTGTGACTCCCACAGAGTGCTTCTCCTAATGTAAGTCCCTTGTTTTAGCGCCATGTTCTGGGTTCAGATGCTTGTTTGTCTGAAGCTCTTTTAGTTCATTCCTAGCTATGACCGTAACACGTTGCTATTTTCTACTTCATTGCTAACTTTAAGCGATTGAACATTTTGGTTTGCATTCCCTGCTCTGTAGATGTAGCCATCATAACTTCTATCTTGCTCAGTCGTTGTTACAAAAATTATAGGTATTATAGTAACATCCTGCTATTATTTAGTTCATGGCCAATTTTAAGTAATTGCACATGTTGGTTCGCATTCCCTGCTCTATAGCTTTTGGCATCGTAACTTCTATATTTGGTTTACATTCCCTGCTCTGTAGATCTAGCCATCATAACTTTATCTTGCTCAGTCGTTGTTACAAAAATTATGGCCTGCTACTATGTTGTTTGTGCCAATTTTTTACTCCATGAACATGTTGGCTTGCATTCCCTGTACTACAGGTGATGCCATTGTTTTGTATCTAGTTCATTGTAAGCTAACAAAGTAAGGACTTAGTTTGGCATGCTATCACTCTGCTATCTAGCCTGTAGTACAAATAAACTTGTCATACTACTAGATAATAATTTTGCGTGCCATCTTGTTCTTCAAAAGCTGCATTATTGACTTGTTTCTCTGACTTGGCATGACGCTCACATATGGAAAGCTGAACATATTGGTTTGCATTCCCTCTTATACAAGTTCACAGGTGATCCCACTATATTCTGTATCTGGTCCATCCTAAGCTCCAGCATTAACTATCCTCTATGTGTTGCTCATTACAAGTTTATATCCCGAAACATCTTGATTTGCATCCCCTTCACTATAAGTTCAGGAGTATTATTTAGTTCACGGCCAAAATGAAGTAATTGCACTTGGCACATGTTGGTTCACATTCCCTCCTCTTTAGCTTTTGCCATCGTAACTTCTATTTTTGGTTTACATTCCCTGCTCTGTAGATGTAGCCATCATAACTTCATCTTGCTCAGTCGTTGTTACAAAATTTATAGCCTGCTACTATGTTGTTCATGCCAATTTTGTACTCCCTGAACATGTTGGTTTGCATGGGACTCGACAGTAGTAAGTCTGCTGTTTCATTCTAACATGCTCTGTTATATTGGCTGTTGGTATGCGGCATGCACTCTTTGTTTGCTTATTGTGCGCATTACAATGATCTTGTTATAACGACGAAATGATGAGTTCCAAATTCTTTGGCAAACAATATTGCAGTGTCTTTGCGTTTCCATTGTTGCTGTCTTAACTTGTAATGTCTTTGTTTCAGATATAGGTGTTGCATGGACAACTTAAAAGATTGCCGGATCGCTTCATTGTATTGCTAGGTTTAATTACCATTCAATTTCTCTGGGTTCTGTAATATTTTTTCAAAGCCTTGCAGCTGATGTAATATTTAGTTAGTTTTTATAGTTCTTTCGCGCATTTTTTCTTTGGTGCTTGTGGTAAGTGAGGCTATCCGACAGAAATCAATGCTGCGTAAATATTCTCAGTATCTAAATCACGAATTCCCATCCCTTAAACGACCCAATTAAGCGAAATCACATATGTGCCGGCTCGCAAAATCCTAAAGCGCCTATTACGCCGGTAAGGCGCTGCCGTTCTATGCATTGATCAAACAGGGGGAAAAATTTCAATGGAACGAGGAAGCAGATAGAGCCTTCGAGAACCTCAAGCGAGCAATTTCGACACCACACTACAAGAAAAGTTGCCATGGCCGACGAAGTTGAAGTCGCGCCGTGGTTGCTGGTGTACCATGGCCGACGATTTTGGTCCCTCCGTGGTGCATGTCAAAACTTTTTTTTCTCGTTTTTGAGGCCACCTAGCCCGACGAAAGCGGCCAAAACGTGGCGTATGGTGGCCCGGGACGTGGTGCATCTCGAAATCTCGGGTTCGCCGGCCGAGTCAACGCAAATCCGCACCGCCGAGGGATGTAGGGCCCAGATGGCAGCCTCTCTGGCATTGTTTTTTTCTACATCGCGCCATCTCGTTCAACGTTCTCCGATCGAGCCGTTTACGATGCAGGATCATGGGTCCCGCATGTCATCCTCTATGAACCAAAATTCTTTCTATTCTTGGATTTTTTTGTGATTTCTGGCTACTTCCTTTTTCTTTTGATCCCTTGCCGCCTTGGAAACGTTGAGACCGCTGCTGCTAAATGGGACCCGCATGTCATCCTCTATGTGCAATCAACTTTCTTTTCTTGGAGTTTTTTTGGCACCTCAAATTTGGTCACTTGCCTTTTTCTTTCGATCCCCTGCCGCCTCTCAAACGGTGATACCGCTGCTGCTAATGGGACCCGCATGTCATCCTCTATGTACTATAAAACTTTCTTTTCATGGATTATTTTTGGCACCTCAAATTTGGTCACTTGCCTTTTTCTTTCGATCCCCTGCCGCCTCTCAAAATACCGCTGCTGCTAATGGGACCCGCATGTCATCCTCTATGTACTATAAAACTTTCTTTTCTTGAATTATTTTTGGCACCTCATATTTTTTCACTTGCCTTTTTCTTTCGATCACCTGCTGCCTCTCAAACGGTGATACCGCTGCTGCTAAATGGGACCCGCATGTCATCCTCTATGTACTATAAAACTTTCTTTTCTTGGATTTTTTTGGCACCTCATATTTGGTCACTTGACTTTTTCTTTCGATCACCTGCCTCTCAAACAGTGATACCGCTGCTGCTAAATGGGACCCGCATGTCATCCTCTATGTACTATAAAACTTTCTTTTCTTGAATTATTTTTGGCTCCTCATATTTTTTCACTTGCCTTTTTCTTTCGATCCCCCCGCCTCTCAAACGGTGATACCGCTGTTGCTAAATGGGACCCGCATGTCATCCTCTATGTACTATAAAACTTTCTTTTCTTGAATTATTTTTGGCTCCTGATATTTTTTCACTTGCCTTTTTCTTTCGATCTCATGCCACGTTTGAAACGTTGGGAACCTGCAGGCTCATGGGACCCGCATGTCATCCTCTATGTACTATAAAAGTTCTTTTTCTTGGTTTTTTTTCACCATCTGATTTTTGGCAATTTCTTTTTTCTTTTGATCCCCTGCCACCTCTCAAACGATACCGCTGCTGCTAAATGGGACCCGCATGTCATCCTCTATGTACTATAAAACTTTCTTTTCTTGAATTATTTTTGGCTCCTCATATTTGGGCACTTGCCTTTTCTTTCGATCTCATGCCACGTTTGAAACGTTGAGGAACCTGCTGGCTCATGGGACCCGCATGTCATCCTCTATGTGCTATAAAAGTTTCCTTTGTTGGATTTTTTTTCACCCTCTGATTTTTGGCTTGCCTTTTTCTTTTGATCCCCCCTTTGAAACGTTGAGTAAGCTGTTGGCTCAAGGGACCCGCATGTCATCCTCTATGTCCATCAACTTTCCTTTCTTGGATTTTTTTCACCCCCTAATTACTAGCTACTTTCTTTTTCTTTTGATCTCAAGCCGCATTACAAACATTGAGACCGCTGCTGCAAAATGGGACCCACATGTCATCCTCTATGTACAATAAAGTTTCTTTTCTTGGATTATCTTTTGCTCCTGATATTTTGTCACTTGCCTTTTTCTTTCGATCCCCTGCCGCCTCTCAAACGGTGATACCGCTGCTGCTAAATGGGACCCGCATGTCATCCTCTGTGTGCTATAAAAGTTTCCTTTGTTGGATTTTTTTCACCCTCTGATTTTTGGCTTGCCTTTTTCTTTTGATCCCCTGCCCCCTTTGAAACGTTGAGTAAGCTGTTGGTTCAAGGGACCCGCATGTCATCCTCTATGTCCATCAACTTTCTTTTCTTGGATTTTTTGTCACCCCCTAATTACTAGCTACTTTCTTTTTCTTTTGATCTCAAGCCGCATTACAAACATTGAGACCGCTGCTGCAAAATGGGACCCACATGTCATCCTCTATGTACAATAAATCTTGGATTATTTTTGGCTCCTGATATTTGGTCACTTGCCTTTTTCTTTCGATCTCATGCCGCCTTTGAAACGTTGAGTAAGCTGCTGGCTCATGGGTCCCGCATGTCATCCTCTACGAACAATAAAAGTTTCCTTTATTGGAGTTATTTTTGACCCCTAATTTCTGGCTATTTGCCTTTTTCTTTTGATCCCCTGCCCCCTTTGAAACGATGAGGACGCTGTTGGCAGGTCGGTCCCACATGTCATCCTCTATGAACAATAAAAGTTTCCTTTGGTGGATTTATTTTTGACCCCTAAGTAATTTCTGGCTATTTCCTTTTTTTTTTGATCCCCTGCCGCCTTGGAAACGTTGAGGATGCTGCTGCCTCATCGGTCCCGCATGTCATCCTCTCAGAACGATAAATGTTTTCTTTTCTTGGATTTTTTTACCAACTGACTTTTTGTTTTTTTTTTTTCGACCCCTGCCTTTGAAACGTTAACGACGCTGCTGGCTCATGGGTCCCCGATGTCAGCCTCCCCGTACAAGAAACATGTGATATCTTGATTATTTTGCAGACAATAAACAGTGTATTTCGCTCTGAGCTATTGCAAACGGATAAATTAAATCTTTATTTTTACAACTTATATCTTGAATCTCCTTGTTTTTTGTTTTTGCGAAGCATAGGACATTCCTGTTTTTTTTGAGAAAAATCCGAACTTCCATGTTCTGGAGTGGGCTGAAATTGTACGAATCAAAAGGCCCAGAAGGATAGTTCGAAGGCCCAGATGTCCAGATGCAGCCCAATTGAAATCTTTCTTTTCTTGGATTTTTTTCACCCCCTGATTTCTGGCTACTTCATTTTTCTTTTGGTCCTGTGCCACCTTGGAAACGTTGAGACCGCTGCTGCAAATGGGACCCGTATGTCATCCTCTATGTACAATAAAGTTTCCTTTCTTGGATTATTTTTGGCTCCTGATATTTGGTCACTTTCCTTTTTCTTTCGATCTCATGCCACGTTTGAAACGTTGAGGAATCTGCTGGCTCATGGGACCCGCATGTCATCCTCTATGTACAATAAAAGTTTGATTTCTTGGATTTTTTTCACCCTCTGATTTTTGGCTATTTCCTTTTTCTTTTGATCCCCTGCCGCCTTTGAAACGTTGAGTAAGCTGCTGGCTCATAGGTCCCACATGTCAGCCTGTATGAACGATAAAGCTTTCCTTTCTTGGAGTTTTTTTTGACCCCCTAATTTCTGGCTACTTTCTTTTTCTTTTGATCTCAAGCCGCAATTGAAACGTTGGGACCGCTGCTGCAAAATGGGACCCGCACGTCATCCTCTATGTACAATCAAGTTTCTTTTCTTGGATTATTTTTGGCTCCTGATATTTGGTCACTTGCCTTTTTCTTTCGATCCCATGCCACGTTTGAAACGTTGAGGAACCTGCTGGCTCATGGGACCCGCATGTCATCCTCTATGTACTACAAAAGTTTATTTTCTAGGGTTTTTTTTCACTCTCTGATTTTTGGCTATTTCCTTTTTCTTTTGATCCCCTGCCGCCTTGGAAACGTTGAGTAAGCTGCTAACTCGTGGGTCCCGCATGTCATCCTCTATGTACAATCAACTTTCTTTTCTTCGAGTTTTTTTTATCCCCTAATTTCTGGCTACTTTCTTTTTCTTTTGATCTCAAGCCGCATTTGAAAAGTTGGGACCTCTGCTGCAAAATGGGACAGCATGTCATCCTCTATGTACAATAAAAGTTTCTTTTCTTCGATTATTTTTCACACTCTGATTTTTGGTCACTTGCCTTTTTCTTTCGATCTCATGCCGCCTTTGAAAATGTTGCGGAACCTGCTGGCTCATGGGACCCGCATGTCATCCTCTATGTACTATAAAAGTTTCTTTTCTTGGATTTTTTTCACCCTCTGATCTTTAGCTATTTCCATTTTCTTTTGATCCCCTGCCGCCTTGGAAACGTTGAGTAAGCTGCTGACTGATGGGACCCGCATGTCATCCTCTATGTACAATCAAGTCTCTTTTCTTGGATTTTTTTCCCTCTTATTTTTGGTCACTTGCCTTTTTCTTTCGATCTCATGCAGCCTCTGAAACGTTGAGGAAGCTGCTGGCTCATGGGACCCACATGTCATCCTCTATACTATAAAAGTTTCTTTTCTTGGATTTTTTTTCACCCTCTTATTTTTGGCTATTTCCTTTTTTCTTTTGATCCCCTGCCGCCTTGGAAACATTGATTAAGCTGCTGACACATGGGGCCCGCATGTCATCCTCTATGTACAATCAACTTGCAAGATCTTGGAGCGAAAGAGCTTGTATAAGTGGGACCCATATGTCATCCTCTATGTACAATAAAAGTTACTTTTCTTGGATTATTTTTTGCTCCTGATATTTGGTCAGTTTCCTTTTTCTTTTGATCTCATGCCGCCTCTGAAACGTTGAGTAAGGTGCTGGCTCATGGGACCCGCATGTCATCCTCTATGTACAATAAAGTTTCTTTTCTTAGATTTTTTTACCCCCTGATTTTTGCTAACTTGCCTTTTTCTTTTCGATCATATGCCGCCTTTGAAATTGAGGTCGCCGCTGGCTCATGGGTCCCACATGTCAGCCTCTATGGACAACAAACCTTTCCTTTGTTGGATTTATTTTTTACCCCTAATTTCTGGCTATTTGCCTTTTTTTTACACACTGGGACTGTACAATAAAGTTTCATTTCTTAGATTTTTTTACCCACTGATTTTTGCTAACTTGCCTTTTTCTTTTCGATCATATGCCGCCTTTGAAATTGAGGTCGCCGCTGGCTCATGGGTCCCACATGTCAGCCTCTATGAACAATAAACCTTTCCTTTGTTGGATTTATTTTTTACCCCTAATTTCTGGCTATTTGCCTTTTTCTTTTGATCCCCTGCGGCCTTTGAAACGATGAGGACGCTGCTGGCAGGTCGGTCCCACATGTCATCCTCTATTAAGAATAAAAGTTTCCTTTTTGGATTTATTTTTTACCCCTAATTTCTGGCTATTTGCCTTTTTCTTCTGATCCCTGCCGACTTCGAAATGATGAGGATGCAGCTGGCAGATCGGTCCCACATGTCAGCCTCTATGAACTATAAATGTTTCCTTTGTAGGATTTATTTTTTACCCCTATTTTCGGGCTACTTGCCTTTTTCTTTGAAACGTTGAGGACGCTACTGTCTCATGGGTCCCACATGGCATCCTCTCTGAACGATAAACCTTCATTTCTTGTTAACGACAGGTTTATCAGTATTATTTTCGCAGACTAATACAAGCTCTTTCGCTCCAAGATCTTGCAAGTTAATAGAATAAATCATGGAATTATTAGGATATGTTTTAAATTTCAAATCCACTTTATGAATTTTTGAAAATACCGTGATCTATGTGGGTATGGAGCGATCAAGGATTTTCATATTGGCCATGAGCAGTTTCAAAAATTGCAACCCAATAATTCAAAATAAATACAAACAACTTTTATGTAGAATCTCCGTGTTTTTGTTTTTTGCCAATCATAGGATCTGTGGTTCTTTAGAAAAGGGCCAACATTGCATGAGCAGAAAGGCCCATTTGTAGTTATTGGGCTTCGACAGCCGGAGCAAGTAGGCCTATAGCAAATACCTTGTAGATGGCCGTTGGAACCCAAAAGTATTTGTTGCCTAGACTTAGATGCCAAACTCAGCCTTATTGACATGAACCTTGCTATGCACACGACAATTTCAGTCCGATCCGTGTACGAAACACAAGATCCAACCCTTCGTGTGAGGAAGCAGGTGGCAGCACACCTCCAGATGCTCAATCGTACATACGCATATCATATAGGAGTTGTCGTATGTACATCAGTTCCGTATTGACATGTTTTTTTCTTTGGTTCACATGTGGGGTCCGCACAGTCACCTAGGTCGCACATCTACTTCCTTGCTCGTAGTTGATGCATGTTCGGTTTGGGGATGGGGTGGAACCCAACACACCCCCGTGCCAGTGGATGTACTTTACCCTTTAGCGGCGAAAAAAATAGGAATGGTCCTCTCATGACTATGATCAACAAGAGGTGGCTATATTATAAAGGACGTACACACATTGTAATTATAGTGCTGAACGGCGAGGGATACTTTTTCCCTACATGGGTGGCAGCATAGTCTACGGATTGCAGCACCACCCACACCATAGGCGATTTATGATTCATCGTTCCGATATGTATTTCGCCTAGTTTTTTTTCTTTACATTGTTGGTTACAGACTCTTTGAACAGCTGTGTGCATCCTGGTTATGCAGAGGCTGGATGTAATTGCTTTCCAAAAGTAATAAAGCATCCTTTATCGAAAAAATTATAGTGCTGAAATAAAGTCAATCCTAAAACAGCCATGCATGGGTTATAATATGAAGGCAACACGAAATACAAAAGCAGGGCAGTGTTCAAATAAACTGATTCAAACTAGTACATACTAAAAACAGTGTACTACTTCTCAACACTTCAAGCATAATAAAAAAGTGTCACTGTTTTTTTAAAGGTAACACCGAACGGGCAATGTTTAAAGCAGGCTTAAACCACATAGCCGCTTGTCGGACACTATCCCAACCATCCTTGGGAAGGCTGATAACTCCCACAGTCTCACCTTCATCTGGCTGGAGGTTGCAGCGCAAAATTTTAGGGTATTGATTATAACGAATATTCCGGTATGCTGTGTAGACGCAGTTTTTCCTCATGAATGGAACCAATGTGCCATCAGGAGCTTTGGATTCACGCTTCTTCAGGTTGGCAATGATTGGGTAATTGAGTCCGAGGAACAGAGAGTGGTCGCTGAGGCTGTTAACCTGCCTCCAAAGAAAGTCCCCTGCACGTGCAGTAGATAAGGGATCCAGCTCAAAGACGTAGGTGGCAACAGGAGGATACTGCCGTAGCTGAAGCCCATTAGCAGCATAGGGAATGTCAGGAGGTACTTCAGCATTGGCAATCCCAATCTTGTTTACTGTAAGGATGATCATCAATCGCTTGCCATCAGCAGATGGAGCGAGGAACCATGCGTACTGCTGATCATCCACCACCGGTGGCGGGATTACAAACGGGAGCATCAGGTTTTCTGCAATATTAGAAATGGAGACGAATAGGGTGTTACTGGCAACCATATTCAAACAGCAGCATTGTTCATCGTTCATGCTCACAGTATAAATACGACTATGTAAGCTAAGGACATTGGTCATTCATGTGTTCAAATCAAGTGTCCAATATATCAGTTATACTGCATCCATCCCACGAAACTAGTCTAAACTTCGCCAAAACTAGACACTAGTTAGTGTATACACAGTTATATACTACCTCTGTCCCACCGAAAGTGTCTGAGATTTGTCCAAATTCAGATGTATCTAGACAGTGAAAGCATATAGATACATTCAAATTTTGACAAATATATATCATCTTAAGTTTAAGTCCTGTGCTGTAGTTAATTCCCTTTGTCTTAAGTGATCTATTAGAGAGCTTCCCTGTGACCACCCGAAGGGTAAGAAATGTTTAACTGTATAAGTGGATTGCCTAGACCTTTCCATCAGTTCGGACTTTTGGTTGCGTTGGCTAGTCCATGAAGCTTGACATGGTGTCAGAGCCAGGGTCTCGAGTTCGAGTCCTGGCTTTCGCAATTTATCCTAAAATTGTTGTTGCCCCCTCGGAGTCCACTTATATGCCTCTTGAGCTATACCTCTGAGTCTTTCCACATGTTGACTTGTCTCCCATCACATGTGACGGGGGGTGTTGAATTGTATAAGTGGATTGCCGCCCTTGCGATCAGTTCGGACTTTTGGTTGTGTTGGTAGTGCATGAAGCTTGACAAGAAAGAAATGCTCTTTATAGCTAACCCCAAGTCTGGTAACATTTGCAAAATAGGTATCAGATGCAGCTATCCATTCAGTAGAAGAATTTGCATTTTAGAGTTGAAGGTTCATAATCTCTTCTCTACTATTGATAGTAAAGGGTACACATGGTATTTGTTTACCTCATTTTCGCGTTCTAAAAAAGGTACGCTATATGGTTGTGCTAAGTTAAACTGATTTAAGTCTGTTCAAGTTTATCGAAAATTATACTACCAACATCTAAAACATCAATATAGGTTCATATATTACAAAAGATATTTAGATTTTCTTTTCTCGAACACATGCCTAGTCGTGCATCATTATATATTAGAGCATACAGGGTTGTAGCAAGGCTACGAAAAACTGAGAAAGCAAAAAGAAAGAACTATACAGGGGACTAGAGGCAGCTAACTTTGTTAGGCCTGCAGGTGCTAAATCTTATATATATATGAGGTTGTAGATATTAATCGTAAACTTACTCAAACTTAAATATCACTGAATTAGGAAAAAGATAACCTGAGTTATTTTGAATGAGGGGACGTCACAATCACTAATGAAAGATAATTGTGGGAAACTGAAATCTATTCAAGAAAATGGGAGAAAAAATGTATCAAAAACAAAATTAATTATACCATTCTGCAGATTGTTCACCGATATAAACAAAGAACTGTTTGATCTGCATGTAGGTACATCCAATCAAGGCTTTTTCCCCGATCTCTAGAAAATATAAGCTACGCATGTAATTACAAACGATTTTCTTCTATTTTTCTGTTTCTACGTTAACATTTGAGATACTTGTTAATTACATCCATATTCTGCAGTTGCATAGAGTTACTAATTCAGGAATGCATTCACATACGGAGTATACTATGTTTGCTGATGACTGACTAGTACTAATTCATTGCAAGCAACGGTTCATTCATATTCAGATAAAGGATGTGATCGTTAAGTCATATACTTATGAAAGTCCTTATGCATCTCTCTGATGCAGATGGCGGGGGTCTCCCGTCCTCCTTTTGGAGGCAAAATCAATTAGTTATATATGAAACAATGGGTGTAAAAGGTTATCAAAAAGGGTGCCTTCATAGTGCCACGTTATCTTTTGAGATACTGGTTAATTACACCCATATTCTGCAGTGGCGTAGAGTTACTAATTCAGGAATGCAATCACATACTGAGCATACTATGTTTGTTGGTGACTAATTAGTACTACTAATTCATTGCAAGCAACGGTTCATTCATATTCAGCAAAAGGGGGTGTGATCATTAAGTCATATAAGAAAGGTAAAATATAAACAAGGTAGTTCATGAATAACTTCATTGGTTAAGGCAGTGTATCATGCAATGCAACATAAGGACTGAAAAAATACCATTTGCGGTGTCCCAGAAGTACGTGGAGCCGTCAGTTTCGTCCACCGCAAAAACGTGGCCACGGAGTTCAATGGCATCACAGTAATTTGGATAATCAGGTGCAGGTGTAAGGGCCTCCAGCATTCTCCAGTCGCCACCCCCTTCAAGGTAGAAAATCGTTTTGTCGAACAAGGCGATGAGCTTGTAATCTGCGTACCTCCCACCTTTTGTGGGCACTTGGCAGATTACAATCTTCAACAAATCAATTGCTGGACCCCAGTTAAAAGAGTATGCAGGTTGATATGAAAAACTACTATGATCGATCTTCGAATCAGGTAGGGATGGAAGGGGGATATGTCGCTCGGTGTAGACGTTCACGAGGCACCACTCATGATGATCGGCGGCGGCGATCCAGTCACCGTTCGCGCCAAGCCATTTTCTGTCGTGCATGAACGGCAGGGCGACAGAACGGCGAGGATGGTCGAGGGGCACCAGGTCGTACACGGTATCATGCAGACGAGATGTTCTCGCCACGTCCCAGTGTTCATCGAACCAATAAGCAGGCGGAGGCATCAGCAGGCAGGGTTCATCCCAATGGTGCATCTTACCTTCATCCTTGCTGATCATGTCGTAGAGCTCCCTGGAACATGCAGCAAGTCGGACGGTGTAGGTAACGTCCAGATGCGCAGCGATGAGGTTGATGTTGTCGCCGGTGAGAGCCTCCAAGTGGCCGTCCCCGCCGCCCCGGCAAAGCCTAGAATAATCCATCACGTGAAGATGGATTTAGGTGGATGGCGGATGCAACTGCGCTTGGGGTTTTCGGAGGAGAGGGCGAGCGCTATGGAAGGAACGATGCGGCGCGCGGCCGGCCGGGGTAAGGAGAGAAAGGTATACGGAGTAGTACTAGTGATGCGGCGTGGTGGGGATCGAGATCCTGCGCGTGCGCGTGATTCTGGGAGGGTGAAGAAGAAGTTTTTTTTTTGTAACGGGGTGAAGAAGAAGATGATAGACATGCAAGGGGCAAAAACTAGGTAGTACTCTAGGCTGCTGCTGCGACTGGGCGCCGATTTGACTGTTGGTAGACTAGCACGCCACCCATCTATAAATTTGCGACGACGTTTGGTGCAGTGATGTCTCGTCACATCAGGTTGACCAGAGAGGGCTTTTTTTTACAGTTTCCATTTCGATATATTTTTCGCCAATAATCGTAGTTCTCTACATGCCAGAGACACGTACCTTAACACGTGGGCAGCATGCAACCGCGCGAGCACCAAAATGGAATGAGAAATGTTTTAGAGCAGAACTTCATTTTCAATGCCTTTCCTAGCTTGGTTTGGAAACCGGACAGAGCTTCAGTGACTTGATGCTTCCAAGATACATTGTGACTGTGTCCCACCATCTACCATCCATTTGAGATCCAACGTTCCAAACTATCTCTTATTTCGAAGCTAAAAAAGAAAAACTATTCAGAAAATTTTGAAAAAAAATCCAGTAATATGTAGATTCCTTGTTTTAAAATCTATGAATATTTCATCCCATTCGGATGACTAGCTTGTGATTAAATAGATTCTTACGTACTCGAGCACTAGTTTAAACTAAATATATATTTGCTCACAAACCTATGATTCAAATCGAATGAAACTTCACCAAAATATAAATCGAAATATGCATGATTTACTGGAAGTTTTTCAAAATTTTCATGGTCCATGGGGTCCTCCAAAGTGCAAGCTTTTTTTTTCTTGGTTGGTACTTCAAAACCGAGTTTGGATGGTGGCAAGACTTGCACAAAGAGGATGTCAAAATTTTGGCCTTTGTGAACTTTGCAATCAACATCAAGTGTCGGACTCTCGAGAAAAAAATATGAGTTGGCGCCCACCTTTCTTTCAACCGTTGGTTCTCAATCCGAGGGTGGTCCAACTAGCTAACAAAATTGGCTTGGTATTCATGGTCTTGAACCAACGATTTGGAATGGCTTTCAATCGGTATGAGAGGTGATGTATGGAGGAGATTCATACGAGAGGGCAATAAAGAAATGTTTTGTCATCCTCGCAAAGCTAGTCTATTTGGAAAGAAATGAATAATTGGTTTTTCGCAACATTGCATGATACTAATTCATGATACTATGCATTGAAGGTGTTGTATCATAGACTAGTATACTTCCCATTGTGACTAGTCTAAGTGCTTTTGCACCATGAACACTAGCTATGCACAGACCTCAAAAAACACTTCTCCATCATTCTACTATTCACACTTTCTTTTTCTAATAGAACTATGTACCATTGTTTTTAATATAATCTTGTGTCGAGAGTATATATTTCTAAAATAGTCATTTATGTTTCGCATAAGCTCAAAGAGGGGTACTTACTTATGAGAGATATCTTTCAACTAATACGTTGTAGGAGTACTTTAATTATGTGAGCTATAGTGTGAAATGCTTACTAGAACGAGTACAAAAGGTGTTTGATAACATTACAGGCCACACGCCCAGTGTAGCGTGCATTGTAGGAGCATTACATCAATTTAACAACTACGGAGGAGTAGCCTAGGTAGAGATAACATGCAAAGGAAATAGTTCAACAGATAGTACAACACAACTACGGAAAGGGAGTAGCCTAGGTAGAGATAAACATGCAAATGAAATAGTTCAACAGATACAAATCTTGCATTACAACACGAGTATTACATAAAGTACATCAGCCCTTCTTTCTGGACCTGTGACGCGAAGGCAGGTTCCATTGCCGGGCGTTGGCGAAGCTTGGGATGAGCCACAACGGAACCTGCCGCCATGTCCATCTAATGTTGGTTTGGAAACCAACAGTACAGTCTTCAGAATTCAAACTGAAGCGGCAAATTTCTGGAGAAGGAGGATATGCAAGGCCTACTGCATGGTGCGATGTGTAAACAGAGTTGCTTCTCGCCATATTTGGACGGTCATGTTCTGCCCCGTCTTCTACTGGAATGATAATCGGATAGTTCACTCCAAGGAAGAGAGAATATGATCCAAGGGAAATAATCCTCCTCCATGGCCTCGGTGGCATCAACTGACTGGTGTCCATGCTGTACACCTCGCAGCCAAGTAAACCCTTACCATACCCGCGAATAGTGCGACCATGACGACCCTCAGAGGTAGCAGCAGCAGGTAAAATCCGAACCAGTCCAGTATAATCCCGCCCGTCAGTAACGCCCCAGGTATGGACCAGAAAAAGTCTAGAACCATCAGGAGATCGTGCTAACCACCAGGAGCCAAGATTGTACCGACCTTGTTCATCAAGTTCTGGCGGAATAGGTGCCGTGCTGATCAACAAAGGACCTTGCAAAGGAAAGCACAGCTTGAAGTCAGTTCAGCAAAACTTGATTAGTTCATTACATACATGAATAATGATGTAGCTAAAATACTGCCTCCGATCCAAATTAATTGACTCAACTGGATGTGTCTAGCTAGATATGCACAAATTAATTGACTCAAGTTTGTCTAGCTAGATGCACTGGCTAGACAAAGCTGAGTCAATTTGATTTGGATCGGAGGGAGTACTTTATTTTGACTCAAAGGCATATCGCTGCTGATTTTGATTGAATATAGAGGGGGAAAGGTACAGGCATGACACGAAAACTGCACAACAAAAAGAAAAAGGCTAAAGCTAAATCTGAAACTAGCAGGTAATAGCGAAAACACATCATATGAGATGAGAAAAATTACCCCAAGAAAGTTGATTCCATGCATAAACTTCGCCTGTCTGAGTTACAGCAAATACAATACCCTTGTGGATGATTGCATCGGAGTAGCCGTACGCTAAGAACTGGTTGTCAAGAACTGTCCATCTGCTAGAAGCACAGTGAAGGACTGCAATTGCCGCGTTGAAGATGGCAAGAACAGAGAAACTAGTATAATTTGAAGCAGCTGTTGGAACTCGGCAAATAGCTATCTTCAGCAGTTGAAGATGTTGATCATTAGACTCGAACACAAGTTTATCCGGGGTGGATTTAAACTCACTTATTGGTGGTAGAGGAATCCGGCGACCAGTGTACACATTGACAAGCTCCCAATTCCAGGGGAAGCCAAGAAGGGCGATCCAATCTCCATTCGCGCCTGCCCACATGCCCGTACCACCATCTGGAATCACGGCATCGGAAGAGATCCTGTCCAGCGGCGTCAGTTGGCACAAGGTACCCTTGCGATCTTTTGCATCATGCTGCTTGTCCTTCTGCGCACCCTCCTGCTTGAACTTGTGGACGCGGTAGAAGGGATTGTGCGCGGGCGGTACCTCAGTTTGGTGAGTATGAAGAACACAGGGCATGCCAAACGGCTGAGATGCAGGCAGAGCTACACTTTGTGTTGCTGAATCATGATAAAACTTGCATGAACCGACGAGGCTCGCGGCGGTGATGACATCGCATCGGGATGCGATTTCTTCAAGGGGGCCATCAGGAAACACCCAAGAACTGCCACTCTCATTGATCGATCTCGCCATTGGAAGGATGCGGTCAAGTGGGTGTGGGGGTGTGGTAGTGGGACGCTGGCGTTTGGGTATGAGGTATTGGAGGACAGTGCGAGCGGCAGCTGGTAGAGCGATATGGATAAAAGTCAACAACTCCTACTAGTACCATCAAACAGGTGGCTCGAGATGATCCGAAAAAGGCATGGCGGCGGTGGTGCAGGGGCTGCTGGTGTAGGCGGGGTCGCCAGAGAAGATGGAGATGAAGAAGACGGAGAAGCAGGCAAAAAAAAACAATTTGAATTGAAATCAATAATACGAGTACTACGGGCGTGCCTTCTCTCTCTGGTCTCTGCTGCACTACTGCACCTGGCGTGAAGGCGTGTGACCCGAGAAGAAGCTAATGTACTGTATACTGTCCTTGCACGCCGTGGAGCTGTATTTTGTCTCATCAAATCAGCTCTGGACAGTTTCAGCAGAGAAAAGATCCTTTGCCATCATCATGATATATTACCACGGGCCCACGGCAGTGCACATTCATCTTGGAGGCCTCTTCATCTTGTACTACCATATACTCTACTGCTCTATATGTTGCACAAACCACCACTTGGACATTTTTTTTGCAGTTTCCACCATGTGGTGGTCTAATATGTTGCAAATTTCACCACTTGGTTATCTAATCAGCTAGTTAGTCATGTTGATAGCAAAATCGACAAGTGGGTTCAACATGTCAATGCTCCAATTAATGTTTTAGAAAAAATAAATTTTTCAAAATTCGTACTTCTTTTATTTAGCTATTTAAAAATGCTTATTCATTTATTTCAACAAATATTGTGCGGTCTTGAATTTTTTTCAAACAAATATTATGGCATCGGGTTCGGGACTCCTGAAAAGGACTGGCCGTGGTACGGGAACCCGAAATGATGCCCACAACATGGTCGAAAGTGGCAAGGAACCCATCGAGGTGGATGAACTCGGGAAACCTTGGTAGAGGTAGGGATCTTGAGGAGGCCATTAGGGTTAGCCTACCCCCCAATAAGCGTATGAACGAAAAAAATTCACATAAGTAGTAGCTATTATTAAAATTTCACAAATATTACGCGCTTTTGAATATTTCAAAAGTATTGTGGCGTCACGCTGGCCTTGCCCGAATTTTACCTTTCATGCTGGATGTCACGAGCATGATCACTCAACCAACCGGGTCCAAACATATATATACAATTGGCCTCCTCGAGCCTACACCGACCAGATTGTCGCTGAAACTGGATCATATAGTTTCTATTGGATTGATGTCCTAAGGAAATATTCCAACAACGGAAGTTGTTTGATTCGTTGTATTATATTCCTTTGGAATCTTGTTGGGCTTGTTTGGTTCGAAGAAAATTCATAGAAATTTTGTGGGATTCAAATCTCAGTGGCTCCTTTGATTCTTGAATACATGATAATTCATACTAATTCACGTGTTTTTTGTGTAGCACTACAACCAAAGAACATGCAATTCAAATTTGTGTGATTTCTCTCATATAGGATTAATTCAACATGCAATCATATTCAATTCCTACATTATTTCTATTTTAACATTATGTACACATCATGCATGCGACCCAAACAATGCGTACATGGTGGGGGGGTTGTTTCGTTGCAAAAGCAGTTGGTCACACCACAAACAAACATGCAACAATTAATCTAAATTCACGCGGTTTCCCCGCGATGCAACCAAACAATATTCGATGAAACTAAGCATGGCATAAACATATACAATACACACCATAGATTTTGGCTGCTTTGATTATTCGCAAGATTTTCAAAGTGCGGGAATATGAAAATTGTATGATTAGAGAGTGATGATCATCTCCAAATATATAGGATTGAGAAACAACGGTATTTGGATCCAATAACATTTGATTGCGTGTGAAAACCAAAAGAAATACTAGTAGTAACATACGGTTACACAATGAAGGATTTTTTGTTTTTGTATAAAAATGTATTGTCAATGAATTCTGAAAATTGCAATCCTATGAATTAAACAATCAGAAATCGTGTCAGACTAATTCCTACGTTTCGAGATTCTAGTACGGAGTATGATTTCTTTGAAGGGGCGCAGAGGGACGTGGGTAGCAATGTCTAGTCCCTGTCTTGTCTGTATACACTGTACTTACGTCAGACTAGTGTTGCTCATGAAGTCTTAATCTGACGTACTCTGAAGCTAGATGCATCACCGTTTCCAGTCTCTGTCCTCGTTTTTTCGGCAAAATAGACAGAAATAACCCAAAGTCGAAAAGATTGGGAAAAACAAACTTTCGACATACTAGCAAGATTGGGTTATTTTTGTCCAAATTCTCGTTTTTTTCTCTTGGCTTCCCTACCCTTGAATCCATGTCACTTACGTGTGTTGCCCATGCATGCGTCATGTCCCACACTTCAGTGAGCACAAGTGACGTGATGTACGTACGCAAACTCCCAGCAATCTTCTTTGTCAAGAGAAGACGCATCAAGATTCAAGACCCGATCGCATTTCTTGCTTTCAGCCTGGGGTCCTCCATGTAAAAGTTAGGGATTTAGATGTAATTTCATGTTTATTTTGTGTGCTGTTGTAAACTGTTGATTTTTTATGTCCATTTGAATCTTGGTCAAATCCTAGGTTTGACCTAGATTTAAACAAGTTTAAAATATGAAAATGAAAAAGTAAGCCTGGATCCTCCTTAGTCAATCCAAAATGAAGCTTTTGGGAGGTTTTTGAAATTTCCATGTTTGAAACCCAAAACCACTTCTTTTCATGCTAGACTTCATAAGACATAGTTTAGGGATAGGGGTAGATACATGATTTGTCTGGTTTCAGTATGTCTAGAGCTTGTTTATCCACTTGAATGCTTACTATATGACATAAGAAGACTATGTGCTATGGTTTTTCATTTATCTATTTTTTTGAATTTTATGCCCATTTGAATCTTGGTCAAATCCCAGGTTTGACGAGGTTTTAAACAAGTTTAAAACTTGAAAATGAAAAGGTGTAAGCATGGATCCTTCGTAGTCACTCTAAAATGAAGCTTTATTTTGGGAGGTTCTCGAAATTTCCATGCATGCTTGAAACTCAAAACCACTTTTCTTCAAGCTTGACTTCATAAGACAAAGTTTAATTAGGGTTAGGGGTAGATACACGATTTTTCTGGTTTGAATATGTCTAGACCTTGTTTATCAACTTGAATGTTTACTATATGACATAATTAAGAAGGCTATGTACGTGCTTTGGTTTTTCATTCTTTAATTAGATTTTTGTCTGAATTTTTATGCCCATTTGAATCTTGGTCAAATCCTAGGTTTGACCAAGATTTAAATAAGTTTAAAACATGAAAATGAAAAGATAAGCATCGATCCTTCTTACTCGCTCTAAAATGAAGCTTTTGGTTTTTTGAAATTTCCATGTTTGAAACCCAAAACCACTTCTCTTCATGCTTGACTTCATAAGACGAAGTTTAGGGTCGATAGGGGGTAGATACATGATTTGTCTGGTTTGAATATGTCTAGACCTTGTTTATGAACTTGAATGCTTACTATATGACATAAGAAGACTATGTGCTTTGGTTTTTTTTTTTTTTTATTTTATGCCCATTTTAATATTGGTCAAATCCTAAGTTTGACCAAGATTTAAACAAGTTTAAAACATGAAAATGAAAAGGTAAGCCTGGATCCTTCTTAGTCACTCTAAAATGAAGCTTTTGGGAGGTTTTTGAAATTTCCATGTTTGAAACCAAAAACCACTTCTCTTCATGCTTGACTTCATAAGACAGAGTTTAGGGTTAGGGGTAGATACATGATTTGTCTTATTTGAATATGTATAGACCTTGTTTGTCAACTTTTGAATGCTCTTACTATATATATATGTGACATAAGAAGACTATGTGCTTTTGTTTTTCATTTTTCTGATTTTTTAAATTTTATGCCCATTTAAATCTTGGTCAAATCCTGGTTTGACAATGATTTTAACAAGTTTAAAATATGAAAATGAAAAGGTAAGCATTGATCATTCTTAGTCACTCTAAAATGAAGCTTTTGGTAGGTTTTTGAAATTTCCATATTTGAAACCCAAAACCACTTCTCTTCATGCTTGACTACATAAGACAAAGTTTAGGGTTAGGGAGTAGATACATGATTTTTCTTGTTTGAATATGTCTAGACCTTGTTTATCAACTTTAATGCTACTATATGACATAAGAAAACTATGTGCTTTGGTTTTTCATTTTTCTGATATTTTTTGGAATTTTGATGCACATTTGAATCTTGGTCAAATCCTAGCTAGGTTTGACCAAGATTTAAACAAGTATATATAGAACATGAAAATGAAAAGGGAAGCATGTATCCTTCTTAATTAGTCACCCTAAAATGAAGTTTTTGGAAGGTTTTTGAAATTTCCATGCATGTTTGAAACCTAAAACCACTTATCTTCATGCTTGACTTCGTCATAAGACAGAGTTTAGGGGTTTTAGGGGGTAGATACATGATTTGTCTAGCTAGTTTGAATATGTCTAGACCTTGATTATCAACTTTAATGCTTACTATATGACATATAAGAAGACTATGTGCGCTTTGGTTTTTCATTTTTCGGTTTTTTTATTTTATGCCCATTTGAATCTTGGTCAAATCCTAGATTTGACCAAGATTTAAACAAGTTTAAAACATGGAAATGAAAAGGTAAGCATCGATCCTTCTTAGTCGCTCTAAAATGAAGCTGAATTTTGGGAGGTTTTTGAAATTTCCATGTTTTTGAAACCCAAAACCACTTCTCTTCATGCTTGACTTCATAAGACGAAGTTTAGGGTCGATAGGGGGTAGATACATGATTTGTCTTGTTTGAATATGTCTAGACCTTGTTTATCAACTTGAATGCTTACTAGCTATATGACATAAGAGGACTATGTGCATTGGTATTTCATTTTTTGATTTTTATGCCCATTTGAGAATCTTGGTAAAATCCTAGGTTTGTTGAGCAAGATTTAAACAAGTTTAACATGTGAAAATGATAAGGTAATTAAGTCTGGATCTTTTTTGAAACCCAAAACCACTTCTCTTCATGCTTGACTTCATAAGACGAAGTTTAGGGTCGATAGGGGGTAGATACATGATTTGTCTTGTTTGAATATGTCTAGACCATGTTTATCAACTTGAATGCTTACTATATGACATAAGAAGGCTATGTGCTTTGGTCTTTCATTCTTTCGATTTTTTTCTGAATTTTTATGCCCATTTGAATCTTGGTCAAATCCTAGGTTCGACCAAGATTTAAACAAGTTTAAAACATGACAATGAAAAGGTAATTAATCATGGATCCTTCTTAATTAACCAGCCGGTCTAATTAAAATGAAGCTTTT
Organism: Lolium multiflorum; assembly: GCA_030979885.1. NCBI lineage: Eukaryota > Viridiplantae > Streptophyta > Magnoliopsida > Poales > Poaceae > Lolium > Lolium multiflorum. The sequence goes on along the minus strand of CM061749.1, from coordinate 119,487,548 downwards.
TGGGAGGTTTTTGAAATTTCCATGTTTGAAACCCAAAACCACACTTCTCTGCTTCATGCTTGACTTCATATATAATTAAGACAAAGTTTAGGGTTAGGGGTACATGATTTGTCTGGTTTGAATATGTCTAGACCTTGTTTATGAACTTTTGAATGCTTACTATATATATGTATGTGACATAAGAAAACTATGTGCTTTGGTTTTTCATTTTTCTGATTTTTTTGGAATTTTGATGCACATTTGAATCTTGGTCAAATCCTAGGTTTGACCAAGATTTAAACAAGTATAGAACATGGAAATGAAAATGGAAGCCTGTATCCTTCTTAGTCACCCTAAAATGAAGTTTTTGGGAGGTTTTTGAAATTTCCATGTTTGAAACCCAAAACCACTTCTCTTCATTCTTGACTTCTTAAGACATAGTTTAGGGGTTAGCGGGTAGATACATGATTAGTATGGTTTGAATATGTCTAGACCTTGTTTATCAACTTTAATGCTTACTACATGACATAAGAAGACTATGTGCTTTGGTTTTTCATTTTTCTGTTTTTTTTTGAATTTTCTGCCAATTTTGTTTGACCAAGATTTAGACAAGTTTTACACGTGAAAACGAATAAGTAAGCCTGGATCCTTCTTAGTCACTCCAAAATGTACCAATTGATAGGTGCGTTAACTTTGCTTCATGGAAAAAATAATGTCATGTAAATGAGTTAACTTGGATTTCCTACCCTTGAATCCATAGGAAACTTTGTTCTAATGCACTATAATAATCAACCGAGTTTTTACACCAACAGGTCTGTCACTTACGTGTGGTGCCCATGCGTGAGGTCCCACACTTCAGTGAGCACAAGTCACGTGCAATAGGTACGCAAACTCCCAGCCATTTTCTTTGTCAAGAGAAAGACGCATCAGGATGCGTATTGGAAGTCTGTGGGTCCTTCTGGATCCTTCGGTCGTCCCTCTAAAAAAAAAAAATCTCTCTCATTCTCGGCCTCGCTCGACTCGCTCGCTCGCTCGCTCGCACCTCCTGCTCACTGACAAACCCTGCACAAAAGTCAACATCATCACCCGAAAAAGGGGAGACACCATAATTCTCTCCCTTCTTCTCTCCTTCCGAGTGATCCCTCTTCCTCCGAGTTTCACTCGACGGGCAAACACACATGTGCTGCATAGTAATAATAAAAAGGTAGAAAAATCGACCTACGAATCTATAATTAAATAGGTTAAACTAGGGTTTTGCCCAGTACTACAGATCAAGGTTCAAAAAATCCAACTACGGGGTTCGAACAACCCCATTTCTAATCCAAGATTTTTTTCGACCTCATCCAATGGCCTCAAACTATAGGCCGGGTTAGCATCTAGTGCAGTATGTGTGAGAATGTATGCACTATGTGTGCTATAACTTGTGTGTCTTTCAAATTTGAACCAAATTTGAATAAGTTTGAAATATTTGAAATGGGGCTTTTGGCTTAAACGTTTGAAACCCAAAACGACTTCTCCTCATGCTAGACTTCATAAGACCGAGTTTAGGGTTAGGGGTAGATACATGATTTGTCTGGTTTGAATATGTCTAAACCTTGTTTATCAACTTGAATGCTTACTATATGACATAAGAAGACCATGTGCTTTTGTTTTTCATTTTTCTATTTTTTAAAGAATTTTATGCACATTTGATTCTGGTCAAATCCTAGGTTCAACCAAGATTTAAACAAGTTTCAAGCATGAAAATGAAAACGTAATCCAAGATCCTTCTTAATTAGTCACTCTAAAATATATGAAGCTTTTGGGACGTACTTGAAATTTCCATGTTTGAAACCCAAAACCAATTCTCTTCATGATTGACTTCATAAGACAGAGTTTAGGGGTAGGGGTAGATATACACATGATTTTTCTGGTTTGAATATGTCTAGACCTTGTTTATCAACTTGAGTGTTTACTATATGACATAATTAAGAAGGCTATGTGCTTTGGTTTTTCATTCTTTAGATTTTTTGTCTGAATAATTTTTATGCCCATTTGAATCTTGGTCAAATCCTAGGTTTGACCAAGATTTAAATAAGTTTAAAACATGGAAATGAAAAGGTAAAAGCATCGATCCTTCTTAGTCGCTCTAAAATGAAGCTGAATTTTGGGAGGTTTTTGAAATTTCCATGTTTGAAACCTAAAACCACTTATCTTCATGCTTGACTTCGTCATAAGACAGAGTTTAGGGGTTTTAATTAGGGGGTAGATACATGATTTGTCTAGCTAGTTTGAATATGTCTAGACCTTGTTTATCAACTTGAATGCTTACTAGCTATATGACATAAGAGGACTATGTGCATTGGTATTTCATTTTTTGATTTTTATGCCCATTTGAGAATCTTGGTAAAATCCTAGGTTTGTTGAGCAAGATTTAAACAAGTTTAACATGTGAAAATGATAAGGTAATTAAGTCTGGATCTTTCTCTTAGTAACTCTAAAATGAAGCTTTTGGGAGGTTCTTGAATTTACCATGTTTGAAACCCAAAACCACCGTACTTCTTTTCATGCTTGACTTCATAAGACAGAGTTTAGGGTTAGGGGTAGATACATGATTTTTCTGGTTTGAATATGTCTAGACCATGTTTATCAACTTGAATGCTTACTATATGACATAAGAAGGCTATGTGCTTTGGTTTTTCATTCTTTCGATTTTTTTCTGAATTTTTATGCCCATTTGAATCTTGGTCAAATCCTAGGTTCGACCAAGATTTAAACAAGTTTAAAACATGACAATGAAAAGGTAATTAATCATGGATCCTTCTTAATTAACCAGCCAGTCTAATTAAAATGAAGCTTTTTGGGAGGTTTTTGAAATTTCCATGTTTGAAACCCAAAACCACACTTCTCTGCTTCATGCTTGACTTCATATATAATTAAGACAAAGTTTAGGGTTAGGGGTACATGATTTGTCTGGTTTGAATATGTCTAGACCTTGTTTATGAACTTGAATGCTTACTATATGACATAAGAAGACTATGTGCTTTGGTTTTTTATTTTATTTATTTTTTATTTTATGCCCATTTGAATATTGGTTAAATCCTAGGTTTGAACAAGATTTAAACAAGTTTAAAACATGAAAATGAAAAGGTAAGCCTGGATCCTTCTTAACTAGTCACTCTAAAATGAAGCTTTAATTTTGGGAGGTTTTTGAAATTTCCATGTTTGAAACCCAAAACCACTTCTCTTCATGCTTGACTTCATAAGACGAAGTTTAGGGTCGATAGGGGGTAGATACATGATTTGTCTGGTTTGAATATGTCTAGACCATGTTCATCAAATCCTAGGTTTGACCAAGATTTAAACAAGTTTAAAACATGAAAATGAAAAGGGAAGCATGTGTCCTTCTTAGTCACTCTAAAATGAAGTTTTTGGGCAGTTTTTGAAATTTCCATGTTTGAAACCCAAAACCACTTCTCTTCATGCTTGACTTCATAAGACATAGTTTAGGGGTTAGGGGTAGATACATGATTTGTATGGTTTGAATATGTCTAGACCATGTTTATCAACTTTAATGCTTACTATATGACATAAGAAGACTATGTGCTTTGGTTTTTCATTTTTCTGATTTTTTTAGAATTTTGATGCACATTTGAATCTTGGTCAAATCCTAGGTTTGACCAAGATTTAAACAAGTATATATAGAACATGAAAATGAAAAGGGAAGCCTGTATCCTTCTTAGTCACCCTAAAATGAAGTTTTCGGGAGGTTTTTGAAATTTCCATGTTTGAAACCCAAAACCACTTATCTTCATGCTTGAGCAAGATTTGACCAAGATTTAAACAAGTTTAAATCATGAAAATGGAAAGGTAAGCCTGGATCCTTCTTAGTCGCTCTAAAATGAAGCTTTTGGGATGTTCTTGAAATTTCCATGTTTGAAACCCGGCCAAAACGACTTTTCTTCATGCTAGACTTCATAAGATCGACACGGGGTACATATATACATGATTTGTCTGGTTTGGATATATCTAGACCTTGTTTATCAACTTGAATGCTTACGATATGACATAAGAACACTATGTGCTTTTTGTTTTTCATTTTTTGTGCCTATTTGTATCTTGGTCAAATCCTAGGTTTGACCAAGATTTAAACAAGTTTAAAACATGAAAATGAAAAGGGAAACATGTATCCTTCTTAGTCACTCTAAAATGAAGTTTTTGGGAGGTTTTTGAAATTTCCATGTTTGAAACCTAAAACCACTTCTCTTCATGCTTGACTTCATAAGACAGAGTTTAGGGTTAGAGGGGTAGATACATGATTTGTCTTATTTGAATATGTCTAGCTAGACCTTGTTTATCAACTTTTGAATGCTTACTATATATATATGTGACATAAGAAGACTATGTGCTTTTGTTTTTCATTTTTCCGATTTTTTAATTTTATGCCAATTTAAATCTTGGTCAAATCCTAGGTTTGACAATGATTTAAACAAGTTTCGAATATGAAAATGAAAAGGCAAGCATGGATCCTTCTTAGTCACTCTAAAATGAAGCTTTTGATAGGTTTTTGAAATTTCCATATTTGAAACCCAAAACCACTTCTCTTCATGCTTGACTACATAAGACAAAGTTTAGGGTTAGGGGGTAGATACATGATTTTTCTTGTTTGAATATGTCTAGACCCTTGTTTATCAACTTTAATGCTTACTATATGACATAAGAAAACTATGTGCTTTGGTTTTTCATTTTTCTGATTTTTTTGGAATTTTGATGCACATTTGAATCATGGTCAAATCCTAGGTTTGACCAAGATTTAAACAAGTATAGAACATGAAAATGAAAAGGGAAGCCTGTATCCTTCTTAGTCACCCTAAAATGAAGTTTTTGGGAGGTTTTCAAAATTTCCATGTTTGAAACCCAAAACCACTTAATCTTCATGCTTGACTTCGTCATAAGATAGAGTTTAGGGGTTAGGGGGTAGATACATGATTAGTATGGTTTGAATATGTCTAGACCTTGTTTATCAACTTTAATGCTTACTACATGACATAAGAAGACTATGTGCTTTGGTTTTTCATTTTTCTGTTTTTTTTTGAATTTTCTGCCAATTTTGTTTGACCAAGATTTAGACAAGTTTTACACGTGAAAACGAATAAGTAAGCCTGGATCCTTCTTAGTCACTCCAAAATGTACCAATTGATAGGTGCGTTAACTTTGCTTCATGGAAAAAATAATGTCATGTAAATGAGTTAACTTGGATTTCCTACCCTTGAATCCATAGGAAACTTTGTTCTAATGCACTATAATAATCAACCGAGTTTTTACACCAACAGGTCTGTCACTTACGTGTGGTGCCCATGCGTGAGGTCCCACACTTCAGTGAGCACAAGTCACGTGCAATAGGTACGCAAACTCCCAGCCATTTTCTTTGTCAAGAGAAAGACGCATCAGGATGCGTATTGGAAGTCTGTGGGTCCTTCTGGATCCTTCGGTCGTCCCTCTAAAAAAAAACTCTCTCTCATTCTCGGCCTCGCTCGACTCGCTCGCTCGCTCGCTCGCACCTCCTGCTCACTGACAAACCCTGCACAAAAGTCAACATCATCACCCGAAAAAGGGGAGACACCATAATTCTCTCCCTTCTTCTCTCCTTCCGAGTGATCCCTCTTCCTCCGAGTTTCACTCGACGGGCAAACACACATGTGCTGCATAGTAATAATAAAAAGGTAGAAAAATCGACCTACGAATCTATAATTAAATAGGTTAAACTAGGGTTTTGCCCAGTACTACAGATCAAGGTTCAAAAAATCCAACTACGGGGTTCGAACAACCCCATTTCTAATCCAAGATTTTTTCGACCTCATCCAATGGCCTCAAACTATAGGCCGGGTTAGCATCTAGTGCAGTATGTGTGAGAATGTATGCACTATGTGTGCTATAACTTGTGTGTCTTTAAAATTTGAACCAAATTTGAATAAGTTTGAAATATTTGAAATGGGGCTTTTGGCTTAAACGTTTGAAACCCAAAACGACTTCTCCTCATGCTAGACTTCATAAGACCGAGTTTAGGGTTAGGGGTAGATACATGATTTGTCTGGTTTGAATATGTCTAAACCTTGTTTATCAACTTGAATGCTTACTATATGACATAAGAAGACCATGTGCTTTTGTTTTTCATTTTTCTATTTTTTTAAGAATTTTATGCACATTTGATTCTGGTCAAATCCTAGGTTCAACCAAGATTTAAACAAGTTTCAAGCATGAAAATGAAAACGTAATCCAAGATCCTTCTTAATTAGTCACTCTAAAATATATGAAGCTTTTGGGACGTACTTGAAATTTCCATGTTTGAAACCCAAAACCAATTCTCTTCATGATTGACTTCATAAGACAGAGTTTAGGGGTAGGGGTAGATATACACATGATTTTTCTGGTTTGAATATGTCTAGACCTTGTTTATCAACTTGAGTGTTTACTATATGACATAATTAAGAAGGCTATGTGCTTTGGTTTTTCATTCTTTAGATTTTTTGTCTGAATAATTTTTATGCCCATTTGAATCTTGGTCAAATCCTAGGTTTGACCAAGATTTAAATAAGTTTAAAACATGGAAATGAAAAGGTAAAAGCATCGATCCTTCTTAGTCGCTCTAAAATGAAGCTGAATTTTGGGAGGTTTTTGAAATTTCCATGTTTGAAACCTAAAACCACTTATCTTCATGCTTGACTTCGTCATAAGACAGAGTTTAGGGGTTTTAATTAGGGGGTAGATACATGATTTGTCTAGCTAGTTTGAATATGTCTAGACCTTGTTTATCAACTTGAATGCTTACTAGCTATATGACATAAGAGGACTATGTGCATTGGTATTTCATTTTTTGATTTTTATGCCCATTTGAGAATCTTGGTAAAATCCTAGGTTTGTTGAGCAAGATTTAAACAAGTTTAACATGTGAAAATGATAAGGTAATTAAGTCTGGATCTTTCTCTTAGTAACTCTAAAATGAAGCTTTTGGGAGGTTCTTGAATTTACCATGTTTGAAACCCAAAACCACCGTACTTCTTTTCATGCTTGACTTCATAAGACAGAGTTTAGGGTTAGGGGTAGATACATGATTTTTCTGGTTTGAATATGTCTAGACCATGTTTATCAACTTGAATGCTTACTATATGACATAAGAAGGCTATGTGCTTTGGTTTTTCATTCTTTCGATTTTTTTCTGAATTTTTATGCCCATTTGAATCTTGGTCAAATCCTAGGTTCGACCAAGATTTAAACAAGTTTAAAACATGACAATGAAAAGGTAATTAATCATGGATCCTTCTTAATTAACCAGCCAGTCTAATTAAAATGAAGCTTTTTGGGAGGTTTTTGAAATTTCCATGTTTGAAACCCAAAACCACACTTCTCTGCTTCATGCTTGACTTCATATATAATTAAGACAAAGTTTAGGGTTAGGGGTACATGATTTGTCTGGTTTGAATATGTCTAGACCTTGTTTATGAACTTGAATGCTTACTATATGACATAAGAAGACTATGTGCTTTGGTTTTTTATTTTATTTATTTTTTATTTTATGCCCATTTGAATATTGGTTAAATCCTAGGTTTGAACAAGATTTAAACAAGTTTAAAACATGAAAATGAAAAGGTAAGCCTGGATCCTTCTTAACTAGTCACTCTAAAATGAAGCTTTAATTTTGGGAGGTTTTTGAAATTTCCATGTTTGAAACCCAAAACCACTTCTCTTCATGCTTGACTTCATAAGACGAAGTTTAGGGTCGATAGGGGGTAGATACATGATTTGTCTGGTTTGAATATGTCTAGACCATGTTCATCAAATCCTAGGTTTGACCAAGATTTAAACAAGTTTAAAACATGAAAATGAAAAGGGAAGCATGTGTCCTTCTTAGTCACTCTAAAATGAAGTTTTTGGGCAGTTTTTGAAATTTCCATGTTTGAAACCCAAAACCACTTCTCTTCATGCTTGACTTCATAAGACATAGTTTAGGGGTTAGGGGTAGATACATGATTTGTATGGTTTGAATATGTCTAGACCATGTTTATCAACTTTAATGCTTACTATATGACATAAGAAGACTATGTGCTTTGGTTTTTCATTTTTCTGATTTTTTTAGAATTTTGATGCACATTTGAATCTTGGTCAAATCCTAGGTTTGACCAAGATTTAAACAAGTATATATAGAACATGAAAATGAAAAGGGAAGCCTGTATCCTTCTTAGTCACCCTAAAATGAAGTTTTCGGGAGGTTTTTGAAATTTCCATGTTTGAAACCCAAAACCACTTATCTTCATGCTTGAGCAAGATTTGACCAAGATTTAAACAAGTTTAAATCATGAAAATGGAAAGGTAAGCCTGGATCCTTCTTAGTCGCTCTAAAATGAAGCTTTTGGGATGTTCTTGAAATTTCCATGTTTGAAACCCGGCCAAAACGACTTTTCTTCATGCTAGACTTCATAAGATCGACACGGGGTACATATATACATGATTTGTCTGGTTTGGATATATCTAGACCTTGTTTATCAACTTGAATGCTTACGATATGACATAAGAACACTATGTGCTTTTTGTTTTTCATTTTTTGTGCCTATTTGTATCTTGGTCAAATCCTAGGTTTGACCAAGATTTAAACAAGTTTAAAACATGAAAATGAAAAGGGAAGCATGTATCCTTCTTAGTCACTCTAAAATGAAGTTTTTGGGAGGTTTTTGAAATTTCCATGTTTGAAACCTAAAACCACTTCTCTTCATGCTTGACTTCATAAGACAGAGTTTAGGGTTAGAGGGGTAGATACATGATTTGTCTTATTTGAATATGTCTAGCTAGACCTTGTTTATCAACTTTTGAATGCTTACTATATATATATGTGACATAAGAAGACTATGTGCTTTTGTTTTTCATTTTTCCGATTTTTTAATTTTATGCCAATTTAAATCTTGGTCAAATCCTAGGTTTGACAATGATTTAAACAAGTTTCAAATATGAAAATGAAAAGGCAAGCATGGATCCTTCTTAGTCACTCTAAAATGAAGCTTTTGATAGGTTTTTGAAATTTCCATATTTGAAACCCAAAACCACTTCTCTTCATGCTTGACTACATAAGACAAAGTTTAGGGTTAGGGGGTAGATACATGATTTTTCTTGTTTGAATATGTCTAGACCCTTGTTTATCAACTTTAATGCTTACTATATGACATAAGAAAACTATGTGCTTTGGTTTTTCATTTTTCTGATTTTTTTGGAATTTTGATGCACATTTGAATCATGGTCAAATCCTAGGTTTGACCAAGATTTAAACAAGTATAGAACATGAAAATGAAAAGGGAAGCCTGTATCCTTCTTAGTCACCCTAAAATGAAGTTTTTGGGAGGTTTTCAAAATTTCCATGTTTGAAACCCAAAACCACTTAATCTTCATGCTTGACTTCGTCATAAGATAGAGTTTAGGGGTTAGGGGGTAGATACATGATTAGTATGGTTTGAATATGTCTAGACCTTGTTTATCAACTTTAATGCTTACTACATGACATAAGAAGACTATGTGCTTTGGTTTTTCATTTTTCTGTTTTTTTTTGAATTTTCTGCCAATTTTGTTTGACCAAGATTTAGACAAGTTTTACACGTGAAAACGAATAAGTAAGCCTGGATCCTTCTTAGTCACTCCAAAATGTACCAATTGATAGGTGTGTTAACTTTGCTTCATGGAAAAAATAATGTCATGTAAATGAGTTAACTTGGATTTCCTACCCTTGAATCCATAGGAAACTTTGTTCTAATGCACTATAATAATCAACCGAGTTTTTACACCAACAGGTCTGTCACTTACGTGTGGTGCCCATGCGTGAGGTCCCACACTTCAGTGAGCACAAGTCACGTGCAATAGGTACGCAAACTCCCAGCCATTTTCTTTGTCAAGAGAAAGACGCATCAGGATGCGTATTGGAAGTCTGTGGGTCCTTCTGGATCCTTCGGTCGTCCCTCTAAAAAAAAAATCTCTCTCATTCTCGGCCTCGCTCGACTCGCTCGCTCGCTCGCTCGCACCTCCTGCTCACTGACAAACCCTGCACAAAAGTCAACATCATCACCCGAAAAAGGGGAGACACCATAATTCTCTCCCTTCTTCTCTCCTTCCGAGTGATCCCTCTTCCTCCGAGTTTCACTCGACGGGCAAACACACATGTGCTGCATAGTAATAATAAAAAGGTAGAAAAATCGACCTACGAATCTATAATTAAATAGGTTAAACTAGGGTTTTGCCCAGTACTACAGATCAAGGTTCAAAAAATCCAACTACGGGGTTCGAACAACCCCATTTCTAATCCAAGATTTTTTTCGACCTCATCCAATGGCCTCAAACTATAGGCCGGGTTAGCATCTAGTGCAGTATGTGTGAGAATGTATGCACTATGTGTGCTATAACTTGTGTGTCTTTAAAATTTGAACCAAATTTGAATAAGTTTGAAATATTTGAAATGGGGCTTTTGGCTTAAACGTTTGAAACCCAAAACGACTTCTCCTCATGCTAGACTTCATAAGACCGAGTTTAGGGTTAGGGGGTAGATACATGATTTGTCTGGTTTGAATATGTCTAAACCTTGTTTATCAACTTGAATGCTTACTATATGACATAAGAAGACCATGTGCTTTTGTTTTTCATTTTTCTATTTTTTAAGAATTTTATGCACATTTGATTCTGGTCAAATCCTAGGTTCAACCAAGATTTAAACAAGTTTCAAGCATGAAAATGAAAACGTAATCCAAGATCCTTCTTAATTAGTCACTCTAAAATATATGAAGCTTTTGGGACGTACTTGAAATTTCCATGTTTGAAACCCAAAACCAATTCTCTTCATGATTGACTTCATAAGACAGAGTTTAGGGGTAGGGGTAGATATACACATGATTTTTCTGGTTTGAATATGTCTAGACCTTGTTTATCAACTTGAGTGTTTACTATATGACATAATTAAGAAGGCTATGTGCTTTGGTTTTTCATTCTTTAGATTTTTTGTCTGAATAATTTTTATGCCCATTTGAATCTTGGTCAAATCCTAGGTTTGACCAAGATTTAAATAAGTTTAAAACATGGAAATGAAAAGGTAAAAGCATCGATCCTTCTTAGTCGCTCTAAAATGAAGCTGAATTTTGGGAGGTTTTTGAAATTTCCATGTTTGAAACCTAAAACCACTTATCTTCATGCTTGACTTCGTCATAAGACAGAGTTTAGGGGTTTTAATTAGGGGGTAGATACATGATTTGTCTAGCTAGTTTGAATATGTCTAGACCTTGTTTATCAACTTGAATGCTTACTAGCTATATGACATAAGAGGACTATGTGCATTGGTATTTCATTTTTTGATTTTTATGCCCATTTGAGAATCTTGGTAAAATCCTAGGTTTGTTGAGCAAGATTTAAACAAGTTTAACATGTGAAAATGATAAGGTAATTAAGTCTGGATCTTTCTCTTAGTAACTCTAAAATGAAGCTTTTGGGAGGTTCTTGAATTTACCATGTTTGAAACCCAAAACCACCGTACTTCTTTTCATGCTTGACTTCATAAGACAGAGTTTAGGGTTAGGGGTAGATACATGATTTTTCTGGTTTGAATATGTCTAGACCATGTTTATCAACTTGAATGCTTACTATATGACATAAGAAGGCTATGTGCTTTGGTTTTTCATTCTTTCGATTTTTTCTGAATTTTTATGCCCATTTGAATCTTGGTCAAATCCTAGGTTCGACCAAGATTTAAACAAGTTTAAAACATGACAATGAAAAGGTAATTAATCATGGATCCTTCTTAATTAACCAGCCAGTCTAATTAAAATGAAGCTTTTTGGGAGGTTTTTGAAATTTCCATGTTTGAAACCCAAAACCACACTTCTCTGCTTCATGCTTGACTTCATATATAATTAAGACAAAGTTTAGGGTTAGGGGTACATGATTTGTCTGGTTTGAATATGTCTAGACCTTGTTTATCAACTTGAATGCTTACTATATGACATAAGAAGACTATGTGCTTTGGTTTTTTATTTTATTTATTTTTTATTTTATGCCCATTTGAATATTGGTTAAATCCTAGGTTTGAACAAGATTTAAACAAGTTTAAAACATGAAAATGAAAAGGTAAGCCTGGATCCTTCTTAACTAGTCACTCTAAAATGAAGCTTTAATTTTGGGAGGTTTTTGAAATTTCCATGTTTGAAACCCAAAACCACTTCTCTTCATGCTTGACTTCATAAGACGAAGTTTAGGGTCGATAGGGGGTAGATACATGATTTGTCTGGTTTGAATATGTCTAGACCATGTTCATCAAATCCTAGGTTTGACCAAGATTTAAACAAGTTTAAAACATGAAAATGAAAAGGGAAGCATGTGTCCTTCTTAGTCACTCTAAAATGAAGTTTTTGGGCAGTTTTTGAAATTTCCATGTTTGAAACCCAAAACCACTTCTCTTCATGCTTGACTTCATAAGACATAGTTTAGGGGTTAGGGGTAGATACATGATTTGTATGGTTTGAATATGTCTAGACCATGTTTATCAACTTTAATGCTTACTATATGACATAAGAAGACTATGTGCTTTGGTTTTTCATTTTTCTGATTTTTTTAGAATTTTGATGCACATTTGAATCTTGGTCAAATCCTAGGTTTGACCAAGATTTAAACAAGTATATATAGAACATGAAAATGAAAAGGGAAGCCTGTATCCTTCTTAGTCACCCTAAAATGAAGTTTTTGGGAGGTTTTTGAAATTTCCATGTTTGAAACCCAAAACCACTTATCTTCATGCTTGAGCAAGATTTGACCAAGATTTAAACAAGTTTAAATCATGAAAATGGAAAGGTAAGCCTGGATCCTTCTTAGTCGCTCTAAAATGAAGCTTTTGGGATGTTCTTGAAATTTCCATGTTTGAAACCCGGCCAAAACGACTTTTCTTCATGCTAGACTTCATAAGATCGACACGGGGTACATATATACATGATTTGTCTGGTTTGGATATATCTAGACCTTGTTTATCAACTTGAATGCTTACGATATGACATAAGAACACTATGTGCTTTTTGTTTTTCATTTTTTGTGCCTATTTGTATCTTGGTCAAATCCTAGGTTTGACCAAGATTTAAACAAGTTTAAAACATGAAAATGAAAAGGGAAACATGTATCCTTCTTAGTCACTCTAAAATGAAGTTTTTGGGAGGTTTTTGAAATTTCCATGTTTGAAACCTAAAACCACTTCTCTTCATGCTTGACTTCATAAGACAGAGTTTAGGGTTAGAGGGGTAGATACATGATTTGTCTTATTTGAATATGTCTAGCTAGACCTTGTTTATCAACTTTTGAATGCTTACTATATATATATGTGACATAAGAAGACTATGTGCTTTTGTTTTTCATTTTTCCGATTTTTTAATTTTATGCCAATTTAAATCTTGGTCAAATCCTAGGTTTGACAATGATTTAAACAAGTTTCAAATATGAAAATGAAAAGGCAAGCATGGATCCTTCTTAGTCACTCTAAAATGAAGCTTTTGATAGGTTTTTGAAATTTCCATATTTGAAACCCAAAACCACTTCTCTTCATGCTTGACTACATAAGACAAAGTTTAGGGTTAGGGGGTAGATACATGATTTTTCTTGTTTGAATATGTCTAGACCCTTGTTTATCAACTTTAATGCTTACTATATGACATAAGAAAACTATGTGCTTTGGTTTTTCATTTTTCTGATTTTTTTGGAATTTTGATGCACATTTGAATCATGGTCAAATCCTAGGTTTGACCAAGATTTAAACAAGTATAGAACATGAAAATGAAAAGGGAAGCCTGTATCCTTCTTAGTCACCCTAAAATGAAGTTTTTGGGAGGTTTTCAAAATTTCCATGTTTGAAACCCAAAACCACTTAATCTTCATGCTTGACTTCGTCATAAGATAGAGTTTAGGGGTTAGGGGTAGATACATGATTAGTATGGTTTGAATATGTCTAGACCTTGTTTATCAACTTTAATGCTTACTACATGACATAAGAAGACTATGTGCTTTGGTTTTTCATTTTTCTGTTTTTTTTTGAATTTTCTGCCAATTTTGTTTGACCAAGATTTAGACAAGTTTTACACGTGAAAACGAATAAGTAAGCCTGGATCCTTCTTAGTCACTCCAAAATGTACCAATTGATAGGTGCGTTAACTTTGCTTCATGGAAAAAATAATGTCATGTAAATGAGTTAACTTGGATTTCCTACCCTTGAATCCATAGGAAACTTTGTTCTAATGCACTATAATAATCAACCGAGTTTTTACACCAACAGGTCTGTCACTTACGTGTGGTGCCCATGCGTGAGGTCCCACACTTCAGTGAGCACAAGTCACGTGCAATAGGTACGCAAACTCCCAGCCATTTTCTTTGTCAAGAGAAGACGCATCAGGATGCGTATTGGAAGTCTGTGGGTCCTTCTGGATCCTTCGGTCGTCCCTCTAAAAAAAAAAATCTCTCTCATTCTCGGCCTCGCTCGACTCGCTCGCTCGCTCGCTCGCACCTCCTGCTCACTGACAAACCCTGCACAAAAGTCAACATCATCACCCGAAAAAGGGGAGACACCATAATTCTCTCCCTTCTTCTCTCCTTCCGAGTGATCCCTCTTCCTCCGAGTTTCACTCGACGGGCAAACACACATGTGCTGCATAGTAATAATAAAAAGGTAGAAAAATCGACCTACGAATCTATAATTAAATAGGTTAAACTAGGGTTTTGCCCAGTACTACAGATCAAGGTTCAAAAAATCCAACTACGGGGTTCGAACAACCCCATTTCTAATCCAAGATTTTTTTCGACCTCATCCAATGGCCTCAAACTATAGGCCGGGTTAGCATCTAGTGCAGTATGTGTGAGAATGTATGCACTATGTGTGCTATAACTTGTGTGTCTTTCAAATTTGAACCAAATTTGAATAAGTTTGAAATATTTGAAATGGGGCTTTTGGCTTAAACGTTTGAAACCCAAAACGACTTCTCCTCATGCTAGACTTCATAAGACCGAGTTTAGGGTTAGGGGTAGATACATGATTTGTCTGGTTTGAATATGTCTAAACCTTGTTTATCAACTTGAATGCTTACTATATGACATAAGAAGACCATGTGCTTTTGTTTTTCATTTTTCTATTTTTTAAAGAATTTTATGCACATTTGATTCTGGTCAAATCCTAGGTTCAACCAAGATTTAAACAAGTTTCAAGCATGAAAATGAAAACGTAATCCAAGATCCTTCTTAATTAGTCACTCTAAAATATATGAAGCTTTTGGGACGTACTTGAAATTTCCATGTTTGAAACCCAAAACCAATTCTCTTCATGATTGACTTCATAAGACAGAGTTTAGGGTTAGGGGTAGATATACACATGATTTTTCTGGTTTGAATATGTCTAGACCTTGTTTATCAACTTGAGTGTTTACTATATGACATAATTAAGAAGGCTATGTGCTTTGGTTTTTCATTCTTTAGATTTTTTGTCTGAATAATTTTTATGCCCATTTGAATCTTGGTCAAATCCTAGGTTTGACCAAGATTTAAATAAGTTTAAAACATGGAAATGAAAAGGTAAAAGCATCGATCCTTCTTAGTCGCTCTAAAATGAAGCTGAATTTTGGGAGGTTTTTGAAATTTCCATGTTTGAAACCTAAAACCACTTATCTTCATGCTTGACTTCGTCATAAGACAGAGTTTAGGGGTTTTAATTAGGGGGTAGATACATGATTTGTCTAGCTAGTTTGAATATGTCTAGACCTTGTTTATCAACTTGAATGCTTACTAGCTATATGACATAAGAGGACTATGTGCATTGGTATTTCATTTTTTGATTTTTATGCCCATTTGAGAATCTTGGTAAAATCCTAGGTTTGTTGAGCAAGATTTAAACAAGTTTAACATGTGAAAATGATAAGGTAATTAAGTCTGGATCTTTCTCTTAGTAACTCTAAAATGAAGCTTTTGGGAGGTTCTTGAATTTACCATGTTTGAAACCCAAAACCACCGTACTTCTTTTCATGCTTGACTTCATAAGACAGAGTTTAGGGTTAGGGGTAGATACATGATTTTTCTGGTTTGAATATGTCTAGACCATGTTTATCAACTTGAATGCTTACTATATGACATAAGAAGGCTATGTGCTTTGGTTTTTCATTCTTTCGATTTTTTCTGAATTTTTATGCCCATTTGAATCTTGGTCAAATCCTAGGTTCGACCAAGATTTAAACAAGTTTAAAACATGACAATGAAAAGGTAATTAATCATGGATCCTTCTTAATTAACCAGCCAGTCTAATTAAAATGAAGCTTTTTGGGAGGTTTTTGAAATTTCCATGTTTGAAACCCAAAACCACACTTCTCTGCTTCATGCTTGACTTCATATATAATTAAGACAAAGTTTAGGGTTAGGGGGTACATGATTTGTCTGGTTTGAATATGTCTAGACCTTGTTTATGAACTTTTGAATGCTTACTATATATATGTATGTGACATAAGAAAACTATGTGCTTTGGTTTTTCATTTTTCTGATTTTTTTGGAATTTTGATGCACATTTGAATCTTGGTCAAATCCTAGGTTTGACCAAGATTTAAACAAGTATAGAACATGGAAATGAAAATGGAAGCCTGTATCCTTCTTAGTCACCCTAAAATGAAGTTTTTGGGAGGTTTTTGAAATTTCCATGTTTGAAACCCAAAACCACTTATCTTCATGCTTGACTTCGTCATAAGACAGAGTTTAGGGGTTAGGGGGTAGATACATGATTTGTCTAGCTAGTTTGAATATGTCCAGACCTTGTTTATCAACTTTAATGCTTACTATATGACATATAAGAAGACTATGTGCGCTTTGGTTTTTCATTTTTATGTTTTTTTTATTTTATGCCCATTTGAATCTTGGTCAAATCCTAGAGATTGACTTCATAATACAGAGTTTAGGGTTAGGGGTAGATATACACATGATTTTTCTGGTTTGAATATGTCTAGACCTTATTTATCAACTTGAGTGTTTACTATATGACATAATTAAGAAGGCTATGTGCTTTGGTTTTTCATTCTTTAGATTTTTTGTCTGAATTTTTATGCCCATTTGAATCTTGGTCAAATCCTAGGTTTGACCAAGATTTAAATAAGTTTAAAACATGGAAATGAAAAGGTAAAAGCATCGATCCTTCTTAGTCGCTCTAAAATGAAGCTGAATTTTGGGAGGTTTTTGAAATTTCCATGTTTGAAACCCAAAACCACTTCTCTTCATGCTTGACTTCATAAGACGAGTAGGGTAGGGGGTAGATACATGATTTGTCTGGTTAATTTGGATATATCTAGACCTTGTTTATCAACTTGAATGCTTACGATATGACATAAGAACACTATGTGCTTTTTTTATTTTTTTGTGCCCATTTGAATCTTGGTCAAATCCTAGGTTTGACCAAGATTTAAACAAGTATAGAACATGAAAATGAAAAGGGAAGCCTGTATCCTTCTTACTCACCCTAAAATGAAGTTTTGGGAGGTTTTTGAAATGTCCATGTTTGAAACCCAAAACCACTTCTCTTCATTCTTGACTTCTTAAGACATAGTTTAGGGGTTAGCGGGTAGATACATGATTAGTATGGTTTGAATATGTCTAGACCTTGTTTATCAACTTTAATGCTTACTACATGACATAAGAAGACTATGTGCTTTGGTTTTTCATTTTTCTGTTTTTTTTTGAATTTTCTGCCAATTTTGTTTGACCAAGATTTAGACAAGTTTTACACGTGAAAACGAATAAGTAAGCCTGGATCCTTCTTAGTCACTCCAAAATGTACCAATTGATAGGTGCGTTAACTTTGCTTCATGGAAAAAATAATGTCATGTAAATGAGTTAACTTGGATTTCCTACCCTTGAATCCATAGGAAACTTTGTTCTAATGCACTATAATAATCAACCGAGTTTTTACACCAACAGGTCTGTCACTTACGTGTGGTGCCCATGCGTGAGGTCCCACACTTCAGTGAGCACAAGTCACGTGCAATAGGTACGCAAACTCCCAGCCATTTTCTTTGTCAAGAGAAAGACGCATCAGGATGCGTATTGGAAGTCTGTGGGTCCTTCTGGATCCTTCGGTCGTCCCTCTAAAAAAAAAATCTCTCTCATTCTCGGCCTCGCTCGCTCGCTCGCTCGCACCTCCTGCTCACTGACAAACCCTGCACAAAAGTCAACATCATCACCCGAAAAAGGGGAGACACCATAATTCTCTCCCTTCTTCTCTCCTTCCGAGTGATCCCTCTTCCTCCGAGTTTCACTCGACGGGCAAACACACATGTGCTGCATAGTAATAATAAAAAGGTAGAAAAATCGACCTACGAATCTATAATTAAATAGGTTAAACTAGGGTTTTGCCCAGTACTACAGATCAAGGTTCAAAAAATCCAACTACGGGGTTCGAACAACCCCATTTCTAATCCAAGATTTTTTTCGACCTCATCCAATGGCCTCAAACTATAGGCCGGGTTAGCATCTAGTGCAGTATGTGTGAGAATGTATGCACTATGTGTGCTATAACTTGTGTGTCTTTCAAATTTGAACCAAATTTGAATAAGTTTGAAATATTTGAAATGGGGCTTTTGGCTTAAACGTTTGAAACCCAAAACGACTTCTCCTCATGCTAGACTTCATAAGACCGAGTTTAGGGTCGATAGGGGGTAGATACATGATTTGTCTGGTTTGAATATGTATAAACCTTGTTTATCAACTTGAATGCTTACTATATGACATAAGAAGACCATGTGCTTTTGTTTTTCATTTTTCTATTTTTTTAAGAATTTTATGCACATTTGATTCTGGTCAAATCCTAGGTTCAACCAAGATTTAAACAAGTTTCAAGCATGAAAATGAAAACGGAATCCAACATCCTTCTTAATTAGTCACTCTAAAATATATGAAGCTTTTGGGACGTACTTGAAATTTCCATGTTTGAAACCCAAAACCAATTCTCTTCATGATTGACTTCATAAGACAGAGTTTAGGGGTAGGGGTAGATATACACATGATTTTTCTGGTTTGAATATGTCTAGACCTTGTTTATCAACTTGAGTGTTTACTATATGACATAATTAAGAAGGCTATGTGCTTTGGTTTTTCATTCTTTAGATTTTTTGTCTGAATAATTTTTATGCCCATTTGAATCTTGGTCAAAGATCCTAGGTTTGTTGAGCAAGATTTAAACAAGTTTAACATGTGAAAATGATAAGGTAATTAAGTCCGGATCTTTCTCTTAGTAACTCTAAAATGAAGCTTTTGGGAGGTTCTTGAATTTACCATGTTTGAAACCCAAAACCACCGTACTTCTTTTCATGCTTGACTTCATAAGACAGAGTTTAGGGTTAGGGGTAGATACATGATTTTTCTGGTTTGAATATGTCTAGACCATGTTTATCAACTTGAATGCTTACTATATGACATAAGAAGGCTATGTGCTTTGGTTTTTCATTCTTTCGATTTTTTCTGAATTTTTATGCCCATTTGAATCTTGGTCAAATCCTAGGTTCGACCAAGATTTAAACAAGTTTAAAACATGACAATGAAAAGGTAATTAATCATGGATCCTTCTTAATTAACCAGCCAGTCTAATTAAAATGAAGCTTTTTGGGAGGTTTTTGAAATTTCCATGTTTGAAACCCAAAACCACACTTCTCTGCTTCATGCTTGACTTCATATATAATTAAGACAAAGTTTAGGGTTAGGGGTACATGATTTGTCTGGTTTGAATATGTCTAGACCTTGTTTATCAACTTGAATGCTTACTATATGACATAAGAAGACTATGTGCTTTGGTTTTTTATTTTATTTATTTTTTATTTTATGCCCATTTGAATATTGGTTAAATCCTAGGTTTGAACAAGATTTAAACAAGTTTAAAACATGAAAATGAAAAGGTAAGCCTGGATCCTTCTTAACTAGTCACTCTAAAATGAAGCTTTAATTTTGGGAGGTTTTTGAAATTTCCATGTTTGAAACCCAAAACCACTTCTCTTCATGCTTGACTTCATAAGACGAAGTTTAGGGTCGATAGGGGGTAGATACATGATTTGTCTGGTTTGAATATGTCTAGACCATGTTCATCAAATCCTAGGTTTGACCAAGATTTAAACAAGTTTAAAACATGAAAATGAAAAGGGAAGCATGTGTCCTTCTTAGTCACTCTAAAATGAAGTTTTTGGGCAGTTTTTGAAATTTCCATGTTTGAAACCCAAAACCACTTCTCTTCATGCTTGACTTCATAAG
Source organism: Lolium multiflorum (assembly GCA_030979885.1). Taxonomy (NCBI): domain Eukaryota; kingdom Viridiplantae; phylum Streptophyta; class Magnoliopsida; order Poales; family Poaceae; genus Lolium; species Lolium multiflorum. Next base: position 119,467,283 of record CM061749.1, on the reverse strand, counting down.
ACATAGTTTAGGGGTTAGGGGTAGATACATGATTTGTATGGTTTGAATATGTCTAGACCATGTTTATCAACTTTAATGCTTACTATATGACATAAGAAGACTATGTGCTTTGGTTTTTCATTTTTCTGATTTTTTTTAGAATTTTGATGCACATTTGAATCTTGGTCAAATCCTAGGTTTGACCAAGATTTAAACAAGTATATATAGAACATGAAAATGAAAAGGGAAGCCTGTATCCTTCTTAGTCACCCTAAAATGAAGTTTTGGGAGGTTTTTGAAATTTCCATGTTTGAAACCCAAAACCACTTATCTTCATGCTTGAGCAAGATTTGACCAAGATTTAAACAAGTTTAAATCATGAAAATGGAAAGGTAAGCCTGGATCCTTCTTAGTCGCTCTAAAATGAAGCTTTTGGGATGTTCTTGAAATTTCCATGTTTGAAACCCGGCCAAAACGACTTTTCTTCATGCTAGACTTCATAAGATCGACACGGGGTACATATATACATGATTTGTCTGGTTTGGATATATCTAGACCTTGTTTATCAACTTGAATGCTTACGATATGACATAAGAACACTATGTGCTTTTTGTTTTTCATTTTTTGTGCCTATTTGTATCTTGGTCAAATCCTAGGTTTGACCAAGATTTAAACAAGTTTAAAACATGAAAATGAAAAGGGAAACATGTATCCTTCTTAGTCACTCTAAAATGAAGTTTTTGGGAGGTTTTTGAAATTTCCATGTTTGAAACCTAAAACCACTTCTCTTCATGCTTGACTTCATAAGACAGAGTTTAGGGTTAGAGGGGTAGATACATGATTTGTCTTATTTGAATATGTCTAGCTAGACCTTGTTTATCAACTTTTGAATGCTTACTATATATATATGTGACATAAGAAGACTATGTGCTTTTGTTTTTCATTTTTCCGATTTTTTAATTTTATGCCAATTTAAATCTTGGTCAAATCCTAGGTTTGACAATGATTTAAACAAGTTTCGAATATGAAAATGAAAAGGCAAGCATGGATCCTTCTTAGTCACTCTAAAATGAAGCTTTTGATAGGTTTTTGAAATTTCCATATTTGAAACCCAAAACCACTTCTCTTCATGCTTGACTACATAAGACAAAGTTTAGGGTTAGGGGGTAGATACATGATTTTTCTTGTTTGAATATGTCTAGACCCTTGTTTATCAACTTTAATGCTTACTATATGACATAAGAAAACTATGTGCTTTGGTTTTTCATTTTTCTGATTTTTTTGGAATTTTGATGCACATTTGAATCATGGTCAAATCCTAGGTTTGACCAAGATTTAAACAAGTATAGAACATGAAAATGAAAAGGGAAGCCTGTATCCTTCTTAGTCACCCTAAAATGAAGTTTTTGGGAGGTTTTCAAAATTTCCATGTTTGAAACCCAAAACCACTTAATCTTCATGCTTGACTTCGTCATAAGATAGAGTTTAGGGGTTAGGGGGTAGATACATGATTAGTATGGTTTGAATATGTCTAGACCTTGTTTATCAACTTTAATGCTTACTAGCTACATGACATAAGAAGACTATGTGCTTTGGTTTTTCATTTTTCTGTTTTTTTTGAATTTTCTGCCAATTTTGTTTGACCAAGATTTAGACAAGTTTTACACGTGAAAACGAATAAGTAAGCCTGGATCCTTCTTAGTCACTCCAAAATGTACCAATTGATAGGTGCGTTAACTTTGCTTCATGGAAAAAATAATGTCATGTAAATGAGTTAACTTGGATTTCCTACCCTTGAATCCATAGGAAACTTTGTTCTAATGCACTATAATAATCAACCGAGTTTTTACACCAACAGGTCTGTCACTTACGTGTGGTGCCCATGCGTGAGGTCCCACACTTCAGTGAGCACAAGTCACGTGCAATAGGTACGCAAACTCCCAGCCATTTTCTTTGTCAAGAGAAAGACGCATCAGGATGCGTATTGGAAGTCTGTGGGTCCTTCTGGATCCTTCGGTCGTCCCTCTAAAAAAAAAAATCTCTCTCATTCTCGGCCTCGCTCGACTCGCTCGCTCGCTCGCACCTCCTGCTCACTGACAAACCCTGCACAAAAGTCAACATCATCACCCGAAAAAGGGGAGACACCATAATTCTCTCCCTTCTTCTCTCCTTCCGAGTGATCCCTCTTCCTCCGAGTTTCACTCGACGGGCAAACACACATGTGCTGCATAGTAATAATAAAAAGGTAGAAAAATCGACCTACGAATCTATAATTAAATAGGTTAAACTAGGGTTTTGCCCAGTACTACAGATCAAGGTTCAAAAAATCCAACTACGGGGTTCGAACAACCCCATTTCTAATCCAAGATTTTTTCGACCTCATCCAATGGCCTCAAACTATAGGCCGGGTTAGCATCTAGTGCAGTATGTGTGAGAATGTATGCACTATGTGTGCTATAACTTGTGTGTCTTTCAAATTTGAACCAAATTTGAATAAGTTTGAAATATTTGAAATGGGGCTTTTGGCTTAAACGTTTGAAACCCAAAACGACTTCTCCTCATGCTAGACTTCATAAGACCGAGTTTAGGGTTAGGGGGTAGATACATGATTTGTCTGGTTTGAATATGTCTAAACCTTGTTTATCAACTTGAATGCTTACTATATGACATAAGAAGACCATGTGCTTTTGTTTTTCATTTTTCTATTTTTTAAGAATTTTATGCACATTTGATTCTGGTCAAATCCTAGGTTCAACCAAGATTTAAACAAGTTTCAAGCATGAAAATGAAAACGTAATCCAAGATCCTTCTTAATTAGTCACTCTAAAATATATGAAGCTTTTGGGACGTACTTGAAATTTCCATGTTTGAAACCCAAAACCAATTCTCTTCATGATTGACTTCATAAGACAGAGTTTAGGGTTAGGGGTAGATATACACATGATTTTTCTGGTTTGAATATGTCTAGACCTTGTTTATCAACTTGAGTGTTTACTATATGACATAATTAAGAAGGCTATGTGCTTTGGTTTTTCATTCTTTAGATTTTTTGTCTGAATAATTTTTATGCCCATTTGAATCTTGGTCAAATCCTAGGTTTGACCAAGATTTAAATAAGTTTAAAACATGGAAATGAAAAGGTAAAAGCATCGATCCTTCTTAGTCGCTCTAAAATGAAGCTGAATTTTGGGAGGTTTTTGAAATTTCCATGTTTGAAACCTAAAACCACTTATCTTCATGCTTGACTTCGTCATAAGACAGAGTTTAGGGGTTTTAATTAGGGGGTAGATACATGATTTGTCTAGCTAGTTTGAATATGTCTAGACCTTGTTTATCAACTTGAATGCTTACTAGCTATATGACATAAGAGGACTATGTGCATTGGTATTTCATTTTTTGATTTTTATGCCCATTTGAGAATCTTGGTAAAATCCTAGGTTTGTTGAGCAAGATTTAAACAAGTTTAACATGTGAAAATGATAAGGTAATTAAGTCTGGATCTTTCTCTTAGTAACTCTAAAATGAAGCTTTTGGGAGGTTCTTGAATTTACCATGTTTGAAACCCAAAACCACCGTACTTCTTTTCATGCTTGACTTCATAAGACAGAGTTTAGGGTTAGGGGTAGATACATGATTTTTCTGGTTTGAATATGTCTAGACCATGTTTATCAACTTGAATGCTTACTATATGACATAAGAAGGCTATGTGCTTTGGTTTTTCATTCTTTCGATTTTTTCTGAATTTTTATGCCCATTTGAATCTTGGTCAAATCCTAGGTTCGACCAAGATTTAAACAAGTTTAAAACATGACAATGAAAAGGTAATTAATCATGGATCCTTCTTAATTAACCAGCCAGTCTAATTAAAATGAAGCTTTTTGGGAGGTTTTTGAAATTTCCATGTTTGAAACCCAAAACCACACTTCTCTTCATGCTTGACTTCATATATAATTAAGACAAAGTTTAGGGTTAGGGGGTACATGATTTGTCTGGTTTGAATATGTCTAGACCTTGTTTATGAACTTTTGAATGCTTACTATATATATGTATGTGACATAAGAAAACTATGTGCTTTGGTTTTTCATTTTTCTGATTTTTTTGGAATTTTGATGCACATTTGAATCTTGGTCAAATCCTAGGTTTGACCAAGATTTAAACAAGTATAGAACATGAAAATGAAAATGGAAGCCTGTATCCTTCTTAGTCACCCTAAAATGAAGTTTTTGGGAGGTTTTTGAAATTTCCATGTTTGAAACCCAAAACCACTTATCTTCATGCTTGACTTCGTCATAAGACAGAGTTTAGGGGTTAGGGGGTAGATACATGATTTGTCTAGCTAGTTTGAATATGTCCAGACCTTGTTTATCAACTTTAATGCTTACTATATGACATATAAGAAGACTATGTGCGCTTTGGTTTTTCATTTTTATGTTTTTTTTATTTTATGCCCATTTGAATCTTGGTCAAATCCTAGAGATTGACTTCATAATACAGAGTTTAGGGTTAGGGGTAGATATACACATGATTTTTCTGGTTTGAATATGTCTAGACCTTATTTATCAACTTGAGTGTTTACTATATGACATAATTAAGAAGGCTATGTGCTTTGGTTTTTCATTCTTTAGATTTTTTGTCTGAATTTTTATGCCCATTTGAATCTTGGTCAAATCCTAGGTTTGACCAAGATTTAAATAAGTTTAAAACATGGAAATGAAAAGGTAAAAGCATCGATCCTTCTTAGTCGCTCTAAAATGAAGCTGAATTTTGGGAGGTTTTTGAAATTTCCATGTTTGAAACCCAAAACCACTTCTCTTCATGCTTGACTTCATAAGACGAGTAGGGACGATAGGGGTAGATACATGATTTGTCTGGTTAATTTGGATATATCTAGACCTTGTTTATCAACTTGAATGCTTATGATATGACATAAGAACACTATGTGCTTTTTTTATTTTTTTGTGCCCATTTGAATCTTGGTCAAATCCTAGGTTTGACCAAGATTTAAACAAGTATAGAACATGAAAATGAAAAGGGAAGCCTGTATCCTTCTTACTCACCCTAAAATGAAGTTTTGGGAGGTTTTTGAAATGTCCATGTTTGAAACCCAAAACCACTTCTCTTCATTCTTGACTTCTTAAGACATAGTTTAGGGGTTAGCGGGTAGATACATGATTAGTATGGTTTGAATATGTCTAGACCTTGTTTATCAACTTTAATGCTTACTACATGACATAAGAAGACTATGTGCTTTGGTTTTTCATTTTTCTGTTTTTTTTTTGAATTTTCTGCCAATTTTGTTTGACCAAGATTTAGACAAGTTTTACACGTGAAAACGAATAAGTAAGCCTGGATCCTTCTTAGTCACTCCAAAATGTACCAATTGATAGGTGCGTTAACTTTGCTTCATGGAAAAAATAATGTCATGTAAATGAGTTAACTTGGATTTCCTACCCTTGAATCCATAGGAAACTTTGTTCTAATGCACTATAATAATCAACCGAGTTTTTACACCAACAGGTCTGTCACTTACGTGTGGTGCCCATGCGTGAGGTCCCACACTTCAGTGAGCACAAGTCACGTGCAATAGGTACGCAAACTCCCAGCCATTTTCTTTGTCAAGAGAAAGACGCATCAGGATGCGTATTGGAAGTCTGTGGGTCCTTCTGGATCCTTCGGTCGTCCCTCTAAAAAAAAAATCTCTCTCATTCTCGGCCTCGCTCGACTCGCTCGCTCGCTCGCACCTCCTGCTCACTGACAAACCCTGCACAAAAGTCAACATCATCACCCGAAAAAGGGGAGACACCATAATTCTCTCCCTTCTTCTCTCCTTCCGAGTGATCCCTCTTCCTCCGAGTTTCACTCGACGGGCAAACACACATGTGCTGCATAGTAATAATAAAAAGGTAGAAAAATCGACCTACGAATCTATAATTAAATAGGTTAAACTAGGGTTTTGCCCAGTACTACAGATCAAGGTTCAAAAAATCCAACTACGGGGTTCGAACAACCCCATTTCTAATCCAAGATTTTTTCGACCTCATCCAATGGCCTCAAACTATAGGCCGGGTTAGCATCTAGTGCAGTATGTGTGAGAATGTATGCACTATGTGTGCTATAACTTGTGTGTCTTTCAAATTTGAACCAAATTTGAATAAGTTTGAAATATTTGAAATGGGGCTTTTGGCTTAAACGTTTGAAACCCAAAACGACTTCTCCTCATGCTAGACTTCATAAGACCGAGTTTAGGGTCGATAGGGGGTAGATACATGATTTGTCTGGTTTGAATATGTATAAACCTTGTTTATCAACTTGAATGCTTACTATATGACATAAGAAGACCATGTGCTTTTGTTTTCCATTTTTCTATTTTTTTAAGAATTTTATGCACATTTGATTCTGGTCAAATCCTAGGTTCAACCAAGATTTAAACAAGTTTCAAGCATGAAAATGAAAACGGAATCCAACATCCTTCTTAATTAGTCACTCTAAAATATATGAAGCTTTTGGGACGTACTTGAAATTTCCATGTTTGAAACCCAAAACCAATTCTCTTCATGATTGACTTCATAAGACAGAGTTTAGGGGTAGGGGTAGATATACACATGATTTTTCTGGTTTGAATATGTCTAGACCTTGTTTATCAACTTGAGTGTTTACTATATGACATAATTAAGAAGGCTATGTGCTTTGGTTTTTCATTCTTTAGATTTTTTGTCTGAATAATTTTTATGCCCATTTGAATCTTGGTCAAAGATCCTAGGTTTGTTGAGCAAGATTTAAACAAGTTTAACATGTGAAAATGATAAGGTAATTAAGTCTGGATCTTTCTCTTAGTAACTCTAAAATGAAGCTTTTGGGAGGTTCTTGAATTTACCATGTTTGTACTTCTTTTCCTTGACTTCATAAGACAGAGTTTAGGGTTAGGGGTAGATACATGATTTTTCTGGTTTGAATATGTCTAGACCATGTTTATCAACTTGAATGCTTACTATATGACATAAGAAGGCTATGTGCTTTGGTTTTTCATTCTTTCGATTTTTTTCTGAATTTTTATGCCCATTTGAATCTTGGTCAAATCCTAGGTTCGACCAAGATTTAAACAAGTTTAAAACATGACAATGAAAAGGTAATTAATCATGGATCCTTCTTAATTAACCAGCCAGTCTAATTAAAATGAAGCTTTTTGGGAGGTTTTTGAAATTTCCATGTTTGAAACCCAAAACCACACTTCTCTGCTTCATGCTTGACTTCATATATAATTAAGACAAAGTTTAGGGTTAGGGGTACATGATTTGTCTGGTTTGAATATGTCTAGACCTTGTTTATCAACTTGAATGCTTACTATATGACATAAGAAGACTATGTGCTTTGGTTTTTTATTTTATTTATTTTTTATTTTATGCCCATTTGAATATTGGTTAAATCCTAGGTTTGAACAAGATTTAAACAAGTTTAAAACATGAAAATGAAAAGGTAAGCCTGGATCCTTCTTAACTAGTCACTCTAAAATGAAGCTTTAATTTTGGGAGGTTTTTGAAATTTCCATGTTTGAAACCCAAAACCACTTCTCTTCATGCTTGACTTCATAAGACGAAGTTTAGGGTCGATAGGGGTAGATACATGATTTGTCTGGTTTGAATATGTCTAGACCATGTTCATCAAATCCTAGGTTTGACCAAGATTTAAACAAGTTTAAAACATGAAAATGAAAAGCGAAGCATGTGTCCTTCTTAGTCACTCTAAAATGAAGTTTTTGGGCAGTTTTTGAAATTTCCATGTTTGAAACCCAAAACCACTTCTCTTCATGCTTGACTTCATAAGACATAGTTTAGGGGTTAGGGGTAGATACATGATTTGTATGGTTTGAATATGTCTAGACCATGTTTATCAACTTTAATGCTTACTATATGACATAAGAAGACTATGTGCTTTGGTTTTTCATTTTTCTGATTTTTTTTAGAATTTTGATGCACATTTGAATCTTGGTCAAATCCTAGGTTTGACCAAGATTTAAACAAGTATATATAGAACATGAAAATGAAAAGGGAAGCCTGTATCCTTCTTAGTCACCCTAAAATGAAGTTTTTGGGAGGTTTTTGAAATTTCCATGTTTGAAACCCAAAACCACTTATCTTCATGCTTGAGCAAGATTTGACCAAGATTTAAACAAGTTTAAATCATGAAAATGGAAAGGTAAGCCTGGATCCTTCTTAGTCGCTCTAAAATGAAGCTTTTGGGATGTTCTTGAAATTTCCATGTTTGAAACCCGGCCAAAACGACTTTTCTTCATGCTAGACTTCATAAGATCGACACGGGGTACATATATACATGATTTGTCTGGTTTGGATATATCTAGACCTTGTTTATCAACTTGAATGCTTACGATATGACATAAGAACACTATGTGCTTTTTGTTTTTCATTTTTTGTGCCTATTTGTATCTTGGTCAAATCCTAGGTTTGACCAAGATTTAAACAAGTTTAAAACATGAAAATGAAAAGGGAAACATGTATCCTTCTTAGTCACTCTAAAATGAAGTTTTTGGGAGGTTTTTGAAATTTCCATGTTTGAAACCTAAAACCACTTCTCTTCATGCTTGACTTCATAAGACAGAGTTTAGGGTTAGAGGGGTAGATACATGATTTGTCTTATTTGAATATGTCTAGCTAGACCTTGTTTATCAACTTTTGAATGCTTACTATATATATATGTGACATAAGAAGACTATGTGCTTTTGTTTTTCATTTTTCCGATTTTTTAATTTTATGCCAATTTAAATCTTGGTCAAATCCTAGGTTTGACAATGATTTAAACAAGTTTCAAATATGAAAATGAAAAGGCAAGCATGGATCCTTCTTAGTCACTCTAAAATGAAGCTTTTGATAGGTTTTTGAAATTTCCATATTTGAAACCCAAAACCACTTCTCTTCATGCTTGACTACATAAGACAAAGTTTAGGGTTAGGGGGTAGATACATGATTTTTCTTGTTTGAATATGTCTAGACCCTTGTTTATCAACTTTAATGCTTACTATATGACATAAGAAAACTATGTGCTTTGCTTTGGTTTTTCATTTTTCTGATTTTTTTGGAATTTTGATGCACATTTGAATCATGGTCAAATCCTAGGTTTGACCAAGATTTAAACAAGTATAGAACATGAAAATGAAAAGGGAAGCCTTCTTAGTCACCCTAAAATGAAGTTTTTGGGAGGTTTTCAAAATTTCCATGTTTGAAACCCAAAACCACTTAATCTTCATGCTTGACTTCGTCATAAGATAGAGTTTAGGGGTTAGGGGGTAGATACATGATTTGTCTAGTTTGAATATGTCTAGACCTTGTTTACCAACTTTAATGCTTACTATATGACATATAAGAAGACTATGTGCGCTTTGGTTTTTCATTTTTTCATTTTTTTATTTTATGCCCATTTGAATCTTGGTGAAACCAAGGATTTGACCAAGATTCAAATCCGTATAAAAATTAAAAAACAAAATAAAAAAACAAGGTCTTCTTATGTTATATAGTAAGCATTCAATTAAGTTGATAAATAAGGTCTAGACATATTCAAACCAGAAAAATCATGTATCTACCCCTAACCCTAAACTTTGTCTTATGAAGTCAAGCATGAAGAGAAGTTGTTTTGGGTTTCAAACATGGAAATTTCAAAAACCCTCTCAAAGAGCTTCATTTTGGAGTGACTAAGAAGGATCCATAGGAAACTATGTACTAATACAGTATAATGATCACCCGAGTTATTAGAGCAACAAGTTTGTCACTTACGTGTGGTTCCCATGCGTGAGGTCCCACACTTCAGTGAGCACAAGTCACGTAGTCTTCTTATGTCATATAGTAAGCATTCAATTAAGTTGATAAACAAGGTCTAGACATATCAAACCAGAAAAATCATGTATCTACCCCCTATATATCCCTAAATTAACCCTGACTTATGAAGTCTAGCATGAAGAGAAGTCGTTTTGGGTTTCAAACGTTTAAGCCAAAAGCCCCATTTCAAATATTTTACACTTATTCAAATTTGGTTCAAATTTGAAAGACATACAAGTTATAGCACACATAGTGCATACATGTTCACACATACTGCACTAGATGCTAACCCTACAGTTTAGGGGCGGACCTAGGATAAATTTTTAGAGGGGGCAAACATATGATAAGTGATGCAAATATCATATTACAAGGTTTCAGAAAATTGAGCGGGGGCGGCTGCCCCCCTTGGCTATAGTCTGGATCCGCCCATGCTATAGTTTGAGGCCATTTGGATGACGTCGAAAAAAATCTTTGATTAGAAATGGGGTTGTTCGAACCCCGTAGTTGGATTTTTTTGAACCTTGATCTGTAGTACTGGGCAAAACCCTAGTTTAACCTAGTATATTTAATTATAGATTCGTAGGTCGAATTTTCTGTAGTACCTTTTTATTATTACTATGCAGCACATATGTGTTTGCCCGTCGAGTGAAACTCGGAGGAAGAGGGATCACTCGGAAGGAGAGAAGAAGGGAGAGCATTATGGTGTCTCCCCTTTTTGGGGTGATGATGTTGACTTTTGTGCAGGGTTTGTCAGTGAGCAGGAGGTGCGAGCGAGCGAGTCGAGCGAGGCCGAGAATGAGAGAGATTTGTTTTTTTTGTGAGAGGGACAACCGAAGGATCCAGAAGGACCCACAGACTTCCAATACGCATCCTGATGCGTCTTCTCTTGACAAAGAAAATGGCTGGGAGTTTGCGTACCTATTGCACGTGACTTGTGCTCACTGAAGTGTGGGACCTCAAGCGTGGGCACCACACGTAAGTGACAGACCTGTTGGTGTAAAAACTCGGTTGATTATAATAGTGCATTAGAACAAAGTTTCCTATGGATTCAAGGGTAGGAAATCCAAGTTAACTCATTTACATGACATTATTTTTTCCATGAAGCAAAGTTAACACATCTATCAATTGGTACATTTTGGAGTGACTAAGAAGGATCCATGCTTACCTTTTCGTTTTCACGTGTTAAACTTGTTTAAATCTTGGTCAAACCTAGGATTTGACAGAGATTCAAATGGGCGGAAAATTGAAAAAAAAACAGAAAAATGAAAAACCAAAGCACATACGTAGTTTTCTTATGTCATATAGTAAGCATTCAAGTTGATAAACAAGGTCTAGACATATTCAAAACATACAAATCATGTATGTACCCCTAACCCTAAACTATGTCTTATGAAGTCAAGCATGAAGAGAAGTGGTTTTGGGTTTCAAACATGGAAATTTCAAAAACCTCCCAAAAACTTCATTTAGAGTGACTAAGAAGGATAAATGCTTCCCTTTTCATTTTCATGTTTTAAACTTGTTTAAATCTTGGTAAAACCTAGGATCTGACCAAGATTCAAATGGGCATCAAAAATAGAAAAAATCAGAAAAATGAAAAACCAAAGCACATAGTCTTCTTATGTCATATAGTAAGCATTAAAGTTGATAAACAAGGTCTAGACGTATTCAAACCAGACAAATCATGTATCTACCCCTAACCCTAAACTCTGTCTTATGAAGTCAAGTATGAAGAGAAGTTGTTTTGGGTTTCAAACATGGAAATTTCAAAAACCCTCTCAAAGAACTTCATTTTGGAGTGACTAAGAAGGATCCATAGGAAACTATGTACTAATACAGTATAATGATCACCCGAGTTATTAGAGCAACAAGTCTGTCACTTACGTACGTGTGGTTCCCATGCGTGAGGTCCCACACTTCAGTGAGCACAAGTCACGTAGTCTTCTTATGTCATATAGTAAGCATTCAATTAAGTTGGTAAACAAGGTCTAGACATATCAAACCAGAAAAATCATGTATCTACCCCCTATATATCCCTAAATTAACCCTGACTTATGAAGTCAAGCATGAAGAGAAGAAGTGGTTTTTGGTTTCAAACATGGAAATTTCAAAAACCCTCCCAAGAGCTTCATTTTGGAGTGACTAGTTAAGACGCATACATGCTTACTTTTTCATATTCATGTTTTAAACTTGTTCAAATCTTGGTCAACAAACCTACGATTTGACGAAGATTCAAATGGGTATAAAAAAATTAAAACCAAGGTCTGCTCATGTCATATAGTAAGCATTCAATTAAATTGATAAACAAGGTCTAGACATATTCAAACTAGTAGGAAAATCATGTATCTCTACCCCCTAACCCTAAACTATGTCTTATGAAGTCAAGCATGCATGAAGAAAAGTGGTTTTTGGTTTTCAAGCATGGAAATTTCAAAAACCCTCCCAAGAGCTACATATTGGAGTGACTAAGAAGGATAGATGCTTAATTTTTCATATTCATGTTTTAAACTTGATTAAATCATGGTCAAACCTAGAATTTGACCAAGATTCAAATGGGCATAAAAATTCAAAAAAAATGAAAAACCAATGCACATAGTCATCTTATGTCATCTAGTAAGCATTCAATTAAGTTGATAAACAATGTCTAGACATATTCAAACCAGAAAATTCATGTATCAAGCTAACCCTAACCCCAAACTCTGTCTTATGAAGTCAAGGCATGAAGAGAAGTACGTGGTTATTTGGTTTCAAACATGGAAATTTCAAAAACCCTCTCAAGAGCTTCATTTTGGAGTGACTACGAATGATACACGCTTAATTTTTCATATATATTCATGTTTTAAACTTGTTTAAATCATGGTCAAACCTAGGATTTGGCCAATATTCAAATGGACAAAATTTTAAAAAAAATCAAGGCACATAGTCTTCTTATGTCATATAGTAAGCATTCAATTAAGTTGATAAACAAGGTCTAGACATATTCAAACGAGAGAAATCATGTATCTACCCCCTAACACTAAACTTTGTCTCATGAAGTCAAGCACATGCATGAAGATATGTGGTTTTTGGTTTCAAACATGGAAATTTCAAAAACCCTCCCAAGAGCTTCATTTCGAAGTGATTAATTAAGAAGCATACATGCATGCTTACTTTTTCATATTCATGTTTTAAACTTATTCAAATCTTGGTGAAACCTAGGATTTGACCAAGATTCAAATGGGTATAAAAATTAAAAAAAAACAAAAAAGGTCTTCTTATATATGTTATATAGTAGGCATTCAATTAAGTTGATAAACAAGGTCTAGACATATTCAAACAAGAAAAATCAAGCATGTACCCCTAACCCTAATATAAACTATGTTTCATGAAGTAAGCATGAAGATTTGTGGTTTTTGGTTTCGAACATGGAAATTCAAAAACCCTCCCAAGAGCTTCATTTTTGAAGTGACTAAGAAGCATACATGCTTACTTTTTCATATTCATGTTTTTAACTTATTCAAATCTTGGTGGAACCAAGGATTTGACCAAGATTCAAATGGGTATAAAAGTTCAAAAAAAAGGTCTTCTTATATGTCTAGACCTTGTTTGTCAACTTTAATGCTTACTATATGACATAAGAAAACTATGTGCTTTGGTTTTTCATTTTTCTGATTTTTTTATTTTGATGCCCATTTGAATCTTGTCAAATCCTAGATTTGACCAAGATAATTTAAACAAGTTTAAAGCATGAAAATGAAAAGGGAAGCATGTATCCATCTTAGTCACTCTAAAATGAAGCTTCTGGGAGGTTTTTGAAATTTCCATGTTTGAAACCCAAAACCACTTCTCTTCATGTTTGACTTCATAAGACATAGTTTAGGGGTTAGGGGGTATAGATACATGATTTGTCTGGTTTGAATATGTCTAGACCTTGTTTGTCAACTTTAATGCTTACTATATGACATAAGAAAACTATGTGCTTTGGTTTTTCATTTTTCTGATTTTTTTATTTTGATGCCCATTTGAATCTTGTCAAATCCTAGATTTGACCAAGATAATGTAAACAAGTTTAAAACATGAAAATGAAAAGGGAAGCATGTATCGTTCTTAGTCACTCTAAAATGAAGTTTTTGGGAGGTTTTTGAAATTTCCATGTAGGAAACCCAAAACCACTTCTCTTCATGATTGACTTCATAAGACAGAGTTTAGGGTTAGGGGTAGATATATTTATGATTTTCCTAGGTTTGACCAAGATTTAAACAAGTTTAAAACATGAATATGAAAAGTAAGCATGTATCCTTCTTAGTCACTCCAAAATGAAGCTCTTAATTAGGAGGGTTTTTGAAATTTCCATGTTTGAAACCAAAAACCACTTATCTTCACCATGCATGCTTGACTTTATAAGACAGAGTTTAGGGTTAGGGGTAGATACATGATTTTCAGGTTTAATATGTCTATACCTTGTTTATCAACTTAATTGATTGCGCGCATACTATATGACATAAGAAGATCTTGGTATTCATTTTTTTTGAATTTTTATGCCCATTTGAATCTTGGTCAAATCCTAGGTTTGACCAAGATTTGAACAAGTTTAAAACATGAATATGAAAAGGTAAGCATGTATGCTTCTTAGTCACTCCAAAATGAAGCTCTTGGAAGGGTATTTGAAATTTCCATGTTTGAAACCAAAAACCACATCTCTTCATGCTTGACTTCATAAGACAAAGTTTAGGGTTAGGGGTAGATACATGATTTGTATGGTTTGAATATGTCTAGACCTTGTGTTTATCAACTTTAATGCTTACTATATGACATAAGAAGATTATGTGCTTTGGTTTTTCATTTTTCTATTTTTAATGCCCATTTGAATCTTGGTCAAATCATAGGTTTGACCAAGATTTGAACAAGTTTAAATCATGAATATGCAAAATTAAGCATCTATATATCCTTCTTAGTCACTCCAAAATGTAGCTCTTGGGATGGTTTTTGAAATTTCCATGTTTGAAACCTAAAACCACTTCTCTTCATGCATGCTTGACTTCATAAAGATAGAGTTTAGGGTTAGGGGTAGATATATACATGATTTTCTGGTTTGAATATGTCTAGACCTTGTTTATCAACTTGAATGCTTACTATATGACATGCAAAGACTTGCTTTGGTTTTTGATTTTGTTTTTGAATTTTTATGCCCATTTAAATCTTGGTCAAATCCTAGGTTTGACCATGACTTAAACAAGTTTAAAACATGAATATGTAAAAGTAAGCATGTATCCTTCTTAGTCACTCCAAAATGAAGCTCTTAATTAGGAGGGTTTTTGAAATTTCCATGTTTGAAACCAAAAACCACTTATCTTCACCATGCATGCTTGACTTTATAAGACAGAGTTTAGGGTTAGGGGTAGATACATGCATGATTTTTTAGGTTTAATATGTCTAGACCTTGTTTATCAACTTAAGTGAATGCGCACATACTATATGACATAAGAAGACCTTGGTATTCATTTTATTTGAATTTTTATGCCCATTTGAATCTTTGTCAAATCCTAGGTTTGACCAAGATTTGAACAAGTTTAAAACATGAATATATATGAAAAGGTAAGCATGTATGCTTCTTAGTCACTCCAAAATGAAGCTCTTGGAAGGGGTTTTTGAAATTTCCATGTTTGAAACCAAAAACCACATCTCTTCATGCTTGACTTCATAAGACAGAGTTTAGGGTTAGGGGTAGCCACATACATGTTTTTTTTGGTTTGAATATGTCTAGACCTTGTTTATCAACTTAATTGTATGCTTATTATATGACATAAGAAGACTATGTGCATTGGGTTTTCATTTTTTTATCCCCATTTGTTGAATCTTGGTCAAATCCTAGGTTGGACCAAGATTTAAACAAGTTTAAAACATGAATAATATGAAACGTAACCTGCATCGATCCTTCTTAGTCACTCCAAAATGAAGCTCGTGGGAGGTTTTTGAAATTTCCATGATTTTTCTGGTTTGAATATGTCTAGACCTTGTTTATCAACTTGAATGCTTACTATATGACATACACAGACTATGTGCTTTGTTTTTTTGAATTCTTATGCCCATTTGAATCTTGGTCAAATCCTAGGTTTGACCATGACTTAAACAAGTTTAAGACATGAATATGACAAAGTAATCATGTATCCTTCTTAGTCACCCCAAAATGAAGCTCTTGGGAGGGTTTTTAAAATTTCCATGTTTGAAACCAAAAACCACTTCTCTTCACCATGCATGCTTGACTTCATAAGACAGAGTTTAGGGTTAGGGGGTAGATACATGATTTTTCAGGTTTAAAACGTCTAGACCTTGTTTATCAACTTAATTGAATGCTTACTATATGACATAAGAAGACCTTGGTTTTTCATTTTTTTCTTCATTTTTTTGAATTTTTATGCCCATTTGAATCTTGGTCAAATCCTAGGTTTGACCAAGATTTGAACAAGTTTAAAACATGAATATAAAAAAGTAAGCATGTATGCTTCTTAGTCACTCCAAAATGAAGCTCTTGGGAGGGTTTTCGAAATTTCCATGTTTGAAACCAAAAACCACATCTCTTCATGCTTGACTTCATAAGACAGAGTTTAGGGTTAGGGGGTAGATACATGATTTTTCTGGTTCGAATATGTCTAGACCTTGTTTATCAACTTAATTGAATGCTTACTATATGACATAAGAAGACTATGTGCCTTGGTTTTTCATTTATTTTGATTTATTTTGAATTTTATGCCTATTTTTATGCCCATTTAAACAAGTTTAAATCATGAATATGAAAAATTAGTCACTCCAAAATGTAGCTCTTGAGAGGGTTTTTGAAATTTCCATGTTTGAAACCAAAAACCACTTCTCTTCATGCATGCTTGACTTCATAAAGACAGAGTTTAGGGTTTGGGGTAGACAGCACGCGCCGACACGTGGACGAAATTTATTCTCTGTCCCCCTGACATGCACTTGCCAGTGTCTTCAACAGTCTGACACGAACAGTGAAGCTTTTATGGAGCCCAGCGGAGAGGGGCTCCATTTCTCGAGCGGTAGCGAGGTGACATGCGGCCTAAATCCAAATTTAAACATTGCGAAAAAAATCTGAAACAAATCATGCACGTTCACAGCTCATATTAAGATAACCCCTAAAAATTTCAGATCAAAATTCGAAACATACATCGAGAAACAAAAAAGAGAAACTCAGATGGGAATAGTCTACAGAGAAACTCAGATTTGAATTCGGGAACTATTCATGACAGATTTCTCTTTTTTGTTTCTCGATGTATGTTAGTGGCAGTTAATATGGACCGGAGGAAGTACTAATAATATGAGGCATATTTTTGAGCTGGCCCTGTTTAGTAGAGTTTACATTTGAGAGTTACATCTTTCTACCACCATTATTTTTGATTTAGCTTGTCTTTTTTTGCCCACCATTTTATCGAGCAGGGTTAATGCAAGATCCATAGCAAACTAGCTTGTCATGACATTTTGTTGGCGGAGTGCATCTTCTCATGGCGAGCTAGCGACTTTGCCTACTAGAGTTTTTTTTGTTGAACTACATTTTTTGGATTTTCCCATTTTATTTGTGCACAAGCTATGAGCCGCCCGCAATTCAGCACCATATATTGGCGGGATTTTCTAGTTCAGCACCATAAATTAGCAGGATGCTATCTTCCTACCTCGCTTTCATTTCCCCTATATCCAGCCCCACCCACGGACAAGCAAGGGCCTCTCTCCCTACCTCGCACCTAGTCCGTCTCGCTCCCTCTCAGTCCTCCATCCGTAGCCGACATCCACCGCACCGGAGCCAGCTCAGCGACGCCGTCAACCACACTCCGTCCGCTTCGTCGGATCTGCTTCCCCGACTCACTGGTTCATCTTACCGGCCGGCGAGATCGGTACACAAAGCGCCACCATGATCCACCGAACCAAACCGAACGGCCAACGCGCCACCTCCCCAGTCGACCAAGGTTGAACACTTTGTCCGGCAGCTTTTGTTATGTACTCCGTATTTGATTTCCGAGACTAGTTTATTGCTTGCTTCCACTGCTTGTTATTAGCATCTGTTTTTTTTTTGTAATGCCTGCTAGATATTCCCCTCGAGAATGCCTACGAAGAATCTCGGAGGCAAAATATCTTGCAGAATATGATAATTGCAGCCAAGCTCGGCATACTGTGGAATGGGACAAAATCACCGCACCCCAAGTCGTTGCCGAGATTTTTCACACGTGTGATGTGCCGCCAAAAGGACGATTCCGTGGGGCAGCTGCTGAAGAAGGTATTTAGCCGCACTGCTCAAATTTCATATGTCTTGTTTGCTGATTGATTTGATGAACTTTGATTTGCAGCAGCTAGCCACTGCTCATGTTCCTAACAAAGACAGTGAGCGCGCCAGTGATGCAGACATTGGTAGAAAGGAGGCGGGATTTGGTCCTATTGTTCTAGCAAGCAATCATTTGAGTGGCCGCCTAGGATCAGCACATCTGGATCCTCCTGAGCTCAACATTAAGGAGGTAATTTTATAATAGTGTTTTAAACATGACATAATCTAATGTACTGAAAGAGATCAAACTGTCAACAGGAGTGGAGTGGTATAGATGGTAGAGATATAGATATAGATTTCAGATTTCCTAATTTTTTCTTGAAAATAGGGTCGCCCCGGCCTCTGCATCCAAATGATGCACCCACCCTTTTATTGCAATGTTTTAGACTCCATTTAAGGTTTAGAAACTCATGGGTTGCTGAAAGTGGTGACATGAATCAACCAACATATTTCCTTTTAATCTGCTGATTGATTTTATGCATGGCAAATCGCAGAAGCAAGTGACTGCTCATGTCCCTGCCAAGCAGCATTGTAGCACAGATGTCCAGAGTTCCAGTGATGCAAACGTTTGTAGGAACAAAACAGAAGGATGTGGCACTGGGGAAGCTAAGATTAGGCGTCTTCAAAAGGACTTGGATGTGGCCACTTGGCGGAACAAAGAAATGAACCGAGGATGGAATTCTACAATTCAAGATGGCCTACATGCTGTTGCTGATCTGCAGAAGCTAGTGGCTGGCAACTTGGTTACCGCTTTGGCTGATGCAGATGTCCATGAGATCAACTGGACGATCTTGGAACAGGTGAAAGCACGAGCAGAAACTCTGCACTCATCTTTGCAGGTAGATGATTTTCAAAGGGTGATGCAAGAGCCGCTATATGAATAGATTGTTGTTTTCAGTTGATGATGTCCCTGGTTCTTTTGTTTACTTATGTGCTGGTAGTACTTAGGGGAACTAGCTTGTACAAGTATTTTTTTCCGATAAAGTTGTACAAGTAAATGGCACATGCTTCGCATGTTTGACCAATTAAGTTAAAAAGCTTCACAAAATCCTGCTATCATGTAGGCGGGCTTGCATTGGCTTTCAACCCAAGTGACTATTGACTGCAATCTGTAATATGTACCCCTCTGTTGCACTTAATGGTATCCAAGCCCTTGGGCCCCCCTCCTTTGTTAAAAAAAAGATCGAATTCTTATTGCGTCGAAGTTGTTTCACTAAAAAAAAGAGCCCTCACGTGCAAGGCACGTGTATATATACTAGTACTAGTAGAGATGGTACACCTAGACATTAGAGATTTGTTTGTTTTAAAGATATTTTTAATTGTGTACAAGATGGAAAATATAACTTTAGGCTATCCACAATGTTGCTATTGCCAAATCTGATACGATGGTGAATTTGGCTTTGGTGTGAAATATAGCAATAGCTCCACAATGTAGTGGTTCCAAATATTTATAACGTGGGTCCCGCCATCAAGCTAAAACAACTCATAAAGCCAATATGGAACTACTCTCACAATGTAGGGAACTAGTTCCAAATGCCAAAAGTGAAATTTGGCATCGGAGCACCTATTTGCTCCGGTTCCCTGTTTTTCTGGTTTTGGAACTACCTCTACAATGTATGGAACTAGTTCAAAAAGCCAAAAATCAAATATGGAACCACTTTTGGCTACACGTTGTGGATGCTCTTAGCAAATTCCTAGTATTTTTCATGGTCGATGTAAAAAAAGTATTTTTCATGGTTGATGTAAAAAAACAAGTTTTTTTCATGGTCGATGTAAAAAAAGAGAGAAAACATGTCTCATAAAAAGCCTTATGGTTAGCACAATTTTTTTACGGAGTAACTCTTTTTTACATAGCCCAAATTACTATTCGATTTTTCCATTGAAATATTTTATGTGTATAAAGCAAGCGAAGAAGTACACATGCATTTTTCGTTTTATTCTTTTTTGACATTTCAAAATGTATAGAAGATGAATTTCGAAATAAAGAGATCATATGCACCCAAGAACCAACAAGCATATCCCCTTGAACCCGAACATACTCAGGGCCCTTTTGTTGTGCCTTTTTTTTGCCTTTTTGGCTTTTGGATTTTGGAAGCCAAAAACAAATATTATATTCTTTTGGCTTCCAAAATCCAAAAGCCAAAAAGCCACAGCAAAAGGGCCCTCAGCTTCAGACTTGGGATTTCGTAGGCTAGGGTTCCACAGTTTTCCAGCAACCAGTAATAATTTCAACTCTGCCCCAAAATTCCCGCCGAAATCCCCCCCCGCTTCCAAAATTCAAAGCGATGTGAAATAAGTACAGTGTCGATCTTATCCCCCCGGACCGCTCAATTCAGACCTATCACCGGCGGCGCCGAACCCCGCATCTCTCTCTCACGCTTCCACCCTGCATGACCCACCGGATCATCTCACACGCCGGCGCCGGCCCACTGTCCCACTCCCACACCAGCACTACTGCCTTCTCATCGGCCACCGTAGTGACCGACGACGTTCCGCCGTCTCCCTTGCTTTTTAGCAAGCCGGAGTAGCTTCCACCTCCCCCACCCCCACCGACGACCACTGTACCATACGAGCTCCTCCGTAGCCGACTTCCACCGCCGCCTTGTCAGCGACAGTCACCATCGCCGGGTTCTCGTATCTTAATCCCCGACTCCTTCCGTCCACCGGACTGGAGAGATGGGCGCTTCCATGGTCGACGGCAGGAAACCAAAGCGTACACGCGCCCACTTCCAAGAAGGTTGATATGGCCGCATTCGTTATGCATGTGATTTCGAAAAGTATTTTTTTGCTTACTTGCACCGCCATCTCATTAGCATTTTTTTTGTAATGCATGCTAGATATTATTGCAATACAGAAGAATGAATTAAAAGAGAAACGGATACGGAATATATGTATAAGATATGCAAGCCGTGTGGGCACAAACATGTGTAACGCTATTGCCTCTAGTGCAAACCTGAACAAAATCGGAGAAGAACCCTTTCCCCTTCCCAAAGATAAAGAACAATGTTATGATTCACAATTTGATCATGCTGAGCCTCTTGGAGAGCTGACTCAGGAAGATGCCTTGCCTGACCATTCTCCTCAACCCCACCAGGTGATTTCTGTGTTTTTTACTTTGAGATATCTGTTTTGCAACTTCCATGTGTTGTATACTTGTATCCTGAATCCCACCAAACATGTTCACATGCCACCTCTAGGTCTCCTTAATGCATCATATATATGTTTCAGCATGCACGTCATCCTTTACTGTTCTTCATTCTATTCCATTTGCATATCATCATATATGGGACTTCTGTAGACTGAAATATCGTTTATGTGTGCTAGGAATCTGCAGCTTCAAGTAAGAATTTCGCAGGAACCACCAATGAGAGGAAGACCATTCAACAGGCACCTGAATTGGTGATAGAACAGCTGCAACCAAAAAAGAAACCTGCTTCTGCTACTAGACAGTCTCAGCGATTCATGGCACCAGTTGAAGAAAATAACGAAAATTCTAAGAGTACTGAAATAAAAAAACGTGGTGAACACCCCAAGCGGTTGAATCAGCCACCTGTTACCAATCCAGTCAACCAGCGACAATCGGCAGCAGAACCAGTTTCCACAGCAACTTCTCAGCCACAATTGGCAGCAGAACCAGTTTCCACAGCAACTTCTCAACAACAATTGGCAGCAGAACAAGTTTCCACGGCAACTTCTCAGCCACAATTGGGATCAGCAGTAGCTGTGGTAGGAAATACTGCCCAAGGACACACTGTACCAGTCCCAGCTGACACAACCACAACTGGCCAAACACTGCTAGCACAACATCAACAAACTGTTGATGATCTCCCACTGACCCATATTAGTCCTGCCATAGACAACTCCCCTGAGGATGAGCCCCACACCGAAGAAGGTACATTTTCCAATGCTTATAGTTTCATTCTCCGTTATAAAGTTATACTTTATAGATATATATATATATATATATATATATATATATATATATATATATATATATATACCTACCTTGATAGCTTGATGTAATGCTTAACTTTGTAGTTGCACCACGATCAAGAAAAACGAGGGGCCCAACAGTAGGGAAAATGTTCGTAGCTAAGCTTGCTGGGATGGAATCAAGATTTCGCCTTTCATCTATCGTAGGTGGCAGAAGGCCACTGGACCCAGAAGAATCTTGTAAATTAGCATCGGATGTAGGAATTTTCGTCAGGAATGAAATTCCTATCTTCCCAACATGGAAAGAGCACGTAGACACCTCTGCGCATTTTGAAAAATTAGTGCACAGGTTACACGTAAGTCATCTTTCTCTTGGTAATGTTACTCATACTAGTATACCACATTGGCACGTCCCGTTCCTTCTAGCTTGTTGTTGGATCTATGTATATCACACCAACGGTTTATATTGTTGTGAACAGTTAAGGTTCGAGTTCGATGAGGACCAAGAGGAAGTAAAGCATGTTCTCAACAGTCTATTCTCAGACTGTCTGCGCCAGTATCGCAGCAGGCTAAAGAAGAAATACTTCACTGGAAAGATTACTGGGAGTGTTCCAACTATATCTCCTTTTAAGCAAATGACTGACAAACAGTGGGGAGATCTTGTGAAGCACTGGTCTGATCCAAAGAATATGGTATGATTTGTAAGACTGAGACCAGATCACATCTTGGATTCTTATTTATAGCAGTGTCTCACTAGTCTCCTTTTTGCAGAATTTGGCTAAACAGAATCAGGAAAACCGCGGTAAACTACTTTTACCTAGCCGTACGGGATCTCGTAACCTTATAGTGCACATTCGGCAAAAAGTAAGGACATGTTGTTTTATACTGCTATTTAGAAATATTTTAGTAAAAGATCATGCAGAGTATATACACCAGTGTGCAGCTTATATTATGATCCTCCATTTCAACCACGTTATTCGATTTATAAATGGTAGTACTAAAATGCAGATGTTACATAATGCAAGTAAAAGGGAACCAAACAAAGAGATGACTCTGCCAGAGATTTTTGAAGCATGCCAGAAGAACAAACTTGAAGTGATTGGAGAAGTCGCACAGAGTGTTCTTGTAAGTCTTCTCAAAGATTGAAATTTTGTGACGACTCACATCCCAACTTATAGGAGTAGTAAAGTACATGTCAATATGATATTATATATGTTTATTAAAATTCATGTGATGTGAATCAGACATGCCAAACTGTAGGAATAAAAGTAGGTCATACACATGATAAATCTACTATCAGCAAGTTTCTCTGTAGTAACTATCATGTTTACACATGTGTACGAACTGAATTTTTTGCAGGAAGATATGAAATTAGAGATGGCAAAAACCGGTAAAAACGGTCTGGAAAAAACCGATGAAGAATGTGTGAAGGCATTTTCTATGGCAATAAAAAAGAAAGGCATTGCCAAAAACACTTTCTTACGGAATGCTGGACTGCTGAAGTGCAAGTCCATGTCCAAGTCAAAGTATTTGCATGCTCAAGTTCTAAAGGAGCAACTCCAAGTAGAACGAGCTGCATCAGCTGCGCTAAGACTAGAAGTCGACAATTTTAGAACGATAGCAGCACAGAAGGAGGCCCTACTGGAGCAGGTTAGGAATGCTAGTAAGTAGTAAGAAGAGTATCTGCTAGATAATTGGAGATGAACGGGGACAGTGACAGGTCATTACCTTTGTCTTGTAAAATGGTTCCTTAGTCTGAGCATATTTCGTAGGTGCATTTATCTGCAATTGCTATGATCTTGGTGGTCGTTTCCTTGTTGTGATGTGGATTTTTTTGAACCGGAACCCTGCTGATTGTTAATATTATAAGTGGATTGCCTAGCCCTTTCCATCAGTTCTGACTTGTGGTTCCGTTGGCTCGTGGATGAAGCTTGACGTGGTATCAGAGCCCATAGTCTCAAGTTCGAGTCATCGCTTTCACAAACCTTCTCTTCTCTTCTCCCGGTCTAGCCTTTTCTGTCAGTTTGGACTTTTTGTTGCGATGTATAAAGTGGATTGCCTAGCCCTTTCCATCAGTTCGGACTTTTGGTCGCGTTGGCTAGTGCATTAAAGCTTGACACTGATGATTTTCTGTGATCCATTGATTTCCATCTTTCTACATACTGGTCTAGAAGCTTGTCAACTGGTCTGGTTCATTCATCGCTGTATTGAGTGCAATGAACGGAACAGTGGCTTCTCCTTTGTGTTGTGCTGCAACACAACAGCTGTTCCTGCTTCTGTACAGGTGAGTTGTGAACAGAGATACTTATGTATGCTACCAAATTTCGACTCCATATAATCAATAGCTTAACAACCCTCTAATTCAAAATCTCAACATTATTTCACACACTGAAATATTTTGTACGCGTTTTGAATTGGAGAACATGGGAACCGACTTTGGTTTCTGATTATGACTTGATGTGACCCTAGGCCCTGGATTCCTGAGCAGAAGGTATGTGTAAAAACAAAGAGATTACGAAGTGCTAATTCCCTTTTTTTGTAAGTCCTGGTGGCATTGACACTCCTTTCTTACTTGCTATATTTTTTTGGTGTTTATATATAATAGAGAATTACCAGCTTATTGTCGAACCCGTTAGATTTTGGGCAATAATTGTTACGTGGCTGCTTCTTAATTAAAGTTTATCATGTCATGTAGATGGATTTGTGAAAGATGCAGCGGGTCGTTCTTCAGATCGTCTACATGGGATTCCCATCTACATGTATGTTCACGGTTTCATGGAGTACTTCAGCTCATAGCAGCCACATACGATCCTGCAAGATTTGCATTTTTTTTGACCTTGCAAGATTTGCATTCAATGTATCGCCAAGACGCGTCCGTGAGAACTCTAGAAACATCTTCGTCTGACTCGTTTTGGCGCGCGCAGTTCCCGAGCGAATCCAATGAATTTTGACCGTTCTCTTAAAAAAAGGAACTTTGACCGTTGGATCAAGCGTTGGAGAACTGTTGTGCCAACGGCCAATAATTATGATCGTCGTAACCGATTTTCAACGTGATGATGAATTGATGTGACATTTGGCCGTACTAGTACGGTCTCATATTTTTGTATTACTTGGATTGTAGCCAAATTCGAAATCTCATTCCAGCGGCAAAACTTCCCGCCCGAAAAATACAAATATTTCACACGCTTCTAACTTCCCATTCTACCCTCGTAAAGATGACAACAATGTCCATGTATAAGTCGGTTGGTGGGGGGTCTACCCGTCATTTTTTTTCGATCACCACCTCCCTAGCTCCGGAAACTCCCCGAAAAAAAATTCATTTCCCTCACTCTCTCCTCTGAGACCACCCACCGGAACTTCCCAAGTCCCTCTCTCTCCCACCTCCACGACCACCGCACCGGAACATCCCCGCCGGACTTCCCTGGCCTACCCGAGGCCTCGCGATCCTCGTCATCCGGCTGCCTGCCGGAGCCGCTTCATCGACGCCGTCATCAACCGGACCGGATCATCCCCGCCGAACCTCGAAACCATATGCTCATCCAGCAGTCTACCGCAGTCGCTTCAGCTGCGGCATCGTCCACCCCACCGGAGCCGCTTCGCCGGATCCGTCGTCCACCGCATCGGATCTTGCTCACCGACACCGCTGTGCATGAACCGGATCTGCTTCACCGGCGCCGTGTATGATCTAAACTCTTCTACTGTCGCTTTTCTATTGCTTGCCTGCAAGTTCTTGTTTAATCTTGGGGGAACCTGTTTGTGCTAACGACGCGCCGTTACGTTTTTGCAGACGAGATGAGTAACCATGAAGTGTAATGGCCGTCTCTCCAACCCCAAGTAGCACATGTAGCGTACTTCATCACCGGATCTATCAACCCCAGGAAGATCTGCTGTGACTCCCACAGAGTGCTTCTCCTAATGTAAGTCCCTTGTTTTAGCGCCATGTTCTGGGTTCAGATGCTTGTTTGTCTGAAGCTCTTTTAGTTCATTCCTAGCTATGACCGTAACACCTTGCTATTTTCTACTTCATTGCTAACTTTAAGCGATTGAACATTTTGGTTTGCATTCCCTGCTCTGTAGATGTAGCCATCATAACTTCTATCTTGCTCAGTCGTTGTTACAAAAATTATACTGTAGGTATTATAGTAACATCCTGCTATTATTTAGTTCATGGCCAATTTTAAGTAATTGCACATGTTGGTTCGCATTCCCTGCTCTATAGCTTTTGGCATCGTAACTTCTATATTTGGTTTACATTCCCTGCTCTGTAGATCTAGCCATCATAACTTTATCTTGCTCAGTCGTTGTTACAAAAATTATGGCCTGCTACTATGTTGTTTGTGCCAATTTTTTACTCCATGAACATGTTGGCTTGCATTCCCTGTACTACAGGTGATGCCATTGTTTTGTATCTAGTTCATTGTAAGCTAACAAAGTAAGGACTTAGTTTGGCATGCTATCACTCTGCTATCTAGCCTGTAGTACAAATAAACTTGTCATACTACTAGATAATAATTTTGCGTGCCATCTTGTTCTTCAAAAGCTGCATTATTGACTTGTTTCTCTGACTTGGCATGACGCTCACATATGGAAAGCTGAACATATTGGTTTGCATTCCCTCTTATACAAGTTCACAGGTGATCCCACTATATTCTGTATCTGGTCCATCCTAAGCTCCAGCATTAACTATCCTCCATGTGTTGCTCATTACAAGTTTATATCCCGAAACATCTTGATTTGCATCCCCTTCACTATAAGTTCAGGAGTATTATTTAGTTCACGGCCAAAATGAAGTAATTGCACTTGGCACATGTTGGTTCACATTCCCTCCTCTTTAGCTTTTGCCATCGTAACTTCTATTTTTGGTTTACATTCCCTGCTCTGTAGATGTAGCCATCATAACTTCATCTTGCTCAGTCGTTGTTACAAAATTTATAGCCTGCTACTATGTTGTTCATGCCAATTTTGTACTCCCTGAACATGTTGGTTTGCATGGGACTCGACAGTAGTAAGTCTGCTGTTTCATTCTAACATGCTCTGTTATATTGGCTGTTGGTATGCGGCATGCACTCTTTGTTTGCTTATTGTGCGCATTACAATGATCTTGTTATAACGACGAAATGATGAGTTCCAAATTCTTTGCCAAACAATATTGTAGTGTCATTGCCTTTCCATTGTTGCTATCTTAACTTGTAATGTCTTTGTTTCAGATATAGGTGCTGCATGGACAACTTAAAAGATTGCGGATCGCTTCATTGTATTGCTAGGTTTAATTACCATTCAATTTCTCTGGGTTCTGTAATATTTTTTCAATGCCTTGCAGCTGATGTAATATTTAGTTAGTTTTTATAGTTCTTTCGCGCATTTTTTCTTTGGTGCTTGTGGTAAGTGAGGCTATCCGACAGAAATCAATGCTGCGTAAATATTCTCAGTATCTAAATCACGAATTCCCATCCCTTAAACGGCCCAATTAAACGAAATCACATATGTGCCTGCCCGCAAAATCCTAAAGCGCATATTATGCCGGCATATAAACAACAACTAAACGGGCTGGCCCACTTACTTCTTGGGCCAGCCCATTTGATTTACGGTGGACCCCACACACTAATTGGGCTGGCCCACTTGCTTTAAGGTGGACCCCACCAACTACTGGGCCGGCCCACTAAATAGTTGGGCCAGCCCATTTGCTTTTTGGAGGACCCCACATAATAAATGGGCCGAAGAGGGACCCACCTGTGTTTTTGGCCCGGCCCAATATCTTGTTGGGCCGGCCCACTTGCTATATTGTGGACCCCACACACTAGATGGGCCGGCCCTTTAACAGGAAAGTGGGGCCCACCGTGCTTATTGGGCCGGCCCACTATCTTGTTGGGCCGGCCCACTTGCTCTATGGTGGTCCCACATGGTAAATGGGCCGGCCCTTTAAGTGGAAGGTGGGACCCACCTGTGTTTTTGGCCCGCCCGGCCCATTAATAGGAATGTGGGACCCACGTGTTTTGGCCCGGCCCACTATCTGGTTGGGCCAGCATATGGTGGGCCCCACATACCAAATGGGCCGGCCCATTAACAGGAAAGTGGGACCCACATGTGTTTTGGCCCGCCCACTATCTTGGTGGGCCACCCACTTGCTATATTGTGGACCCCATATACTAAATGGGCCGGCCCTTTAACAGGAAGATGGGTCCCACCTGTGTTTTTGGCCCGGCCACTAGCTTGTTGGGCCGCCCACTTGCTATATGGTGGACCCCACACACTAAATGGGCCGGCCTTTTAGGAAGTGGGACCCACTGTTTTTGGCCCGCCCACTAGCTTGTTGGGCCGGCCCACTTGCTATACGGTGGACCCCACACACTAAATGGGCCGGCCTTTTAACAGAAAGTGGGACCCTGTTTTTGGCCCGGCCCACTTGCTTCTTGGGCCGCCCGTCGTAAGGTGGACCCCACATGTTAAATGGGCCGCCCATTTAACTTTTGACCATCAACATTAGAGGTTAGGCCCGGCCCACGTAACTAATGGACCGGCCCAGCTATATAGTTGACCGGTCAAACTATGTCATCGGCCCGGCCCGCTTAAGACGTGGCAGGCCTCGTGTGGGCCTACCATCTACCACGGGGTTTCAGCCGGTTAACGCCGTTAACTGGCAGTTAACGGCGTCTGCCACGTGTCAGTTTGCATGACGTCAGCAGTCAACGGGCTCCCGAAAACACTTCCGCAACGGTCCGATTTTCCGTGGCGGAAGGGCGCCCAAGCGCGACGGACCGAAAAAATCGTCGTTGGACTTTGCCTGACGCAGTTTCCACAACGGAACCCATATCGTCGGGTTAGGCCCATAGGCGACGAAAAATGCCCCTTAGTTGACGATTTTGGGACGTTGTCTATCAGAACTTTTCTTGTAGTGCCACCGATATTGGTGCCGCCCAAAGAGAAAGAACCTCTCCTATTATACATTGCAGCCACACCACAGGTGGTTAGCACGGCCCTAGTAGTCGAGAGAGAAGAAGAAGGCAAGCTCCATGGAGTTCAGAGGCCAGTATATTTCATCAGCGAAGTACTATCGCCTTCAAAACAACGGTACCCGCAATATCAACGGCATATGGAGTATTCACGACAGCAAGAAAACTGCGGCACTATTTTTCGGCGCACCCGATAATAGTGGTCAATGAAGCTCCCTTGTCAAATATACTGAACAACCCAGAAGCCACGGGTCGTGTCTCCCTTCGGGGAATAGAACTTTCTCCTCGGGACATCACGTATGAAAAAAGAAAAGCAATAAAATCGCAGGTCTTACCAGATTTCATTGCAGAGTGGATGGAGCTACAAAACACGGGACCCCCAGATTTATCGAGAACTTGGACCATGAACTTCGACGGGTCCAAAAGGTTGGAAGGTGCTGGAGCAGGCGTGATATTGGTATCACCTGAAGGCGATAAGTTGAAATATGTTTTGCGGATGACGTTCCCAAATGCGTCTAACAATGAAGCAGAATATGAAGCTCTCATACACGGGATGAAGATGGCGAAAGCTTGCGGTGCAACCCGATTGAAAATTTTCGGCGACTCACAATTGGTGGCACAGCAAGTTATGAACCAATGTGATGCAGTCAACGAAAGTATGATAGCATACAAAGAGGTGTACAATGAGCTGGAGAAATTATTTGATGGATGCGAGGTAAACCACATCAGCAGGATGAGTAACGATGAAGCCGACGTTCTTGCAAACATCGGGTCACAGTGTCTCGCGATTCCTCCAGGCGTGTTTTGGGAAGAGATAAGCGAGAGATCAACAAAGCCAGCGAAAACAAAGAAGGAGAAGAAAGAGAAACCCTCGAGTATCACCAACGACACAGTAGAAGAAGAAGAGGAGCAGGAGCTAGTCATGATGGTGCAAATTCCATGGATGCAGGCTTACATATCATACATCCTAAGGAAAACGATACCCGACGATCCAGTTGAAGCAAGGCGAATAATCAGGAGATCAAAAGCTTTCACTGTGGTAAAAGGGGAGTTGTACAAACGAAGTATTTCGGGCGTGCTACAGAGATGCGTTACACCCGAAGAAGGAAGAATCATCCTGAAAGATGTGCACGAAGGGATATGCGGGCACCACGCGAGTAGCAGAGCTATCGCGGCTAAGGTTTTCAGAGCAGGATTTTATTGGTTAACAGCAATCGAGGACGCGAAGGAAATCGTGAGAACTTGCGACGCGTGCCAAAGATTTGCCGCCAAACCTCACTCTCCTGCCGCAGAACTTATGCCAATCCCACTATCTTGGCCCTTTGCTCAATGGGGTCTCGACATGGTGGGAAAACTACACAAAGCTTCGCCAGGAGGTTATGAGTATATGCTTGTCGCTGTCGACAAATTTACAAAGTGGATAGAAGCAAAGCCGATAAATTCACCGGATGGCGCGTCGGCAATCAAATTCGTAAAAGCATCGTCTTCAGATTTGGAGTTCCTCATAGTATTGTCACAGACAACGGCAGTAACTTTACGTCCAAGGAGTTCAAAGCATATTGCGCAGAAGTGGGCATCAAATTAAGCTTTGCGTCTGTCGCGCATCCACAAACCAACGGTCAAGTCGAGAAGGCCAATGGCATCATCTGCAATGGTATCAAGAAGCCTGCTAGGACCATTGGAAAAAGCTCGGCATACTTGGCCGGAGGAGTTACCAAGTGTGTTGTGGAGTATCCGAACAACACCAAATACGGCGACAGGAAACGCCGTTTTTCTGGTCCATGGAGCCGAAGCAGTCCTGCCAATAGAAATAGAGCACGATTCTCCAAGAGTCACAGAATATGATGAAGAAACCTCGAGAAAAGCTTTGGAGGACGAGCGATGCACTTGACGAAGCTCGAGACGAAGTCCTGTCACGAGTCGCTAAATATCAACAGGACCTGAAGAATTACCACAGTCGACGATTGCGTCCAAGATCTTTTCAAGTTGGTGATTTAGTTTTGCGACTCAACCAAAAAAGCCATGAAAAACTCGAGTCACCATGGCTTGGACCCTACATCGTCACAGAGGTAATCGAAGGAGGAGCATACAGAATCAAGGACAAGAAGACGGGGAACGTTGAGCCAAATCCTTGGAACGTGGCGCAGCTCAGGCGTTTTTACGCTTAGATGCCGAAATATAGTCTCCTCTGTAAACATACAATGTACTGAAACGCCCGCGAGTTTTCAGACGCACTCTTTTCCTTTTTCGGGGCACCGAGTGGGGCCGGGAAAGGTTTTTAATGAGGCGGGCTCGCGGTGCTGCAATATAATAAAAATAGTAAAGATATACTTCTTATTCGTCGACACACTCGGGGGCTCTACACCTTCAAATATCAAAACAGACAAACTCGATTTTGAAAATATTTCGCCTTGGTACAATAGTACCTCGCCAAATACATAAATCGGAAGCTGGTAATGATTAAATATAGTACACACGTCAGAAAATCTCATCACTTTGGTCCAAAAACCCGACAAACAAAAATATAGAACTTCGACACCAAGATCCTGCAGTCCATCAAGGTGTTTTATTACAGCACAAGAAGAAATCTTGGGAAGAGAAAAATAGTACAAACTCTAGCCAAAAGGCTCGGGGGCTCCAACAATATAGAGCATTCTGTGATATACAACAAATGTTTTCGACAAAGTTTTACAAATCAGTCAGAACCTAAAATAGTATCTATTGACAAGCCTCTGGTTGTTTTATGCTCAGCATAAGATCCCTTGACGAAGAATTCTGAGTCCATCCGAAGAAGCTCATCTATCATCCACTCGGCCACAGGAGTCACCATCTCATTGATTGTATCAATATCATTCTTCCGCCGCGTCTTTTCGCCATGCAATCAACGACAATCTTCGTCAGGTCTAATTTTGGATGGCAAATATTTATCATAATCATGGCGAATCTTGCTCCAGCAGTCAATTGAGCTCGCACGAAATTATGAATACGAGGAGCATCTCTGAAGGTCTCTAGCAATTCAGGAAGAGTCGCAGGAACCTCATTCCGAGGAAACAAAGTCTTGAAAACAAGGGTCAACGTTGTCGTGCAAAAATTTAGAAATTCGCGTACTTGGCAAGCACGATCTTGGAACCTGACAATCTGCTGGGTTCGTTCAGGAGTGGCCCAAAATAAAGAGCCATGGTTAAGGGAAAGGTTGACAAGAAGATTCGTTCTCTCATTCACTCTTCGATCTTCGGCAGCAGCATCAAGAACTGAGCCTATTAGACAACAAGGCAAGAAACTTGGAAGAAGGCACAGCAAAATAAAGAGAAGGCATCATAAAGTTTGAGATACATACCTAACATATCCGTGCTAGCTTCCAACATCAGCTCGAGCATGCTATTTTCTCGGGTATTAGCTCCTTTTGCTTCCAATACAGCAGCATCCTTGGCAGCCATAGCCTCTTTGGCTTGTCGACGAGCAAGTCGTTCTTGTTCAGACGCTTTCCGAGATTGTTCCATCATTGCCAGAGTTTGTTTCTTCGTGGACTGAAGTTGTTGTCGAAGTTCCTGTAAATCTTCCGACAAAGGTGTGCTTGAAGAACCTTCAAGGAAATTGTCATCGGCTTTTACTTTCTTCGACAAGGAAGACGCGGGAGCAGCATCGGGAGAGCAAGGATTGGTTGAATAATTATCAAATATTAACTGGAAAAGAAAATCCCCGGATCAATGATAGCACCAAGAGGAATTTCATTGCTTCTAGAAAGTTTACATGGTCATTACAAAAGAAGTTCTCCTAAGGGACTGGCAGGGTAATTGTCGCCAAGGCTAGAATGGCGACAACAGCAAAAGAAATAAAGAAAGCAAAAAATAGAAAAGACAAAGGCATTCAATTAGACCTCCGGCCTTGACGAGCTAGGAGTCGAAGATGGCTTGATCCCGAGATAGGCCAGGATTTTCTTCGTGTTCAGCTTTGCCGCCTTGATCAATGATCGCCACTTTGTTTGCTCTATCTGCTCCGTGTCGCCAACTTTGGCCCAGTCAATAGTCTGTTGACTGTCAGCAACTAGGGCAACGGTGCTTTCAACGGCAACCTTCATGTTCTCATGGCGCATCTTCAGCCCAAGATCTTCGGGAGGATTAAAGCACTTGGCAAGACCAAGGAAAGTTGCGGGCTCCTCTTTCTTCGGGAAGAAGTAGGGGAAAAGCTTCGACAACCCCGCCCTGGCTTCATCCATGCCTTCACGCGCTTCCGTCCCATGAAATTCAAGGAATGAAACGGCGTCAAGAAGAGAATCATTGTCGGGATCTTCAAGTTCAAATTCTTGAGAGGTCCTATCTGTCAAAATAAAAATAGAAAATTTGGTCAACAAACAAGTGCAAAAAAGAAAAATCCAAAGGATATGAAATGGTGCAGATACTTACTGACAAAGCGACGATTTTGTGTCCTTATGCGTTTGGTGATCGCCGCTTCGCGAGCAGATTGCGCAGTTATGTGATCGCTTAGCGAAGTCTCGGCATCATGCAGACGTTTCCGAAGATCTTCGACACCAGCAGCATCAGCCTTAGCTTTGTCAGCTTCTTGCCTAGCTTCAACAGCATCCGACTCGGCCTTCTTACGAGCCTCCTCACTTTGCTCTAATTTTTGAGCAAGTGTATTGGCACGTTCGTTGACCTCCGCCAGTTTTTCTCAAGAAAGATAAAAACGTCGACAACAAGATAGCAAGAAAGCACAAGCAAAAGAGAAGTAACGAAGCATTACCTTCAGTTTTGCTGGCATAATCACGGTACCCAATGAATTGAGCACCAATGCGAAGAAGCTCTTTGATCGTAGGCTATCAAAGAAGGACAAAGAGAGAAAATGTCGGCATGGGAAAAATGATGATACTTAGAAGTAAATGAAGAAAATATAGACAGTAACAAGCGCATTCCGAACTTACATCATCCAAGAGAGGGTTAGAAGAGCTACTCGATTGAAGAGTAAGCTCCGGGATTGTTTCAACCCTTGCCCTTTTTGGTGAAGGGACAAGGGGGCTTGAAGGAGGAGTAGCAGCGCCGACGTTCTGTCGAGGAGGCGAAGTTTCTTCTCCTTCAACTGGCGTCTCCGAGGCGACTAATGTATGTGACGTACTCGTTCGAGCAGCCACATCAGCAGTTGGTACTTCTTCTTCATCATCACTACGAGTAAATGTCGACAATATAAAAAGCAAGATAGACAAAAATCTTCAAGTACAAATAAACAGAGAAAGGGTACTTACGAACTGATGAGAGCCTCGAGGTATGGATCATAACCTGCCTTCTGGCGAGAAGGAACAGCTTCTTCGGCCTTGGAGGTGCCGGAATCTTCGGCATCATTCCTTTTCCTTTTGTTCTTTGGAGAAACAGCAGGAGGAGGAGATTGTGCCGACGCAGTGGCTTCAGAGACATCCTCTTTTTCGTCAGATCCCGCAGATTTTCGAGATTCTGCGGGTTCATTTGCAAAAGAGGGGGCATCTTGGTTATCATCGGAGATAACGGCCCTTTCTTCGACTTCCCCACCTTCAGGAAGAGGAGGAAGTGAAACAAGATTTGGGTGGTCCTGTATAAAAAGAGGGAAGGATGTCAGAAAGGAGTAACAACACAAATAGCAAGGCAATAACAAATTACGCGACAATGTTTACCTTAGGAAGTGCATTGGTGGCGCTGTATGGTTTTACGCGATAAGTGGAAGGGATAGAGTCTTTCTTCTTGAGAGATGAAATTTTTCGGATAAGCCTATCCAAATCCTTGACTTCCAGATTCGTCGACAAGCGATCTGTGTCTTCATCGCCAGCATAATTCCAGAAAGGGTTTTTGCGAGCCTGAAGAGGCTGCACTCTAGTCCTAAGGAAATACGCCGTAATTTGGATGCCTGATAATTCTTTTCCACGAGTATTTTGCAACTCATGGATGCGAGTCATCAGGGCCTCTGTCGAAGTTCTTTCTTCCTCGGTAGCTTCTGCGTCCCAAGAACGGCGGCGAAGGATTTTCTCGGCACCGTCAAAAGGAGGAATGTTGTCTTCGGCGCATCCATGGTTTTCTTCACGAATGTACAACCACTTCTTGCGCCACCCTTGAACGGAGTCAGGGAGTTTGACGTCGAAGTAGTTGACAGAGGAGCGAACAGAAATAACAACGCCGCCTATATTATAGGCGACATTGGCAGAGCCATTACGGCGACAGAAGAAAATGCGCTTCCATAATGCCCAGTTAGGCTGGACACCAAGGAAGGCCTCGCAGAGGGTGATGAAGATAGAAATGTGAAGGATAGAGTTGGGCGTGAGGTGGTGAAGTTGGAGACCATAAACATAAAGTAACCCCCGAAGAAAAGGGTGAATGGGGGCGGAAAGACCGCGGATGAGGTGATCAACAAAACTTACCCGATACCCCATTGGAGGGGTTGGGTAGCTTTCTTCACTGGGGAAGCAAACCGCTTTGGGTTTCTTGGTAATCCCCAGCTTCTTCAAGAGATTCAGGTCCTGGTTCGTGATCTTGGACCTCTCCCACTCCGCGGCTCCTAGATCCGCGGCAGCCATCGATGAATCAGGTGTGCTGTGCCTGGTCAAGCGACGCGGTGGCATCAACAATGGCGGAGAAGTGTAGCTGCGAAGAGAAGAGCTTTGGGAGATGAGGAGCGCAGGAGGAAGTTTTGCAGAGGAAAGCAGGGGAACGGCGCGAGCGGAAGTGTTCGAGGAAGAAGAAGGGGATCTTATATAGAGGTGCGGTGAAGCGGCGGACCGTTGGATGGAAAAAGAATGCAGGAGATGATCACCACGTGGAAACAAGGGTAAAAAGGTATTTTAACATTGACGAGGTTACAGAACGTGTGCCAGAAAAAGGGGAGAACATGTGTCCCCCACTTGCACGACGTGTCCGTTAGATCAGGAATTGGGACCCACAAGGCAGCGAAAGAAGCGGTAATGGTCAGTTTCCAAAATAGAAATCGTGGCTATCATCAGCAATGACGTCGTCAAGATAAAAGAAAAGCTCGACTATGAGGTTTCAAAAGTTTATCGACAACATAAGATTATCTCGGGAGCTTTTGATCAAATACAAGTTTTTGCCCAAACGCTCGGGGGCTACTTTGGAAAAAAGAAAATTCGAGTCTGACAAGATAGAAATGGCGAGAGCCTATGATCAAATACAAGTATTTGTTCATAGCCTCGGGGGCTACTCCCATCGGGAGCGCTGGTCGCGCACCCGATAGATATAAAAATATCGAGAAGGATTATAAATATAGCGGCAAAGGATACTAATCTGTGGAGCCTACACCCAAGCACAAGTTCTTGGCTGTAGCCTCGGGGGCTACTCCCATCGGGAACGCTGTTCGCGTGCCCGATGAATTTTTTAAAAAAGTGAGTATATTTCGAGTTACACATATAACTCTACATATACTCCCATCGGGAAGACAAAATAAGTCATCAAATATGACTCGATAAAATGTGCTATTTCAACAGCCGAAAAGCACTCGACAATATATTCTCAGAGCGCTAAAAGTCGCGAATAAATCTCTGAATGCCGCAAAACTTTGCGAAGGTAAGACCCCAGATCCGTTCTGAGCGGCGTGGCACCGTCTCTGACGGCGGATTGCTACTTTTTTCCGTATCGACAAATACGAAGAAAAATCCTAACGGACGCGTTAGGTACCCGATAAAATATGACTGGGACTCGACAGAATGGTAAGACCTTAAGCGGCACCTGTCGAAGTTTACACCAGTATCCCGAGATCATGTCCGGGACGTGATCTTGAAGTAGGTTTTTGCGGATTGCCACTAGAGCAGTTAACTAGTACCTGATCCGTCAGATGAACTAGCCCCAATTACCGTTATCCCTGTACAAAATAGTGATTGCATATCGAAAGATTATGTGATGAATAAAGTTGGAGATTTTCCCTGATTCTTCGATTCAAGAAAAATCTCGGGGGCTACTGACATAGGCATCCCCCATGGGCCTGCCAAAGATGGTACCCGGGGTTTACTGAAGGCCCAGGTACTCGAAGAATAAGAAGACTCGGAAGCCCATTTAGTATTAAGGAAAGATAGTTTGTATTAGGAAAGATAGAGATTTGTAATCTTACGGGTTGGATACGAAACCCTCCCGAACTCTGTAACTTGTGTACCGAAACCCTCGGCTCCGCCTCCTATATAAGGGGGAGTCGACAAAGAAAGGATCGACGATCTCATCAACATAACCTAGCTTTCATAATCGCGAGTAACTTTTCGCCTGAAACCTTCGAGATCTACTTGCCCTCTACTTCTAACAAAACCCTAGTCTACAATCTGTAGGCATTGACAAGTTAATCCTTTGTCAGCCGGCATATAAACAACAACTAAATGGGCTGGCCCACTTACTTATTGGGCCAGCCCACTTGATTTAGGGTGGACCCCACAATCTAATTGGGCCGGCCCACTTGCTTTAAGGTGGACCCCACCCACTCTGGGCCGGCCCTAACTAGCCGGCCAATTGCTGTGGTGGACCCCACGACTAAATGGGCCGCCCTTTAAGAAGTAAACCCACCTGTGTTTTTGGCCACCCACTATCTTGTTGGGTCCACTTGCTATATGGTGGACCCCATACTAACGGGCCGGCCCTTTAAGAGGAGAGTGGGACCCACTCCCGGCCCACTATCTTGTTGGGCGGCCCCACGTGCTAGATGGTGGACCCCATACTAAATGGGGGACCTTTAAAAGTGGGACCCACCGTGTTTTGCCGACCCACTTGCTAGATGGTGGACCCCACATACTAAATGGGCCGGGAAAGTGGGACCCACTGTGTTTTTGGCCCGGCCCACTATCTTGTTGGGCCAGCCCGTTTGATCTATTGTGGACCCCACGTACGAAATGGGATGGCCCTTTAACAGAAAGTGGGACCCACGTGTTTTTGGCCGCCCTTTCTTGTTGGGCCAGTTTTGATCTATTGTGGACCCCACGTACTAAATGGGCCAGCCGATAGCAGGAAAGTGGGACCACATGCTTGGGCCGGCCAATAACTTCTTGGGCGGCCAGTTGTTTAAGGTGGACCCCACTAGTTAAATGGCCCGCCCGATAACAGGAAAGTGGGTCCCACATGTCTTGTGGGCCGGCCCTTTTGCCTGTTGACCGGTCAAACGAGTGCATTCGGTCCGGCCCACATGCTTAGTGGGCCGGCCCATTAAAGTTTTGACCAGTCAACCTTAGAGGTTAGGCCCGGCCCACGTAACTAATGGACCAGCCAAGCTATATAGTTGACCGGTCAAACTAAGTCAGCTGGCCCGGCCCGCAAACTTAATGGGCCGGCCCGCTTAAGACGTGGCAGCCTCGTGTGGCCTTTCTACCATGGGTTCAGCCGTTAACTGCTGTTAACGCGTCCGCCACGTGTCGGTTTGCATGACGTCAGCAACGGGCTCCCGGAAACACTTGGGCAACGGTCCGATTTTCCGTGGCGGAAGGCGCCCAAGCGCGGGACCGAAAAATCGTCGGACTTTGCCTGACGCAGTTTCCACAATAGAACCCATATCGTCGGGTTAGGCCCATAGGCGACGAAAAATACCCCTTAGCGGACGATTTTGAGACGTTGTCTATCAGAACTTTTCTTGTAGTGTGTAAAGCATATGAGATGAATGAAGTGATTCGAAGCAATAGATTGCTAACAAAGAGATAATGACTAAACAGCTGAATCATATAGCAAAAACTTTTCATGAATAGTACTTTCAAGACAAGTATCAAAAAGACTTGCATAAGAGCTAACTCATAAAGCAATAGATTCAAAGTAAGAGGTTTCGAAGCAACACAAAGGATGATTAAGTTTCAGCAATTGCTTTCAACTTGTAACATGTATATCTCATGGATAATTGTCAACATAAAGTAATATAACAAGTGCAATAAGTAAACATGTAAGAATCAATGCACACAGTTGACACAAGTGTTTGCTTCTAAGATAGAAAGTAGTAAACTGACTCAACATAAAGTAAAAGAAAGACCCTGAGGAAGCAGGGATTACTCATATGTGCTAGAGCTTATTTTGAAAACATGGAAACAATTTTGTCAACGGTAGTAATAATTCATATGTGTTATGCATAAAAATTCCTATAAGTTGCAAGCCTCATGCATCGAATACCAATAGTGCCCGCACCTTGTCCTAATTAGCTCGGATTTCCATGGATTATCATTGCATTACATATGTTTCAACCAAGTGTCACAAAGGGGTACCTCTATCTCTATGCCACCTGTACAAAGGTCCAAGGAGATAGATCGCATTTGATTTCTCAGTTTTGATAGATCTCAACTTGAGGACATCCATACCGGGACAACATAGAAAACAGATAATGGACTCCTCTTTTTAATGCTTAAAGCATTCAACAACAAATAATATTCTCATAAGAGATTTTGAGGATTAATGTCCAAGCTGAAACTTCCACCATGATACATGGCTTTGGTTCGCGGCCCAATGTTCTTCTCTAACAATATGCATACTCAAACCATTTAATCATGATAAATCTCCCTTACTTCAGACAAGACGAACATGCATAGCAACTCACATGATATTCAACAAAGTGAAAAGTTGATGGCGTCCCCAGAAACATGGTTACCGCTCAACAAGCAACTTATAAGAACTAAGATACATAGCAACACATTCATCACCACAATAGTTTTTGGCTACTTTCCCATGAGCTATGTATTGTAAAGACAAAGAATGAAATTTTAAAGGTAGCACGCAAGCAATTTACTTTGGAATGGCAGAAAAATACCACATATAGGTAGTTATGGTGGACACAAATGGCATAGGTTTTGGCTCAAGGTTTTTGGATGCACGAGAAGCATTTCCTCTCAGTACAAGGCTTTGGCTAGCAAGGTTGTTTGAAGCAAACACAAGTATGAACCGGTACAACAAAACTTACACAAGAACATATTGCAAGCATTATAAGACTCTACACTGTCTTTCTTGTTGTTCAAACACTTTGACCAGAAAATATCTAGACCTTAGAGAGATCACTCATGCAATCCAAATTTCAACAAGCTCTACGGTAGTTCTCCACTAATAGATTTAAACTACATGATGCAAGAGCTTAAACATGATCTATGAGAGCTCAAAACAATTGCCAAGTATCAAATTATTCAAGATAATATACCATTTACCACATGAAGCATTTTCTGTTTCCAACCAAATAGCAATCAACGAAGCGGTTTTCAGCCTTCGCCATGAATATTAAATAAAGCGAAGAACACAAGTGTTCAATATGAAAAAGCGGAGCGTGTCTTTCTCCAATACAAGGATTGTTGGGATCCGAATTTATTCAAACATAAACAAAAATAAAAACAAACACTCCAAGTAAAGCACATAAGATGTGACGGAATAAAAATATAGTTTCACTAGAAGTGACCTGATAAGTTGTCGATGAAGAAGGGATGCCTTGGGCATCCCCAAGCTTAATGCTTGAGTGCGCGTAGATGTACACGTCCGTTGGGAACCCCAAGAGGAAGGTGTGATGCGCACAAGCAAGTTTTCCCAGGAAAGAAACCAAGGTTATCGAACCGTAGGTGCCAAGTGTAGTGCGGCGCAACACCGTGGCCGGCGCCAACGTGGAACACAACACAATCAAAGTACTTTTCCCCAACGTAACAGTGAGGTTGTCAATCTCAAACTTGCTGAAAACAAAGGATTAAGCGTATCGAGTGGAAGATGGTGTTTGTTTGCAAAGAACAATAACGTAGAATGTATTCAGATGTAAAGAATGGACCGGGGTCCACAGTTCACTAGAGGTGTCTCTCCAATAAGATAACTAACATGCTGGGTGAACAAATTACAGGGGCAATTGACAAATAAAGATTCAATACATATCAATGATGATTACTATGTGATTTAATCAGGCATTACGACAAAGTACATAGACCGCTATCCAGCATGCATCTATGCCTAAATAATCCACCTTCAGGTTATCATGAACCCCTTCCGGTATTAAGTTGTAAACAACAGATAATTGCATTAAGTATGGTGCGTAATGTAATCAACACAAATATCCTTAGACAAAGCATCGATGTTTTATCCCTATTAGCAACAGCACATCCACAACCTTAGAGCTTTCTGTCACTGTCCCAGATTCAATGGAGGCATGAACCACTATCGAGCATAAATACTCTCTTGGAGTTACAAGTATCAACTTGGCCAGGCCTCTACTAGCAACGGAGAGCATGCAAGAACATAAACAACACATATATGATAGATTGATAATCAACTAATATTCTATATTCATCGGATCCCCAAACACAACATGTAGCATTACAAATAGATGATCTTGATCATGTTAGGCAGCTCACAAGATCTAAACAATGATAGCACAAGCGGAGAAGACAACCATCTAGCTACTGCTATGGACCCATAGTCCATGGATGAACTACTCACGCATCAATCCGGAGGCGGGCATGATGATGTAGAGCCCCTCCGGTGATGATTCCCCTCTCGGGCAGGGTGCCGGAGGCGATCTCCTGAATCCCCCGAGATGGGATTCACGACGGCGGCGTCTCTGGAAGGTTTTCCGATCGTGGCTCTCGGCTGGGGTTTCGCGACGAAGGCTATTTGTAGGCGGAAGGGTAGGTCAAGTGGCGGCACGAGGGGCCCACACAACAGGGCGGCGCTGCCAAGGACCAGGCTGCACCGCCCTAGTGTGGCGTCGCCTCGTGGCCCCACTTCCTTTCCCTCGGTCTTCTGAAGCTTCATGCAAAAATAGGAACTGGGCTTTGATTTCGTCCAATTCCGAGAATATTTCCTTACTAGGATTTCTGAAACCAAAACAGCAGAAAACACAACGGCGCTTCGGCATCTTGTTAATAGGTTAGTGCCGGAAAATGTATAATAATGCTGTAAAGTATGTATAAAACATTCAAGTATTGTAATAAAAGTAGCATGGAACATAAGAAATTATAGATACGTTTGAGACGTATCAAGCATCCCCAAGCTTAGTTCCTACTCGTCCTCGAGTAGGTAAACGATAACACAAATAATTTCTGAAGTGACATGCTACCAACATAATCTTGATCAACATTATTGTAAAGCATATGAGATGAATGGAGTGATCTGAACAAAAGATTGCTAACAAAGATAATGACTAAACAAATAAATCATATAGCAAAACTTTTCATGAATAGTACTTTCAAGACAAGTATCAACAAGACTTGCATAAGAGCTAACTCATAAGCAATAAATTCAAAGTAGAATGCATTGAAGCAACACAAAGGATGATTAAGTTTCAGCAATTGCTTTCAACTTGTAACATGTATATCTCATGGATATTTGTCAACATAGAGTAATATAACAGGTGCAATAAGTAAACATGTAAGAATCAATGCACACAGTTAACACAAGTGTTTGCTTCTAAGATAGAAAGAAGTGGGTAAACTGACTCAACATAAAGTAAAAGATTGGCCCTTCGCAGAGGGAAGCATGGATTACTATTTTTGTGCTAGAGCTTTTGTTTTGAAAACATAGAAACAA
Source organism: Lolium multiflorum (assembly GCA_030979885.1). NCBI lineage: Eukaryota > Viridiplantae > Streptophyta > Magnoliopsida > Poales > Poaceae > Lolium > Lolium multiflorum. Next base: position 119,424,832 of record CM061749.1, on the reverse strand, counting down.
TTTTGTCAACGGTAGTAATAATTCATATGTGCTATGCATAATACTTCCTACAAGTTGCATGTCTCATGCATAGAGTACTAATAGTGCTCGCACCTTGTCCTACTTAGCTCGGAAGACACGGATTATCATCGCATAACATATGTTTCAACCAAGTGTCACAAAGGGGTACCTCTATGCCGCCTGTACAAGTGTCTAAGGAGAAAACACGCATTGGATTTCTCGCTTTTGATTATTCTCAACTTAGACATCCATACCGGGACAACATAGACAACAGATAATGGACTCCTCTTTTAATGCTTAAGCATTCAACAACAGTTAATATTCTCATAAGAGATTGAGGTTGTATGTCCAAACTAAAACTTCCACCATGATACATGGCTTTAGTTAGCGGCCCAATGTTCTTCTCTAACATATGCATACTCAAACCATTTGATCATGAAATCGCACTTACTTCAGACAAGACGAACATGCATAGCATCTCACATGATATCCAACAAAGGTAAAGTTGATGGCGTCCCCAGAAACATGGTTACCGCTCAACAAGCAACTTATAAGAATTAAGACACATAACTACATATTCATCACCACAATAGTTTTTAAACTATTTGTCCCATGAGCTATATATTGCAAAGATAAAGGAATGAAATTTTAAAGGTAGCACTCAAGTAATTTACTTTGGAATGGCAGAAAAATACCACATAGTAGGTAGATATGGTGGACACAAATGGCATGGGTTTTGGCTCAAGGTGTTTGGATGCACGAGAAGCATTTCCTCTCAGTACAAGGTTTGGGCTAGCAAGGTTGTTTGAAGCAAACACAAGTATGAACAGGTACAACAAAACTCACACAAGAACATATTGCAAGCATTATAAGGCTCTACATTGTCTTCCTTGTTGTTCAAACACTTTACCCGAAAATATTTAGACTTAGAGAGACCAATCATGCAAACCAAATTAAACAAGCTCTACGGTAGTTCTTCATTAATAGATTAAACTACATGATGCAAGAGCTTAAACATGATCTATGAGAGCTCAAACAATTGCCAAGTTACCAAACCATATGCAGCATTTTCTGATTCCAACCAAATAGCAATTTAACGAAGCAATTTCAGCCTTCGCCATGAACATTAAAGCACAATTAAGAACACAAGTGTTCCATATGAAAAAGCGGAGCGTAATATCTCCAATATAAGAATGGTGGGATCCAACTTTATTCAAAACAAAAGAAAAATAAAAGCAAACCGACGCTCCAAGTAAAGAACATAGGATGTGATGGAATAAAAATATAGTTTCACTAGAAGTGACCTGATAATGTTGTCAATGAAGAAGGGATGCCTTGGGCATCCCCAAGCTTAGATGCTTGAGTCTTCTTAAAATATGCAGGGATGAACCAGGGGGCATCCCCAAGCTTAGACCTTTCACTCTTCTTGATCATAGTATATCATCCTCTTCTTTTGACCCTTCAAAACTTCCTTCACACAAACTTCAAGCAAACTCATTAGAAGGTTAGTGTATAACCAAAATTCACACATTAAGAGGTGACACAATCATTCTTAACACTTCTGGACATTGCACAAAGCTTCTGAAAGTTAATGGAACAAAGAAACTCATTCAACATAGCAAAAGCGGCAATGCGAAATAAAAGACATAATCTGTCAAAAACAGAACAGTCCGTAAAGATGAATCAGGGGCACTTAACTTGCTCAAATGGAAACACTCAAAACTAATGAAAGTTGCGTACATATCGAGGATCACGCTCGTAAATTTGCAGATTTTTCGATTTTTTACGAGACTTCTGCGAGAATTCGTGACAGACAATGTTGTTTCTGCGCAGCGATCCAAATCTATCATCAACTTTAACATAGAAACTTTACTTGGCACAAAAACATGATAAGGAGAGGTTGCTACAGTAGTAAACAACTTCCAAGACTCAACAATACAGTAAATAAAATGAAACATGGGTTATCTCCCAAGAAGTGCTTTTCTTTAACGCCTTTCAGCTAGGCGCAGAAAGTGCAAATCAAGTAACATCAAGAGAAGAAGCATCAACATCATAGCTTGTTCTAATAATAGAATCAAAAGGCAACTTCATTATCTTTCTAGGGAAGTGTTCCATACCTTTTTTGAGAGGAAATTGATATTTAATATTACCTTCCTTCATATCAATAACAGCACCAACGGTTCGAAGAAAAGGTCTTCCCAACACAATAGGACAAGATGCATTGCATTCGATATCCAAGACAACAAAATCAACGGGGACAAGGTTATTGTTAACCGTAATACGAACATTATCAATCCTCCCCAAAGGTTTCTTTTTAACATTATCGGCAAGATTAACATCCAAATAACAATTCTTCAATGGTGGCAAGTCAAGCATATCATAAATCTTCTTAGGCATAACAGAAATACTTGCACCAAGATCACATAAAGCATTACATTCAAAGTCATTGAATTTCATTTTAATGATGGGCTCCCAACCATCTTCTAACTTTCTAGGAATAGAAGCTTCAAGTTTTAATTTCTCTTCCCTAGCTTTAATGAGAGCATTTGTAATATGTTTTGTAAAGGCTAAATTTATAGCACTAGCATTAGGACTTCTAGCAAGTTTTTGTAAGAACTTTATAACTTCAGTAATATGACAATCATCAAAATCTAAACCATTATGTTCTACAGCAATGGAATCATTGTCACCAATATTTTGAAAAATTTCAGCAGTTTTATCACAAACAGTTTCAGCAGTTTCAGGCAATTTTGTACGCTTTGCACTAGGAGTAGAAACATTGCCAACACCAATTATTTTACCATTGATAGTAGGAGGTGCAGCAACATGTGAAGAATCAACATTACTAGTGGTGGTAATAGTCCATACTTTAGCTACATTATTTTCTTTAGCAAGTTTTTCTTTTTCTTCTCTATCCCACCTAGCATGCAATTCAGCCAACATTCTAATATTATCATTAATTCGAACTTGGATGGCATTTGCTGTAGCAGAAAATTTTGTATCATTATCCTCAGGTTTAGCAGCCATTTTATTAATTAAAGAAGATTGTGATTCAGACATATATGAGATTCGCTTTTCAGCGTTTGTAAGTTTAGTTTGCAAACCAGAAATTTTCACATTCAAATTTTCAAGTTGATTTCCTATATTTTTCAACAAGGCAGATTGTTCATTCATAGTTTTAGTAAACAATTGATTTTGCTCATATTGCGATTGCATAAAGCTCTTAGTAGTTCTTTCAATTTCCAATATCTTTTCCTCATTAGGCAAAACAGATCTACCATAAGAATTACCATAACCACTACCATTATTAAAAGGATATGGCCTATAGTTGTTGTTGAAATTATTGTTTTTAATGAAATTCACATCAACATTTTCTTCTTGAGCAACCAATGAAGCTAAAGGAACATTATTAGGATCAATATGTGATCTACCATTTGCAAGCATAGACATAATAGCATCAATCTTATCACCCAAAGAAGAGGTTTCTTCAACAGAATTTACCTTCTTACCTTGAGGAGTTCTTTCAGTGTGCCATTCAGAGTAATTGATCATCATATCATCAAGTAGTTTAGTTGCGGCGCCCAGAGTGATGGACATAAAAGTACCTCCAGCAGCTGAATCCAATAGGTTCCTCGAGGAAAAATTCAATCCTGCATAAAAGGTTTGGATGATCATCCAAGTAGTCAGTCCATGGGTTGGGCAATTCTTTACCAAAGATTTCATTCTCTCCCATGCTTGAGCAACATGTTCATTATCAAATTGTTTAAAGTTCATTATGCTACTTCTCAAAGATATAATCTTAGCAGGAGGATAATATTTACTAATAAAAGCATCTTTACATTTAGTCCATGAATCAATACTATTCTTAGGCAAAGAAAGCAACCAATCTTTAGCTCTTCCTCTTAATGAGAAAGGAAACAATTTCAGTTTTATAATATCACCATGTATATCCTTATACTTTTGCATTTCACAAAGTTCAACAAAATTATTAAGATGGGCAGCAGCATCATCAGTACTAACACCAGAAAATTGCTCTCTCATAACAAGATTCAGTAAAGCAGGTTTAATTTCATAGAATTCTGCTGTAGTAGCAGGTGGAGCAATAGGAGTACATATAAAATCATTATTATTTGTGCTAGTGAAATCACACAACTTAGTATTTTCAGGAGTACCCATTATAGCAGTAGTAAAGTAAACTAAGCAAATAAAGTAAAGACAAGTAACTAATTTTTTTGTGTTTTGATATAGAACAAGTAAACAAGACAATAAGTAAAGTAACTATTTTTTTGTGTTTTTAATATGTAGCAAACAAGACAATAAATAAAGTAAAGTAAAGCAAGACAAAAACAAAGTAAAGAGATTGGAAGTGGAGACTCCCCTTGCAGCGTGTCTTGATCTCCCCAGGCGCGGAAAAAGAGCTTTATGCGCGTAGATGTACACGTCCGTTGGGAACCCCAAGAGGAAGGTGTGATGCGCACAGCAGCAAGTTTTCCTCAGAAAGAAACCAAGGTTATCGAACCAGTAGGAGCCAAGAAGCACGTGAAGGTTGTTGGTGGAGGAGTGTAGTGCGGCGCAACACCGGTGAAACCGGCGCCAACGTGGAACCTGCACAACACAATCAAAGTACTTTGCCCCAACGTAATAGTGAGGTTGTCAATCTCACCGGCTTGCTGAAAACAAAGGATTAAGCGTATCGAGTGGAAGATGGTGTTTGTTTGCAAAGAACAGTAAAAACATTAGAATGTATTCAGATGTAAAGAATGGACCGGGGTCCACAGTTCACTAGAGGTGTCTCTCCAATAAGATAACTAACATGCTGGGTGAACAAATTACAGGCGGGCAATTGACAAATAAAGATTCAATACATATCAATGATGATTACTATGTGATTTAATCAGGGCATTACGACAAAGTACATAGACCACTATCCAGCATGCATCTATGCCTAAATAATCCACCTTCAGGTTATCATCCGAACCCCTTCCGGTATTAAGTTGTAAACAACAGATAATTGCATTAAGTATGCTGCGTAATGTAATCAACACCAATATCCTTAGACAAAGAATCGATGTTTTATCCCTAGTAGCAACAGCACATCCACAACCTTAGAACTTTCTGTCACTGTCCCAGATTCAATGGAGGCATGAACCCACTATCGAGCATAAATACTCCCTCTTGGAGTTACAAGTATCAACTTGGCCAGAGCCTCTACTAGCAACGGAGAGCATGCAAGAACATAAACAACACATATATGATAGATTGATAATAAACTTAACATAATATTCTATATTCATCGGATCCCGCCAAACACAACATGTAGCATTACAAATAGATGATCTTGATCATGTTAGGCAGCTCACAAGATCTAAACAATGATAACACAAGCGGAGAAGACAACCATCTAGCTACTGCTATGGACCCATAGTCCAAGAATGAACTACTCACGCATCAATCCGGAGGCGGGCATGATGATGTAGAGCCCCTCCGGTGATGATTCCCCTCTCCGGCAGGTGCTGGAGGCGATCGCCTGAATCCCCGAGATGGTATTCGCGACGGCGGCGTCTCTGGAAGGTTTTCCGTATCGTGGCTCTCGGTACAAGGGGTTTCGCGACGAAGGTTATTTGTAGGCGGAAGGGTAGGTCAAGTGGCGGCACGAGGGGCCCACACAACAGGGCGGCGCGGCCAAGGCCCAGGCCGCGCCGCCCTAGTGTGGCGTCGCCTCGTGGCCCCACTTCCTTTCCCCTCGGTCTTCTGGAAGCTTCGTGCAAAAATAGGACCCTGGGCGTTGATTTCGTCCAATTCCTAGAATATTTCCTTACTAGGATTTCTGAAACAAAAAACAGCAGAAAACACCAAGCGGCGCTTCGGCATCTTGTTAATAGGTTAGTGCCGGAAAATGTATAATAATGCTGTAAAGTATGTATAAAACATTCAAGTATTGTAATAAAAGTAGCATGGAACATAAGAAATTATAGATACGTTTGAGACGTATCATTGAGTCTTCTTGAAATATGCAGGGATGAACCACGGGGGCATCCCCAAGCTTAGACTTTTCACTCTTCTTGATCATATTATATCATCCTCCTCTCTTGACCCTTGAAAACTTCCTCCACACCAAACTTAAAGCAAACTCATTAGAGGGTTAGTGCATAATAAAAATTCACATGTTCAGAGAGGACACAATCATTCTTAACACTTCTGGACATTACCCAAGACTACTTAAAGTTAATGGAACAAAGAAATCCACTCAACACAGTAAAAGAGGCAATGCGAAATAAAAAGGCAGAATCTGTCAAAACAGAACAGTCCGTAAAGACGAATTTTCTGAGGCACTTAACTTGCTCAGATGGAAAAACTCAAAACTAATGAAAGTTGCAAACATATCTGAGGATCACGCATGAATTTTCTCTGATTTTTTTGATTCTTCTACAGAGAGAAAAACACGAATTCGTGACAGACAGCAAATCTGTTTCTGCGCAGAAATCCAAATCTAGTATCAACCTTCTATTAGAGACTTTACTTGGCACAACAACATGATAAGGAGAGGTTGCTACAGTAGTAACAACTTCCAAGACTCAACAAAACAGTAGTAAAAACAACATGGGTTATCTCCCAAGAAGTGATTTTCTTTAACGCCTTTCAGCTAGGCGCAGAAAGTGCAAATCAAGTATTATCAAGGGATGAAGCATCAACATCATAATTTTCCTTACAAACACAACTTGTCGCAGAGGGTACCTTAGATTCTCCATTATCTAAATTTCCCATGGTGGTACTAAGGGTTTTATCAATTTTAGGCTTATAATAATTCTTTGGTTTAGGCACCTTAGAGACATACATGAATTTTTGCTCTTTACCCACATAAGCTTTCTCCTTAAACTTAAGAGAAGAAAAAGTTGAACCCAAAGTTCCCATAGCTTCTTCAAGTTCACTAATCCTATTGGTTTGATTATCATGAATAGCACAAGTTTCTAAGATAGCAATTCTTTCATTAATTCCTCCTAGGGATTTATCAAGTTTATCAGTGTTATCAAGTAATATTCCCAATTTAGTCTCAACACTTGGAAGATTTTTCTCTATGGCTTCCAACTTTTTCATGACATCCTCAAGAGAGATTTCAATTTTAACTTCATTAACAGGTGGTATTCCAACTAGACTCTCAATGATGCAACTAGCTTCTAAAGCAGGAGTACCTAGGAAATTACCCCCCGAAAGAGTATCAAGAACATACCTATTCCAGCTAGATATACCAACATAAAAGTTCCTAAGGAGGATAATAGTGGAGTGTTTCTTAGTGCACCTATGATGAGCATTACTAATTCTATACCAAGCATCTTTAAAACTTTCTCCACCTTGTTGCTTAAAAGAACGAACTTCAACTTCAGGATTACTCATTTTAGCAATAGTAAAAATAAACAAAGCAAACATAATTAAATAAAGTAAAAACAAGTAACTAATTTTTTTATGTTTTTGATATAAAGAAAGCAAACAAAACAGAAAATAAAATAAAGTAAAGCAAGACAATAAACAAAGTAAAGAGATTGGATGTGAGAGACTCCCCTTGCGGCGTGTCTTGATCTCCCCGGCAACGGCGCCAGAAAACAGTCTTGATGGCGCGTGATGCACACGTCCGTTGGGAACCCCAAGAGGAAGGTGTGATGCGTACAGCAGTAAGTTTTCCCTCAGAAAGAAACCAAGGTTTTCGAACCAGTAGGAGATGAAGGCCACGTGAATGTTGTTGGTGGAGGAGTGTAGTGCGGCGCAACACCAGGGATTCCGGCGCCAACGTGGAACCTGCACAACACAATCAAAATACTTTGCCCCAACTTAACAGTGAGGTTGTCAATCTCACCGGCTTGCTGAAAACAAAGGATTAAACGTATGGTGTGGAGAATGATGTTTGTTTGCGAAGAACAACAGAGAACAGAGATTGCAGTAGATTGTATTTCAGATGTAAAAGAATGGACCGGGGTCCACAGTCACTAGTGGTGTCTCTCCAATAAGATAAATAGCATGTTGGGTGAACAAATTACAGTTGGGCAATTGACAGAATAGAGATTCATATACATATCATGATGACTACTATGAGATTTACTTAGGGCATTACGACAAAGAACATAGACCGCCATCCAGCATGCATCTATGCCTAAAAAGTCCACCTTCAGTTAGCATCCGCACCCCTTCCAGTATTAAGTTGCAAACAAGAGACAATTGCATTAAGTATGGTGCGTAATGTAATCAACACAAATATCCTTAGACAAAGCATCGATGTTTTATCCCTAGTGCAGCACATCCACAACCTTAGAACTTTCTGTCACTGTCCCAGATTCAATGGAGGCATGAACCCACTATCGAGCATAAATACTCCCTCTTGGAGTTACAAGTATCAACTTGGCAGAGCCTCTACTAGCAACGGAGAGCATGCAAGAACATAAACAACACATGTATGATAGATCAATTAATCAACTTGACATAGTATTTAATATTCATCGGATCCCACCAAACACAACATGTAGCATTACAAATAGATGATCTTGATCATGATAGGCAGCTCACAAGATCTAAACATGATAGCACAAGAGGAGAAGACAACCATCTAGCTACTGCTATGGACCCATAGTCCAAGGATGAACTACTCACGCATCAGTCCGGAGGCGGGCATGGTGATGTAGAGCCCTCCGGTGATGATTCCCCTCTCCGGCAGGGTGCCGGAGGCGATCTCCTGAATCCCCCGAGATGGGATTGGTGGCGGCGGCGTCTCAGTAACTTTTCTCGTATCGTGGCTCTCGGTACTAGGGTTTTCGCGATGGAGAGAATATATAGGCGAAGGGGCAGCGAGGGGGTGCCCGAGGGTCCCACACCATATGGCGGCGCGGCCAGAGGTGGGGCCGCGCCGCCTATGGGGTGGCCGCCTCGTCGCCCCTCTTCGTCTCCTCTTCGGACTTCTGGAAGGCTCCGTGCAAAATAAGACCGTGGGCTTTTGTTTCGTCCAATTCCGAGAATATTTCCTGTGTAGAATTTCTGAAACCAAAAACAGAGTGGGGCTTCGGCATCTTGTTAATAGGTTAGTGCCGGAAAATGCATAAAAACATCATAAAGTATGAACAAAACATGTAGGTATTGTCATAAAACTAGCATGGAACATAAGAAATTATAGATACGTTGGAGACGTATCACGGGACCAGTTTGTCTCCCAGGATTGCAAGGCTTTCTAGAGCACCCCGATGAGCTTGAACCATGGAACCTGCGGGTTGTTGGTTGACAAGGTACGCCGCGAGGTTGGCAGTTGCTGCCTCGACGGTTTTTGGCCTCAGCATTCCTGCGGTATCCGTAGTCATGAATGGCCTGGATAAGTTTGACGTTATTTCTCTAGCGTCGTCTTCCGAAAGCCTGGATAATCTCAATCGGTGTTTCCCCGCGCCTTGACTGCTTCGGGAGGCGCTTCCCCGCGAACCCCTTCGTTGTTCGCTAGATCGTTCTGCCGCACGCAGACGTTTCTCAAGGGTGTTTTGCTCGAGTGACAGCCGCTCCCGATTTTTATCCAATATTTCGCGAAAGGCGTGGAGGGTTCCAACCGAAGCTCCAACGGGGAGCGGTGTATTGTTGAGCACAGCTGCCCGGGCGGCTGCCTATTCTTCCTCCGCAATGGTGTAATCGCTGCCATGGTTACTGGCGCTGTTTCCGAAGCTTCGTCGTCTGCTGGAGCGTGGGGTGTGCTCTCCTTCTCCCCGTTCCTTGCGTTTCCTGTGTTATTGGCAGCATAAACTTGGTGGCGCGCTGTTTTCCAGGTGCCTTCTTGACGATGATGTCGACGCTGTCCTCTCCCGATGAATACGGCGCTACAGATGAATGGTGTGTCGCTCGATCCCAACCCGTGTGTGTCGCAGTTCAAACGATAGTACGAAGTCACCTCGATGTCGCGGGTTGTCGGGATCCGACCGACGTCGAAGGCGGTCGATCGAGTCGATGGTGCGGACAGTCGATCGAATCTGTCGGCCAGCTAAGAGATCGATTGATGATGAAATGATCGGCTGCGACCGATAAGAGAGGCTTCCTTGTTGACCTGGAGCGCGCGCTCGGCGGTCGAAGGATTCCTGCGTTGACGTTGTAGCACGCTTCCGAACGCCATCTCCATGTTTCCTTGCGGACGAAAAAGTCGGCGAAGAGTAAGGTCGCGAGGTGAACTCATAGGAGCCGAATCGAATCGGGCTTCCCAAGATCGGTGATGATGATGGCGTCGATGAAGCTGTCGACAACATGGTTGGATCTGCCGATGACTGATCTTGCGCCAACAGGGTTCCCACAGACGGCGCCAATTGACGAGGGTGCTCCTCGACAATGCCCTTCGATTGGGGCTTAGGGATGATGGAATCATGTAGGCTAACACGAGACATCGGTTAACAGACAAGCGGGAGAGCAATTTACCCAGGTTCAGGGCCCTCGATGAGGTAACACCCCTACGTCCTGTCTGTCTGATCTTGATTATGAAAATATCGGGTTACAATGGGGTGCCGAAGGTTTCGGCTGTGTTCTCGTCGAGATGCTAAGTGCTACGATGACCTAGCTCTGGACTTACGGTGACTAAGGTTGCTAAGATTGATTGTTCTCTTTCGGCAACCCCTCTCCTAGTTCTTATAAAGGGGGCCAGGTCTCAAGAGATCTGCACGAGTACGACTAGGTTTACAAGAGACCTAGTGCTAAACTTTCCTTGTTCGATTGATCCTCGTCTTGGTCTTCAAGGAATCTTCTTCGGCACCGACCTAGTGGCCCACCTTGCCTTCGGTTATCTTCATGGGCCTCCAGCTGGGCTACACGGGATAGGTCAATACCAGTTACTCGAAGGGTAATGCCCACGTCACCGTCAATCTAAACAAAACATATATTGTCTACCATCCAAACATGAAACCATGGTTTCCCTCCTATCATTGTCAGGTAGATTGTTGCCAGTAGAGAAGTAATGCACATGTACATTGGATGATAATACAACCTTCTTGTATGGATTCCATGTTCTATAAAGAAGATGAAAAAACATACTCCCTCCGTTCCTTTCTATAGTGCCTATTGTTTTTTGGCACGGAAATTAGCGCAAGCAAATTTATTGACACAAAACCCCCCAGCGCTATTTGAGAGAAAAAAAAGGAAACTGGAAACAGATCGGAGACGTGATCTGCTCCCTACGCGGCCTACTCCTTCCTAATCTCACGTGATCTGTATTTGCTATTTCCTTAACAGACGCGTGCGTGATCTACTCCTTCCTAATCTCACGTCCAGATTTTCTCTACGTGATTGCATACCAGATTTTCTCAACATGAACAGATTCGTTCCAGATTTTCTGGACGGAAACAAATCGGTGGAAGGGGTTATTTGCAAAAAAACACAGCTTTCCTCTTATATTCTGAAACAATTACGAAAAAACAATAGACATTATAGAAAGGAACGGAGGGAGTATAGTAGACCATTTCTTAAGGTATCTCCATAATTTTTTATTTTTTATTTTTATAAAATAAAGTGGTTGTTCAAATTAAACAAGGAAACATGTGAAATAAGAAAAGCGAAAATGTCTTATCTTACCATTATTCTTAGAACGTTTTGTCTTATCTATACCCCTATATAATAGGGCAGTTTTTGAATCTTCGTTAGCCTATTCATCTAGAGTGTTCCTTTCCCGCCAAGATCTGTGAAGTTTTGGCCATTGATTGAGTGGATCTAAGGGTGAAAACATAAGCGAATCCCTGCAATTTGAGCCGTTTGATTATTTCATCGAACGGCTGCACAAGCAATTGGCCGCACCTACATGTGGGCAAGAAGTACAGACTGGAAGCTGCTAGATTCACGTCCTATGACAGAACGTGCAAACATGACCCATCGTGCTTGTTGCATTTACATAGGCCAGGGTGGTAGAGTAGCTAAAATAAATAAATCCCATGTCAAACAGCTCCTCCGATGCATTGGAGCGTAGTCCGCTACGTACACTCGAAAATGGCTCGGTATTTATCATCCTAAAGCATTGCTATTGGACTATTCTTATCGTAATTTACACCAACTAGCACAGTGGCCCGCGCACATGCGCGGGCAACAACCTTAATAGTCTTATTATGCATGTATAAATAAATCTTAATGACTTGCTATGAAAGTGGTAGATTTCCATTGCGCATGAACTTATGACTGTGAAAGGTAAATGAGAACTATTTCTACTTTGCATTTCAGGATTTATAACATATGGCTACCCCTATTCCTAATGAATAAAGCATACAGTTTTCTAGAAGTCAAACTACATAAAGTTTGACCAAGTTTTTAGGGGAAAATATTAATATGTAAAATCCAAAATCAACATCATTACATACATCTTGAATAATATTTTTGTTTGATGTCTATAGTATTATCGTAGTTTTTGATAGTTTTTGTCAAACTTTACTTAGCTCGACTTTTCTAAAAAAAATGTGCCTTATTCATTGGAATGGAGGGAGTAGAATAAAAACCAATACTCATGTTGTGGCAACTGAGCAACAAAACATTACAAATATTTTGCACTTTTTAGTGGTGATCTTTGATATGCACACATCTTCCTAATGTAGTATGCCAAAAATAAGCATTAGTATTTATCCAAACAAAAAAATATTATGCTTGCTTCATTGCGCTCCTAGTGCTTGTTCTGGGCCGCCACACTGAAAATACTAATAATACCTACATGAAACACTTCATAGCTTATTTTGGATCATATTTAGTAAAATAAAAATACTAAAAAGTTAGAATTAAAACAAATAAAAAAAACTATGTGAGGTCCCTATCTCGCTCCAAATCCTATGAATCATAATGTATAAAACTAAATTTCATATATTTTTGCGGATGACTTTCCTTTTATAAATGTTACCAGAATAAGATAAATTTCTAGGATTTGAATCTTAGAAAATTCCTATGGAAGCTCTCCAGTTTAGATGACCCTCTCACAGCCCATTTATTATAACAATAAGAGATTTGTAAAAGCAATACTGGGAACCGAAACTTAGAAAATTCCTATGGAAGCTCTCCAGTTTAGATGACCCTCTCACAGCCTATTTTCCACCACAATAAGTGATTAGTAAAAGCAATACTGCGCACCCAAAGTTTATGTTGGCAAAAATTATGTGAAAAAATCATGGGTGTGCTTATGTCTAAGTTAAATCTCAGTCAACTCAGAAAAGTGCAACTACAGTTTAAAGAAAATTGCAACTCGGTTCAGTTGCACATTTCTGTCAGAAAAGTGCAATTGCACTTTTTTAACAGAAAAATGCAATTCAAAGCACATTTTTCTAATTGACTTAGACTTAATAAAATCTTAGTTGAATGAGACATAGCAAAACCGAAAAATCATACCAGAAATTTCCCTTCCCAAATTGCTGGAAGTTTTATCTAAGTAAACCATGCACAAAATTTTGCACTCGCTCCTATAGTGTATAATAAGGACTATAGAACCTTCGCAGGGCTCAGAAGAAAGTCGAAGTATAAATTACGAATTATTTTTACAAAAGTATAATCTCCCTTGCTCTGAATTTATAATGATGACACATGAATCGATCTGTACCTTCATATATTCCAGTATTGCAAGAAAGAAGGTCTAATGGTAAACAATTGGCTTTTATCTAAGTTGAAAATTGATCCATTAAAAGACAGACATTCCTGCTGTTCTATTAAATGGATGGAGAAGAACATAATGGGCGAGTCATCCAAAGTATGAAGGTGTAGCTTATACAATATAGATATCAAAGTCAGTAATATATGCATATGCAATGAAGCATATATACTTCTATTAAAACTGTGATTCTAAATAAATGAAACAAAATCATTGTCTTCTTTTACTAGGTTTTTTTTGGGATCTCTGCGTGTTATCTACTCCACAAAATATATTGGTTATTCATGGCCATGCATCTCTACCTTATTGAGAAACAATATGCCATATCGACGACTAATCCCTTGACCGCGACCTTGTTTTCTCGTCTCTAGAAAGTGAGGTGTTGTGTATTGAGGTCAAGATGTGATCAGTAAGCTTGACATCATCATCTGCCAAGTTTGTCCTTGTTTTCCACTTGATATTTGATTGTTATAACTCTGTCTCAAACCTGTATGGATTTTTTGTTAGCGAGATGTATGCATTTAATAAAAATCTCAATGAGTTGCATAGTTTTATCTGAAGTTTCCGACTAACAGAAATATAATGCATTGTAAAGGTTAGGAAAATAGAATGCTACTATCGTATTGATTTTTGAGTATGTAATTTTCTGAATACATGCAGCTTATAAAAGAAAATTCTTAATTTCAAGTTGAGCATATACTACCATGATCTGGTGGTATATATGAAAAACTTATCAAACCTCTATCTATGTATGAACATACATTAAGGAGCATATCTACGTGCGTGTATATACACCTGATGAAATTAAGTACAATTAAGCTGTTAAGTAACTCTACAAGAAAAATAACCAAGGTTACCAAAGAGTGAATAGTGCTCAGTTCCAAGAAAGCATAACCTCCTGTTTAACGCCGGTGCGGCAGGAAATTGTGGCAGAATGAAAGGTGACATCGAACAAATTTAGTGCCACAGAGTATAGATATGCTCGTATGCATGATACATGCAGATGAGGGCAACGATACATCCATAAGTGACCTCCTAAGCCATGTCCATATGTACGCCATCTTCTTGGATGTGGAAATTTGAAACACATGCAGTAAGCGAAATGAACGCGGAGGTTGGTGATGTCTTCACAATTAAGATTGGAAGCGACATGCAATTCAGAGTACCGACATTTTTTCTCCTGTAAAAATATTCTTATAAATGTCATAGGTAATACTCTCTCCGTCCCATGGAACATATCGGAAGTTTGTTTAAACTTAAATGTATCTAGTAACTAAATAATGTCTAGATATGTCCGAATTTAAACAAATTTTTAACATATTTCATGGGACGGAGGGAGTAGAATAATTGCTTTGTCATTGCTAAGAAAAGCCACAAGCTAGTCGTGAGTTAGCTAGTAATGGTTTTGCTCCGATGGCTAATTGTATATGTGCTCTCTAATTCGGAAAATAAAAATTACCTCACACAGATGTTGCCAGTGCTCATTTATCTCAAACTGGAAATAGTGGCTGAAGTGCTGAACATATAGTGACATGCAGTTTGAGTATATATTTAGATCGTCTTCATCGTTCTCCAGTACATCCAAAATCTTAATCCCAACGTGACGTATTCTTGGCTCTCGCTGCTGCATCTGCTCGGCGGAGAAAGATTAGACAGAAGGAGTATACTTGTTTACCAAGAGGAGCTGGGATCTAATTAGTCACCACCAAAACGAACATTACATCTTATCAGAGTTTGATCTTTGGATGGACGTATGATCCCCTCTCACGTGAACGACTGAGACAGGGGATCACACCGAACCCGGCCGGACACGATCGAACGTGCTCCCTTCCCCGGCTCTTCCTCCTGTGCTCCATCCACGACCTAGCTAGCTATGTTAAGCTATGCCACTTCTTGTCCTCCTTCCATGATCTGGCAATATATGTTACGTTACTCCATGGACCGGCGATCTTCACCTGCATGGCAGCTGTCGTTTATGCGTGCGGTCCTTACCTTCTGTTTTCATCTCGTCATCATGGTCGGATCAGGGAGCCGGTTGTGGACCGGCGCCTCGGCGGCAACTGAGTTTGACGGGATGGTCGACCAGCGGCGACTCCATCGTACGCCTTCTCCGAGCCGGCCATCGTCAAACTCCGGCAACCTCAACACGATGAGTTGATTGGCCACCTAAAAAGTGGATCTTGCTAGATCGATCTTCAATCTTTTCTATCTCTCTTTGCACATACTTTTTGCGGAGAAGGTCACAGATTGAAAGCCGACCCGCGATGATCCTGTGACAGCGCGTGAGAGGATCATACCAAATTAAAGGGGAAAGACTGACATGCTCCCGGAGACGGGCATGGCGGCGGCGCTAGGCTGTGGTTCGTTGTTTCCCTTTCTTTTTCTACCGAAAGGCTGGAGGGGTCGTAGTTTGTTTTCAATCAATGTAGGCTGTTTATTTTTTTTTCTTTGGATACTTGCCTACAGAGATTGAAGGGGTACGGGGAAAATAGTAATGGCATCGGTGGGTAATTACTTGCCTCTAATAAGTGATTCTCAAAATTAATGGCCGTGATTTTTAGGTCTGTTTAATTGACGGCCAGATGTTTCTGTTTTTTGTGGGATTTTCTAGCGATTTCTCTAATTTCTGGTTAGCCCGTAATTTACTTTTAATATATAATAGATATCCACACTTCTAGCAAACTGAGTTTGGCTCTGGTGCTTACGTTTCTTGTTGTGGACCCGGCTCACCCAGGTTCAAGTCCTAAACTTGGCAGAGGTGTTTGCATTTACCTGGATTAATTCTAGAATTTAACCGGCGCTATGTTTTCAGTGGTACGTGACGTGTCCATCAACAGCGAGGCGCCAGTGGTGACTTCGTCAACCTCCGCGCGCGTTCATAGGGGTGAGCATACATGCGTGTTTGTGCGCGTCTGCGTTGTACTGTGTTCTCAAAAAAAAATCCACACTTCTACACCAATCAATTTCTTATAAAAGGTAGAATTGTATGCTGAAAATGTTAAATTGTTGGAAGTGGTGTTTGGCTCCAAAATGCATACGAACATGTTACAAAAAAATACAAAAAAATAAAAAATTCAAATAAAATTTTGCGTGTACATCCAAATATTCTATATTCGCACATGAGTTTTCGGGGAAAATAATATTTTTTCTGGCATGTGAAAAAAGACAAAAAAAAAATGTCCCCTGAATAGTCGTTTGTAACATCTCTGTCATTTTTACAAATAAAATGTTTATTATGCGCGACATAATTTTTTCCCGAATTAGATTTCGGAAATAATCACAGTTAGTTATGCCATATGCAGTTTGTTTCTACGTGCTTAGCACGTACCACTTACTAGTTTTTCTAATAGATCAGTTTATAGCTAAGATAAGAGAAATCTTCTACTAGTTCTCTTTCTTTCGGCAATTATGGCATTGCTAAGATAGCACATGGCCTGTGCCCACTTCTCAAGCGGAAGCTGCTTTAGCTAAACCTTTGAGCATTATATCGTTGAACTCCGTCTATTCATCGCAGATCATGCCATCCCCACTACACCACGGTAGGCATTTCAGGGCATATTCTTAGGGACACATTTTCTATGTGTCCTGAAAAGTTACCAATTATAGCACATTTTGGATGTGCCCTCTAAAGTATATCTTTTAGGGCACATTTCGATGTGCCCTAAATGGTATGGCTTATTAGGGCACAAATCGATGTGCCGTAAATAGTTTTCGGGGCATAAATCCTATGTGCACTACAAGAAATGGGACATTTGTTGACGAAAACCCTGAAAAAAATGCATACCGTCATGGATGTGTCCTTATAGGTGACAAATTCATCTTTCGTCAAGCATTTAAGGTAATGCTTGACGGTATGATTTTTCGTCAACAAAAAATCGTCACCCATTACCCAAGCGGGAAGGGCTTCCATCGTGTCTGTTAATAGGTGACGAAATCAAAGATCGTGGTGTATGTAAACCGTGATTTGCATATACAACGGACCCACATAGCAGGTCAATAATACTAAGTTACTTTATTAAATGTTATTAGTTTTATATATCATGCGTGACCCACTTGTCAGGAACATATTTAATTAAGTAAAAATTGTGGTTTGGAAGAATCGAACCAGGGCTTTGGCGTGACCGACGCGGAGTGTTACCGCTAAGGTAGATATGGAATTTTGATCTTGATCCGTAACTAGTCTATTCTACATATTTATTTCAATGGTGTGATCTAGATGTTACGACATAATAATTTCCTTATTAATATTTATGTCGGCCGAGGGTGCCTCGTTTAAGTCGCGCCGCTAGCAGACACGGCCTATCTAGGTGATCTTGCTAACAGTCGAATCGACTAGGGTTCTCGTCGAGGTGAGAAGAAATCCGTGAAGGCTCCATTGTGGTGGCGGCGAGACGCATCATCGGTGAGTTCTCCTGATTGTTCGTTAGGTCTAGATTTTTTAATCAGTTGTCAAGATCTGTTCTGAAGAACGTTGGCATGTTCTTAACTGAATTGTAGGCAATGGATCGAAGTTGGATAACTGATGGCACCAAGAAGTTCACAACAAAGTACATGGCAGGTGTTAGGGATTTCATCAAGTTTGCGCGAGAACACTTGGACAATACAGATGAACCAATCTTGTGCCCTTGCAAGGACTGCCTAAATCTGATACGTCAGGATATAAAAACAGTCGAGGATCACTGCAATTGTTTAGGTATGTCCATGACGTATACAAGATGGACTAGACATGGGGAAGGTTTTAGTGATGACGAAGGGCGGGATAGAAACGATGATGGTGCGTATGATAGTGACAACGATGAAGAGGAAGACAATGGTGATTGTTATGTTGATGATTCGTCTAGTATGATCGATGAACTGCAGAAGTCTGGAAATAAAGGTCCTGACCTGCCAAATATGTATGCTAATCTAATTGAGTCAGCGAAAAAAGAACTTTATGAGGGATGCACCACTTTCACTAGGTTGTCGTTCATTATTAAGCTCCTTCATGTCAAATCATACAGCCGGATAACAAACAGAGGATTTGATCTCTTACTTCAGCTTTTACGTACAGCTTTGCCAGATGTGGACTTTCCCAAATCATATGTTGATGCTAAGAGTGTTCTTTCTGATGTTGGGCTTGGTTATGAGACAATTCATGCATGCAAGTTTGATTGTTCTTTATTTTGGGGAGATCACAAGGACGATACACACTGCCATGTTTGTGGATTATCAAGATATAGAGACCCTACTGGAAAAAAGAAAATCCCTCACAAGGTGTTAAGGTACTTTCCTATAATTAAAAGGTTGCAGAGACTATTTGTTAAAAAGGAAATGTCGACACATACTAGATGGCACAAAGAGAAGAGGGTTGTTGAGCCCAATGTACTGAGGCACCCTGCTGATGGTGAGGCATGGAAGCACTTTGATGACAGGTTTGATTGGTTTGCTAAAGATCCTCGTAACATAAGACTAGGTTTTGCCACAGACGGCTTCAGTCCCTTTGGAAGTATGAGTAATCCTTACAGTATGTGGCCTGTTTTTGTCATTCCTTACAACTTCCCACCATGGATGTGCATGGATCAATCGAATTACATGATGGCATTGCTAATCCCCGGAAAGTATTCCCCAGGGAAAGATTTTCATGTATTTATGCAGCCACTGATAAAAGATATGATGCAGCTATGGAGTGGTGTGCAGACATTTGATGCATGCACAGAGGAATATTTCCCATTGCATGCTGCGTTTCTTTGGTCTATTCATGATTATCCTGGATATGCCACTATGTCAGGCCGAAGCACAAGAGGATTTCATGCGTGTGTGCATTGCGATGAGAATCCTTGCTATGAATCTTTGAAAAACAAAATTGGATATATTGGGCATCGGCGATTTCTTGATAAAAATCACCCATACAGGAGAAGCAGACTTTTCAATGGTAAAACTGAGACTAGAGATCCACCAAGGAAGTACACACCCAAAGAGGTAGCTGGGAAGGTAGAAAGGGTTAAGGATTTTGAACATGGGAAAAATCCAATAAGTAGAAAGCGGAAGCGTGCAACTGTACCCGGTGAACCAACATGGCACCTGAAAGTCAGCTTACATCATCTACCGTACTGGCCAGAACTTAAGATAGCTCACAACTTAGATGTGATGCATATTGAGAAGAACATATGTGACAATATTGTTGGTACACTACTTGAACTTGAGGGCAGGAATAAGGACACTGTTAGTGCTAGAATTGATTTGAAGAAATTCAAAATCTAGGAGAAGTATTGGTTGAAGAAAATTGTGAAGGATGATGATGATGCAGCAGTAACTTATGCGAAGCCCCCTGCACCGTGGACGCTTTTGAAGGAACAAAAGAGACATTTGTGTAGGTATTTGGCAAACACTAGGTTCCCAGATGGTTATTGCGCAAACTGGGGAAGATGTGTGAATATTGATGGTTGTAAGGTTACCGGTATGAAGACGCATGATTGCCACATACTTCTGCAGCGAGTGTTGCCGGCTGGGCTCAAGGGAATTGCATCTAAGGAAATGTATGTGGCTATTGCAGAGCTAGGAAGATTTTTTAGGGAGCTGTGTGCCAAAACCCTGAAAGTTGATGTGCTGAATCGATTGAAGGTTGAAATTGTTGTGATCCTATGCAAACTTGAGAAGCTCTTCCCCCCAGCTTTTTTTGATGTAATGGTGCACTTAGCTATTCATCTTCCTGACGAGGCTCTTTTGAGGGGTCCTGTTCATTATGGTTGGATGTATCCAGTTGAGAGAAGATTAGGTTATCTAAAGTCTACGGTCCGTAACAAAGCAAGGCCAGAAGGTTCTATCGCAGAGGGCTACATTGTTGATGAGTGTTTGATTTTTTGCTCTAGATTTTTCAAGGATGGCACAGAAACAAGATTTAACAAAGATGATAGGAACCAAGACATACGGAGAAAACCTGATCGTGACGAGATGGAAGTATTTTCAGTTGGAGCTAAAGGTCTTGGGAAATCCATTTTGAAACATTTTGACAAGGAATTTGACAAAATGGTTTGGTATGTGCTGAACAACTGTGACGATGTAGAACGTTATATCAAGTAAGTAGTTAGCTTCACTTTAATAACTACTTCTCAATGTTGCAGACATAATTGTCATGTATTTCATATGTGTTTTTCTATGTTTCAGTGAATTCCGACAAGAATTGGGAGGTAGGGGTGTGCGTGACATCGAGGAGACGGTTCAGAGAGAGTTTGCAGGTTGGTTTGCAAACCATGTGAGACAGTTGGACAATGCATCAGAAGATTTGAAGTCTCTGGCTGCTGGGCCAGACCGGCGTGTAGTAGTATACGCTGGTTGCAACGTAAAGGGTGCGAGGTTTCGCACGCTTACTCGGGATAAAGACCTGAAGACTCAAAATTCGGGCGTAGCGACTAAGGGATCTTTTGGTGATGCAGATGAGACCGAGTTCTATGGTGTTCTGCAAGAAGTTCTTGAACTGCAGTACGGGACTAACAAGCACGGTGACAGGTCCGTGTACTTGTTTCGTTGCGACTGGTTCGACCTTGCGGGCAGGGGTTCGAAGATAAAAGATGATGGTTATTTTAAAAGCGTTAACACTTCTGTCCTATGGTTCAAGAATTCACCATTCATATTGGCCAGTCAAGCTGAAACATGCTTCTATTTGGAGGATACAAAGTTTGGTGATCCGTGGAAAGTGGTGCAGAAGTTCAGCCATAGACACGTGTACGACGTTCCAGAATTAGAAGATGGTAACGATGATGCATTTGTACGGAATGAAGACGCATACCAGGAGGATGAAGGTTCAGTCGACCATACATTTCATGATGTTGTCGACCTAGACGAGGAAGCAGAGGTGGAAGCAGAGGAGGATGATCATCGTGCTGATGAAGTTGTACATATTCATGATGCTCGTACAATTCGTGAACTAGAGAATGGGGAAGATAGTCCCAATGTTGACATGGATATGAGCGAAGATGAACTAGAGAATGAGGAAGATAGTCTCATATTGGAAGAGAACATACATGATGACGAGGGAAAAACTTCAGAAGAAGATAGTGATGTAGATTGATAGAAACATGTAATGCATACAACTATATGTTTTGTTCCAAACATTTGAAATGTTCTTATTTAGATGTTTACGATCTCGAACTTGTCATTGAATTATCCAGAAGGGTTTAAGAGCAAATTAATATAAGCAAAAATATGGACAGATATAAGAAAAGCCAACATGTCGGTAACATAACTTTGACAATGGTTTTAATTAATCGACACTTGACACGATTACAACCAGCAGCACGATATGACTAAATATTGTTTTAACACAAGCAAAATCGACAATCGCATAAAGAGTCTTACAACTTAATTTAAACCTAAAGGGGCTGCATAGTTGGACACACGGGCACCATGAATCACTGACTAGCTACTCCAGATCGATTTCAGGCACATGGGTAGCAAACAAGTAAACCCCTGCATTTCCCAGGTAAAGCAAGAACAACATCTTGTCACCCATCTCAAGGTGCTTTTCCTTGTCCATGAACTCCTTCCACCCACTGACGCAGAGACGACCATCGTCGGAAGAAATTGCGTAGGACGCATGCACCAAAGTACTGGGATGGCAAACAATACTGATTGCACCATATTGTTCCATATCTTTAGGAACCAAACGGCTAGGGATTTTCTGTTCCAACAGTAGAGACATAGTTTAGTTAACACTTGTACGTAATGTAGGTCGCAAAGTTAATGAAATGATATGATCTACTGCTTACCACGTGTTTGTTGTAATTTTCGCTGTTTGTCCAATTCAGAGTATGCAACATTGGGACAACTAGTGCTCCTTGATCATAATCTCCAGCATTGTGGTACTCAACAAGGTAGTCCAAGTTGTCCACCTGAAGAATGACGGTATGCATCATCCTCCAATTTATCATTGTTCCATCAGTAGTACTGAGCGAGTCAACAATGTCACGCTTCGTACGGGACAACTGGTAGTAAGCTGCATAATTAAAATAACTAACATAAGATGGAATAATTAATATGATCAATCATTCTGTCCAAAGGTGGAAAATTACCTGGATGGATTAGTGGTTCAGTTCCAGTTATTACAAGAGTATCCTGACCAGATGAGTTAATTCTGAAAATTAACTCCATGCCAACCTTAAAATTGTACACTCTAGCAAATTCGTTCCAAAATCTTCCGTTGATATAGGTTCTGCCAGCTCTGTTGGTAACATTAACAACAAATGCATGGCCATCTTTGGTTCTAAGTGCAGCTTCAAAAGTTGTCCTGTCGGAGGTCTGGACACCATACTTCTGAAGGAAATACGGTCTATAGTAGCAAGGGATGACCTAAATTCAGTAGAGTTAATACAAAAGTAAGTTAACTATTCTCAGATCTCATTAATATATAGGGGAGGTACATTGTTGCGCAAGTAATACATCGTATGTATCTAGGACTTCTATCAGCACATATCTGAACTTCTATCGGTATAGGACTGAACTACCGATACCTCTATCTCTAACAGCTACAACTATCGTAAAACTCATATGAACGTAAAAGTTATCACAACTATCCTAAAACTCAACCATAAATAAGCGGTTAATACATATGGTGAACAACAATTATTACACACATCTGAATAATAGTACTAAACTAGCAATAACTACTAGGATCACGTGTTAAACTTTGATGTGGCGGTGAATTAATAAAACATCTGAATGAATTTTAAACTTATAAGTGCATGTACCGTCTTCTCCTCAAAACCCTCTTGTAGTGTTTGCACGAAAAAACCTAACGCGATTCCCCCTCCGCCGCACATCCCCTTCTTGTCAAAGCAAACTGGACACTGCAAAAAATATGAAGAAAGATTACAAATCGGAAACAACGATCGATCGCGAGACGTACATTTTATTTACTTACTCCACTAGTAGGCGCCATCCTTGGTCTCGACGCGGAGCGAGAGTCTTACGCCGGCGAGAGACGTGGCGAGCTGTGGCGGCGAGAGACGTGGCGAGATCTGGCGGCGGCTGAAGGAGGTCGTGATATGATGGCCAGTTATATCGTGGAGTAATTTCGGTAGGTCAAGAGGAGGGAAAATGGGCGGTGCTGGGTTTTGACGTGACAACACGATCGAATGCGCAGGCCCCACTGGTCAGTTGGACTGCACGTCAGAAGTCAAGACCCGCGTCAATATTCTCGTCGTCTACGCGTCTCAATATTCGCACGGAGTAATTAATGGGGATGATATTTATCCCCTTCCCCCTCCCCTACCGTCTCAATATTCGCACCGCATCCTGGTTTCCCCACTTCTCGTCGTCTCCGCTCCCTCAGTCTCTTCGTCTCCCGCCGCCGCGTCGCCATGGACATGGATGAGCAGGAAGTGTACTACTGGTCCAGCACGCGCGCAGTCCATCCACGACGGACCGGAACTGGGTCTACACCAACGACCCCTGCAAAGTGCGCCGCGTCCTCGACATGTACACGGAGTGGCTCAAGGAGGACGAGCACAAGTTCGTGGGCCTCGACTTCGAGTACACCAACCATCGAGCCGAGGACGAGAAGAAGATCGCCGTGGTTCAACTCTCCATGCGTCGACATGTGCTGGTGTTCCACTACGCAGCGTAAGAACTAATCCCCTTTTTGAATCTTTCGATTGGGGTTTTTTAGTTTCCGCCGTTGTGTCTCTCTTCGACTCTCGTTAGACATTGTTCCCGAAAATCAGTACATTCCCGATCTAAATCTGCTAGACATTGTTCCCGAATATCAGTACATTCCCGATCTAAATCTGCTAGACATTGTTCCCGATTTATTAATTTGTTTCATCTTCGTCTCCTCTGTAGGTTCTTGCATATTTGTAACTGAAATAAATGCAGTGCAACGAGATTTATTTGGTTCGTAGATAGGTAGTAGTAAGTATGCTTGATCGACACCCAGTTCTGCATCTGATCTTTCCAAATATGTAGTTTATCATTGCAGGACATAGCGAAGCTACTTAGTTTACTTGATTCGTCATTTGATTGACTAGTTCATATGCTCGATCTGTGACTCCTTTTTACTTTACTTGATCCCTAATTTGTTTCCTAGTTCATATGCTCGATCTGTGACTAGTACATTACTTTGTTTACTGCAGTGCTGCCCGGTGGGACGCTCCGGCTATCTGCGATTTCTTTCGAGAAGGAATTACGTTTGCGAGTGTTGACATCCGTGGTGACAAGAGAGTTCTGTGGAGGACATGGCACATGCAGATTCCTCGTGAGTACTACGTCGATCTCCAGGACGAGTACTTCAAGTACACTGGTCATGTGAGGGCTGGCATGGGTACCATGGCACAAAGACTCATTGATTCATCGTACGGTGATATGAAGAAGAAGTTCCACCACCATCGACACAGACTGTGGGGGGACTTCCCACTTCCAAAGATGAACATCGACTATGCAGCCATTGATGCTTGGGTCTCCTACGAGCTCTACCGCAAGATCGTGGTCGACAGAGTCCTTGATGCTGCATGACCCCCTGATCTTTTGGTTTGGTCTCCCTCCTGCGTGAGGTGCTTTTGGCTAGTAGTCAGTTCTTTTGAAACTGTAGATGCTAGTTGTTTATATGTATGCATGGTCTGCAACCCAGCACTGGTTTCTACTATATATAAGTAAATATTTTGCCATGATATGTCAACAATTGTCCTGTGAGGTTTCAATTTTATGTTGTGTACCTCCTAGTACTTCAAAGTGCTAGTAAACTAAATGTTCAGAGCAGGAGAGTTCTTCAAAATCAAAACATACCAGACGTAAAAATCAGCAAAAATTGTGATTCAAATTTTCTTTATGACTTTTACTCATTTTCTGAAATTTTTCATCGACAAAATCTCAAAGTGGTGAACAATAACATAAAATGGTGGCCCCATGGTGGAGATGTGTCGAAAGAGGGGTTTTCGGACGAAAAGAGGGGGGAATGGCCAAAAAATGACCAAACCACCATGGAATGGGGCATGATTTGGCACCCTTGTGCAAATTGTGATATGACACCTTGGTTGCTATGGGTTTTGATTTTTTGGAGTTGGTGGCATGGTGGCCCCATGGTGGAGATGTGTCGAAAGAGGGGTTTTCGGACGAAAAGAGGGGGAATGGCCAAAAAATGACCAAACCACCATGGATTGGGGCATGATTTGGCACACTTGTGCACATTGTGATATGACACCTTGGTTTCTATGGATTTTGATTTTTGGAGTTGGTGGCATGGTGGCCCCATGGTGGAGATGTGTCGAAAGAGGGGTTTTCGGACGAAAAGAGGGGAAATGGCCAAAAACCAAACCACCATGGATTGGGGCAAGATTTGGCACCCTTGTGCACATTGTGATATGACACCTTGGTTGCTATGGGTTTTGATTTTTTGTAGTTGGTGGCATGGTGGCCCCATGGTGGAGATGTGTCGAAAGAGGGGTTTCGGACAAAAAGATGTGGGAATGGCCAAAAACTGACAAAACCACCATGTATTGGGGCAAGATTTGGGACCCTTGTGCACATTGTGATATCACACATTGGTTTCTATGGGTTTTTCTTTTTTGGAGTTGGTGGCATGGTGTCCCCATGGTGGAGATGTGTCGAAAGAGGGGTTTTCGGACGAAAAGAGGGGGGAATGGTGACCAAACCACCATGGATTGGGGCAAGATTTGGCACCCTTGTGCACATTGTGATATGACACCTTGGTTGCTATGGTTTTTGCTTTTTTGGAGTTGGTGGCATGGTGTCCCCATGGTGGAGATGTGTCGAAAGAGGGGTTTCGGACGAAAAGAGGGGGAATGGGCAAAAACTGACCAAACCACCATGGATTGGGGCAAGATTTGGCACCCTTGTGCACATTGTGATATGACACCTTGTTTGCTATGGGTTTTGATTTTTGGAGTTGGTGGCATGGTGGCCCCATGGTGGAGATGTGTCGAAAGAGGGGTTTTCGGACGAAAAGAGGGGGAAATGGCCAAAAACTGACCAAACCACCATGGATTGGGGCAAGATTTGGCACCCTTGTGCACATTGTGATATGAAACCTTGGTTTATATGGGTTTTGATTTTTTGGAGATGGTGGCATGGTGGCCCCATGGTGGAGATGTGTCGAAAGAGGGGTTTCGGACGAAAAGAGGGGGGAATGGCCAAAAACTGACCAAACCATGGATTGGGGCAAGATTTGGCACCCTTGTGCACATTGTGATATGACACCTTGGTTTCTATGGGTTTTGATTTTTTTTAGATGGTGGCATGGTGGCCCCATGGTGGAGATGTGTCGAAAGAGGGGTTTTCGGACGAAGAGGGGGGAATGGCCAAAAGCTGACCAAACCACCCTGGATTGGGGCATGATTTGGCAACCTTGTGCACATTGTGATATGAAACCTTGGTTTCTATGGGTTTTGATTTTTTGGAGTTGGTGGCATGGTGGCCCCATGGTGGAGATGTGTCGAAAGAGGGGTTTTCGGACGAAAAGGGGGGGAATGGCCAAAAAAATGACCAAACCACCATGGATTGGGGCATGATTTGGCACCCTTGTGCACATTGTGATATGAAACCTTGGTTGCTATGGGTTTTGCTTTTTTGGAGTTGGTGGCATGGTGTCCCCATGGTGGAGATGTGTCGAAAGAGGGGTTTTCGGACGAAAAGAGGGGGGAATGGGCAAAAACTGACCAAACCACCATGGATTGGGGCAAGATTTGGCACCCTTGTGCACATTGTGATATGACACCTTGGTTTCTATGGGTTTTGATTTTTTGAGTTGGTGGCATGGTGGCCCCATGGTGGAGATGTGTCGAAAGAGGGGTTTCGGACGAAAAGAGGGGGAAATGGCCAAAAACTGACCAAACCACCATGGATTGGGGCAAGATTTGGCACCCTTGTGCACATTGTGATATGAAACCTTGGTTTCTATGGGTTTTGATTTTTTGGAGATGGTGGCATGGTGGCCCCATGGTGGAGATGTGTCGAAAGAGGGGTTTTCGGACGAAAAGAGGGGGAATGGCCAAAAACTGACCAAACCACCATGGATTGGGGCAAGATTTGGCACCCTTGTGCACATTGTGATATGACACCTTGGTTTCTATGGGTTTTGATTTTTTGAGATGGTGGCATGGTGGCCCCATGGTGGAGATGTGTCGAAAGAGGGGTTTTCGGACGAAAAGAGGGGGAATGGCCAAAATGACCAAACCACCATGGATTGGGGCATGATTTGGCACCCTTGTGCACATTGTGATATGACACCTTGGTTGCTATGGGTTTTGATTTTGGAGTTGGTGGCATGGTGGCCCCATGGTGGAGATGTGTCGAAAGAGGGGTTTTCGGACGAAAAGAGAATGGCCAAAAAAATGACCAAACCACCATGGATTGGGGAATGATTTGGCACCCTTGTGCACATTGTGATATGAAACCTTGGTTGCTATGGGTTTTGATTTTTGGAGTTGGTGGCATGGTGGCCCCATGGTGGAGATGTGTCGAAAGAGGGGGTTTCGGACGAAAAGAGGGGGAATGGGCAAAAACTGACCAAACCACCATGGAATGGGGCAAGATTTGGCACCCTTGTGAACATTGTGATATGACACCTTGGTTGCTATGGGTTTTGCTTTTTTGGAGTTGGTGGCATGGTGTCCCCACGGTGGAGATGTGTCGAAAGAGGGGTTTTGGACGAAAGAGGGGGAATGGGCAAAAACTGGCCAAACCACCATGGATTGGGGCAAGATTTGGGACCCTTGTGCACATTGTGATATGACACCTTGGTTGCTATGGGTTTTGTTTTTGGAGTTGGTGGCATGGTGTCCCCATGGTGGAGATGTGTCGAAAGAGGGGTTTTCGGACGAAAAGAGGGGGGAATGGCCCATTCATGTTCCATTCATGTGTCGAAAGAGGGGTTTTCGGACGAAAGGAGGGTGCCAAATTTAGATTTTTTTCATGCGTCCCATTCATGTTCTGGTATTTTTTAATTAAAATATACATGTACAGTTCCATTTTCAGAGTAATATTTTTTCTTTCACGGCAAAAACTTGTTCCCTCCAAATTGTAGTACGACGGCTGCCAAAACGCACAAATTTTTCGTTCCCTCCACTCCTCCCGCGCACCCCACCTATCAAATATTTCGCCCTCCCTTATATACGTCGTGCCTCTCCCCCATGATTTACGAGCATCTTAACTCCCCACCCCCCGACCTCATCCTCTCGTGCTCACCCAGATCCGGTGTCTTCGCCGGACGTTCTTCCATCTCGCATCTATCTCCCCGGTGGTCGCCATGGCCGGCAGTCGTCGAAACGTCGGGGGGAAGGAAAATCGCGCACAGACGCCGAAGAAGGCGCCCAGCTCGAAGAAACCCCAAGGTAAATCTGTCGGTGATCGGCTTGTTGTTGTGTTTTTCGGATGCTACGATCGAGAGATCGGTTTTACATGTCTAGCACGTCCGTTTGACCTATATCTAGATCTTGCATATTTGATAGATCCAATCCCGACATCATACGTATAGGGTTTATCGTTTTTATTCCATAGACAATCATGCCGTGCTATACAATCTTTGCCATCCCGCTGCTGTACAATCTTTTGCATAGACAATTGTTTGCCGAAACACTTAACTGAACTTATTCCAGAAACACTTAACTGAACTAATTCCAGCCGTTGCCGAAAACAGCCTGACGAGCTACAGTGAACAACGACATTGCTTCAGACTTTTATTCTTCAGGTTCAGAGGGAAGCAGAGTTTGATCAACAACAATTGTTTGCTGTTTTCTATGGAATTGGCCCCCTCTTATGTTTTGTTCGCCGACATCATACATAGACTCTTATGTTTTCAATCATTTGCTGCTGTACAATATTTTGCAAAGACAATTATTTGCTGTTTTCTATGGAATTGGCCCCCTCTTATGTTTTGTTCACGCTCCGCTCTTCCGATTATTTCAGCGGAGACAGAAAACCCCGTCAAGCCGGCATATGAGCTTGTCAAGGAGAAACAAATGCAAGAAAATATAGTACGCATGGAAATTTTTTTCGCTGAAAGATATGGACCTGGCCACAAAATTCAGCAAGATTTCTCTGGTTTTGCACGTTCATTAGTGTATGGTGGGGTACAAATAGGAACTAGTAACAATCTAAAGGACACAGACTGCGAAGAGAAGGAGGTCGAAGAGGACCCTTCGTACGAACCGAATCCAGAAGAGATAGCTACTGCTGATGATGATCTTCATTCAGATGAGGATCAGCGCACTGTCGGCAAAACTTCAGCTCAGGTCTGTGGAACTATGTCTGAACTATGATAGGAAATACGTACATGCTAAATGTTTCCTACTAATGTAGCCTCTACTTTGCTTGCAGATAGTTGCTTCTTCTGCAATAGTTGCACAGAAGAAGCGATCCAGACCTGAAGTTGCACCATCCAACATTGCAACAAGATCAATGGCAACAACTGAACCTGAAGCTGGGTCATCTGATGAGCCGACGGCCACTGCTGGTCTGAACACTGAAGGAGCACCCTCACCTAACCAGATCATGACATCTGGAGGCAGCACCTCATCTCCTGAGGACAATCAAATTGTAAACTTTCAGCGGCAAGGTATGAAAGTTTGTAAAAACTAAACACTGTACCGCATATTTTCATATAAAAGAGAATCATTTCATATCTCTTATTTCAGAGACATTGACAACATCTGGCGGTAGTAAGAGAAAGAGAGGTGGACGCAGACCTACCATGGGCCATGGACTACATGAGTACACAAGAAGACATGGTGGCAATAAGATGCCAATTGAATTCTCTGCTGGTGTCAGGAGACCCAAGGATTATATCCAGTCAGCAAAGCTGAGCAGTGAGGTTGGTATTCACATCCGTGCCAAAATGCCGCTTGCAACACACTGGACACAGTACAAGAAAGATGAAACTCTCAGACATGTCATTCCTCATGCTATAAGTACAGTAGCGGTGAGTCCTGTACAATCTTGGTTTAACCTAATTAGTATGCTACATGATCAACTATCTAAGAATCTACTGATTAATGCATCACTATTTTGCAGGGAAAGTTTACTATGGACAAAAATGATGAGGTGGCTCAAGATGTGTGCACTGATATGCTGCAAGTTAGTATTCGGCAGTTCCGATATAGGCTTAAAAAGGAGTATTGGCCGAAAATTAAAAATCTCACATTGGAGCAAGCATATCTGAAGAAGCCAGATCATGTAGAAGAGAAAAGCTGGAAAGAACTGGTGAACAGATGGTTTGATGAGAAGTACCAGGTACATAAACGTTATTCCTTTCAATAACAGCTACTGAATTCTTACATTTCTCTGATCTAGATAAATAAAATGCATGTACTGAACATAGGGAGTGTGTGTAAAAAATGGAAAGAACAGAGAAGCTGTGAAACAGTTCCATACCACTGGATCTCGAAGCTATGTTGCTCACTGGGAACATGTAGTAAGTGTTCTGAATTTCCCAATACAGTTCATACTTCTGTCATACACAGTGTACAATGGTAATGTGCATTCTACATTTTTTCAAGCAGAAGGCTAAGCAGCAGGAAGAAGAAACCTCTCCAATTGAATTTTTTAGAATCACACACACTAACAAGGATAACATTATGAGTGCTGAAGCAAAAAGTGCATATGTAAGAAATATTTCATATTAGCACAATATAATATAATCCAGTTTTGTATGTTGTCCATGCAATGATTGTAATCTTTATGCAGGATAAAATGGTGGCAAAAAAGCGGCGCCACGCAATGAAGATGAACCTGATTTGACTGATTTGCAAATTGTTCAGCTAGTTCTGAGCGAGAAAAGCCCATCCACCACCTGCAACAGCACATTCCTACCAAGATTGGGCGTCGCAACAAGTTCCAGGAAGTCTTCTGTCTCAGCTACACGCATCCGAGAGCTACAACAAAGACTGGCAGATCAAGAGCAGAACTCCATACAGGCAGCTGAAAGGTACCACAGTGAGATGCAGGCAAGACTGCAAGAACAAGATCAAAAATTTGAAGAGATCAGGAAGAAGCAGGAGGAAGAACTTGAAGCTGTGAAGAAAGCCCAAGAAGAAAAGACTCTGGCTTATGAAAAGAGGCAGAGAGAAATGGATGCCGTGCTTAATTTGCTCTTGAGGACATCCCAGCCACCATCCATGTCTGAATCCCAGGGCAACTAATCTATTGCACCACCGTCCTACAACATTATTAATCATAGGTCTTTTAATTTCTTTGTGTTCCAATTGTAATTTTCTTATGAATCTTTCGGTCTATGAGAGACATATATACTTCTTGTGCCACCATTTATGTATGATATTTATTGTCTATTTTTTGATATTTCGCCAGTTTTTTTGTTTCCCAAATTTCGCAAATAATTCAAATGCTCTCAAATTTTGTCAAATTCAAAAGGTGACGGAAAATGTCACAACGTCACTATTAAATGAAACCACGTGGCACCAATTTCTGGTCCCACTTGTCAGAATTTGTGGGTCCCACCAGTCAGCATTATTGGGACCCATATGTCGGCAACAACCTGGTCCCACTTGTCTGAATTTTGTGGATCCCACCGGTCAGAATATTGTGGGTCCAGCTTGTCATAATATTTTGTGGGTCCCACCAGTCAGCACCATGCCGGTCCCACATGACAGATATCCATGTCAGCGCCGTCGGACCCATGTTGTCAGAAGCCAAATGGGACCCACATGTAAGGCCACGTATGCTTTTTTTGGACCAATCAGAAACTTCCCAAGATTTAGATATTGACGAAAGTTGCAATTTTTCGTGACAAACCTGTCTGTCAACAATCAACCTTCGATGTTGACGAATTTGCAGGTCGTCACCATCAAACATTTGACGTTGACGAAAAAATGCATACCGTCACCCCCGATATTTTATGACGGAGCTTCCTTGACGAACCCCATGACGATCAAATTTCGTCACCGCGAAGTAATCCTTGACGAAAATTGGCCTTCACATGACGAAAGTGATTTGTCAAAAAAAAGGTTTTCCTTTGTAGTGGTGCCCTCATAGATATACCTATAAGGGCACATTTCCAATGTGCCTTAATAGGTATAGCTATGAGGGCACAAATCCATGTGCCATAAATAATTTTCAGGGCATATATTCTATGTGCCCTCATAGGTATACCTATAAGGGCACAAATCCATGTGCCCCTAATACATATGAGGGCACATAGTGTTGGGCCTCCAAGAGCAGAGGTTTGTAGAACAGCAACAAGTTTCCCTTAAGTGAATCACCCAAGGTTTATCGAACTCAGGGAGGTAGAGGTCAAAGATATTCCTCTCAAGCAACCCTCCAATTAAGATACAAGAAGTCTCTTGTGTCCCCAACACACCTAATACACTTGTCAGATGTATAGGTGCACTAGTTCGGCGAAGAGATAGTGAAATACAAGTAATATGGATGATTGTAAGTAACAATTGCAATCTGAAATAAAAATGGCAGCAAGCAAACATGTAGAACTTGTTGGAAACGGTGTTTCAATGCTTAGAAACAAGGCCTAGGGATCATACTTTCACTAGTGGACACTCTCAACAATGATCACATGATAAATAAATAACTTCTCCTCACTTGTGCTACGAACACTCTCTTGTTGGATAACAAACACCATTCATTGTGTAGGGCTACAAGAGCACCCTCAAGCCGGAGTAAACAAGCTCCACAACATTCGGAGTTCATATTAAAGTAACCTCTAGAGTGCATAATAGACCGTTGCAATTTAGACCGAGTACTAACATAGCATACACACTGTCAACAATAGCTATGAAAGGGGGAATAGATCGCATCAATACTATCATAGTAATAGTTAACTTCATAATCTACAAGAGATTACAATCATAACCTACGCCAAGTACTACATGATGCACACACTGTAAACATTACATCATGGAGGAGGAATAGACTACTTTAATAACATCACTAGAGTAGCACATAGATTAATAGTGATACAAAGCTCATGATCACATAAAGATCACACCATGGGAGAGAGAGATGAACCACATAGCTACCGGTAGAGCCCTCAGCCTCGGGGGAGAACTACTCCCTCCTCATCATGGGAGACAGCAGCGGCGATGAAGATGGCGGTGGTGTCGATGGAGATGGATTCGGGGCAATTCCCGTCCGCGGCGTGCGAGCAGAGACTCTGTCCCCGAAACGGAGTTTCGCGATGGCGCCGGCGTCCCTGGAGTCTTTCTCGAGTTTCGTCAATTGTTATAGGGTTTTCACGTCACGAGATATTATATAGGCGAATAGGCGGCGCAAGGGGTGCACTGGGGGCCACCCCATAGGCGGCACGCCCCCTCCCCGCCCCCTCTGGGCCGCCCCCTCCCGGGCCGCGCGATGTGGTGTGGGGGCCCTAGGCCTCCTCTCCGGGTCCCCTTCGGTGTTCTAGTCCGTCTCGGTGAAATAAGATGTTTGGCTTTTGTTTCGTCGAATTCCGAGAATATTGCCCGAACAGCCTTTCTGAACCAAAAACAGCAGAAAACAGGAACTGGCACTTCGGCATCTTGTTAATAGGTTAGTTCGGAAAATGCATAAAATCATTATAAAGTGTGAGCAAAACATGTAGGTATTGTCATAAAACTAGCATGGAACATCAGAAATTATAGATACATTGGAGACGTATCAAGCATCCCCAAGCTTAGTTCCTACTCGCCCTCGAGTAGGTAAACGATAACAAGGATAATTTCTGAAGTGACATGCTACTATCATAATCTTGATCAATACTATTGTAAAGCATATGAGATGAATGAAGTGATTCGAAGAAATGGTAAAGACAATGACTAAACAACTGAATCATATAGCAAAGACTTTTCATGAATAGTACTTTCAAGACAAGTATCAAAAAGACTTGCATAAGAGTTAACTCATAAAGAAATAGATTCTTAATAAGAGGCTTTGAAGCAACACAAAAGAAGATTTAAGTTTTAGCAATTGCTTTCAACTTGTAACATGTATATCTCATGGATAGTTGTCAACATAAAGTAACATAACAAGTGCAATAAGTAAACATGTAAGAATCAATGCACACAGTTAACACAAGTGTTTGCTTGTAGGATAGAAAGAAGTAGGTAAACTGACTCAACATAAAGTAAAAGAAAGACCCTTCGCGGAGGGAAGCATGGATTACTCATGTGCTAGAGCTTTTTATTTTGAAAACATAGAAACAATTTTGTCAACGGTAGTAATAATTCATATGTGTTATGCATAAAACTTCCTACAAGTTGCAAGCCTCATGCATCGAATACCAATAGTGTTCGCACCTTGTCCTAATTAGCTCGGATTTCCATGGATTATCATTGCATAACATATGTTTCAACCAAGTGTCACAAAGGGGTACCTCTATGCCGGTACAAAGGTCCAAGGAGATAAATCGCATTTGATTTCTCGTTTTTGATAGATCTCAACTAAGGACATCCATACCGGGACAACATAGAAAACTGATAATGGACTCCTCTTTAATGCATAAGCATTCAACAACGATAATATTCTCATAAGAGATTGAGGATTAATGTCCAAACTGAAAACTTCCACCATGATACATGGCTTTGGTTGGCGGCCCAATGTTCTTCTCTAACAATATGCATACTCAAACCATTTAATCATGATAAATTACCCTTACTTCAGACAAGACGAACATGCATAGCAACTCACATGATATTCAACAAATGTGTAAAAAGTTGATGGCGTCCCCAGAAACATGGTTACCGCTCAACAAGCAACTTATAAGAACTAAGATACATAGCAACATATTCATCACCACAATAGTTTTTAAGTTATTTTCCCATGAGCTATGTATTGTAAAGACAAAGGAATGAAATTTTAAAGGTAGCACGCAAGCAATTTACTTTGGAATGGCACAAAAATACCACATATAGGTAGTTACGGTGGACACAAATGGCATAGGTTTTGGCTAGCAAGGTTGTTTGAAGCAAACACAAGTATGAACAGGTACAGCAAAACTTACACAAGAACATATTGCAAGCATTATAAGACTCTACACTGTCTTCCTTGTTGTTCAAACACTTTTACCAGAAAATATCTAGACCTTAGAGAGATCAATCATGCAAACCAAATTTCAACAAGCTCTATGGTAGTTCTCCACTAATAGATTTAAACTACATGATGCAAGAGCTTAAACATGATCTATGAGAGCTCAAAACAATTGCCAAGTATCAAATTATTCAAGACCATATACAATTACCACATGAAGCATTTTCTGTTTCCAACCAAATAGCAATCAACGAAGCGGTTTTCAACTTCGCCATGAACATTAAAGTAAAGCTAAGAACACCAGTGTTCAATATGAAAAAGCGGAGCGTGTCTCTCTCCAACACAAGCATGGTAGGATCCGATTTATTCAGAGAATGAAAATAACAAAACGAAAATAAAAGCACACAGACGCTCCAAGTAAAGCACATATGAT
The DNA here is from genome assembly GCA_030979885.1 of Lolium multiflorum. Taxonomy (NCBI): domain Eukaryota; kingdom Viridiplantae; phylum Streptophyta; class Magnoliopsida; order Poales; family Poaceae; genus Lolium; species Lolium multiflorum. Next base: position 119,388,839 of record CM061749.1, on the reverse strand, counting down.
GTGACGGAATAAAAATATAGTTTCACTAGAGGTGACCTGATAAGTTTGTTGATGAAGAAGGGGATGCCTTGGGCATCCCCAAGCTTAGACGCTTGAGTCTTCTTGAAATGTGCAGGGATGAACCACGGGGCATCCCCAAGCTTATACTTTTCACTCTTCTTGATCATATTATATCATCCTCCTCTCTTGACCCTTGAAAACTTCCTCCACACCAAACTTCAAGCAAATTCATTAGAGGGTTAGTGCATAATAAAAATTCACATGTTCAGAGGGACACAATCATTCTTAACACTTCTGGACATTACCCAAGGCTACTGAGAGTTAATGGAACAAAGAAATCCACTTAACATAGCAAAAGAGGCAATGTGAAATAAAAAGGCAGAATCTGTCCAGAACAATCCGTAAAGACGAATTTTTCTGAGGCACTTAACTTGCTCATATGGAAAAACTCAAAACTAATGAAAGTTGCGTACATATCTGAGGATCACGCATGAAATTTTTCAGATTTTTTGATTCTTCTACAGAGAGAAAAGGCGAATTCGTGACAGATAAGAAATCTGTTTCTGCGCAGAAATCCAAATCTAGTATCAACCTTCTATTAGAGACTTTACTTGGCACAAAAACGAAATAAAAATGATAAGGAGAGGTTGCTACAGTAGTGACAACTTCCAAGACACAACAAAACAGTAGCAAAATAAAAACATGGGTTATATCCAAGAAGTGCTTTCTTTATAGCCATTAAGATGGGCTCAGTAATTTTAATGATGCTCTCATGAAAATAGAAAATGAAGCAAAAGGAGCATCAAGAAGCAAATTCAAAACACATTTAAGCCTAACCCACTTCCGATGAAAAGGAAATAAATAAGTCATGTAAGCATAATGCAACAAGCATAGGAAGGCAACACAAGCGCAACTTCAATATTCTCAACATAAAGAGGAAACTTAATATTATTAAGATGCATATAACCATGTTTCCCTCTCTCATAATAACTTTCAGTAGCTTCATGAACAAACTCAACAATATAACTATCACATAAAGCATTCTTATCCACATGCATAAAATTATTACTCTCCACATAAGCATAGTCATTACTATTAATTGTAGTGGGAGCAAATTCAATAAAATAGCTATCATTATTATTCTCATCACAATAATCATCATATATAGGAGGCATATTGTAATCATAATTAATTTTCTCCTCAATAGTAGGTGGGCTGAAAATATCATATTCATCATTGTAAACATCATATATAAGAGGCATATCATAATCAACATAAACTTTCTCCTCCATAGTAGGTGGCACCAAAATACCACTATCATTATAATCATCATAAATGGGAGGCAAAGTATCATCAAAGTAAATTTTCTCCCTCCATGCTTGGGGGACTAAAGAGATCATTTTCATCAAAACCGACCTCCCCAAGCTTATATTCTTCCATAGCATTAGCAATAATAGTGTTCAAAGAGTTCATGCTAATAACATTGCTACAATTATTTTGCAAACAAAGTTCCATGGGTTTTTTAATTTTCTCTTCAAACACATCATGTCCTAATTCAAGATAAAGTTCATAAAGATCTCTAATTTTTTTGTTGTTTTCCATTAAGCCTAACTAGTGAAAATAAAAACAAGAGACAAAAAGATAAAATTGCAGAATCTAAAGGAGATAGCTTCGAGCACTCACACACCGGCAACAATGCTAGGAAATAGCTTAGTAGTCGGAGGATGTGAATACCTTTTACCTTACCTCCCCGGCAACGGCGCCAGAAAATAGCTTGATGTCTACGCACGCTTCTATTCCTGTAGACAGTGTTGGGCCTCCAAGAGCAGAGGTTTGTACAACAGAAGCAAGTTTCCCTTAAGTGAATCACCCAAGGTTTATCGAACTCAGGGAGGTAGAGGTAAAGATATTCCTCTCAAGCAACCCTACAATTAAGATACAAGAAGTCTCTTGTGTCCCCAACACACCTAATACACTTGTCAGATGTATAGGTGCACTAGTTCGGCGAAGAGGTAGTGAAATACAAGTAATATGGATGATTGTAAGTAACAATTGCAATCTGAAATAAAAATGGCAGCAAGCAAACATGTAACAGAACTTGTTGGAAACGGTGTTTCAATGCTTAGAAACAAGTCCTAGGGATCATACTTTCACTAGTGGACACTCTCAACAATGATCACATGATAAATAAATAACTTCTCCTCACTTGTGCTACGAACACTCTCTTGTTGGATAACAAACACCATTCATTGTGTAGGGCTACAAGAGCACCCTCAAGCCGGAGTAAACAAGCTCCACAACATTCGGAGTTCATATTAAAGTAACCTCTAGAGTGCATAATAGACCGTTGCAATTTAGACCGAGTACTAACATAGCATACACACTGTCAACAATAGCTATGAAAGGGGGAATAGATCATCAATACTATCGTAGTAATAGTTAACTTCATAATCTAAGAGATTACAATCATAACCTACGCCAAGTACTACATGATGCACACACTGTCAACATTACATCATGGAGGAGGAATAGACTACTTTAATAACATCACTAGAGTAGCACATAGATTAATAGTGATACAAAGCTCATGATCACATAAAGTTCACACCATGGGAGAGAGATGAACCACATAGCTACCGTAGAGCCCTCAGCCGGGGAGAACTACTCCCTCCTCATCATGGGAGACAGCAGCGGCGATGAAGATGGCGGTGGTGTCGATGGAGATGGATTCTGGGGGCAATTCCCCGTCCCAGCGGCGTGCCGGAACAGAGACTTATGTCCCCCGAAACGGAGTTTCGCGATGGCGGCGGCGTCCCTGGAGTCTTTCTGGAGTTTCGTCAATTGTTATAGTGTCGTCGTGGTGAACAGACAGATGCGATGGGATGGCTTAAGTTGGGGCCGAGTTGGACGTTAGAGGATTCGGGGGAGGGTTTTGGATCAGGTAGGATGAACTTCCGAGTGCTTTCCTCAAGAACTTGGCCAAGGCCAGTGGTAGAAGAAGAGAGACACAAGGATGAACTCCGTTCTAGATCTTCTCTATTCCATGAACAAGGTTACATGTGGTATTGTACATGAACCTCTCGTGCCCGCGATGGGGGTGTGCCCCCTCTCCTTATATAGGGGAGAGGGTGGCTTACATGGGAAGGAACCCTAATAAACCCTAATGGCATCTTTGAACAGACAAACTACTTTACAAAGCTATTTTAATCATAGATGACGCCGGTATCTTCTTTAATCAGGGAGGCTGATGTCCTCTGGTTGCTTTAGGCGTCACCTTCGTCTTTTTCGTCATGGCTTCGTTTAAAGTTGCTTTGCTTAGCTCATCCTTGTCTTCTAGCTCCCGAGAGAATCTTTGACCAGCTTTGCGTATACCGGTAGTCCGGTATCTTCTTAGCTTATTCCGGCATACCCCTCTTTGGGCATACTGGTATATGTTTCCTTAGCCAAACGCTTCACAGTCCGGATTAAACTGTAAACCGGTATCTTGGTATGCCAAACCATTCGGTTTGGCCTGCCTTTGGCATACCGGGGGTCATCCCCCAACATATAGGGTTTTCACGTCCGAGAGATTATATAGGCGGCGGCTCCTAGGAGGTTGCCCACCCCAGGGCGGCGCGCCCTCCTAGGCCGCTTGATACGTCTCAAACGTATCTATAATTTCTTATGTTCCATGCTACTTTTATGACAATACTTGAATGTTTTATACACACTTTACATCATTATTATACATTTTCCGGCACTAACCTATTAACAAGATGTCGAAGTGCCAGTTTTCCTGCTGTTTTTGGTTTCAGAAATCCTACAAAGGAAATATTCTCGGAATTGGACGAAATCAACGCCCAGGGTCTTATTTTTCCACGAAGCTTCCAGAAGACCGAGGGAGAAACGAAGTGGGGCCACGGGGCGCCGCCACACTAGGCGGCGCGGCCTAGGGGGCCCGCGCGGCCCTAGCGTGTGGGGCCCCGTGACTCCTCCGACTCCGCCCTTCGCCTACTTAAAGCCTTCGTCGCGAAACCCTCATGAGAGCCACAATACGGAAAACCTTCCAGAGCCGCTGCCGCCGCCAATCCCATCTCGGGGGATTCAGGAGATCGCCTCCGGCACCCTGCCGGAGAGGGAATCATCACCGGAGGGCTCTACATCATCATGCCCGCCTCCGGATTGATGCGTGAGTAGTTCATCCTTGGACTATGGGTCCATAGCAGTAGCTAGATGGTTGTCTTCTCCGCTTGTGCTATAATTGCTTAGATCTTGTGAGCTGCCTAACATGATCAAGATCATCTATTTTTAATGCTACATGTTGTGTTTGGTGGGATCCGATGAATCTAGAATATTATGTCAAGTTGATTATCAATCTATCATATATGTGTTGTTTATGTTCTTGCATGCTTATGGCCATTCCGGATCCGTGCGGCGACCCGGTGGCTCTTTATTTTCACGCGTGTATCTTCGCGCCACGTGGCGGCCCACGAGGCGAACCGCCGCGGCCCGACGGTTTTCGGCCCACTTCCTCTTCTCTCTATATAAAGGGGTGCGGTTCCTCTTCATCCCCTTCTTCGCATTTGCCCCCATTTCCAGAGCACTTCGAGCCCTTCACCCTTTGTTTCCTCGCCGCCGCCGGTCACCGCCAAAGTGCTGCTCCCGACGAGCTTGCGCCGTCGCTCCCGCTGCGCCGAAGCTTTTCACCGCATGGAGTTCCTGCTGCGTTCCTTCTCCGTTGCTGCTTTGAGCTTCCTCCGGCGGACTTCGCCCTTCTCCATCGCCGGCCTTCGCCGACGTCCACGGGCTCGCCATTTCTCCAGTGAACTTCTCCCTCGCGTCCCCCGCAGCCTCAGGTGAGACCCAATGCTCGTTTGCTCTCTTTTTCTCGTTTTCCAGATCTCGGGTTGGTAGAATATTTATTCTTTCTTTTCTTCTGCTTTTTCTCTTATTCGTAGATCTTCGCGCAAGGGTAGATCTTGGGAAATCAGTTTTTGGGTAGGATCCGGCATCCTGTAGGCCCGTATGTCTAGCGGGGACCATCTTTCTGAATCTTCCTCCAGTAGCCACGGAAGTCAAGCTTCCGGCGAGCTCTCGGCTGAGCGTATCCGGATGGAAACTGATACCGGAACAAGTCAAGATGCCGGCAGTTCTAGCCAGGCTTCCGGAGTAGATCTTTCCGGCGTCACTCGCGGGGCATGGAAGGGTTCCGACGTGACCCATCACGAGATTGACTGGCTCTACCGGTCCAGAAGGATACCAGAAGGAGTATCCTGCCGGCTTCCGGGCGACGAGATCGAACCGGATCTTAAATATGGTGAGTTCGTCGTTTTTCTCGCCCACTTCGAGCGCGGCTTCGGCCTTCCTGCCTCAGATTTCTTTCGCCGATTCCTTGATTTCTACAAACTTCAACCTCACCATCTTCCTGGCAATGCCATCTTCTACCTCTCTTGCTACGCAACTTTCATGGAGGCCTACATGTGTCTCCGCCCCACTCGCGAGACTTTTGCTCGTTTCTTTTCCCTTCGGATTAACTCCGTTCAGGGCAAAGAGATTCCCAAGCCTAAACCCCCCGTTCAATGCGGGTCTTGTATCATCGGCTCCCGCCAGGGGAGCCCCTTCTTTAAGTTTGCCGGTCTCGACTCATGCCGGGCGTGGGAAAGGACCTTTTTCTACGTGAAGAACACCGGCGCCGCAGATCTTATCAATCTGCCGGCTTTCAATCCGGGAGTGCCCACGAAGGCCAACTGGAGCTACAACCCGAAGGACTCTCATATAGAAACCAACCGGATTGTACGCTTCATGAAGCAACTTATGAAGGACACTGCCATCTGTTCGGATGACATTGTTCGGACGTTTATCTCGCGCCGGGTGCTTCCCCTCAAGCGCCGGGCTCATAAAATGAGCGAAATGTACGGCCCTGGCGATCCTACCAAGATCACCGGCCTCCCTCTCAGCAAAGAGGACGTAGTCCTTAAGGCTAGGCACATCTGCCAAAGCGCCATGCCGCTGGATTGGGAGTGGGGCCTTCTGCCTCTCAGCTCCCTCAACCCTCCAACTGACGAAGTAAGAGATTAGGCAATCCGGGTTGTTTTCCGGTAGCTTTTCGATGTATTACTAACTGTCTTTCTCTTCCTTTTTAGGCCAAGCAGCGCTTCCCTCTGGACAAGGTGGACTGATACGTCTCAAACGTATCTATAATTTCTTATGTTCCATGCTACTTTTATGACAATACTTGAATGTTTTATACATACTTTACAGCATTATTATACATTTTCAGGCACTAACCTATTAACAAGATGCCAAAGCGCAGTTCTTGTTTCTGCTGTTTTTGGTTTCGAAATCCTAGTAAGGAAATATTCTCGGAATTGGACGAAATCAACGCCCGGTCCTATTTTTCCACGAAGCTTCCGAAGACCGGAGGGATAATGAGGTGGGGCCACGAGGTGGCTAGACAACAGGCGGCGCGGCCCGGTCCCGGCCGCGCGGCCGTGGTCCGGCCCTCGCGTCGCCCCCTGACCTACCCTTCCGCCTACATATAGCCTTCATCGCGAATACCCCTGTACCGAGAGCCACGATACGGAAAACCTTCCAGAGACGCCGCCGCGAATCCCATCTCGGGGGATTCAGGAGATCGCCTCCGGCACCCTGCCGAGAGAGGGGAATCATCACCGGAGGGGCTCTACATCATCATGCCCGCCTTCGGATTGATGCGTGAGTAGTTCATCCTTGGACTATGGGTCCATAGCAGTAGCTAGATGGTTGTCTTCTCCGCTTGTGCTATCATTGTATAGATCTTGTGAGCTGCCTAACATGATCAAGATCATCTATTTGTAATGCTACATGTTGTGTTTGGTGGGATCCGATGAATCTAGAATATTATGTTAAGTTGATTATCAATCTATCATATATGTGTTGTTTATGTTCTTGCATGCTCTCCGTTGCTAGTAGAGGCTCTGGCCAAGTTGATACTTGTAACTCCAAGAGGGGATAATTATGCTCGATAGTGGGTTCATGCCTCCATTGAATCTGGGACAGTGACAGAAAGTTATAAGGTTGTGGACGTGATGTTGCTACTAGGGATAAAACATTGATGCTTTGTCTAAGGATATTTGTGTTGATTACATTACACACCATACTTAATGCAATTATCTGTTGTTTACAACTTAATACTGGAGGGGTTCGGATGATAACCCGAAGGTGGATTATTTAGGCATAGATGCATGCCGGATAGCGGTCTATGTACTTTGTCGTAATGCCTGATTAAATCACATAGTAATCATCGTTGATATGTATTGAATCTTGATTTGTCAATTGCCCACCTGTAATTTGTTCACCCAGCATGTTAGTTATCTTATTGGAGAGACACCACTAGTGAACTGTGGACCCCGGTCCATTCTTTTACATCTGAATACATTCTACTACAATTATTGTTCTTTACTGTTGTTCTTTGCAAACAAACACCATCTTCCACTCGATACGCTTAATCCTTTGTTTTCAGCAAGCCGGTGAGATTGACAACCTCACTGTTACGTTGGGGCAAAGTATCTTGATTGTGTTGTGCAGGTTCCACGTTGGCGCCGGTTTCACCGGTGTTGCGCCGCACTACATTCCTCCACCAACAACCTTCATGTGCTTCTTGGCTCCTCTTGGTTCGATAACCTTGGTTTCTTACTGAGGGAAAACTTACTGTTGTGCGCATCACACCTTCCTCTTGGGGTTCCCAACGGACGTGTCGACTACACGCCAGCAAGACTTTTTCTGGCGCCGTTGCCGGGGAACTGAAGAAAAGTTACACCACAGAGAATTGCCTCCCACGGCAACAGACTTTTCTGGCGCCGTTGGGATCAAGACACGCCGCAAGGGGAGTCTCCACTTCCAATCTCTTTACTTTGTTTTTGTCTTGCTTTCCTTTATTTTATTTACTGTCTTGTTTGCTTTATATCTAAAAACACAAAAAATTAGTTACTTTACTTACTGTCTTGTTTACTAGCTCTATATCAAAACACACAAAAATTAGTTACTTGTCTTTATTCTATTTGCTTAGTTTACTTTATTACTGCTATAATGAGTAATCCTGAAGTTGAAGTTCGTTCTTCTAAGCAACAAGGTGGAGAAAGTTTTAAAGATGCTTGGTACAGAATTAGTAATGCTCATCATAGGTGCATTAAGAAACACTCCACTATTATCCTTCTTAGGAATTTTTATGTTGGCTTATCTAGTTGGAATAGGTATGTTCTTGATACTCTTTCGGGAGGTAATTTCCTAGGTACTCCCGCTTTAGAAGCTAGTTGCATCATTGAGAGTCTAGTTGGAATACCACCTGTTAATGAAGTTAAAATTGAAATCTCTCTTGAGGATGTTATGAAAAAATTGGAAACCATAGAGAAAAAATTTCCAAGTGTTGAAACCAAATTGGAAATGTTACTTGATAAAACTGATGAACTTGATAAATCCTTAGGAGGAATTGATGAAATAATTAGTGTCCTAGGAACTTGTGTTGTCCATGATAATCAAATCAATAGGATTGGTGAACTTGAAAAAGCAATGGGAACCTTGGGTTCAACTTTTTCTTCTCTTAAGTATAAGGAGAAAGCTTATGTGGGAAAAGAGCAAAAATTCATGTATGCCTCTAAGGTGCCTAAACCAAAGAATTATTATAGGCCTAAAATTGATAAAACCCCTAGCACCACCATAGAAAATTTAGATAATGGAGCATCTAAGGTACCCTCTGCAATAAGTTGTGTTTGTAAGAAAAATAATAATGTTGATGCTTCTTCTCTTGATGTTACTTGATTTGCACTTTCTGCGCCTAGAAAGGCGTTAAAGAAAAGCACTTCTTGGGAGATAACCCAAGTTACATTTTATTTACTGTATTGTTGAATCTTGGAAGTTGTTTACTACTGTAGCAACCTCTCCTCATCATGTTTTTGTGCCAAGTAAAGTTTCTATGCTAAAGTTGATGCTAGATTTGGATCGCTGTGCAGAAACAGCATTGCTGTCTGTCACGAATTCGTACAGATTTCCCTGTAGAAAAATCAAAAAACTCTGCAAATTTACGAGCGTGATCCTCATATACGTACGCAACTTTCATTAGTTTTGAGTTTTTCCATTTGAGCAAGTTAAGTGCCCCTGCCAGATTCGTCTTTACGGACTGTTCTGTTTTGACAGATTCTGCCTTTTATTTCGTATTGCCGCTTTTGCTATGTTGAATGACTTTCTTTGTTCCATTAACTTTCAGAAGCTTTGTGCAATGTACAGAAGTGTTAAGAATAATTGTGTCACCTCTGAACATGTGAATTTTGATTATGCACTAACCCTCTAATGAGTTTGCTTGAAGTTTGGTGTGGAGGAAGTTTTCAAGGGTCAAGAGAAGAGGATGATATACTATGATCAAGAAGAGTGAAAGGTCTAAGCTTGGGGATGCCCCGGTGGTTCATCTCTGCATATTTTAAGAAGACTCAAGCATCTAAGGGGGATGCCCAAGGCATCCCCTTCTTCATCGACAACATTATCGGGTCACTTCTAGTGAAACTATATTTTTATTCCATCACATCTTATGTTCTTTACTTGGAGCGTCGGTTTGCTTTTATTTTCGTTTTGGTTTGAATAAAGTTGGATCCATCATTCTTATATTGGAGATATTACGCTCCGCTTTTTCATATGGAACACTTGTGTTCTTAATTGTGCTTTAATGTTCATGGCGAAGGCTGAAATTGCTTCGTTAAATTGCTATTTGGTTGGAATCAGAAAATGCTGCATATGGTTTGGAATAACTTGGCAATTGTTTGAGCTCTCATAGATCATGTTTAAGCTCTTGCATCATGTAGTTTAATCTATTAATGGAGAACTACCGTAGAGCTTGTTAAATTTGGTTTGCATGATTGGTCTCTCTAAGTCTAGATATTTTCGGGTAAAGTGTTTGAACAACAAGGAAGACAGTGTAGAGCCTTATAATGCTTGCAATATGTTCTTGTGTAAGTTTTGTTGTACCTGTTCATACTTGTGTTTGCTTCAAACAACCTTGCTAGCCCAAACCTTGTACTGAGAGGAAATGCTTCTCGTGCATCCAAACACCTTGAGCCAAAACCCATGCCATTTGTGTCCACCATATCTACCTACTATGTGGTATTTTTCTGCCATTCCAAAGTAAATTACTTGAGTGCTACCTTTAAAATTTCATTCCTTTATCTTTGCAATATATATCTCATGGGACAAATAGCTTAAAAACTATTGTGGTGATGAATATGTAGTTATGTGTCTTAGTTCTTATAAGTTGCTTGTTGAGCGGTAACCATGTTTCTGGGGACGCCATCAACTTTACCTTTGTTGGATATCATGTGAGATGCTATGCATGTTCGTCTTGTCTGAAGTAAGTGTGATTTCATGATCAAATGGTTTGAGTATGCATGTGTTAGAGAAGAACATTGGGCAGCCAACTAAAGCCATGTATCATGGTGGAAGTTTCAGTTTTGGACATACAACCTCAATCTCTTATGAGAATATTATTTGTTGTTGAATGCTTAAGCATTAAAAGAGGAGTCCATTATCTGTTGTCTATGTTGTCCCGGTATGGATGTCTAAGTTGAGAATAATCAAAAGCGAGAAATCCAATGCGTGCTTTCTCCTTAGACCTTTGTACAGGCGGCATAGAGGTACCCCTTTGTGACACTTGGTTGAAACATATGTTATGCAATGATAATCTGTGTTTTCCTAGCTGATTAGGACAAGGTGCGAGCACTATTAGTACTCTATGCATGAGACTTGCAACTTGTAGGAAGTATTATGCATAGCACATATGAATTATTACTACCGTTGACAAAATTGTTTCACTACTGCAGAAATGCTTATAGCCTCCAGGTTATCAGTGACATGCAAAATATTGCCTGTCACTAGTAAATGTACCAGTGACAGGCACGTATAAGCCTGTCACTAGTATTAAATACCAGTGACAGGCGCTACAAAAAGGATGTCACTGAGTTTTTTTCTAGAGGCGGGTCAGGACTGAAAATTTGCTAGTGACAGGCTCACAAAAGTGCCTGTCACTAGGGTCCGGCGGAAAGCCTTGTTAGATCCCACTTGGACCGCTTGTTCTCCTGGCCTGGGCTGCCCAACGCGCTTCCTACTTGGGCCGATTGCATCCTCCGTGTACGAGGCCAACTCTGCCTGTACGATCGATCGATCTATCGGACATGGCCGGAGCAGATTCTTGGTCGCTTGATTCGTATTGTAAACCGACTCCAGCCAAAGTCGGACCATTTTCTTCGCATAAAAGGACGCTAGATCGTCCCTGTTTGCAGTACCAAATAAACCGAGCTTGACCGCGGGTGTTCTAATTTGAGCAACGAAATAAAAGAGATTTGGAGATGAGTTGAAGGAGTTGGGCGACCCAAAAGAAAATTACGCGCTATTATTCATATATATCCTGGTTCCACGAATGTAGAAAAAAATAGTTTACTATTTTTAATAGCGACCACATTAGATCCCTCTCTGCATTTCCTGAAGCCCAGGTTCAAGACGTGCTTGGCACTTTTTATTTTTTTTATTTTTGCTTTTTTATTGCTTCACAAATTGAGAGGCATAAAAAAAAGGAAAATATATGCACGGGGCAGGATGGATGGTTATAACGTGTTGCGTTTTCCGTTTATCTTGAGTTGCCTTTCAAAATAATTTTAATTTACATATAATAGTACCCCATTACCCCGAGAGCTCTCCAAACCCCAACCGCAACCGCCCTTCTCCCGGCCGCGCCTCGAACGCCGTCGCGCCGCCAGCCAACGCCAACGCCGCGCCGCCAGGCCACGCCGCCCGCGTCACCAACGCCGCCGTCCGACCCGTGGCCTGCATCCCCAACGCCGCTGCACTTCATCTCCAACGCCGCCGTCCGACCCGTGGCCCTGCATCCCCAACGCCGCCGCCCTCCATCTCCAACGCCGTCGTCCGACCCGTGGCCCTGCATCCCCAACGCCGCGCCATTCCCCTGCATCTCCAACTCCGCGCCGCCCGTTCACCCGACGCGAGAACTCCTCTGCCTGAAGCGAGGACGCCGGCGCCTGCACCACTGCTCCTCCACAAGCAGGTTAGTACACCACAAGCCTGATCTGCTGCGTGCCCCACCTATTCCTTGCAGCTCTACTAATTTTGTTGCCGGTGTGCCACAAGTCTGGCTCTTCACATCCAGGTAATTTCCTTTTGTATGTTACCAACACAAATCAATTGCTACAATCCTTTTCCAATCTGGATGCTATATAGTATATATGTACGTAGAACTGCTAATGTGTAGGTCGAGCGAAGTCACACACCACAAACGGATTGAAGCCGAGAGTTCATTTCAAGTACAGACACAGCAATTTATATTGTAGCATATATTCTGTCTGATGTCCAGTTAGTCATGTTATTTTCTTTCTATCCCTTCTGTAAATAGCACATCAGGTTGCTTTGTGTCTGTTCCATTGTATTGGTTGTGAAATTAGTGTGTCAATTCTAAGTGACATAGCTGTTGAATTGCTTTCAACTTTCAAAGCTTTTAGGATATCAGGGAGTCAAATCAATTGTCTGCTGCTCCTAGTTTACATATATATTATATATATATTAGAGCATGACCAACATGAACATTTAGTGTATCTTCCTGAAAAATCACTCTGATATCATGCTTGGAAATATATTATCGAAGCAATTATATCACTCCCCTCAGATTTCTAAGTTGTCGAAAACATAATAGCTAATACTAACATCTTTGTGTAGGAATGGAAGAATCTATGGCAGTGATGACTTGCCGGAGGTTCATGATTCACGCACAAAGTCTGCTGCAATCCAATTGAACAAGCATGCATGATCACCGGATGAGGTATGGGGCATTTTATTCATCATATATTTGGTCAGCTTGAAATGCATGTTCTTCATGATTAATGCTGCAACCCAAAGCGACTAGGCATGCGGTTGTAAGAATGCAGTAGGTAAACAAAGGCTTGCAGTTTGTGCGTATAGATTGCTTCTATATTTTTTTGATCTAAGATGAATTATTATTTCTTCTCTTTTATGGATCTCAGCAGATGTTTTTTTGTTTGTAATATAAATATCAAGTAAATTTGCCACTTCAAATTTAAATGCTCACATGTAAAAAGCAGACCCAAATGGAGCTTATACTCAATAGTATACATGATTGTTATCTTAATGTACGTCACATTAGTAGTCTCTCCGAAAGTGTCTTTGTTACTAATCAAAATCAGTGTAATACTCTTAAACGCTGTTAGACGAATGTGTACAGTTTGGTCTTTGTTAACCAAATGATTTGAGAAAATGCATATTAGAGGCAAATGTATGTGCCTCTGTTGCAATGTGCCAATAAATACTAGTTATATCTACTGAAGACCCCTTTGTCGTTGCGTAAATAATTCGAGCTGAATCGGAAACATATGACCAAAGTTGATGTCATTTTAGCATAGTAGATTTAGTTAAATGCACATCTCTAAATTTATAGGCCAAAGTGTGCATTGTTTGGTAACTTCAAAACTTTTGTGGGGTTGCTTTGTTTGTAAGTGCATTGCTGCACTTTATCGAAAAAGGTGCATTGTTGCATATATACGGAGCCCCGATTAGTTCCTTCTACTGTTCTGGCTACATGTGTGCTCATGTGTTGCCAGGGGCGGAGCTGTGGCTGGTGCTAGTCTAGGACGCTCTATATGCATCTCGTGGTTCCTAGACATTTCTTTCTTATTTTCCAAATTATTTTCATGCCATTGCCGATTTTGTTCTTCATGTGACAGGGTGCGTTGAGGTTGTGGGCTGCGTGAGGTCCGAAGAGCTGGTCTGCTGGGAGGACGTGCCTGAATCAGTAATGCCCTCATCTCTCCTGTCCATTACCTGAATTTTCCCTGTTATGCCACTCATATATTTCTGAACTTTGTTCATTGGATTGATGCAGGTCAGGCTGGAAGGCTTGACTGACTTTTGCTGGCTTTGCGAGAATCCATAGGTTTGCCAAATCTCCCCAAGATCACGTTAAGGTATTTGAATTTGTTGGTCGTTATTAGTAGGAATGTAGCAGCTTTCTTTGGCTAGTTTCAAATCCCACACTTGTTAATGTCTGCTGACCATCGCACTACATGAACCTAAAGCATGTAGCATCTGTGTCATCGGCTTACTAGCTTGACAAAGTGTTCTGCTCTGTAAATCTTGGAATGAACCCATTTGTGCTACCTGGGCTGTAGCACCGGTCCAGCGGATCAGCTCAAGGCAGTAGGTACTGTGTATTCAGCATTGGACGAGAGAGAGGCAAGCTAGTTTTTGCTCGTTTCTTTTGTCCTGCACGATCGATCGCTTCTGTCTGTCTCCTATACCGTTCTTTGTCGTTTGTCTTTTTTTGTCTCCCCAACTTAATCTTCATCTTAAGAAATATGTAACTAATGAACTCCCGTGGATGACACGTACAAGGAAAGCTTGTACTGAATGCTTGTTTGAATCTTCTTAGACTGTAACATGGTGGTATTTAGTAAACCTATTTAAAGTTTATGCCATTTTTTAATTTTTGTTTTCTACTAGGCTATTTATGTTTTTGTGAATGGGAATTTTATACTAGGGTGTATTTTGCATGACACAATTTGGCATACTTAGAACCTCCCTTGATCTTTTACTGGCTGCGCCACTATGTGTTGCTCTACTCTGTCTAAGCTATTACAGAGCCCCAATGAATTTCTTTTAATTTTCATTATCTACGATGCTTATGTTCCTTTTTACCATTATAGGGCTGGTCAAGATTCTCAAGAAGTATGACAACAGAACTGGGGCCATTCAAAATGTGCTGCTTCAGTGTTGAAGTTCTTCAACACTGAGCTCATGTACCAGCTTGTGGAGGAGTGTGAGGCCATGCTCAACCAAGTCCTACCATATTGAACAAACCATAATCCTAGTTCTTCCTTGAATAGCAGCGGATGCATTCCAGTGATATAATTGCTTTGATAATATGTTTCCAAGCATGATATGAGAACGAGAACATGTACATGACTAGCTTGATGAAATATATTGTAACTTCTATGCACATGTTATGTCATATTGGGTGATTGTGACCGCATCATTGGTACACATCTTATATTGTGCTATCTAAAATATGGAAAATTCGTGTAAAAAGAATTTATTTTTTTATTACGAAAATTGAAACCAGTGACAGGCACTATAACAAGCCAGTCAGTACAAAACCCCTCAGGCCCACGGCCTTCCATCGCACTAGTGACATGCATCTATTTTTGCCTGTCATTAGTATGCACACACTAGTGACAGGCACATGCCTGTCACTAGTAACCTGATACCAGTGACTAGTCATTAGTGACAGGCGCTTTGCCTGTCACTAACATGCCTTTTGTGCCTGTCACTGGAGGCCTATTCTGCAGTAGTGTTTCTATGTTTCAAAACAAAAGTTCTAGCACAAAAATAGTAATCCATGCTTCCCTCTGCGAAGGGCCATTCTTTTACTTTATGTTGAGTCAGTTTACCCACTTCTTTCTATCTTAGAAGCAAACACTTGTGTTAACTGTGTGCATTGATTCTTACATGTTTACTTATTGCACTTGTTATATTACTCTATGTTGACAAATATCCATGAGATATATATGTTACAAGTTGAAAGCAATTGCTGAAACTTAATCATCCTTTGTGTTGCTTCAATGCATTCTACTTTGAATTTATTGCTTATGAGTTAGCTCTTATGCAAGTCTTGTTGATACTTGTCTTGAAAGTACTATTCGTGAAAAGTTTTGCTATATGATTCATTTGTTTAGTCATTATCTTTGTTAGCAATCTTTTGTTCAGATCACTCCATTCATCTCATATGCTTTACAGATGTTGATCAAGATTATGTTGGTAGCATGTCACTTCAGAAATTATTTGTGTTATCGTTTACCTACTCGAGGACGAGTAGGAACTAAGCTTGGGGATGCTTGATACGTCTCAAACGTATCTATAATTTCTTATGTTCCATGCTACTTTTATGACAATTCTTGAATGTTTTATACATACTTTACATCATTATTATACATTTTCCGGCATTAACCTATTAACAAGATGCCGAAGCGCCAGTTCTGTTTTGCTGTTTTTGGTTTCAGAAATCCTAGTAAGGAAATATTCTCGGAATTGGACGAAATCAACGCCCGGGGTCCTATTTTTCCACGAAACTTCCAGAAGACCGGAGGGATAACGAAGTGGGGCCACGAGGTGGCCGGACAGGCGCGCGGCGGGCCTGGCCGCGCGGCCCCGTGGTCCGCCCTCGCGTCCCGACCTACCCTTCCGCCTACATATAGCCTTCGTCGCGAATACCCCTGTACCGAGAGCCACGATACGGAAAACCTTCCGAGACGCCGCCGCCGCGAATCCCATCTCGGGGATTCGGAGATCGCCCTCGGCACCCTACCGGAGAGGGGAATCATCACCAGAGGGCTCTACATCATCATGCCCGCCTCCGGATTGATGCGTGAGTAGTTCATCCTTGGACTATGGGTCCATAGCAGTAGCTAGATGGTTGTCTTCTCCGCTTGTGCTATCATTGTATAGATCTTGTGAGCTGCCTAACATGATCAAGATCATCTATTTGTAATGCTACATGTTGTGTTTGGTGGGATCCGATGAATCTAGAATACTATGTTAAGTTGATTATCAATCTATCATATATGTGTTGTTTATGTTCTTGCATGCTCTCCGTTGCTAGTAGAGGCTCTGGCCAAGTTGATACTTGTAACTCCAAGAGGGAGTAATTATGCTCGATAGTGGGTTCATGCCTCCATTGAATCTGGACAGTGACAGAAAGTTCTAAGGTTGTGGATGTGTTGTTGCTACTAGGGATAAAACATTGATGCTTTGTCTAAGGATATTTGTGTTGATTACATTACGCACCATACTTAATGCAATTATCTGTTGTTTACAACTTAATAGTGGAGGGGTTCGGATGATAACCCGAAGGTGGATTATTTAGGCATAGATGCATGCTGGATAGCGGTCTATGTACTTTGTCGTAATGCCCTGATTAAATCACATAGTAATCATCGTTGATATGTATTGAATCTTGATTTGTCAATTGCCCACCTGTAATTTGTTCACCCAGCATGTTAGTTATCTTATTGGAGAGACACCACTAGTGAACTGTGGACCCCGGTCCATTCTTTTACATCTGAATACATTCTACTGCAATTATTGTTCTTTACTGTTATTTGCAAACAAACACCATCTTCCACTCGATACGCTTAATCCTTTGTTTTCAGCAAGCCGGTGAGATTGACAACCTCACTGTTACGTTGGGGCAAAGTATCTTGATTGTGTTGTGCAGGTTCCACGTTGGCGCGGTTTCACTGGTGTTGCGTCGCACTACATTCCTCCACCAACAACCTTCACGTGCTTCTTGGCTCCTACTGGTTCGATAACCTTGGTTTCTTACTGAGGGAAAACTTACTGCTGTGCGCATCACACCTTCCTCTTGGGGTTCCCAACGGACGTTTCGACTACACGCCAGCATGGACCCGGATCCTTACATCCACTGGACCGACCTCAAAATGGGCCGGACTCATACTTCACGCCCCGGTAACTTTTCCAACAAAGACTCCGGTTCGGACGACGAAGTTGTCATACTCGAGGTACTTAGCCTTTTCGTTTCCTCACTGGTTATCTTTTTGTAGACGCTCCCTCAGCCAGCACCAACCCGCAGGTCCATGAACACGTGGTTCCGCTGCAGGCCGAGGTCGGCCAGGAGTTCCTGGAGAAGCTCACCTCCCAGGACAAGAAGAGAAAGGCTCCGGCACCTGAAGCCGGCTCCAGCGAGGCTCCTCCCGCCAAGCGCCAAAAGAAGCCCTCTAGGAGGCATTACAAGAGGCGGGAGATGCCGACCTCTTACGGGTAAGACTCCGCTTTTCCTTTTGTTGCCTTGTTATTCAAACTTCTTTTTCCGGCTGGTTTTTCCAATTCTCTTTTTTCTATCTTTTTCAGCCCAGCGCTCAAGATTTCAAAGAGCGCTTCCGGCATTCCTCCGGAGAGCTCCGAAGACGCCACAAGGTCTTCGCCTCCTCCTCGTCAAAGTCCGGTACCTTCTGGTGCCGGCAACTCTTCTGCCTCCCCTCTGGGGGGGCACAACAAGTGCGGGGCGCACGGCCCCTACATCGCCAGATCACCGCGCTGAGGAAGACACCGTCTCCCCTCCTGAGAACCAAGACACCGACGCCAGCAACACCGGCGCCGATGCTGAAGATGTCGGGCGGGTGGAAACTTCGGTTCCCACCGCCCCCAAGAAGAAGAAGAAGATTTCCGCTTCCTCCCCCTCTAAGTCCGTGCCGGAAACTTCCGCGCCGGCAAAAACTACTCCAGCGCCGGGCGCGCCTGAAGCCGACCAAGACTACCACCATGCCTCCTCCGGCAAGTTCAGCCGGAGGTTCTGGTGCGGCCAAGTCTCCAACACCGCCGCCAAGCCAAGAGCCCGTTGTGGCCAAAACCAAGCCGGCGTCTGCGTCCTTCTCCACCGGCTCCCTTGTCTCCGGCGCGCAGCCCATTGTGCTGCACGCCGGCCATGCTGCCATTGTGGCCGGAGAGACGGCTCCAGCCTCGGTGGGTCGGATCACTGAGCTGAGCCGCGGCGGCGCCAGCTTGGGGCATTTGCTTGATTACGCTGAGAAGTGGAATCAGGCGGATGTTTCGTGGCTGGGGAAGGACAAGATGCCGGTGGTTGATCCCGCTGGCCCCCGGAACACCTCGCAGCACTTCAGCCGGCTGCGCCGCGCGATGAAAGAATTTGACACCGCGTGGCATGATGCCACCAACAACGTGGTGGTAAGTTTCACCAAACTTCAAACTTCTTCCTACAAACATGCCGGTTTCTATTCTTTCGAGATTATGTATATTCTCCCAGTCCCCGAGTTTCGGGTTGAGAGTGCAGCTCTGAGCGCGAAACTTCCTCAGAGACACCGAAAACCGGCATCTTCACACTTGCTTTTTTACTTAAACAGAGCACGGCGAACGCCCGGAAGCAGCTCTTCGAGGAGCTTCTTTGGGAGCACCGGGATCTGGCCGAGGCCCATAGCCACTGCCAAGGTTTGTTTCCTTTGTGCATCCGGCTTCTTTCTTACGTATAGATTTTCCTTCTCAACACTTATGAGTTTTTGCATAACAGCCATTCCGGAAGCCTCCATTGAGGCCCTCAAGACTCAGCTTAGCAGCCTCCAAGGTACCGTTTTTCCTCCGGTTGGTTTGTCTTTTTGTGCTTTACCGGTTACATCTTTGTTAACACTTTCTTTTTCGGATTTCAGCTGAAAAGGAGCAGCTCATCCGGGATCACCAGAAGGCCCTGGACTCCCAGAAGGCTATCTCGGGGAAGCTTAAGGAGCAAGCCATCCAGGCCGGTCTCCGGCATGATCAGGCGATGAAGGACGCCAAAGCAGCAGCTGAGGCCAAGCTGGCGGAGGTGCTGGAGGATTCCAGCAACTCCAGCGCGGTGCTGCGGGCTGAGCTGGAGGAGGAGAGGAAAGCGCGGAAGGCGGCGGAGCACCGGATTGAGCTTATGACCATTGATCATAAGGAATATGATCGGCTGGTCATGCAGATTGACGCGCTGGGTCTCAGTAAGCCTCTGTCTTGTCCCTTCTTTTGCTTGCAAGCTTTTTCTTTTCGAGAGCATATATGTGTCCTTTTTTTCTTCCGGTAGATTGTTTTCCGGTATCTTAACATTATCCTTTTTTCTGTCTTCCTGTAGAGCACTTCCCGGACTCCCAGACGCACGTCGTGAAAAAGGTGATGGACGACAGGGTGGCGCGACAATTTGCCAACCTGGACGTGCCTTGGGACGGGTACGACTACCTGGTCGCACTCTCCGCCCGAGTCCAGCATATGCGCTCAGTGGATCGTCACCTTGCCGATCTTCCGGACGTCGCCATCCAAATCTTCAAGGTGCTGTGGCCTGAAGAGGCAATACCGGCCAACATCACGCTCACCGCCAACCGGATAAAGGAGGCAGGGCGCCGGATTCGCGAGTGGCAACGCTCAGCAGCTCGTGCCGGAGCGGATCATGCCCTGCGCATTGCATGCTCTTGGTATGAGGATCTCGATCTGGACTCCTTCCATAGCCTCCGCCGCGACGCTCCCACGGACACGGACCCGGTCCTCACCGCGAAGCGGAAGGATCGCGCCTACCAGATCGCGGAGTCCGCGTCAATCCGCACCTTCATCCCCGCTCCTCCCAACGTCCACGATTTCCTCAGCGATGAGGAGGAAGATGAAGATGAGGATGCCGGAGATGTGCCCCCGGAAGCTGGCGATGCGCCCCCGGAAGCTCCAGAGGCCGGTGCTGCTCCCCCTGAAGCCCCCGTTGCCTGAACATTCTCTGTTATGTCTGTTAACTCAAAACAATGCTCGTTAAATTCTACCCCGGTATGCCGGGGTTTGAGATGTAAGATAAAACTTAATCTTTTGATTGTGGTACAATTTATGCCGGTGTCTTTTTAACCGGTATGTTATCAAGTTAAGTTCGTTTGTTAACTCATCATATTTCGTTTGTTGTTTGCCTTTTTTCTTGCACTGTGAAGATTCTGGAATCGTTTCCGCATCCAATTCGATGCACACTTGGTTCTTTCCCTTTGCCTCTGCCTACCTCTTTTGGGCGTTTTGGCGTACGAGTTACAAAGTTCTTTTGCCAAGCGAACATTTTCTTGAACTTAGGAATAATTCAAAAAAATTCACAAAAAACCGGTTAAACCTGGGTTAGTTAAACTTTTCCGGATTGTTCGTTCCCACTCCTTCTTTCCGTAGTTCACGTGCTCAATTCCTACCGGTTTATCTTGCTTGCCATGAAGCCGGTTTGCGGACAGCAGCAGAGTCGAAGACTCCGGTAGGTTTAGCATGTTACTAAACCGGAAAGAAAAAATGTTCAACAAGCAACCGGTAAACAGAAAAAATAAACATATTACATGCAAGTTTGATAGAGGCAGTCCCCGAGAAACATTCGAGGTGCCGGAGTATTTTATTCATAACATAAGGTACAAAAAGGAGCTTCTTACAGTACAACTTCATGAGTAGAAAGGGCGCAACAGTGCTATGTTCCATGGACGCTTGGTCTCATCTCCGGATTTGTCCGCCTTTCCTTCTTTCCATTCCTGTGCATCAATTAAGTAGTAGGCATCATTGTGCAGAGCTTTGCTTACAATGAATGGCCCTTCCCAAGGAGGTGAAAGTTTATGCCGGCCTTCAGTGCGTTGCACTAGGCGTAGCACCAAATCTCCTTCCCGGAAAACTCTCGGGTTAACCTTCCGGCTGTGATAGCGTCTGAGGTTTTGCTGGTAAATGGTTGTTCTTGCCAACGCCAGTTCTCTTGCTTCTTCTAGCAAGTCCACATCGTTTTCTCGGGCCTCTTTTACCTCTTGTTCGGTATAGAGTTGCACCCTTGGTGAGTCATGGAGAATGTCGGTTGGTATTACCGCTTCTGCTCCGTAAACCATAAAGAATGGAGTGTATCCGGTTGACCGGTTTGGAGTCGTTCTTATGCTCCATAACACTGATGGTAGCTCATCGAGCCAACATCCCGGTGACTTTTCAAGTGGTTCAATGAGCCTTGGTTTTATGCCGGAAAGCACCAGCGCATTGATTCTTTCAACTTGGCCATTGCCTTGCGGGTGTGATACTGAACACAAATCCAACCGGATGTTGTTATCCTCACAGAATCGCTTGAATTCTCCTTGGGCAAAGTTTGAGCCGTTGTCAGTAATGATGCTGTGTGGGTATCCATACCGGAGAATGACATCTTTTAAGAACTTCACCGCGGTATGCCCATCACATTTTGCGATAGGTTTTACTTCCAACCATTTGGTGAACTTATCCACCATGACCAAGATGTGGGTCATGTTTCCCCTTGCAGTTTTGAATGGGCCAATCATGTCCAGGCACCATACAGCAAATGGCCAGGTTAACGGTATAGTTTTTAATCCGGATGCTGGGGTATGGTTTTGCTTGGCGTACCTCTGGCACCCATTGCATTTTCTCACCAAATCCTCAGCATTTTCTAAAGCAGTTGGCCAGTAGAATCCATGCCGGAACACTTTTGCCACCAGCGCCCTTGATGACGCATGATGCCCACATTCTCCTTGGTGAATTTCCCTGAGCATCTCTTTTCCCTCTTCCGGTTCCACACATCTTTGTAGGACACCGGTAACACTCCTCTTGTACACTTCGCCATTGATAAAAGTGTATGCTTTGGCTCTCCGCTGGATCCTTCTTGACTCGTTTTCGTCAACCGGCAAGGTGTCGTTGATCAGGAATTCCTTAATAGGTTTAACCCAGGATGGTGCTTCTCGAACCAGAAATACCGGTACGTCTATGTCCATGCTATCCACAAGCATTGTTTGTTCCGGTATGGGCGTCTCAGTCCCCGAGCTTACCGGAGCAGTCCCCGAGTTTACCGGAGCAGTCCCCAAGTTTGCCGGAGCAGTCCCCGAGTTTCCTTCGTCAATATCCATTGGCACAACATGCGACTCCGGTACAAAAATTGATTCCGATTCCGGACTTGGTTTGATTGATGGTGTTCTCAAGTGCGCTAAAGCTATCCCGGGAGGAATTTCCTGCCTCGACGAGCCTAGCTTGGACAAAGCATCCGCGGCTTCATTTTCAGCCCGTGGCACATGGTGAAACTCACAGCCTTCAAAGAAGCCGGCAATCTTTTGCACATGGAACCGGTATGAGGCTATGTTGGCATCTTTTGCATCCCAATCTCCCGAACATTGCCACCACAAGATCTGAATCGCCGTAGCAAATGATCCGGTGTGCACCGATTTCTTTTGCGACTTTTAGCCCATGGATTAGAGCCTCATACTCAGCGACATTGTTTGATGCCCTGAAATGTACTTGCAAAACATACCGGAGGTGATCTCCCTTTGGTGAGGTGAGTACCACACCGGCACCTAGCCCCTCTTTGAGCTTAGATCCGTCAAAGTGCATTTTCCAGTATTCCATTTTATGCTCTGGTGGCTTGTACTGCATTTCCGCCCAATCGACTAGGAAATCAGCCAAAGCTTGTGATTTTATAGCATCTCTTCTTTCGTATACCGGCACATAAGGTGACAGCTGAATCGCCCATTTTGCAATCCGGCCGCTTGCGTCTTTGTTGCACATGATGTCTGAAATTGGTGCTTCACTCACCACTTTCATCGGATGTTCTTCAAAGTAATGTTTGAGCTTCGTGGCGGCCATGAACACGCCATAGGTCATTTTTTGGAAGTGCGGGTAGTTTTGCTTTGAAGAGGAGAGCACCTCGCTCAGGTAGTATACCGGCCTCTGCACGGTTTTTCCTTCCTCATCTCGTTCTACCACAACCACAACACTTACCACCCGGTTTGTTGCCGCTATGTAAAGCAACATGGGTTCTCTTTCCAAAGGTGAGGCCAAGATTGGGGCCGTTGCAAGCATGGTTTTTAGCTCTTTAAACGCCGCGTCTGCCTGAGGGGTCCAGACGAAGGTATCGGATTTTTTCATCAAAGCATATAGCGGTAGGGCTTTTTCTCCCAACCTGCTTATGAACCGGCTTAGCGATGCCAAGCTTCCGGTAAACTTTTGCACATCTTTGAGTTCTCGCGGTATAGTCATTCTTTCTATCGCTCGGATTTTTACCGGATTGACTTCAATGCCCCGGCTTGACACAAGGAAACCAAGCAGCTTACCGGCAGGGACACCGAAGGTGGATTTTGCCGGATTAAGTTTCATCCGGAACTTTCTTAGGTTGTCAAATGTTTGCCGGATGTCATCGATTAAGGTGTCTTTTACCTTAGTTTTTCCGATATCTTGCACATAGACTTGCACATTTTTCCGCATACAGCGTGGTACGTTGCACCAGCGTTGCGCAAACCAAAAGGCATAGTAACATAGCAATAAGCCAAGTGCGGGGTAATGAACGCAGTTTTTATTTGATCTTCCTTTTTCAGGGGAATTTGGTGAAAACCGGAATAAGCATCCAAGAAAGACAACAACTCACACCCAGCAGTAGAATCTATCACCTGATCGATCCGGGGCAGAGGAAAAGGATCTTTGGGCAAGCTTTGTTGAGGTTGGTGTAGTCGATGCACATGCGCCACACCTTTGGAGCTTTTGCCTCCAGGTTTTCTTCTTTCTTCTTTTCAACCATTACCGGATTGGCTAGCCACTCAGCATGTGTGACTTCCACGATGAAACCGGCAACAAGTAACTTGGTAACTTCTTCTCCAATGATTTTTCTCCTGTCCTCAGCGAAGCGTAAAGGTTGTCGCACCGGCTTAGCATCCTTCCGGACGTTTAGAGAGTGCTCAGCCAGCTCCCTCGGAACACCCACCAAGTCATCATAGACCAGGCAAAGATATTCCGATTCTCACGGAGGAAGCGACAAGCGCGCTTTCCTATGCTTGATTCAGGCCGGCACCGATACGAACGGTGCGCTCCGGGTAAGCCAGATCCAGCACAATGTCCTTTGTTTCATTCGTCGGCTTGAATACCGGTGTGCCCAAGTTGCCACTCATTGCCGCTAAGCTCAGCTTCGAGGATTGAGCCAGCGCTACAGCAGTTTGTATCCTTTTCTTTTCCTCCGCTATCACCAGCGATTCAGCCAGTTTGATCCGGCGGAAGCGGTTTCCATTGAGACTTTGTAGTTTCCCACCACAGTCAAGGGTCCACGAGGTGCCGGCATCTTCATCTTAAGATAAGCCGTATGGGTTGAGGCCATGAATGCCGCCAGTGCCGGTCTCCCAAGCAGTGCATGGTAAGGACTGTCTAGGTCCACCACCGAACAGAACATTTTCCACCCGGCAGTTGTCACGTCCTCCGAATGACACATCTACCCGGACTTTTCCCACCGGTGCACAGGATAGGCCGAGAACAATTCCATGGAACGTTGTGTGAGTTGGATGTAGCATGTTTTCTGCTATGCCCAGCGTACGCATCACATGCTTGTACATGATATTTATGCTTGCTTCCATTGTCTATCAGCACTTTGCTGAACTTGACTCGAGTTTCCGGCCCATACATGATTGGGTCCATGACAAGAGCGTAACCACCCGGATTCGGCATGATTCTGGGGTGATCCTTGAACGACCAAGTGATTTCCTGATCTGACCACAGCATGTATCTAGGTACTGCCGGCATCACTGCATTCACTTCCATGGACCGCTGATGCACGCTTTGCCGGTCGGTTGGCTCAGTAACGAACACGACGCAGCACAAGTGCGGATCCTGGTAAACATTCCGGCCCAAAGGTGCCGGTGGCGGCGGTTGGCCATTGCCATCCTCCACCTGATGAACTTGATGGTTCTGCTGAGGTTGTACCGGTATGGTGTTGGCTCCGGTAAGAGGTGGTGGTGGTAACGGGTGCTGGTGCAACATGTCATGCGAGGGGCAGTATTGTGGAACAGCCCTGTGCTTGCGCATCTTTTACCGCGCCTCTTAGCATCAAGTGCTTGATCCATGAGCAATCTTTTGTCAAATGGTTCGCCGGCTTCGACGGATGTGGAGTATGAAGCTTGCACGGCTGCTCCATTGCCGCTTCCATGGTGTACCTCATATGTTCTTGCCAATCTTTTTTCTGCCCCCACTTTTCCTTTTCAACCCACTTCTTTTTAGGACCCGCCCATGGCTGCGATCCGGTTTTTTGCCTCTAGCTTCCGCTGGGGCTGGAATTTTCCTGCACCGCGGCTACTTGTTGTGGACCATACCATCGATCCGGAAAGTCTTCCCTTCTTTTGTTGTGCCGGTTATCCCGGTGTTGATCTTGCCGGGGTTGGCTTGTTTGCGCCGGTTCAGCTTGCACTGCCGGTTGCATTGGGTCTCCCAACGCATAGTTTTCCGCCACACGCATCATTTCAGCCAGTGTGCTTGGCATGTTTCTCTGTAGCCTTTGCCACAGTGGTGATCCTCTCCGGCATCCCTGACTGAACCAAGCAATCGCTTGTGCTTCAATCACTCCTTCACACTTGTTTCTCATTGAGTTCCACCGGGTGAGATAGTCCCGGTCTGTTTCATTGGAGCGCTGCTGGCATAAAGCGAGCTGCTGCGGCCGGTTTGGCCTCTTGTAGGTACTGCTGAAGTTGCTCACAAAGGCTTCCTCAAAGTCCAACCATCCATTTATGCTCCCTGCCGGCAAGTTGTTGAGCCAAACGTGCGGGTCCCACTAGGAAGGTATGATTCTCACGGCCCAACGCGGTTTACTCATGACATAAACAGATGTGACATAGTCGCAACCAATCTTCCGGCTTAGTCGTGCCGTCGTATGTTTTTGTATCCCGGGGCAATTGGAAATTGCGCACCGGAGGCTCTTCTCTCATGATCCGCGGGCCAAAGCACTTTGGGCCAGGTGGACCCTCAGATTCGATCATCTCGGAAAGATGCACTCTGTCCAGTCTGTGCCTCGCATCTGGCCTGGCAAGCATCTTTCCCCCACGTTCCCCCAAAGGGTTCTGGTAGGCTCTGGTTCGTTCCACTTCGGAATCTCCTTCTTCATATCTTTCCGGTTCCGCGGCTCTTGCCTGCCGGTACCTTGGTGGTGGCATTTCCTCTTCAACATACACTGCCCTTGCAGCTCGATAATTTTGCCCGGTTCGTGTCTACCGGCATGATTGTTTCCGGCATAGCCATTTCCGGCATAGCCATCGCCGGCATATCCATTTCCGGCATAACCGCGACCTGCTCCATAGCTTTTTCTTCTGGCATCATATGGCCCGACTTTTTGTTTTCCGGCAAGTACCGGATCGTACACGGTCATTTGCCGCGCATTTATTTCTTTGGCCCTTCTTTTATCCGGATGGGGGGACGATGCCTGCCCATGGGATTTGCTTCCGGCAACTTTTGTCGACCGGGCTGATTTTGACTCGAGCGCTGCTTTGTTCATTCTAGCAAGCTCATCATTTTGTGCCTGTATCACATCAAGCAACTCTCTAACTCTATCCTGTTGCTTTGCTAATGCATCTCCGGATAACGATTCACACATCTCCATAGCGGCCTTAGCAGCTTTTATAGTTTTATCCGGGCTACTGTACTTAGGTTTCTCTACGATGCTCACAGATGCAGAGGTACTTTTGCCGGCAAGAACTTCCTTACGCAGATCCTGATCTATGTTGCGAGCCTTAACCGGTTCTCCGGTATCCCAGCGGCCCGAGCACTGTAAGGAAAACCATGGGCAGCGTTGTACTCACGTAGGGTTAGGTTCAGCTCGCGCTGAGCCCGGATGATGTCCGTGCCCCCGGAAAGCAGCCTCTTGTGTGTTGCCTCCAGCTCCGCTTGTGCCGCTGCCGGGTCAATGTTCTGCGCGATGGGCGTAGCCAGGACGTTCATCGCCGCTTGGAGAGGAGTTTCCGGTGGTGCTGAAGATGCTCCCGCAGCGCCCACGTCGCGCTCCAGCGGTGGCTTTGCCGGACGAGTTGATGCCGCACGCCTAGCTCCTTCTTCCACAGCTTCTTTGCCGGTGCCAGCCGCGCCAGCCATCATGACCTCCACGCTGCCGGCGGCGTGGCCAGCACATAGCCACCTTGGCGGATCCGGCGCCACCAGCACCGGCGAGAGGTACTGGCGCATAGGGACGGTGCCGAAGTAGACGCGGTGGCTACCGAACTCGATGACGGGGCCGTTCTGCGGGAACATGCCGCCGTTAGCGAAGCAGCCTGCGTTGTCGTTGATGAAATCCATGGAGTAGATGCGCTGCACGAGCGCTGACACGGTTCGCCGGCCATCGACGTCGAGGATGCCCGCCCGAATATGAACTCTAGCAAGCGCCTCTTTCTGCCCCACGGTAGGCGCCAACGGTCGTCGTGGTGAATGATGCCATGGGATGGCTTAAGTTGGGGCCGAGTTGGACGCTAGAGGATTCGGGGGAGGGTTTTGGATCGGGTAGGATGAACTTCCGGGTGCTTTCCTCAAGAACTTGGCCAAGGCCAGAGGTAGAAGAAGAGAGACACAAGGATGAACTCCGTTCTAGATCTTCTCTATTCCATGAACAAGGTTACAGTGGTATTGTACATGAACCTCTCGTGCCCGCGATGGGGTGTGCCCCCTCTCCTTATATAGGGGAGAGGGTGGCTTACAGGGGAAGAAACCCTAATGGCATCTTTGAACAGACAAACTACTTTACAAAGCTACTTTAATCATAGATGACGCCGGTATCTTCTTTAATCAGGGAGGCTGATGTCCTCCGGTTGCTTTAGGCGTCACCTTCGTCTTTTTCGTCATGGCTTCGTTTAAAGTTGCTTTGCTTAGCTCATCCTTGTCTTCTAGCTCCCGAGAGAATCTTTGACCAGCTTTGCGTATACCGGTAGTCCGGTATCTTCTTAGCTTATTCCGGCATACCCCTCTTTGGGCATACCGGTATATGTTTCCTTAGCCAAACGCTTAAGTTCACAGTCCGGCTTAAACTGTAAACCGGTATCTTGGTATGCCAAACCATCCGGTTTGGCCTGCCTTTGGCATACCGGGGGTCATCCCCCCAACATTAGTCACCGAGAGATTATATAGGCGAAGAGGCGGCGCAAGGGGGTGCCAGGGCCCACCCCATAGGGCGCGCCCCCCTCCTAGGCCGCGCCCTGATACGTCTCAAACGTATCTATAATTTCTTATGTTCCATGATACTTTTATGACAATACTTGAATGTTTTATACGTACTTTACATCATTATTATACATTTTCCGGCACTAACCTATTAACAAGATGCCGAAGTGCCGTTGCTGTTTTCTGTTGTTTTTGGTTTCAGAAATCCTACAAAGGAAATATTCTCGGGTGGACGAAATCAACGCTCAGGGTCTTATTTTTCCACGAAGCTTCCGAAGACCGAGGGAGAAATGAAGTGGGGCCACGGGGCGCCGCCACACTAGGGCGGCGCGGCGTAGGGGGCCCGCGCGGCCCTAGCGTGTGGGGCCCCGTGACTCCTCCGACTCCGCCCTTCCGCCTACTTAAAGCCTTCGTCGTGAAACCCTCTGTACCGAGAGCCACGATACGGAAAACCTTCCAGAGCCGCCGCCGCCAATCCCATCTCGGGGATTCAGGAGATCGCCTCCGGCACCCTGCCGGAGAGGGGAATCATCACCGGAGGGCTCTACATCATCATGCCCGCCTCCGGATTGATGCGTGAGTAGTTCATCCTTGGACTATGGGTCCATAGCAGTAGCTAGATGGTTGTCTTCTCCGCTTGTGCTATCATTGTTTAGATCTTGTGAGCTGCCTAACATGATCAAGATCATCTATTTGTAATGCTACATGTTGTGTTTGGTGGGATCCGATGAATCTAGAATATTATGTCAAGTTGATTATCAATCTATCATATATGTGTTGTTAATGTTCTTGCATGCTCTCCGTTGATAGTAGAGGCTCTGGCCAAGTTGATACTTGTAACTCCAAGAGGGAGTATTTATGTTCGATAGTGGATTCATGCTTTCATTTAATCTGGGACAGTGACAGAAAGTTGTAAGGTTGTGGATGTGATGTTGCTACTAGGCATAAAAGGTCGATGCTTTGTCTAAGGATATCTATTATATTATTAAAACAACAAACAACCTACGGTGTAGATTGGTCGCACTAAAGTCTAAACAACTCAATGGCTTAGATTTACCATCATCCACGGCGCGCGCAGGTTAGCAAATATCTAAACGGTAGCTAGCAATCTCTAAACATGACCTATACAAGCTGAACACTGATTGTACGTGGATTAATGCAATGTCTGATAAGATATATAATCGACTTCTACAGCATCACGTCGACGGCAGCACCCACGTTAGCAATCTCTAAACGTGACGTATACAAGCTGAACACTGATTGTACGTGGATTAATGCAATGTCTGGTAACATATATAATTGACTTCTACAGCATCACGTCGAACCCTCCAAAACCACATCGATCGAGCTCCAAGGCTTAGGACGATCCCGTACAAGATCGATGGAGAGACGACACGAGGGCGGCGTGTAGCAGATGCATCCACGCACTGGTAGAAAAATGGCCTTCCGTCCAGCCCCATTAGTCGCGGATATGCAAGAACCGCGACCAATGGGACCTTTAGTCGCGGCTCGGGTGGCGAACCGCGACCAAAGGCCTGGGCCCAGGGTGCTCGGTGGCCAGCTGGTGGACGGGAGGGGCTTTAGTCGCGGTTGGCCAGGCCAACCGCGACTAAATGTCCTCAGGCCTGGCCCAAAGGCCTTTAGTCGCGGTTGGCCTGGCCAACCGCGACTAAAGCCCCTCCCCTATATATACCACTCAGCCCACAGCACTTAGCCATTTGGTGCCACTTCTCTTCACAAACTTCACAAGGGGGTGTAGGGTTTGCTTTTGGCTCCTCTTATGCACACAAGGTGTTTGATGAAATGTCCCAAGAGCATGAAACAAACATGATATGAAGTGTCGGAGCCACACTTGATCGAGCTTCCTCATTTATTTTTTCCTCCTCGATCGCGGTTAGCATCATCCTAGAGGAGAACACTATGTAGAGGACGTAGAACTTTATATGCACTAAATATGTATGGAAACTTGTTCAAAATTGTATATGGTCATCCGATATCGAATATATATTGTATATTCCTCTTGAATTCTTTTTGGTTCTAATTTTAAATTTGTTTGAAATTGTACATTCATATGCATGTATGTAGTACGGTAGAATATGTGAAACTCCTTCAAAATTAAAACCCAAAAGAAATAAAACAATACAAATTAAAAAGAAACCAGATTTAGGGGGAGGGGGGCTAAACCCTAAACCCTGCGGAGGCCTTTAGTCGCGGTTGGCCAGAAGAACCGCGACTAAAGATCCTCCGCCCTGGCGCTCGCCTGCCGCCCACGTGGACGGGCCTTTAGTCGCGGTTCGTAAGGAACCGCGACTAAAGGGGGCCTTTAGTCGCGCCTAATTGGTCGCGGTTGCGCAACCGCGACTAATGGCAGTTGCCAACCGCGACCAAAGGCCATTTTTCTACCAGTGACGGCGACCCATG
The DNA here is from genome assembly GCA_030979885.1 of Lolium multiflorum. Classification (NCBI taxonomy): domain Eukaryota; kingdom Viridiplantae; phylum Streptophyta; class Magnoliopsida; order Poales; family Poaceae; genus Lolium; species Lolium multiflorum. The sequence continues at coordinate 119,357,936 of CM061749.1, read as the reverse complement.
GTGACCGGCGACGTCGGCAACGCCGGCGACACGCCAACAAGATGGAGACCGGCGATGTCCCATCTGACGGTTGCGGCATCAACGCAGAGTGAACACAGACCGGCGACGTCAGCACATAAACTGATCAAGCAACGCCGTCGACCCACCAACGAGATGGGGAGCGGCGATCTCCTGTCCAACGCTTGCGACATCAACACAGTGAACACGGACCAGCGACGTCAGCACATAAACCGATCTAGCTAAGCCAACGGGACGGACAGCAGCGATCTTCCATCCAACCCTTCGGCTGGCACTGGAGATGAAGCCACCGGCCTGGAGGATTTGACTCGACTTGACGATAGAAGACGCTTTAATTTCCCAGCAGATAATGAGATGGCTCCAGCGTACACATGGCTTCAAGAATCTGGCTTCAAGAACCGATCTAGCAATGCCGTTCAGTCTAATTTGTTGGTACAACAAAGACGGCAAAAGGCACATCTGGCTGCCGAAGACAAGGAAGTATGTGCCTCAACACATTGTTTATTTGGCGACGATGCCATCGTTCATGCCATTGATGTGGTTGACACTGCCATCTGCCCGCTGGTAATCCTCCTGAATATAGATGCACATGTCTCTGTAGTTATTTATTGATGTACTTACGGGAGTATACTCTTCATGCAGGTTTCATTTATTAGATGTTTAAATTTATCCATATATTTCTCTTTCTTCTAGATACCACGACTTCTGATTTCTGAACAAAAAGGGTAAAGAGCAACTTATTATATTAAGGAACGGTTATTGGACAGAGTCTCTTCCATCAAGGTTAGGATAAGGTACAATTCAAAAAAAAAAAAAAGGTTAGGATAAGGTATAAATTATAATAACCATATTTAGTTGGCGAAGCTTCTGATTTCACATTATTTTTTAAATATCATGTTTGAAATTATAAATGTGTGGTTCGTGCCTTGGCTATTTATTTTAATTCTTGATCAAGGTGCTCCTCAGCTGAGGCTATTAATTAGCCGCCTATCTAAAGGTAAAGGAATGAATGAGAGGTAATGAACATGATCCATTGCCGCAAAATAAAACAATAAAGAAATAACCTTCGCCGCATTTCCTAGAATATAAAATACCAGTACGGCTGTGGTTCTCTTAATAGTGCGTAGCTTCGTTTGTTTCTACCTACATAGTTTTTCTTCCTGTATGTGCATCAAATTTCTATTTTTCAGTTATGTCACATGTAAATGACTGAATATTATTGCAGTTTGTCAGGTTTTTCTTCATGAGGCTGCTGTAAGAAATATAAACAATGTTTAACTTCTTGGATGGGTACGTATATTTATCTAATACTTCCTCTCTTCACCAATATAACATTTTTGTCAAGCTAATTAGTGAACATCTTATAGTAGTGAATGGAGAGAGTACCATTTATCGTACATACCTATAGTCTATATTTCAGCAACTGGATTTCATTTTGTCTCATTGATTTGCGGTATATCAATTACCAAATCAACAGAAGCATAAGTATAGAATAAACAAAGTTTGTCTTGAATGCAAACGTAACAATTAAAAGAGGTGTTTGCTACCTTGAGTAACTGCAGTTTTTTTTCATATTTGTGAGATGGTGGTGACCTACAACAGGTTTGGATTCGTTGTTTTGGTTAGGTAATGAAACTGTGCATATATGTCTTGCACATTTCTAGGTCACGGTATTAAATTATTATGTCTTGATCTGATACGTGTGAGATGAATTTTGGCAAATTTACCAATAGATCGGCTGATTACGTGATGTTTGTGACAGATACCTGAGGCTTAAGGCGAAGCTCTATACCATTATTGAAGGAATTTGTGGAGCGGTCACGGGAAATTTAAAGAAAATGATAGGATTTAGGAGTACACTTTTTAAATCTTTCTCTCCTCCTTTGAATTGAATATAAAACATTAAAGGATCGGTCATGGAAGTACTATTGTTGCCACAAGTGCATTAGTTTTGGTAACATGAGCCTACCAAGCACTTTTACCCAGTGCAACGACATATTTTTATTCCAGGTTAGTAATGCTAATGAATAGCGCTAGCTATATTTTATTTTCTACGATGTTTGATTTCAGTATTTGTCCGGTGAATTACTTTGATGAAAAGTTCAAGAACTGTGTGAGCAATTTAGGGTGCAGGATGCATCGGATGGCGGTGCTCCATGTCGAGCGAGGCAAGGCGACTCCATATTAGACTCAAGGTGAATTGTAAGCAGTTACATGAAGTACATCCAGCTATTTTGTCTATTTAGATAGGATAGTCGGATGCTCTTTTCAAATCAGACTATAGAAATCTTCTTTTTCCAGCAATGTTTTAGAGGTTGATCAATTTCTCGAAATAATTCATCTTTATCATGATTGCTACCATATAACTTCTAATCTTCCTTTTGTTGTTTCTGTTGTTATATGTGCAGATAATTTAGTCTCTCCTCCTATTAGACACGAAAGACTGAATTTTAATGAAAATCTTTGGGTTTCATTTGCGAGTTTGCATCACCAAAGATGTATGGTAGGCATCCATAGTCTAATAATTAAGATAATGCTCTAAATATGCATACGCATGTGAGTTTTGATACTAGCTATAAGTGTTACAAATAGAAAACACTGAAGATGTCGCCTTAGCATTAAAGAAATACTCTATAAAAAGTGTCATCATTAAGATTATTTATGAATTTTTATAAAAAATTATGATGACTGAATAAAAGGAGCATACATATTTAATTTCCTTAATTATCTAATCAGGTTATACGATTTAATGTGTATCAAATGCTATCAGCAATATACTATGTGAAACAATTTATTAAACATCTATAAAAGTATAAAGAAAAATAATGGAAACAACTAAACAAAATGAAAGATAAAATCAATATTAGTTATGCATATAGCTTATCACAAATCTAGCCGCGCAAATGCGCGTCTGCTTCGCTAGTTTGTGTTGATTACATTACACACCATATTAATGCAATTATCTGTTGTTTACAACTTAATACTGGAGGGGGTGCGGATGCTAACCCGAAGGTGGATTATTTAGGCATAGATAGATGCTGGATAGCGGTCTATGTACTTTGTCGTAATGCCCTGATTAAATCTCATAGTAATCATCATTGATATGTATTGAATCTTTATTTGTCAATTGCACACCTGTAATTTGTTCACCCAGCATGTTAGTTATCTTATTGGAGAGACACCACTAGTGAACTATGGACCCCGGTCCATTCTTTTACATCTGAATACAATCTACTGCAATCATTGTTCTTTACTGTTCTTTGCAAACAAACACCATCTTCCACTCGATACGTTTAATCCTTCGTTTTCAGCAAGCCGGTGAGATTGACAACCTCACTGTTACGTTGGGGCAAAGTATCTTGATTGTGTTGTGCAGGTTCCACGTTGGCGCCGGTTTCACTGGTGTTGCGCCGCACTACACTCCTCCACCAACAACCTTCACGTGCTTCTTGGCTCCTACTGGTTCGATAACCTTGGTTTCATACCGAGGGAAACTTGCTTCTATAGGCATCATACCTTCCACTTGGGGTTCCCAACGGACATGTGCTTCGCACGTATCAAGCTAAATTTCTAGCGCCGTTGCCGGGGAGATCAAGACACGTGATACGTCTCGAACGTATCTATAATTTCTGACGTTCCATGCTTGTTTTATGACAATACCTACATGTTTTGTTCACACTTTATATCGTTTTGATGCATTTTCCGGAACTAAGCTATTGACGAGATGCCGAAGTGTCAGTTCCTGTTTTCTGCTGTTTTTGGTTTCAGAAATCCTAGTAAGGAAATATTCTCGGAATTGGACGAAATCAACGCCAACATCTTAGAATTCCACGAAGCTTCCAACAAGAGCCACGAGAGGAGAGCCACAGGGGGCCTACACAGGGGGCTGGCGCGGCCAGGCTAGGGCCCGCGCCCCTCTATTGTGTGGCGGCTCTGTACCCCCTCCGACTCCGCCTCTTCGCCTATTTAAAGGTCCCTGACCTAAATCTTTGATACGGAAAAAACCACGGTACGAGAAACCTTCAGCTGCCGCCATCGCGAAGCCAAGATCCGGGGACAGGAGTCTCTGTTCTGGCACGCCGCCGGGACGGGGAAGTGCCCCCGGAAGGCTTTTCCATCGACACCACCGCCATCTTCACTGCCATCTCCATCAACGCTGCTGCTCCCATGATGAGGAGGGAGTAGTTCTCCCTTGAGGCTAAGGGCTGTACCGGTAGCTATGTGGTTAATCTCTCTCTGTACTCCAATACAATGATCTCATGACTGCCTTACATGATTGAGATCTATATGATGAGCTTTGTATCGCTACTAGTTTATGTGCTACTCATGCGATGTTATTAAAGTAGTCTATTCCTCCTGCATGGTGTAATGGTGACAGTGTGTGCATCGTGTGGTTCTTGTCGTAGATTATGATCATAATCTCGTGTAGGTTATGGAGTTAATTATCGCTATGATAGTATTGATGTGATCTATTCCCCCTTTCATAGTGTAATGGTGACAGTGTGTATGCTATGTTAGTACTCGGTTTATTTTGCAAAGATCTATTATGCTCTAAGGTTACTTAAATATGAATGCTGAATGTTGTGGCGCTTGTTAACTCCGGCTTGAGGGAGCACTTGTAGCCCTACACAATGAATGGTGTTTGTCATCCAACAAAAGAGTGTATGTAGCACAAATGAGAGAAGTTATTATTTATTATGCGATCAATGTTGAGAGTGTCCACTAGTGAAAGTATGATCCCTAGGCCTTGTTTCCAATACTGCAAACACCGCTTACTTACTGTTATGTTGCATGTTTACTCGCTTCCATATTTTATTCAGATTGCTAATACCACTCATATACATCCATACTACTTGTATTTCACTATCTCTTCGCCGAACTAGTGCATCTATACATCTGACAAGTGTATTAGGTGTGTTGGGGACACAAGAGACTTCTTGTATCGTGATTGCAGGGTTGCTTGAGAGGGATATCTTTGACCTCTTCCTCCCGAGTTCGATAAACCTTGGGTGATTCACTTAAGGGAAAACTTGCTGCTGTTCTACAAACCTTTGCTCTTGGAGGCCCAACACTGTCTACAGGAAAAGAAGCGTGAGTAGACATCAAGCTATTTTCTGGCACCGTTGTCGGGGAGGTAAGGTAAAAGGCACTCATACTCCGGTCCCAGGTAACTAAGTTATTTTCTGGTGCCGTTGTAAGTGCTCGAAGGTATCTCCTTTAGATTCTGCAATTGAATTTTTGTTTCTTGTTCACTAGTTAGGCATAATGGAAAATAACAGTGAGCTTCTTAATCTATTTCCTGAGTTAAGACATGGATTGTTTGCTGCGAAAATTAAAAAACCTATGAAATCTTATTTGCATGCTAGTAGCAATGATATTAGTATGAACGCTTTGAACACCATTGTTGTTAATGATATGGAAAATTCTAAGCTTGGGGAAGCTGGTTTTGATGAGCATGACATTTTTAGTCCCCCAAGCATTGAGGAGAAAATTTTCTTTGATGATACTTTGCCTCCTATTTATGATGATTATAATGATAGTGGTCTTTTGATGCCGCCTACTATGGAGAGTAAATTTTATTATGATTATACTATGCCTCCTACACTTGATGAGAATAATGATGATAGCTACTTTGTTGAATTTGCTCCCACTACAACTAATAAAATTGATTATGCTTATGTGGAGAGTAATAATTTTATGCATGTAGCTCATGACAAGAATGTTGTATGTGATAGTTATATTGTTGAGTTTGTTCATGATGCTACTGAAAGTTATTATGAGAGAGGGAAACATGGTTATATGCATCTTAATAATATTAAGTTTCCCCTCTTTATGTTGAGAATTTTGAAATTGCACTTGTGTTGCTTTTCCATGCTTGCCACTTTGTTCTTCATGATTTATTTGTGTACAAGATTCCTTTTCATAGGAAGTGGGTTAGGCTTAAATGAGTTTTGAATTTGCTCCTTGATGCTCTCTTTTGGTTCAACTCTTATTTCTTGCGAGAGTATCATTGAAATTACTGAGCCCATCTTAATGGCTATAAAGAAAGAACTTCTTGGGAGATAACCCATGTGTTTATTTTGCTACTGTTTTGTTGAGTCTTGGAAGTTTTTTACTACTGTAGCAACCTCTCATTATCATGTTTTTGTGCCAAGTAAAGTCTCTATGGTAAAGTTGATGCTAGATTTGGATTGCTGCACAGAAACAGCATTGTTGTCTGTCACGAATTCGCGCAGATCTCTCTGTAGAAGAGTCAAAAAATCTGAAAATTTACGTGCGTGATCCTCAGATATGTACGCAACTTTCATTAGTTTTGAGTTTTTCCGTTTGAGAAAGTTAAGTGCCCCTGCAAAATTCGTCTTTACGGACTGTTCTGTTTTGACAGATTCTGCCTTTTATTTCGCATTGCCGTTTTTGCTATGTTGAATGGATTTCTTTGTTCCATTAACTTTCAGAAGCTTTGTGCAATGTCCAGAAGTGTTAAGAATGATTGTGTCACCTCTGAACATGTGAATTTTTATTATGCACTAACCCTCTAATGAGTTTGCTTGAAGTTTGGTGTGGAGGAAGTTTTCAAGGGTCAAGAGAAGAGGATGATATACTATGTCAAGAAGAGTGAAAGGTCTAAGCTTGGGGATGCCCCGGTGGTTCATACCTGCATATTTTAAGAAGACTCAAGCATCTAAGCTTGGGGATGCCCAAGGCATCCCCTTCTTCATCGACAACTTATCAGGTCACTTCTAGTGAAACTATATTTTTATTCCGTCACATCTTATGTACTTTACTTGGAGCGTCTGTGCTTTTATTTTCGTTTTGTTATTTGCATTCTCTGAATAAATTCATGCTCATATGTGGGAGAGAGACACGCTCCGCTTTTTCATATGAACACTAGTGTTCTTCATTTTTGCTTTTAATGTTCAAGGGCGAAAGTTGATCGCTTCACTTGTTGCTATTTTGTTGGAATCAGAAAATGCTTCATATGGTCTTGAATAATTTGGTACTTGGCAATTGTTTTGAGCTCTCATAGATCATGTTTAAGCTCTTGCATCATGTAGTTTAATCTATTAGTGGAGAACTACCGTAGAGCTTGTTAAAATTTGGTTTGCATGATTGGTCTCTCTAAGTCTAGATATTTTCTGGTAAAGTGTTTGAGCAACAAGGAAGACAGTGTAGAGTCTTATAATGCTTGCAATATGTTCTTGTGTAAGTTTTGCTGTACCTGTTCATACTTGTGTTTGCTTCAAACAAACTTGCTAGCCAAAGCCTTGTACTGAGGAAATGCTTCTTGTGCATCCAAACACCTTGAGCCAAAACCCATTCCATTTGTGTCCACCATATCTACCTACTATGTGGTATTTTTCTGCCATTCCAAGTAAATACCTCATGTGCTACCTTTAAACAATTCAAAAGCTATTATCTCTTATTTGTGTCAATGTTTTATAGCTCATGAGGAAGTATGTGGTGTTTTATCTTTCGATCTTGTCATTTACTTGACAGACTTTCACAATGGACTAGTGGCTCATCCGCTTATCCAATAATTTTGCAAAAAGAGCTGGCAACGAGGTTCCCAGCCCCAATTAATTAACTTGCATTAATAATTCTCTTCACATGTTTTGCTTTATGTGATCTTGGTGCAAGTATTTCTGTTATGCCTAAGAAAATTTATGATATGCTTGACTTGCCACCATTGAAAAATTGTTATTTGGATGTTAATCTTGCTGATAATTCTAAAAAGAAACCTTTGGGGAGAATTGATAATGTTCGCATTACGGTTAACAATAACCTTGTCCCCGTTGATTTTGTTGTCTTGGATATTGAATGCAATGCATCTTGTCCTATTGTCTTGGGAAGACCCTTTCTTCGAACTATTGGTGTTGTTATTGATATGAAAGAGGGAAATATTAAGTATCAATTTCCTCTCAAGAAAGGTATGGAACACTTCCCTAGAAAGAGAATGAAATTGCCTTTTGATTATATTATTAGAATAAATTATGATGTTGATGCTTCTTCTCTTGATGTTACTTGATTTGCACTTTCTGCGCCTAGCTGAAAGGCGTTAAAGAAAAACACTTCTTGGGAGATAACCCATGTTTTATTTTACTACTGTATTGTTGAGTCTTGAAGTTTTTACTGTAGCAACCTCTCCTTATCATGTTTTTGTGCCAAGTAAAGTCTCTATGGTAAAGTTGATGCTAGATTTGGATTGCTGCACAGCATTGTTGTCTGTCACGAATTCGCGCAGATCTCTCTAGAAGAGTCAAAAAATCTGAAAATTTACGTGCGTGATCCTCAGATATGTACGCAACTTTCATTAGTTTTGAGTTTTTCCGTTTGAGAAAGTTAAGTGCCCCTGCAAAATTCGTCTTTACGGACTGTTCTGTTTTGACAGATTCTGCCTTTTATTTCGCATTGCCGTTTTTGCTATGTTGAATGGATTTCTTTGTTCCATTAACTTTCAGAAGCTTTGTGCAATGTCCAGAAGTGTTAAGAATGATTGTGTCACCTCCGAATATGTGAATTTTTTATTATACACTAATCCTCTAATGAGTTTGCTTGAAGTTTGGTGTGGAGAAAGTTTTCAAGGGTCAAGAGAAGAGGATGATACATTATGATCAAGAAGAGTGAAAGGTCTAAGCTTGGGGATGCCCCGGTGGTTCATACCTGCATATTTTAAGAAGACTCAAGCATCTAAGCTTGTGGGTGCCTGATACGCGTGAAGCACAAGTCCGTTGGGAACCCCAAGTGGAAGGTATGATGCGTATAGAAACAAGTTTCCCTCAGTATGAAACCAAGGTTATCGAACCAGTAGGAGCCAAGAAGCACGTGAAGGTTGTTGGTGGAGGAGTGTAGTGCGGCGCAACACCAGCCGGCGCCAACGTGGAACCTGCACAACACAATCAATATACTTTGCCCCAACGTAACAGTGAGGTTGTCAATCTCACCGGCTTGCTGAAAACAAAGGATTAAACGTATCGAGTGGAAGATGGTGTTTGTTTGAAAAGAACAGTAAGAACAATGATTGCAGTAGATTGTATTCAGATGTAAAAGAATGGACCGGGGTCCACAGTTCACTAGTGGTGTCTCTCCAATAAGATAACTAACATGCTGGGTGAACAAATTACAGGTGGGCAATTAACAAATAAAGATTCAATACATATCACACTACAAGAAATCTGCCATAATATGACGTTTTTTTATGACTGGAAATCAAAATGTCATAACTTTATGACGTTCCTAGCTTTGACCGTCCTTGGCCACTCCGGGGGGGCAAAACCCTAGAAAATCGTGACGTTATTGGGCAAAAACGTCATTGGCAATTTAGGTCAAAACGTCATTAGCAAAATTAAGTGGCCTACGACGTTTTCCCAATGCCGATTGCGACAAATCAATAGCGTCATTGGCATTTGGCTCAATACAATGGTATGTGTTTGGCTGCCATGTCATCCATTTTGCCTATGTGTCCCTTTTCGGGTCCCACGCGCCTCACACGTGTCACTGGAAGCAACTGGCTTGAACTAACTGACATGTAGGACCAACTGATACTTGTGGGACAAAGGCGTCTTGTTATTTTTTTTCTCTGTGCCGTCCACCATTTTAATGGGCTACTGGTGATATCCTCCTCTTTTGGGCTGTCCTCTACTAGGCTGCTGGCTGCTGGCCTACCCCACGACGGCCCATCCGGTGGTTGAATTGCTGGCCCGACGGCCCATCCGGGGGTTGAATTGCTGGCCCGACGGCCCATCCGGGGTTGGAGTGGCTCCCGATGGAAATAACTGGCAAAAATTGCGTTTGCGGGGACTCGAACCCTCGACCTGGCGCTGCCGCACTACCACTCCCTACCGCTTTGCTACAATAGTGTTGTTGACAAAAGTATGGTTGTCCATGTATATAGACATGATAGACTAATCAGTTGTCTTCAAAATCCCTCCACCTCGACCAAAATCCCTCCGACCAGGTGCATCTAGCTAGGGTTCCTCCTCCGACCAAAATCCCTCCGACCAGGTGCATCTGTTGCATGGCGGCGCAGTTCCCAGCCTGCTCGGGCAGTTCTTCTAGGTCAGGAGCGTCGTCGCGTCGCCGGCGGCGGCCGGGCACGCCCATCCCGTATCGGCAGCGGCCATTCGATTATGAGCCCGCCGACGTATGTGACTGTGGCGAGAAGATGCCGCAATGGATTTCTTGGAGTGATCCGAATCCTGGGAGAAGATACCGGAACTGCAAAATTCGCTCGGTTAGTCTTCGAGCACGCCCCCCCGCCCCCATTCTGAATTTCCTGGAGCCCGCCGTCTTCTGAAGTTTCTTTTCTACTATGCCTTACTTATCCTCTTTTGTTCTTCATCTGTCAGATTGCTGGTGGAATAGGGTGTAAAGTGTTTAAGTGGATTGATGATCCGCTGGATGCACGTCACAAAGAGTTAGTTCGTGATCTGCGTGATGCTGTTTGGGATCGAGATGAAGAAATTGAGAGGCTCCAGGTAGAAATTGAGAGGCTCCAGGAAGAAAAGTTTCTGCTTGCTGCAAGGAAACAGAGCAACCCTGAACCAAAGAAAATGAGAGGCTTCATGGTTTGGGTGCTATCTGTAGCTTTTGTCATCTGTTGTACCTGGGTGATGTGTACGAACTGAAATTAGGGTGAATTCAGTGATCTGTTGGTCAGGAGGAGAAGAAGCTAGAGTATATGCTAGAGTTATTGTGTTGTAATTCCAAACATTTGTCTGTTCGTGCCACAATGTTTAGTTCCTGAATTTGAACCATGTCTATGTATGTGTGCAATTCTGTTCAGTTGAAAATGTGTTCTGTTGAAAATGAGTTCTGTTGAAAATGTGTACGGCGGCGCCGCCCATATATGGTCGCCGGCGTCAGCCATGCATATGCGGCGCCGCCCAATTGGGCATGGATTCCCCTAAAAATTGGGCATGGATTCCCCAAAAAAATTGGGCACAAATTCTGGGAACAAAAAGCTGACATATTCAACATAAATTCTGGGAAAAACAAGCTGGCATGTTCAACATAAATTCTGGGCCAAACAACCTGACACATAATCTGAAATAAACTGACATTACACAAACTACAGATTCAAACTGCTATTCATCCATTACACAAACTACAGATTCAAACTGCTATTCATCTTCTTCGGAAACTGGACGATTCCTAGTCCTATTTCCTCCATCATCACCATCATCACTGCAATATTGGTACATTGTCTGATCAACCTCCTCGATTTCTTCAGGCACAACCTCCTTGCTCCGTTTCTTCAGTTTGTCCACAATGACTTTTTCAAGTAGCACACGTTCCTGGTCACTTCTCGTCCTACTCCGTGCAGTGCCTTCTTTTTCTTGCACAGGAACTTGACTGGAATCTTCATCTTGATATGATAGTACAGCAACACCGGGTCCCTGTTCATTTTCTTTTACACTCCATAGATGTCTATGGTGAAATTTCTGCACAACTTGCCATTTTCCTTTCAACTTAGTGTCTGGCACATAAAAGACCTTGGTTGCTTGTGATGTCAGAATGAAAGGATCAGTCTTGTACCAAAACTTTTCTGTGTTAACACTCTTGAAGTGTCCATCATCGTCGAATCCGGGTTTCCTACCACCAAGGTCAAACCAGTCACACCGGAAGAGGACAACTGACCGATGGACGCCACCGCTGGAGTTGTATTGCAATCTGATGATGGATTTCAGCTGACCAAAGAAGTCAATGCTGTTGCCATCATGATCTCCCTCAGAAACGATTCCACTATTTTGTGTCTTTCTGTTCTTCTCGCGGTCAACAGTATGGTACCGAACACTGTCAACAACACATGCCGAATATAGTCTCACTCTAAAATCTGGTTTGCACGCCAAAGCATAGAGATCAGGACAGACATCATTTCGCATTTTTCCAATCTGCAAAAAATCAACCAGGGGGTGAGTAACACACACAGAAAATTTATATCATGAACTTTTCCAATCTTCAGAAATAAACCAGCTAAAGATCTCACATGAGTCTGAAACCATCTAGCAAAGTTCTTGGCAAGCCATCTATCAACATTGATCTGACCACCTCGTTGGTTCAACTCTTGTTTGCACAGGCTGGAATGGCAACAGAAAATAGATCCTAATTATTATTTGGACATGCTGCAATAACCTATCTATATATGGGGATGAAGAGAAACGTACTCGATGTATGGATCAACCTCAGGGCAACTTCGGAGCACATACCACACCATGTTGTCATAGTCCTCACCTGCATACACATATTGAGAGGCTCCAATAAATTTCACACCGTGTTTGAAAACAGACAGATCACCAATATGTGAATCATCCCGCTCCGGATTTCTACTTGGACGGTTGAATCTTGTTTCAACATCGTCGAAGTATCTCGAGCAAAATGTCAGGCACTCATCAACAATATATGCTTCGGCAATCGATCCCTCCGGCCTGGCATTGTTCCGGACATAACGCTTCAATGTTAGCAACCTTCTTTCGACTGGGTACATCCAACCGTAATGCACTGGGCCTCTAAGCCTTGCCTCTTTTGGTAAATGGATGGCCAAATGCACCATCACGTCGAAGAAAGATGGGGGGAAGATCTTCTCAAGTTTGCAAAGAATAACTACGATTTCCTTTTCAAGTCTGTCCAGAACGTCTCTCTTCAGTGTTTTGCAGCACAGCTCTCTGAAGAAATTTCCAAGCTCAGCAACCGCTTCATATATGTCTTCATGGATTGTTCCTCGAAGGCCAGCCGGTAAGATCCTTTGAAGCAATATATGACAGTCATGGGTCTTCAGCCCTTGAAGCTTGCACTTATCAGAAGCAACACACTTGGATATGTTAGACGCGTACCCATCTGGAAACCTCACAGCTTTTATGAATTCACAAAAAGCAATTTTTTCTTGTTTACTCATTGTATACCACGCCTGTGGCATCTCAAAAGAGTCAGCTGAAACAGGCTGCAAATGCAAGTCACGTCTTATGCCCATGTCTTCCAAATCAAGCCTTGAATTGACAGTGTCTTTGGTCTTGCCTTGTATGTTCATGAAAGTACCAATCAAATTGTCACAGATGTTTTTCTCGATGTGCATTACATCGAGATTATGCCTCAGCTTTAGATCTTCCCAGTATGGCAAGTCCCACAAACATGATCTACGGCTCCAACACTGACCGTCCTCACGTTTCCTTTTCTTCTGAAGCTTGCCTGGTATCACATCTCTAACCCTATCAAGCTGTTGCTTCAGCTCTTCTGGAGTGAATTCCGCTGGCTTCTCACGGCTTTCAGAAGCACCATCGAATTCTTTGCTATTTCTCCAAGGATGGTGCCGAGGTAGCCAACGGCGGTGCCCAATAAAGCAGATTTTGTTCCTTAATTTCTTGGAGCAATTCTCTTTGTCACAACGCACACATGCCTGGTAACCAGCTGTGGCCCTCCCTGACAATGTGTGCAGTGCCGGATAATCATGAATACACCATAAGATTGCAGCACGGAGATCAAACTTGTCTGGACTATTGGCATCATATGATTTTACACCTTTCCAGAGCTCCTGCAGCTCTTCCATCAAAGGCTCCATGAAGACATCAAAATCTTTTCCTGGAGAGGATGGACCAGGGATTAGCAATGCAAGCATGAAGTTGGACTGATCCATACATGCCCACGGCGGAAGGTTGTATGGCACCACGAATACAGGCCACATGCTGTAGGAGTTGCTCATATTCCCGTAGGGATTAAAACCATCCGTGGCAAGTCCAAGCCTTATGTTCCTGGCATCAGCGGCAAAGTCTTTATGAATATTGTCAAAATCCTTCCATGCATCCCCGTCTGCTGGATGACTGAGATCATTCTCCACGTCTTGCCGCTTCAGTTTGTGCCACTGTACTTCCTTTGATTGCTCCTTTGAAAGAAACATTCTTTGCAGCCTTGGAATCAATGGGAAGTGCCTCAGCACCTTCTCTGGGATCTGTCTCCTACCATCAGCATCTTTCCATCTGGAGGCTTTGCACTTGGGGCAATTATTCTCCTTGGCATAATCCTTCCGGAACAATACACAGTTATTCGGGCACACATGGATACTATCATAACCAAGTCCCAACCTGCCGATTATGCTAAGTGCCTCCTCGTATGACTTTGGTATTGAGCTAGTAGGGTATTGCAAGGCCAAAATCAGGAGTATCGCGTTGAATGCAACGTTGCTAATCCGGTAGTACGACTTGGCCTGAAGTAACTTGACTGTGAGTGAAAACCTTGACATTGTACCCCCATCGCTGGCTGCGCGCTTGGCTTCCTCTATCAACTCAGCAAATATAGTGTCCTTTCCAGCACCTTGCGGTTCTGACTTGTACAAATCAGCAAGCAGATCAGGAATTCTATCATCTTCGTAACCATCTTCCTCTTGCAAACCAAAATAGTGTGCCTCTGCATCACCTCCACCAACATGGTGTGCCCCTGCATCACCTCCATGTCCAGCCTCAGGTTCACCTCCATGTCCAGCCTCAGGTTCACCTCCATGTCCATGTCCGGCTTCAGGTGCACCTCCTTGTCCTCCATGTCCAGCTTCAGGTACAGGATGTAATGGTTCTCCATGGAAGACCCATCGGTCATAAGTGCTTGCCATCCCAAAAAGAAGCAAATGAGCCTCTACTACATCTAGAGGTTTTGTGCACCGGTTAAGACAGCTACGACATGGGCACAGCACCTGATCATCATTGGCAGCACTCAAGCGAACAAACTGCATAAACTCTGCCACTCCCTTTGTGTGTTCAGGGGAAAGCCTTCTAATTCTTGTTGTAATCCAGCGTCTGTCCATCTGCGGAAGAACAAAATGATGCAATTAGCACACACCTAACTGCACAGCAGTTCCAATTTCAAGCAATGCACAGCAGTTCAATTCGATTTTGTGAACTGATGAAGAAGAACAGATCGAGAGGGGAGAGATGAGAGGGGTGCAGACCGGGAGATGCGGAGGGGCTCGTCGTGGGAGAGGGCCGGGGCTCGTCCTGGAGAGGGACGGGGCTCGTCCTGGAGAGGGCGAGGGGCTCGTCGTCGGCGAGGGCGAGGGGCTCGTCGTCGGCGAGCCAGATGGACAGCAGATCCCTTGCTCGGACGCAGCGCTGGCACACCCACCACCGCCGTCACCTCGGATCACAGAGATTCGATATTGTGAACTGACGAAGAAGAACAGATCGAGAGGGGAGAGATGAGAGGGGTGCAGACCGGGAGATGCCCCACCAGAGGGCTCGTCGTCGGAGAGGGCCGGGGCTCGTCGTCGGAGAGGGACAGGGCCGGTGACCACCGCCACCGCCGCCGCCGAGTTGCGGAGGGAGTTGGATTCGAATTTCTGCTAGGTTATCGGAGGGAGTTGGATTCGGAAGGGATATTTGGGCCTCTCCTGGGCGCCAAAAAAAATCAAAAAGTGTGAGGGCTGGGAGTCGAACCCAGCACCTCTAGATGTGTCAACGTGCCAGTTAACCAGTGGAGCTATTGGAGAGATCTTGTCAGCTTACCATCCTTTATCCTTTACATAGTGGAACTAAGGCAACTTCTTTTTTTTATAGTTATGGATATGATCTTGTTACATAATCTATCAGAGGGGATACTGATTTAGGACAACAGTTAATTTGTACAGGAGCATTAGCTAAGCAACAGGCTAATATATGACTAATAATTAATTACGGCTAGCAAACTATATATATCTATATATACTCCAGCATATATAGACCACCAAAAGCACATTATATTACACATATATAGTGCAGCCTTGAGCTCAATAACATAGTACCAAAAGGACACGTTAATTATAGATACTACCGAGGAGGTTCAACGCTCATTTACTTGAGCACATTACATCGACCAACAGGCCATTAGATAGTACCAGATCGATCGATAAGAGGTTCAACGCTCATATTACTTGAGCTCATACACACATATATATAGTACTACTAGCTTAATTAGAGAGGTTCAGCCTGCTAGCTCATTTCTCGAGCTTCCTGACATACAACTTGAGACCGCCCCGGGCGCGAATGCGGAACCAAAACACAAAGATATCATTTGCCTTCATCTTGCTCTTCCGCACCACAGCACTCCAGTTTGTTGTGATCACTGCACCGTCAAACTTCCCTTTGCCCTGGAAAATCCTCACTTTCACACCATGTCTCTCACTGTAAGAGACAAGAAAGTCATTGTCTGGAAGCTGCATATTCGTCGAGATGTACTGCTGGGTAAACTTCCGGTTGAAGTACTGCAGATTATAAGATGCAAAACTTCGTTCAGATGAAGTAATTGTCAACATATAAAGATGCAAAAACATCCTTGAGATGGAGTAATTATTTACCATTCTGGAGGAACTGCCTTCCACGGAACTTGCACTCTTTATAGTGCACACATAAAAAGGAATTGCGGGGCGCTTTTGGTCAACAAGATATCTCAGGGTTTCAACTTGTGTAGGATTCATTTCCACTAGATTGGGATACATGCAAAAGTCATCCCATTCCTCACCTGCCTCTATCCTGGGACCTACATATAAGGAAACCAGGGAATAAGGCCTAGTTTAAAGTTTTCCTAAAACTGAAGTATATCAAACCAACAGTATTTATAGAAACTGAAGTATTCCTTGAATGCTACAAATTGACTAGCTATTATGCCAAACCGAGACTAATTAAGCATTTGACCTATATCCTGCATCTATAACTACTATATATATATTTTACCTCGACGAGTCAGATGGACATCAGCAGGAGGAGGAGGAGCAACTTCCTCATGATCAGCTGCACAATCCATTGCTGCAGCATCATCAGCTTTCTCTTGCTTGACATGAACCCTATCTAGAGCACCATCCTCACCTTCGGAGGATGAGCTGATGTCGATGGTCTCAACGGCCTTCTTGGATGGGACCAAAATGGCAACTTCATAGTCATAGGGGTCCATGGTGTCGACCTAATAACAAGCAGTGAACAATTTGAGAACTATGAAACTATTAATTACACATTAATTAAAACTAAGTTGGGATGTTTAGTTTCAGATTGACATTCGCACTAGCAGCACTACACATGTTTTGAATCAATCTAAACCAGGAAAATCTACTCTAGCACTAGAATCTACTTTGAATCGATCAAACCCTAGGAAAATCGCCGCTCGGACAAAAAAACCCAATTAAAATCCCCCGAGATTAAGTACGGCAAACCCTAGAAAATCCCCCGCTCATCCCCCAAATTAACCTGAGCTTCGGCCGACGGAGGCAGTGGAGCTTCGGCCGACGGAGCTTGACGGAGCTGCTTGACGGAGCTTCGGCCGACGGAGTTGGGAGAGGAAGAGGCGGCAGTGGCGGCTGGGTTGGGAGAGAGAGAGAGTGAGACAGGGGAGAAAGTTGCTTTTGGTAATTTTATGGGGACATTTTGGGGTGGGTGGGGCAAAATGGCACCCACTGACGTGTGGGGCCATCTAGCAGTAGATACCACTGGGTTGGGCCATTTCCGGTAATTTTATGTGGATTAGGGGCCAGCAGGTAAAATGGAACCCTCATTCTCTGTTTTTACTAATTATAATAAATCAGAAATTCCCTCCTCCGCCTCTCCGCTTCTTGACGGTTCCACTCCGCTTCCACTACTCCCACTACACGAAAAACCCTCCTCCGCGCCAAGACGCTTCTGCCTCGCCGCTTCTGCCTCCTCCGCCGCTTCCTCCTCCGCCGCTTCTGCCTCCTCCGCGCCATGGACGCTGCTTCTTCTTCCTCTTCCTCTGTTCCGCTGCAGCCCATTACTCAGATCAGGACCTTCACCGTCCATGGCGGCAAGGAGATCGATGTTGTCTACACAAACGAGGAGGAGACGATGAGCAAGTACCTGAAGATGTACGCGCAGTGGTATGCGGAAGAAGAAGAGAACAAATTTGTAGGATTGGATCTCGAGTACACTCGGGAGGACCCCAACCACGAAGAAGACAACTACCTCGCCGTCGCTCAACTGTGCATGAGGAACCACGTCCTCGTCTGCCACTTTTCCTGGTTTGTAGACCTTAATCTTGCTCTGATTTACTTAATCTTGCTCTGATTTTGTTAATCTTGCTCAGATTTTAGTTAATCGCTAGTGCATGATGAACCAAGTCACCCTCGAGTGCTCTGTTTTAGTTAATCTTGATCTGTTTTAGTTAATCTCGAGTGCTCTGGTTTCTCTGTTTGAGAGAAAATTGCAACTCACATGCACCATAATTCGCAAGGCAGTTTCAAGAATATGGGATTGTGCATTTTATTGAAAGAAATTGTGGAGAGGGGAATTCTTGTGTTAATGAACCGTGTACTTAGCTATATGATGTTGAATTGTGAATTTAGTTTCAGACCGAGTCATATTTCTGTGTTTTCTAACTGGGAATTCGTGCAACAGCAAGTTACAAATTGGTTCATTGGGCTAGGTGCAACAAATTAAACTACAAACCGTGCTAGCTGCAAAACTAGTTTTGTTTCTGTGTTTTGTGTAACAAAAGCCACAAAGCATGGTGTCCTGATCTTGCAGATTGAATCTATCCATATGCTCATCTAGCATGTACTGGATTTCATTATACCAAATTAATTATCACAAAGCAAATTTCCGGAGTCCTGATCTTGCATTTAATAGACTTTTGTTAGTTTCAAAATTATATGATGCAAAATGATATTTCAATGACTAAAAAATTTGCACTTGCACATTTCATAAAAGTGTTGGTCATGCATTCTTTTAGTACCAAATGGATTATGACTAGATAATTTTCAGACTCTTGATCATGCACTTACTAAACTTATGTCAATTTTATTCAAGTTATGAGATTGCATAGACTAAACATTCGTATTCCCAAATTTTATTCAAGTGTTGATCTCGCAAGTACTAAATTTTTGCATCAAATTGAATCTATCCATATGCTCATCTAGCATGTACTGGATTTCATTATACCAAATTAATTATCACAAGCAAATTTCCGGAGTCTTGATCTTGCATTTAATAGAATTTTGTTAGTTTCAAAATTATATGATGCAAAATGAAATTTCAATGACTAAACAATTGCACTTACACATTTCATAAAAGTGTTGTTCATGCATTCTATTAGTACCAAATGAATTATGACTAGATAATATTCAGACTGTTGATCATGAACTTACTAAACTTATGTAGTTTCAAATTTTATATTCAAGCTATGAGATTGCATATAGACTAGCTTCGTAGTCCCAAATTTTATTCAAGTGTTGATCTCGCAAGTACTAAATTTTTGCTTTCAGGACCAACGGGGAATGTCCGGCGCTGCGCTCATTCCTTCAAAATCAAGAAATTGTGTTCTGCAGCGTTGACAAGAGAGCAGATTTTATAAAGTTATATTACGAGAAGATTATAATTCCTAGGGAGAACTGGATCGATATCCAGGAAATTGTCAACGTCAAAGGTCTCAACGAGAGAGGAAAATTAATGAGGGATGGAATGGCTAGTCTTGCAACTAGCATCTTGGACGAGTCGTACAGCGAGATGAAGAGCAAATTCCCTCGAGAGAGGCACAATTACTGGGAAGAGCAGCCGTTGTCTGATTTAAACCTGGAGTATGCAGCTAAAGATGCTTACGTGAGCTACCAGCTCTACGTTAAGATATGGTTCTTCCTGCGTTACCTTGTGTTTTGCCCCGGTTGCAAGAAGGAAGACAAGCTGAGGGGACGTCTGTGTCGCAAATGCAATGCAGCAGAGATCGAAGCTGAACATGCACAGAGAAATGCTGCAGCTGAAATAGCAAGGTTAAATGCTGAACTTGCAAGCGCGCAGGCTGAACTAGCAATCTTGAAGGCACCAGCTTCCAGCGACAACACCCAGCAGACAAGTCCCCCTCATGGCAAACGGACGAAGATGAATGATGAGCAGTGGCTGGAGCGTAGTGATGCGCCGAAGAGTAGTGATTATTGGCAGAACCTGAGGAAGAAGTCGTGGACTGGTGCTGATCAGAAGAGTGATGATCCGTGGACGACGGAGATGAGTGATCAGCAGAGCCCGAAGAGTGATAATCCGTGGCTGACGAAGCCAGGCAATTACTGACGACTTCTCCAAGATCCATGCCTAGTTAATTATTTGTATTTGCTTGTCAAGAAACTTTGCTTCTATCGTCTCTTTGTTTATGAGGCACAGCTCGGGGTAGACTTGTATAGGATCTCCCCATTAGGTAGGATCATAGGATCAACTTAGAGAAATCATACTTTTGCTGATGTGAATAGTGTCAGATCTGGTTGAATATTCACACCCAGATTTATCTTTTTTGTTTCTCTAAGTGTATGTCGAATTTGAAGTTGCAAATTTTTGGCATTGCATATATAACATAGATGTGTGTTGTCATTTTTTCAGGCTTCGGAAATTCAATTCGGCTCCCGGGTGCGTATGCTCCCTCTACCAACAAAACGTATTTCGAAGTGTGGAAAGATTTTGACAAAAAAATTTACATGTACATCTCCATAATATATGTGTATGCCTCAAGTTTCACGAGAAATCTAGGGGGTAGACCCGCCGGGGCACACGTTCCGCTGTTTTGGGGGAAGGAGGGGGAGAACGACCGCCGGAGCACCGGAACCCCACCAAATCTTGCATGTGGACCTATGATATGTGTCAAAGTGTGGTGCAAGGTCTAATGGTGCAAAAGTAGCTCCCCTAAACCCTAAACCCCAAACTGGGGAGGCTTCGAGCACTAAAACCCCTCTAAAACCCTAAACCACGACACCGGAGCTGCAGAACCATGCATCATAAACCCTAACCCTAACCCTATACCCTAAACATATACCTAACCATAAATACTTACCTTTAACCTAAACCCTAGCCCTACCCCCTAAACCCTAGCCCTAACCCTACACCAAACCCTAACCAGTAGATCAGGCACACCCTCGATCGTGTGATAATGGCTCTAGCTGCGGGTATATGTGCCAAAGGGTCCCAATCTTGGTTCTCCATGTGTATATGTCCTAAACAAACCTAAAAGAATGAAAAGTTACATTGGTGCACCCTCGCGCGGAGAAATCTAGGGGGTAGACCCGCCGGGGCACACGTTCCGCTGTTTTGGGGGAAGGAGGGGGAGAACGACCGCCGGAGCACCGGAACCCCACCAAATCTTGCATGTGGACCTATGATATGTGTCAAAGTGTGGTGCAAGGTCTAATGGTGCAAAAGTAGCTCCCCTAAACCCTAAACCCCAAACTGGGAGGCTTCGAGCACTAAAACCCCTCTAAAACCCTAAACCACGACACCGGAGCTGCAGAACCATGCATCATAAACCCTAACCCTAACCCTATACCCTAAAAATATACCTAACCATAAATACTTACCTTTAACCTAAACCCTAGCCCTACCCCCTAAACCCTAGCCCTAACCCTACACCAAACCCTAACCAGTAGATCAGGCACACCCTCGATCGTGTGATAATGGCTCTAGCTGCGGGTATATGTGCCAAAGGGTCCCAATCTTGGTTCTCCATGTGTATATGTCCTAAAAAAACCTAAAAGAATGAAAAGTTACATTGGTGCACCCTCGCGCGGAGAAATCTAGGGGGTAGACCCGCCGGGGCACACGTTCCGCTGTTTTGGGGGAAGGAGGGGGAGAACGACCGCCGGAGCACCGGAACCCCACCAAATCTTGCATGTGGACCTATGATATGTGTCAAAGTGTGGTGCAAGGTCTAATGGTGCAAAAGTAGCTCCCCTAAACCCTAAACCCCAAACTGGGGAGGCTTCGAGCACTAAAACCCCTCTAAAACCCTAAACCACGACACCGGAGCTGCAGAACCATGCATCATAAACCCTAACCCTAACCCTATACCCTAAACATATACCTAACCATAAATACTTACCTTTAACCTAAACCCTAGCCCTACCCCCTAAACCCTAGCCCTAACCCTACACCAAACCCTAACCAGTAGATCAGGCACACCCTCGATCGTGTGATAATGGCTCTAGCTGCGGGTATATGTGCCAAAGGGTCCCAATCTTGGTTCTCCATGTGTATATGTCCTAAAAAACCTAAAAGAATGAAAAGTTACATTGGTGCACCCTCGCGCGGAGAAATCTAGGGGGGTAGACCCGCCGGGGCACACGTTCCGCTGTTTTGGGGGAAGGAGGGGGAGAACGACCGCCGGAGCACCGGAACCCCACCAAATCTTGCATGTGGACCTATGATATGTGTCAAAGTGTGGTGCAAGGTCTAATGGTGCAAAAGTATAGCTCCCCTAAACCCTAAACTGGGGAGGCTTCGAGCACTAAAACCCCTCTAAAACCCTAAACCACGACACCGGAGCTGCAGAACCATGCATCATAAACCCTAACCCTAACCCTATACCCTAAACATATATCTAACCATAAATACTTACCTTTAACCTAAACCCTAGCCCTACCCCCTAAAACCTAGCCCTAACCCTACACCAAACCCTAACCAGTAGATCAGGCACACCCTCGATCGTGTGATAATGGCTCTAGCTGCGGGTATATGTGCCAAAGGGTCCCAATATTGGTTCTCCATGTGTATATGTCCTAAAAAACCTAAAAGAATGAAAAGTTACATTGGTGCACCCTCGCGTGGAGAAATCTAGGGGGGTAGACCCGCCGGGGCACACGTTCCGCTGTTTTGGGGAAGGAGGGGGAGAACGACCGCCGGAGCACCGGAACCCCACCAAATCTTGCATGTGGACCTATGATATGTGTCAAAGTGTGGTGCAAGGTCTAATGGTGCAAAAGTATAGCTCCCCTAAACCCTAAACCCCAAACTGGGGAGGCTTCGAGCACTAAAACCCTAAACCACGACACCGGAGCTGCAGAACCATGCATCATAAACCCTAACCCTAACCCTATACCCTAAACATATACCTAACCATAAATACTTACCTTTAACCTAAACCCTAGCCCTACCCCCTAAACCCTAGCCCTAACCCTAACCAGTAGATCAGGCACACCCTCGATCGTGTGATAATGGCTCTAGCTGCGGGTATATGTGCCAAAGGGTCCCAATCTTGGTTCTACATGTGTATATGTCCTAAACAAACCTAAAAGAATGAAAAGTTACATTGGTGCACCCTCGCGCGGAGAAATCTAGGGGTAGACCAGCCGGGGCACACGTTCCGCTGTTTTGGGGGAAGGAGGGGGAGAACGACCGCCGGAGCACCGGAACCCCACCAAATCTTGCATGTGAACCTATGATATGTGTCAAAGTGTGATGCAAGGTCTAATGGTGCAAAAGTAGCTCCCCTAAACCCTAAACCCTAAACTGGGGAGGCTTCGAGCACTAAAACCCCTCTAAAACCCTAAACCACGACACCGGAGCTGCAGAACCATGCATCATAAACCCTAACCCTAACCCTATACCCTAAACATATACCTAACCATAAATACTTACCTTTAACCTAAACCCTAGCCCTACCCCCTAAACCCTAGCCCTAACCCTACACCAAACCCTAACCAGTAGATCAGGAACACCCTCGATCGTGTGATAATGGCTCTAGCTGCGGGTATATGTGCCAAAGGGTCCCAATCTTGGTTCTCCATGTGTATATGTCCTAAACAAACCTAAAAGAATGAAAAGTTACATTGGTGCACCCTCGCGCGGAGAAATCTAGGGGGTAGACCAGCCGGGGCACACGTTCCGCTGTTTTGGGGGAAGGAGGGGGAGAACGACCGCCGGAGCACCGGAACCCCACCAAATCTTGCATGTGGACCTATGATATGTGTCAAAGTGTGGTGCAAGGTCTAATGGTGCAAAAGTAGCTCCCCTAAACCCTAAACCCTAATTAAACTCTAGGCTTCGAGCACTAAAACCCCTCTAAAACCCTAAACCACGACACCGGAGCTGCAGAACCATGCATCATAAACCCTAACCCTAACCCTATACCCTAAACATATACCTAACCATAAATACTTACCTTTAACCTAAACCCTAGCCCTACCCCCTAAACCCTAGCCCTAACCCTACACCAAACCCTAACCAGTAGATCAGGCACACCCTCGATCGTGTGATAATGGCTCTAGCTGCGGGTATATGTGCCAAAGGGTCCCAATCTTGGTTCTCCATGTGTATATGTCCTAAACAAACCTAAAAGAATGAAAAGTTACATTGGTGCACCCTCGCGCGGAGAAATCTAGGGGGTAGACCCGCCGGGGCACACGTTCCGCTGTTTTGGGGGAAGGAGGGGGAGAACGACCGCCGGAGCACCGGAACCCCACCAAATCTTGCATGTGGACCTATGATATGTGTCAAAGTGTGGTGCAAGGTCTAATGGTGCAAAAGTATAGCTCCCCTAAACCCTAAACCCTAAACTGGGGAGGCTTCGAGCACTAAAACCCCTCTAAAACCCTAAACCACGACACCGGAGCTGCAGAACCATGCATCATAAACCCTAACCCTAACCCTATACCCTAAACATATATCTAAACATAAATACTTACCTTTAACCTAAACCCTAGCCCTACCCCCTAAAACCTAGCCCTAACCCTACACCAAACCCTAACCAGTAGATCAGGCACACCCTCGATCGTGTGATAATGGCTCTAGCTGCGGGTATATGTGCCAAAGGGTCCCAATATTGGTTCTCCATGTGTATATGTCCTAAAAAAACCTAAAAGAATGAAAAGTTACATTGGTGCACCCTCGCGCGGAGAAATCTAGGGGGTAGACCCGCCGGGGCACACGTTCCGCTGTTTTGGGGGAAGGAGGGGGAGAACGACCGCCGGAGCACCGGAACCCCACCAAATCTTGCATGTGGACCTATGATATGTGTCAAAGTGTGGTGCAAGGTCTAATGGTGCAAAAGTAGCTCCCCTAAACCCTAAACCCTAAACTGGGGAGGCTTCGAGCACTAAAACCCTAAACCACGACACCGGAGCTGCAGAACCATGCATCATAAACCCTAACCCTAACCCTATACCCTAAACATATACCTAACCATAAATACTTACCTTTAACCTAAACCCTAGCCCTACCCCCTAAACCCTAGCCCTAACCCTAGCCCTAACCCTAACCAGTAGATCAGGCACACCCTCGATCGTGTGGTAATGGCTCTAGCTGCGGGTATATGTGCCAAAGGGTCCCAATCTTGGTTCTCCATGTGTATATGTCCTAAACAAACCTAAAAGAATTAAAAGTTACATTGGTGCACCCTCGCGCGGAGAAATCTAGGGGGTAGACCCGCCGGGGCACACGTTCCGCTGTTTTGGGGGAAGGAGGGGGAGAACGACCGCCGGAGCACCGGAACCCCACCAAATCTTGCATGTGGACCTATGATATGTGTCAAAGTGTGGTTCAAGGTCTAATGGTGCAAAAGTAGCTCCCCTAAACCCTAAACCCTAAACTGGGGAGGCTTCGAGCACTAAAACCCCTCTAAAACCCTAAACCACGACACCGGAGCTGCAGAACCATGCATCATAAACCCTAACCCTAACCCTATACCCTAAACATATACCTAACCATAAATACTTACCTTTAACCTAAACCCTAGCCCTACCCCCTAAACCCTAGCCCTAACCCTACACCAAACCCTAACCAGTAGATCAGGCACACCCTCGATCGTGTGATAATGGCTCTAGCTGCGGGTATATGTGCCAAAGGGTCCCAATATTGGTTCTCCATGTGTATATGTCCTAAACAAACCTAAAAGAATGAAAAGTTACATTGGTGCACCCTCGCGCGGAGAAATCTAGGGGGGTAGCCGGGGCACACGTTCCGCTGTTTTGGGGGAAGGAGGGGGAGAACGACCGCCGGAGCACCGGAACCCCACCAAATCTTGCATGTGGACCTATGATATGTGTCAAAGTGTGGTGCAAGGTCTAATGGTGCAAAAGTAGCTCCCCTAAACCCTAAACCCTAAACTGGGGAGGCTTCGAGCACTAAAACCCCTCTAAAACCCTAAACCACGACACCGGAGCTGCAGAACCATGCATCATAAACCCTAACCCTAACCCTATACCCTAAACATATACCTAACCATAAATACTTACCTTTAACCTAAACCCTAGCCCTACCCCCTAAACCCTAGCCCTAACCCTACACCAAACCCTAACCAGTAGATCAGGCACACCCTCGATCGTGTGATAATGGCTCTAGCTGCGGGTATATGTGCCAAAGGGTCCCAATCTTGGTTCTCCATGTGTATATGTCCTAAACAAACCTAAAAGAATGAAAAGTTACATTGGTGCACCCTCGCGCGGAGAAATCTAGGGGGGTAGACCAGCCGGGGCACACGTTCCGCTGTTTTGGGGGAAGGAGGGGGAGAACGACCGCCGGAGCACCGGAACCCCACCAAATCTTGCATGTGAACCTATGATATGTGTCAAAGTGTGATGCAAGGTCTAATGGTGCAAAAGTAGCTCCCCTAAACCCTAAACCCTAAACTGGGGAGGCTTCGAGCACTAAAACCCCTCTAAAACCCTAAACCACGACACCGGAGCTGCAGAACCATGCATCATAAACCCTAACCCTAACCCTATACCCTAAACATATACCTAACCATAAATACTTACCTTTAACCTAAACCCTAGCCCTACCCCCTAAACCCTAGCCCTAACCCTAACCAGTAGATCAGGCACACCCTCGATCGTGTGATAATGGCTCTAGCTGCGGGTATATGTGCCAAAGGGTCCCAATCTTGGTTCTACATGTGTATATGTCCTAAACAAACCTAAAAGAATGAAAAGTTACATTGGTGCACCCTCGCGCGGAGAAATCTAGGGGGTAGACCCGCCGGGGCACACGTTCCGCTGTTTTGGGGGAAGGAGGGGGAGAACGACCGCCGGAGCACCGGAACCCCACCAAATCTTGCATGTGAACCTATGATATGTGTCAAAGTGTGATGCAAGGTCTAATGGTGCAAAAGTAGCTCCCCTAAACCCTAAACCCTAAACTGGGGAGGCTTCGAGCACTAAAACCCCTCTAAAACCCTAAACCACGACACCGGAGCTGCAGAACCATGCATCATAAACCCTAACCCTAACCCTATACCCTAAACATATACCTAACCATAAATACTTACCTTTAACCTAAACCCTAGCCCTACCCCCTAAACCCTAGCCCTAACCCTACACCAAACCCTAACCAGTAGATCAGGAACACCCTCGATCGTGTGATAATGGCTCTAGCTGCGGGTATATGTGCCAAAGGGTCCCAATCTTGGTTCTCCATGTGTATATGTCCTAAACAAACCTAAAAGAATGAAAAGTTACATTGGTGCACCCTCGCGCGGAGAAATCTAGGGGGTAGACCAGCCGGGGCACACGTTCCGCTGTTTTGGGGGAAGGAGGGGGAGAACGACCGCCGGAGCACCGGAACCCCACCAAATCTTGCATGTGGACCTATGATATGTGTCAAAGTGTGGTGCAAGGTCTAATGGTGCAAAAGTAGCTCCCCTAAACCCTAAACCCTAATTAAAGGGGAGGCTTCGAGCACTAAAACCCCTCTAAAACCCTAAACCACGACACCGGAGCTGCAGAACCATGCATCATAAACCCTAACCCTAACCCTATACCCTAAACATATACCTAACCATAAATACTTACCTTTAACCTAAACCCTAGCCCTACCCCTAAACCCTAGCCCTAACCCTACACCAAACCCTAACCAGTAGATCAGGCACACCCTCGATCGTGTGATAATGGCTCTAGCTGCGGGTATATGTGCCAAAGGGTCCCAATCTTGGTTCTCCATGTGTATATGTCCTAAACAAACCTAAAAGAATGAAAAGTTACATTGGTGCACCCTCGCGCGGAGAAATCTAGGGGGTAGACCCGCCGGGGCACACGTTCCGCTGTTTTGGGGGAAGGAGGGGCGCGAGCACCGGAACCCCACCAAATCTTGCATGTGGACCTATGATATGTGTAAAAGTGTGGTGCAAGGTCTAATGGTGCAAAAGTAGCTCCCCTAAACCCTAAACCCTAAACTGGGGAGGCTTCGAGCACTAAAACCCTCTAAAACCCTAAACCACGACACCGGATGCAGACCATGCATCATAAACCCTAACCCTAATCCTATACCCTAAACATATACCTAAACATAAATACTTACCTTTAACCTAAACCCTAGCCCTACCCCCTAAAACCTAGCCCTAACCCTACACCAAACCCTAACCAGTAGATCATGCACACCCTCGATCGTGTGATAATGGCTCTAGCTGCGGGTATATGTGCCAAAGGGTCCCAATCTTGGTTCTCCATGTGTATATGTCCTAAACAAACCTAAAAGAATGAAAAGTTACATTAGTGCACCCTCGCGCGAGAAATCTAGGGGGTAGACCCGCCGGGCACACGTTCCGCTGTTTTGGGAAGGATGGGGAGAACGACCGCCGGAGCACGGAACCCCACCAAATCTTGCATGTGGACCTATGATATGTGTCAAAGTGTGGTGCAAGGTCTAATGGTGCAAAAGTATAGCTCCCCTAAACCCTAAACCCCAAACTGGGGAGGCTTCGAGCACTAAAACCCCTCTGAAACCCTAAACCACGACACCGGAGCTGCAGAACCATGCATCATAAGCCCTAACCCTAACCCTATATAAACATATACCTAACCATAAATACTTACCTTTTAACCTAAACCCTAGCCCTACCCCCTAAACCCTAGCCCTAACCCTACACCAAACCCTAACTAGTAGATCAGGCACACCCTCGATCGTGTGGTAATGGCTCTAGCTGCGGGTATATGTGCCAAAGGGTCCCAATCTTGGTTCTCCATGTGTATATGTCCTAAAAAAACCTAAAAGAATGAAAATTTACATTGGTGCACCCTCGCGGAGAAATCTAGGGGGTAGACCCGCCGGGGCACACGTTCCGCTTTTTGGGGGAAGAGGGGGAGAACGACCGCCGGAGCACCGGAACCCCACCAAATCTTGCATGTGGACCTATGATATGTGTCAAAGTGTGGTTCAAGGTCTAATGGTGCAAAAGTAGCTCCCCTAAACCCTAAACCCTAAACTGGGGAGGCTTCGAGCACTAAAACCCCTCTAAAACCCTAAACCACGACACCGGAGCTGCAGAACCATGCATCATAAACCCTAACCCTAACCCTATACCCTAAACATATACCTAACCATAAATACTTACCTTTAAACTAAACCCTAGCCCTACCCCCTAAACCCTAGCCCTAACCCTAACCCTAACCAGTAGATCAGGCACACCCTCGATCGTGTGGTAATGGCTCTAGCTGCGGGTATATGTGCCAAAGGGTCCCAATCTTGGTTCTCCATGTGTATATGTCCTAAACAAACCTAAAAGAATGAAAAGTTACATTGGTGCACCCTCGCGCGGAGAAATCTAGGGGGGTAGACCCGCCGGGGCACACGTTCCGCTGTTTTGGGGGAAGGAGGGGGAGAACGACCGCCGGAGCACCGGAACCCCACCAAATCTTGCATGTGGACCTATGATATGTGTCAAAGTGTGGTGCAAGGTCTAATGGTGCAAAAGTAGCTCCCCTAAACCCTAAACCCTAAACTGGGGAGGCTTCGAGCACTAAAACCCCTCTAAAACCCTAAACCACGACACCGGAGCTGCAGAACCATGCATCATAAACCCTAACCCTAACCCTATACCCTAAACATATACCTAACCATAAATACTTACCTTTAACCTAAACCCTAGCCCTACCCCATAAACCCTAGCCCTAACCCTAACCAGTAGATCAGGCACACCCTCGATCGTGTGATAATGGCTCTAGCTGCGGGTATATGTGCCAAAGGGTCCCAATCTTGGTTCTCCATGTGTATATGTCCTAAACAAACCTAAAAGAATGAAAAGTTACATTGGTGCACCCTCGCGCGGAGAAATCTAGGGGGTAGACCAGCCGGGGCACATGTTCCGCTGTTTTGGGGGAAGGAGGAGAACGACCGCCGGAGCACCGGAACCCCACCAAATCTTGCATGTGGACCTATGATATGTGTCAAAGTGTGGTGCAAGGTCTAATGGTGCAAAAGTAGCTCCCCTAAACCCTAAACCCTAAACTGGGGAGGCTTCGAGCACTAAAACCCCTCTAAAACCCTAAACCACGACACCGGAGCTGCAGAACCATGCATCATAAACCCTAACCCTAACCCTATACCCTAAACATATACCTAACCATAAATACTTACCTTTAACCTAAACCCTAGCCCTACCCCCTAAACCCTAGCCCTAACCCTACACCAAACCCTAACCAGTAGATCAGGAACACCCTCGATCGTGTGATAATGGCTCTAGCTGCGGGTATATGTGCCAAAGGGTCCCAATCTTGGTTCTCCATGTGTATATGTCCTAAACAAACCTAAAAGAATGAAAAGTTACATTGGTGCACCCTCGCGCGGAGAAATCTAGGGGGTAGACCCGCCGGGCACACGTTCCGCTGTTTTGGGGGAAGGAGGGGGAGAACGACCGCCGGAGCACCGGAACCCCACCAAATCTTGCATGTGGACCTATGATATGTGTCAAAGTGTGGTGCAAGGTCTAATGGTGCAAAAGTAGCTCCCTAAACCCTAAACCCTAATGGGGAGGCTTCGAGCACTAAAACCCCTCTAAAACCCTAAACCACGACACCGGAGCTGCAGAACCATGCATCATAAACCCTAACCCTAACCCTATACCCTAAACATATACCTAACCATAAATACTTACCTTTAACCTAAACCCTAGCCCTACCCCCTAAACCCTAGCCCTAACCCTACACCAAACCCTAACCAGTAGATCAGGCACACCCTCGATCGTGTGATAATGGCTCTAGCTGCGGGTATATGTGCCAAAGGGTCCCAATATTGGTTCTCCATGTGTATATGTCCTAAACAAACCTAAAAGAATGAAAAGTTACATTGGTGCACCCTCGCACGGAGAAATCTAGGGGGTAGACCCGCCGGGGCACACGTTCCGCTGTTTTGGGGGAAGGAGGGGGAGAACGACCGCCGGAGCACCGGAACCCCACCAAATCTTGCGTGTGGACCTATGATATGTGTCAAAGTGTGGTGCAAGGTCTAATGGTGAAAAAGTAGCTCCCCTAAACCCTAAACCCTAAACTGGGGAGGCTTCGAGCACTAAAACCCCTCTAAAACCCTAAACCACGACACCGGAGCTGCAGAACCATGCATCATAAACCCTAACCCTAACCCTATACCCTAAACATATACCTAACCATAAATACTTACCTTTAACCTAAACCCTAGCCCTACCCCCTAAACCCTAGCCCTAACCCTACACCAAACCCTAACCAGTAGATCAGGCACACCCTCGATCGTGTGATAATGGCTCTAGCTGCGGGTATATGTGCCAAAGGGTCCCAATCTTGGTTCTCCATGTGTATATGTCCTAAACAAACCTAAAAGAATGAAAAGTTACATTGGTGCACCCTCGCGCGGAGAAATCTAGGGGGTAGACCAGCCGGGGCACACGTTCCGCTATTTTGGGGGAAGGAGGGGGAGAACGACCGCCGGAGCACCGGAACCCCACCAAATCTTGCATGTGGACCTATGATATGTGTCAAAGTGTGGTGCAAGGTCTAATGGTGCAAAAGTAGCTCCCCTAAACCCTAAACCCTAAACTGGGGAGGCTTCGAGCACTAAAACCCCTCTAAAACCCTAAACCACGACACCGGAGCTGCAGAACCATGCATCATAAACCCTAACCCTAACCCTATACCCTAAACATATACCTAACCATAAATACTTACCTTTAACCTAAACCCTATCCCTACCCCCTAAACCCTAGCCCTAACCCTACACCAAACCCTAACCAGTAGATCAGGCACACCCTCGATCGTGTGATAATGGCTCTAGCTGCGGGTATATGTGCCAAAGGGTCCCAATCTTGGTTCTCCATGTGTATATGTCCTAAACAAACCTAAAAGAATGAAAAGTTACATTGGTGCACCCTCGCGCGGAGAAATCTAGGGGGTAGACCAGCCGGGGCACACGTTCCGCTGTTTTGGGGGAAGGAGGGGGAGAACGACCGCCGGAGCACCGGAACCCCACCAAATCTTGCATGTGGACCTATGATATGTGTAAAAGTGTGGTGCAAGGTCTAATGGTGCAAAAGTAGCTCCCCTAAACCCTAAACCCTAAACTAGGAGGCTTCGAG
The DNA here is from genome assembly GCA_030979885.1 of Lolium multiflorum. Classification (NCBI taxonomy): domain Eukaryota; kingdom Viridiplantae; phylum Streptophyta; class Magnoliopsida; order Poales; family Poaceae; genus Lolium; species Lolium multiflorum. Next base: position 119,325,902 of record CM061749.1, on the reverse strand, counting down.
CACTAAAACCCCTCTAAAACCCTAAACCACGACACCGGAGCTGCAGAACCATGCATCATAAACCCTAACCCTAACCCTATACCCTAAACATATACCTAACCATAAATACTTACCTTTAACCTAAACCCTAGCCCTACCCCCTAAACCCTATCCCTAACCCTACACCAAACCCTAACCAGTAGATCAGGCACACCCTCGATCGTGTGATAATGGCTCTAGCTGCGGGTATATGTGCCAAAGGGTCCCAATCTTGGTTCTCCATGTGTATATGTCCTAAACAAACCTAAAAGAATGAAAAGTTACATTGGTGCTAAATGTTTTCCGTTTCGCGCGTTGGCGGACGGTGCACGCGCCGGGTATACCGCATGTCCCGCGGCCCCGTTTTGCGCAGTTGGCAAATTAAACGGAGCCAAAAAATCGAGCGGAGCCGCGTGGCGTCATTTTATGTGTCCTAGTAACCACTTCAAAAGACGGAATTGGGATACGGCAATTATCTTGAAAAACCCTTCACGAATAGGGCTATCACGTCCGGAGTTCTATGGCTTTTAGGGGAAATGAGTAGGAAACGACCCGTTTCACCACATAGTTTGTCGGAACGAGGCCATATTTGGCACGTGCGTGGACCTTAGGATGGGAAGCAAGGCCCCTATCGCGGATTTCCAATCCGAACCACGGGCGACGGTTTTTCCATTTTCGGGGTGCCGGAAGGGCTTTTTTTGTGAAGGAGCTACATGGTGCGCATTTTAGTATTGCGCGAGACCTCCGCGCAGCGGCAGGATACCTCCTACGCACCACCTATCACATGCCGTATGCGCGCGGTAGCCATCTGGGAATCCCTCCCGCTTCCTGCGGTGTCCCGCCGAATCCGCTGGAAACTGACCGGATTTGAACTGGGGCCACACTTTCCTTGGCTCAATAAATGGAGGGGAAAATGTTTTTAGGTCTAGGACGCGTCATTTTATGTGCTAAATGTTTTCCGTTTCGCGCGTTGGCGGACGGGTGCACGCGCGCGCCCGGTACGGCCATACCGCATGTCCCGGCGGCCCCGTTTTGCGCAGTTGGCAAATTAAACGGAGCCAAAAAATCGAGCGGAGCCGCGTGGCGTCATTTTATGTGTCCTAGTAACCACTTCAAAAGACGGAATTGGGATACGGCAATTATCTTGAAAAACCCTTCACGAATAGGGCTATCACGTCCGGAGTTCTATGGCTTTTAGGGGAAATGAGTAGGAAACGGCCCGTTTCACCACATAGTTTGTCGGAACGAGGCCATATTTGGCACGTGCGTGGACCTTAGGATGGGAAGCAAGGCCCCTGTCGCGGATTTCCAATCCGAACCACGGGCGATGGTTTTTCCATTTTCGGGGTGCCGGAAGGGCTTTTTTTGTGAAGGAGCTACATGGTGCGCATTTTAGTATTGCGCGAGACCTCCGCGCGGCAGGATACCTCCTACGCACCACCTATCACATGCCGTATGCGCGCGGTAGCCATCTGGGAATCCCTCCCGCTTCCTGCGGTGTCCCGCCGAATCCGCTGGAAACTGACCGGATTTGAACTGGGGCCACACTTTCCTTGGCTCAATAAATGGAGGGGAAAATGTTTTTAGGTCTAGGACGCGTCATTTTATGTGCTAAATGTTTTCCGTTTCGCGCGTTGGCGGACGGGTGCACGCGCGCGCCCGGTACGGCCATACCGCATGTCCCGGCGGCCCCGTTTTGCGCAGTTGGCAAATTAAACGGAGCCAAAAAATCGAGCGGAGCCGCGTGGCGTCATTTTATGTGTCCTAGTAACCACTTCAAAAGACGGAATTGGGATACGGAAATTATCTTGAAAAACCCTTCACGAATAGGGCTATCACGTCCGGAGTTCTATGGCTTTTAGGGGAAATGAGTAGGAAACGGCCCGTTTCACCACATAGTTTGTCGGAACGAGGCCATATTTGGCACGTGCGTGGACCTTAGGATGTGAAGCAAGGCCCCTGTCGCGGATTTCCAATCCGAACCACGGGCGACGGTTTTTCCATTTTCGGGGTGCCGGAAGGGCTTTTTTTGTGAAGGAGCTACATGGTGCGCATTTTAGTATTGCGCGAGTCCTCCGCGCAGCGGTACGATACCTCCTACGCACCACCTATCACATGCCGTATGCGCGCGGTAGCCATCTGGGAATCCCTCCCGCTTCCTGCGGTGTCCCGCCGAATCCGCTGGAAACTGACCGGGAGGATTTGAACTGGGGCCACACTTTCCTTGGCTCAATAAATGGAGTGAAAAATGTTTTTAGGTCTAGGACGCGTCATTTTATGTGCTAAATGTTTTCCGTTTCGCGCGTTGGCGGATGGGTGCACGCGCGCGCCCGGTACGGCCATACCGCATGTCCCGGCGGCCCCTTTTTGCGCAGTTGGCAAATTAAACGGAGCCAAAAAGTCGAGCGGAGACGACGTACATTCTAGCTAGGAGCTAGAATCCTTCACGATCGAACTGCCACGTTCGGAATCTTGATGTATATAGAATGGGATAAAGCTTGCATATGCCTTATGATAAGCATATAATTAGTGTGTGCAAGAGACATATATTATTTGACCTAATTAACCAAACATTTTCTGATTTTTTTAAATAATTTAATTATTAAGGATTCTAGGAGTTTCATATATCCCTATATTATTATCATTAAAGGAATGAAGGTGACACACGTTTAATTACATGATATTCTGTTTTTAAAAATATTTTAATCTACACCAAATTATATGCATTATTGCGCATTTAATTATTATTGTTTTGCACAAAAAAGCCCCAAAAATTCCCTCCAAAACCCCAAAACCCCAAAACCCTCCAAAACCCCAAAACTCTCCCGCCCAGCTTCTCCCGCCAGCTCCAGCGAAATGTTTTGAATCCGCCCGCCACTAACCTAAGCTGGAAAGGAGGGCAAATGTCCGAAACGCCACTAACCTAAGCTGGAAAGGAGGGACATTTCAGTCAAATCCCGTACGAGCTCCCTCAATTCCCCAATTCCCCTCCCACTCCGGTGCAATACGAACCCCAATTCCCCTCCCACTCCGCTCATCCCCACCCGCCGACGGCCACCGACGAGCGGCGCTCCGACGAGCGGACGAGCGGAGAGCTACCCGCCGACGACGGCCGCGCGTGCGTAGACGCTCGCCACAAGATCTTCAGGCGAGTTCCCTCCTCAACCCGACCCCTCCCCCCTCTTCGATCTATGGCCTTTTCTTGGCCTGCTTAGGGTTTCGTCGGCCATGGCTAGGGTTACGGTTTGCTTGGCATGGCATGGTTAGGGTTAGGGATTTCGTGGCATGGCTTGTTTCCTTGGCTTGTCCAGGGTCAGGGTTGCTCGGCCTGTCATGGTTCTTGCTGCAACCAGTCCATGGTTGCTTCGGATCTTGCTTTTCATGTTCTTGCAGCAACCAGTCGATGATTGCTGCGGATCTTGCCTGGCTCAGGCTCTGTAGATTTTAGATTTGGTTTTCTGCAGTCCCTATATGATTACCTGCTGCCGATCTTGCTTGCTATATGCAAGCAGTCCATGGTTGCTTCGGATCTTGATTGGCATGTGTCTTGCTGCAACCAGTCGATGATTGCTGCGGATCTTGCTTGGCTCAGGCTCTGTAGAATTTAGATCTGGTTTACTGCAGTCCCTATATGATTACCTGCTGCCGATCTTGCTTGCTGTATCCAACCAGTCAATTAGTGATGCAGATCTTGCCTGGCGTGGGTCTCGCTGCAACCAGTCCGTGATTGTTGGGGGATTTTACTTGGCTTGGGCTCTGTAGATTGTACATCTAGTTTACTGCAGTCCATATATGATTAGCTTCTACAGATCTTTCTTGCTGCAACTAGTACATAATATGATTACCTGCTGCGGATCTTGCTTGGTACAGATCTTTACCAAGGCATTCCCTTTTATATTTCGTCGATGAACATTTATATTGCCCTTCTATCCTGTGTTGATGAAACTTCTCCCAAACAAAGTTTGGGAGCCCTGTTTATCTGTACATGCCTACAGCTTTTTCTGTGTACATGTCTATTGTTGTATGAAGGGATATGTCTAATGATTATAACCTGTTATCTTCGTAGGTAATACTATCAAGGTCTGACCTACTTCAAGGAGCAAGGTGAACCAGGTGATTGTTGATCCACATGAACCTATGTTGCTTGGTTCTTTAATTGCATCCATATGTTGTATCTGCTGTCACTAATTGTTATTCTTTTCGTGCCAGCACATATCCAACCCATCAACATCAGGCATGGCAAAGACTGGGAAGAAGCAGCTGGCTGGTATGCGGCTTCATCCTAACATCATTGTGTCTAATTGATGCTTTTAATCGGGTGCTGGGTTTTTTTGGCTCTGTCTGAATATTTCTGTACCCTAGGATTAAATGAAACTAAAAGTTGAAAATTGCTATGATTAAACAATTTACCTTAGTTGTTCGAGTTGGCTTGCTTCTATGCATTTCAACCATCAATCTAATGGTTACATATTTCTCTCATACATGTAAAGAAGCGCCACTCACCGAGATAGAGAAGGACAGGGCTAGGACAATGATGCGGAACAACCGTGTCTTACAATCCCTGGGTATCCCCGCCGTAGTGTCAATTTTTAGGAAGTCACATGGTGGTCGAGGTGGAGGTCGTTCCACACTTTCAAATGATGAGTCATCTGCCATAACACAAGGCGACAGCTCAGATTATCATCCGAGCAATGACCAATTGGTTGACCAGGAGGATGGGGAGGTTGAAGGGAGTATAGGGGAACACATTGAGAAGGTGCATTCTGCTTATCATCTTTGGAGGGCTGGCATTACTTGTATCTGTTTTCTTATTTATGTTTTGCTATAACCTGTGATGTAATGCCATTTTGTTTTGCTATTTTTGCGAGGCATTGAAGGATCCCAAGAGTAGAAAGAAAAAGGCTTCTGTTAGAAAGACAAGCCCAGGGAGGAGGAGTAAGAGGTTGCAAAAGGAACAAAGTTCAATGCCTCCTGTTAGAGTGTTTGCTGATGCTCCAGGAGGGAGAAAGAGGCATCTGGAACCTGTTGCTGAAGCTCCTTCCAAAAGAGTCACCAGGAGGACATCAAGTGAAGCGTCTGCAACCAACAATGAAGATACTCCGCCCCGCAACAATCGCAGTAGCTCACCGCAGATTGATGAAAGGATCGATGAAGCAAGCACTGTTCGCAGGGACACAGGTCCTACTGCATCTGATGTCATGGTCCATCAGCACTTTGATTCTGATGGTTTTCTTGATCCTGAGGATGATGAAGGCAAGTTTTTGTTGGACAGCTGTCCACACTATCTACTGCCTTTTTTGTTTATCTTTATAAACTCTTTTGGTTGTGGGTGCTGCTTTCTGACATGATCTTTGTATGTATGCTATTCAGGTGGAACCACTGCTGCAGGTGGCCGTAAAAGGAAGGGCACCGGGCTGGAGCAGATTTGCAAGGGGATGGGAGTCAAGCTTACCATTGAGATTCCTCCAGGGCTGAAACGTCCTGAGAAGCCTTTGCCTGCTGCCAAGTTTGCATCGGAGGGTGGAATGCTTGCAAGAGGCCAGATGCCGCTCCTTCCGCATTTCAAGTTGTACAAGAGGGATGAGAATTTGTTGGCCGACTTCGTTGGAAAGATGGGGGTAATCTTCTTCATCACCAGTTCATTTGTTAGATGATAGGAGTGCTTGCTTGATTGTTCATAGTTCATGATAACTAACCTCGTCCTTGCCCTTGTTTGCTTTGTAGGCAAATTTCAACATGGACACAGAGTCGGAAGACATCCAGAAGGCTTGCTATGACGTACTGCGGAAAGTGTCGAAGAACAGGCGCTACATCCTGAAAAGGGACTACTTCGACAAAGTACCAGCAAATGAAGTCAGCATCAAGTCCCCTGTTAAGGATGTCTCAGATGAAGAATGGGAAGCTCTAACTGCTCTGTGGGTAACCCCAAGACACAGGGTATGTTCTTTGCTTCAGTTGCAGTCATTAGTGCTTGCATGGTAGACATGATGCTCATCGTTATAGTGTGCACATTGCTGAATATCATGATTGTGCCCTTCTGCAGAACACATGTACCAAGAACAAGGACAGTCGTGCTGCGGTCAAATTTGGCCAAAAGACTGGCTCTCGTAGCTATGCTGCTCATCTGTATGCAACTGTAAGAACACTCTTACAGAATTTCCTTTTGCATCTTACTCTTGTCTCCACAAGCTTATGTTCTGATTCTTGGTGAACATCATTTCCAGAGGGAGGAGCGCAGAGGTGAAGAGCTAGATGCAGTCGACATCTTTAAGGCGACCCATCACAGCAAGAAGGATGGTTTCTCTGAGGAAGCTCTAGCTGCAATAGTAAGTGACTTGTTCATTTCACTTTTGTGAACCATTCTTGGACCTGTGCGTTTCCTGAATTGATGAATCTTTTGGAAATGGATCTCCAGGCTGATATGGAAGCTGAGTTGGCTATTCCTGTGCCAGAAGGTGCACCGCCAAGGTCTGCAGTCGCTGTTGTTGCAAAGGTTCTTAGCAAGGAAGCCAAGCACAGCACTTTCCTGAAGAATGCTGGACTTCAGCCCAGTTCCACTGTCAAGCTCAACAAGCCCACCGCAGCTGCTGTATCGGCGCATGTTCATGACCTGGAAGCACAGCTGAAGAGGTCCCAGGAGGAAGCTGAACAGATGAAGCAGCAGTTTGCTGCCATCATGGAAGAAGCAGCTGCCCAGAAGGAGAAGCAAGCGGCAAATGAAGCCGCACAAGCTCAGCGTGACAAGGACTACATGGAGCTCCTCAAGCGGACTGAGGAAAGTGATAGGAGGCTTGCTCACATGATGTCCATCTTCGGAGCATCTGCGAATTAGCTCCTGCTGCTGGTCGTATCCCTTTTTTGTGTCCCGCCATGGAACTTGGTCATATCCTGGCAGCGTGACAATAACTTGGTCATATCTGTGAACTTCTTACTGTGAATCTGTGAACTTTCTTGACATGTTGGTGAATCTGTGAACCTGGTCATGTTGCTGCTGTCACTCTGCTGTGAAATTTGCAGATTTGAAATGTTGTCTTTTATATTTTGCTGTTGAATTTCTTAGTTTAATATATGCACTGTTGGGCTATTGTGGGGTCTTAAAAGGCCAAGGCCCAAAGTAGCCTAGAAATATATGGGCTCTTAAAAGGCTAGAGCCCAACAAATAATTAATTGCATTTTCGAAAAATGGGAGTTGAAAAGGCAAAAAAGGCCGAAGCCCAAAAAACTTGCAGGACCGTAAAAAGGCCAAAGCCCATAACTTTTATGGACCCAAAAAGGCCAAGGCCCAATATCTTTATGGACCCCAAAAAGGCTGAGGCCCAAAACCTTTGTGGACCCTATAAAGGCTTAGGCCCAAAATCTTAATGGACCCTAAAAGGCCAAGGCCCAAAACCATAATGGACCCTAAAAAGGCCAAGGCCCAAAAGTGTAATGGGTCCTAAAAAGGGCACGGCCCAAAACTGTAATGGGTCCTAAAAAGGCCACGGCCCAAAAGTGTAATGGGTCCTAAAAAGGCCACGGCCCAATGGAAATTGGCCCAGGCCCAGTAAGTACAGCAGCTAAAAAGGCCGTTGAAAAAAAAATAAGCTAAAAAGGCCGAGGTAATTGGGCCAGTTACGGGCCAAGGCCCAACAAAGCCGAAAAAAATAATCAGAACTAATGGGCTCAGCCCACATAAGGAGCTGAATGGACCGGGCTGAATTCAGATAACGACGTTTCTAATTCGTCACAATTTTGCCACGTCGGATTGCCACGCTGGACTCGGGGGCAGGTGCCCATGACGTTTTGGGAACGTCATGCCGTCAGTGACATTTTAAAACGTCACAAAGCTCTACGACGTTTTCAAGTGAAACGTCTTAAGCACTCACTGCTGACTCCCAGCTTTCGACGTTTTGAAAAGCGTCACGGTAACGTCACAAGCAGCCATCAGTGACGTTTCAGTGACACCTTATTTTTGTCAACTTATGGCAGATTTCTTGTAGTGTCAATGATGATTACTATGTGATTTAATCAGGGCATTACGACAAAGTACATAGACCGCTATCCAGCATGCATCTATGCCTAAATAATCCACCTTCGGGTTAGCATCCGCACCCCCTCCAGTATTAAGTTGTAAACAACAGATAATTGCATTAAGTATGGTGCGTAATGTAATCAACACAAATATCCTTAGACAAAGCATCGATGTTTTATCCCTAGTAGGAACAGCACATCCACAACCTTAGAACCTACTGTCACGATCCCAGATTCAATGGAGGCATGAACCCACTATCGAGCATAAATACTCCCTCTTGGAGTTACAAGTATCAACTTGGCCAGAGCCTCTACTAGCAACGGAGAGCATGCAAGAACATAAACAACACATATATGATAGATTGATAATCAACTTAACACAGTATTCTAGATTCATCGGATCCCACCAAACACAACATGTAGCATTACAAATAGATGATCTTGATCATGTTAGGCAGCTCACAAGAGCTAAACAATGATAGCACAAGCGGAGAAGACAACCATCTAGCTACTGCTATGGACCCTTAGTCCAAGGATGAACTACTCACGCATCAATCCGAAGGCGGGCATGATGATGTAGAGCCCCTCCGGTGATGATTCCCCTCTCCGGCAGGGTGCCGGAGCGATCTCCTGAATCCCCCGAGATGGGATTGGCGGCGGCGGCGTCTCTGGAAGGTTTTCCGTATCGTGGCTCTCGGTACGGGGGTTTCGCGACGAAGGCTTTAAGTAGGCGGAAGGGCAGGTCGAGGGCAGGGGGCCCCACACCATAGGGCGGCGCGGGGCCCACCCCGGCCGCGCCCCGTGGTGTGGCGCGTCGTCCCCCGTTATCCCTTCGGTCTTGGAAGCTTCGTGGAAAAATAGGACCCGGGCGTTGATTTCGTCCAATTCCGAGAATATTTCCTTACTAGGATTTCTGAACCAAAAACAGCAGAAAACAACAACTGGCGCTTCGGCATCTTATTAATAGGTTAGTGCCGGAAAATGTATAATAATGCTGTAAAGTAGGTATAAAACATTCAAGTATTGTCATAAAAGTAGCATGGAACATAAGAAATTATAGATACGTTTGAGACGTATCAAGCATCCCCAAGCTTAGTTCCTACTCGCCCTCGAGTAGGTAAACGATAACACAAATAATTTCTGAAGTGACATGCTACCAACATAATCTTGATCAACACTATTGTAAAGCATATGAGATGAATGGAGTGATCTGAAACAAAAGATTGCTAACAAAGATAATGACTAAACAAATGAATCATATAGCAAAACTTTTCATGAATAGTACTTTCAAGACAAGTATCAATAAGACTTCCATAAGAACTCATAAGCAATAAATTCTAAGTAGAATGCATTGAAGCAACACAAAGGATGATTAAGTTTCAGCAATTGCTTTCAACTTGTAACATGTATATCATGGATATTTGTCAACATAGAGTAATATAACAGGTGCAATAAGTAAACATGTAAGAATCAATGCACACAGTTAACACAAGTGTTTGCTTCTAAGATAGAAAGAAGTAGGTAAATTGACTCAACATAAAGTAAAAGAACGGCCCTTCGCAGAGGGAAGCATGGATTACTATTTTTGTGCTAGAGCTTTTGTTTTGAAAACATAGAAACTATTTTGTCAACGGTAGTAATAATTCATATGTGCTATGCATAATACTTCCTACAAGTTGCAAGTCTCGTGCATAGAGTACTAATAGTGCTCGCACCTTGTCCTAATCAGCTCGGATAACACGGATTATCATTGCATGACATATGTTTCAACCAAGTGTCACAAAGGGGTACCTCTATGCCGCCTGTACAAAGGTCTAAGGAGAAAGCACGCATTGGATTTCTCGCTTTTGATTATTCTCAACTTAGACATCCATACCGGGACAACATAGACAACAGATAATGGACTCCTCTTTTAATGCTTAAGCATTCAACAACAAATAATATTCTCATAAGAGATTGAGGTTGTATGTCCAAACTGAAACTTCCACCATGATACATGGCTTTAGTTGGCTGCCCAATGTTCTTCTCTAACATATGCATACTCAAACCATTTGATCATGAAATCGCACTTACTTCAGACAAGACGAACATGCATAGCACCTCACATGATATCCAACAAAGGTAAAAAGTTGATGGCGTCCCCAGAAACATGGTTACCGCTCAACAAGCAACTTATAAGAATAAAGACACATAACTACATATTCATCACCACAATAGTTTTTAAGCTATTTGTCCCATGAGCTATATATTGCAAAGATAAAGGAATGAAATTTTAAAGGTAGCACTCAAGTAATTTACTTTGGAATGGCAGAAAAATACCACATAGTAGGTAGATATGGTGGACACAAATGGCATGGGGTTTGGCTCAAGGTGTTTGGATGCACGAGAAGCATTTCCTCTCAGTACAAGGTTTGGGCTAGCAAGGTTGTTTGAAGCAAACACAAGTATGAACAGGTACAGCAAAACTTACACAAGAACATATTGCAAGCATTATAAGGCTCTACATTGTCTTCCTTGTTGTTCAAACATTTTACCCGAAAATATCTAGACTTAGAGAGACCAATCATGCAAACCAAATTAAACAAGCTCTACGGTAGTTCTTCATTAATAGATTAAACTACATGATGCAAGAGCTTAAACATGATCTATGAGAGCTCAAACAATTGCCAAATTTCCAAACCATATGCAACATTTTCTGATTCCAACCAAATAGCAATTTAACGAAGCAATTTCAGCCTTCGCCATGAACATTAAAGCACAACTAAGAACACAAGTGTTCCATATGAAAAAGCGGAGCGTAATATCTCCAATATAAGGATGATGGGATCCAACTTTATTCAAACCAAAACAAAAATAAAACCAAACCGACGCTCCAAGTAAAGAACATAAGATGTGATGGAATAAAAATATAGTTTCACTAGAAGTGACCTGATAAGTTGTCGATGAAGAAGGATGCCTTGGGCATCCCCAAGCTTAGATGCTTGAGTCTTCTTAAAATATGCAGGGATGAACCACCGGGGCATCCCCAAGCTTAGACCTTTCACTCTTCTTGATCATAGTATATCATCCTCTTCTCTTGACCCTTAAAAACTTCCTCCACACCAAACTTCAAGCAAACTCATTAGAGGGTTAGTGCATAATTAAAAATTCACATATTCAGAGGTGACACAATCATTCTTAACACTTCTGGACATTGCACAAAGCTTCTGAAAGTTAATGGAACAAAGAAACTCATTCAACATAGCAAAAGCGGCAATGCGAAATAAAAGGCAGAATCTGTCAAAAACAGAACAGTCCGTAAAGACGAATTTTGCAGGGGCACTTAACTTGCTCAAAAGGAAAAACTCAAAACTAATGAAAGTTGCGTACATATATGAGGATCACGCACGTAAATTTTCAGATTTTTTTTTACTCTCCTACAGAGAGATCTGTGCGAATTCGTGACAGACAACAATGTTGTTTCTGCGCAGCAATCCAAATCTAGCATCAACTTTACCATAGAAACTTTACTTGGCACAAAAACATGATAAGGAGAGGTTGCTACAGTAGTAAACAACTTCCAAGACTCAACAATACAGTAAATAAAATGAAACTTGGGTTATCTCCCAAGAAGTGCTTTTCTTTACGCCTTTCAGCTAGGCGCAGAAAGTGCAAATCAAGTAACATCAAGAGAAGAAGCATCGACATTTTCTTCTTGAGCAACCAATGAAACTAAATGAACATTATTAGGATCTATATGAGATCTACCATTTGCAAGCATATACATAATAGCATCAATCTTATCACCCAAAGAAGAGGTTTCTTCAACAGAATTTACCTTCTTACCTTGAGGAGTTCTTTCAGTGTGCCATTCAGAGTAATTGATCATCATATCATCAAGTAGTTTAGTTGCGGCGCCCAGGGTGATGGACATAAAAGTACCTCCAGCAGCTGAATCCAATAGGTTCCTTGAGGAAAAATTCAATCCTGCATAGAAGGTTTGGATGATCATCCAAGTAGTCAGTCCATGGGTTGGGCAATTCTTTACCAAAGATTTCATTCTCTCCCATGCTTGAGCAACATGTTCATTATCAAATTGTTTAAAATTCATAATGCTACTTCTCAAAGATATAATCTTAGTAGGAGGATAATATTTACCAATAAAAGCATCTTTACATTTAGTCCATGAATCAATACTATTTTTAGGCAAAGAAAGCAACCAATCTTTAGCTCTTCCTCTTAATGAGAAAGGAAACAATTTCAGTTTTATAATATCACCATCTATATCCTTATACTTTTGCATTTCACAAAGTTCAACAAAATTATTAAGATGGGCAGCAGCATCATCAGTACTAACACCAGAAAATTGCTCTCTCATAACAAGATTCAGTAAAGCAGGTTTAATTTCATAGAATTCTGCTGTAGTAGCAGGTGGAGCAATAGGAGTACTTACAAAATCATTATTATTTGTGCTAGTGAAATCACACAACTTAGTATTTTCAGGAGTACCCATTATAACAGTAATAAAAGTAAACTAGGCAAATAGAATAAAGTAAAGACAAGTAACTAATTTTTTTGTGTTTTTGATATAGAGCTAGTAAATAAGACAGAAAGTAAAGTAACTAATTTTTGTGTGTTTTCAATATGAAGCAAACAAGACAGTAAATAAAATAAAGTAAAGCAAGACAAAAACAAAGTAAAGAGATTGGATGTGGAGACTCCCCTTGCAGCGTGTCTTGATCTCCCCGGCAACGGCGCCAGAATTTAGCTTGATACGCAAGAAGCACACGTCCGTTGGGAATCCCAAGTGGAAGGTATGATGCGTATAGAAGCAAGTTTCCCTCAGTATGAAACCAAGGTTATCGAACCAGTAGGAGCCAAGAAGCACGTGAAGGTTGTTGGTGGAGGAGTGTAGTGCGGCGCAACACCAGTGAAACCGGCGCAACGTGGAACCTGCACAACACAATCAAGATACTTTGCCCCAACGTAACAGTGAGGTTGTCAATCTCACCGCTTGCTGAAAACAAAGATTAAACGTATCGAGTGGAAGATGGTGTTTGTTTGCAAAGAACAGTAAGAACAATGATTGCAGTAGATTGTATTCAGATGTAAAAGAATGGACCGGGGTCCACAGTTCACTAGTGGTGTCTCTCCAATAAGATAACTAACATGTTGGGTGAACAAATTACAGGTGGGCAATTGACAAATAAAGATTCAATACATATCAATGATGATTACTATGTGATTTAATCAGGGCATTACGACAAAGTACATAGACCGCTATCCAGCATGCATCTATGCCTAAATAATCCACCTTCGGGTTAGCATCCGCCCCCTCCAGTATTAAGTTGTAAACAAGAGATAATTGCATTAATTATGGTGCGTAATGTAATCAACACAAATATCCTTAGACAAAGCATCGATGTTTTATCCCCAGTAGCAACAGCACATCCACAACCTTAGAACCTACTGTCACGATCCCAGATTCAATGGAGGCATGAACCCACTATCGAGCATAAATACTCCCTCTTGGAGTTATAAGTATCAACTTGGCCAGAGCCTCTACTAGCAACGGAGAGCATGCAAGAACATAAACAACACATATATGATAGATTGATAATCAACTTAACATAGTATTCTAGATTCATCGGATCCCACCAAACACAACATGTAGCATTACAAATAGATGATCTTGATCATGTTAGGCAGCTCACAAGATCTAAACAATGATAGCACAAGCGGAGAAGACAACCATCTAGCTACTGCTATGGACCCATAGTCCAAGGATGAACTACTCACGCATCAATCCGGAGGCGGGCATGATGATGTAGAGCCCCTCCGGTGATGATTCCCCTCTCCGTAGGTGCCGGAGATCTCCTGAATCCCCGAGATGGGATTGGCGGCGGCGGCGTCTCTGGAAGGTTTTCCGTATCGTGGTTCTCGGTACAGGGGGTTTCGCGACGAAGGCTTTAAGTAGGCGGAAGGGCAGGTCGGGGAGGGCACACACCATAGGGCGGCGCGGCCCACCTGGCCGCGCGGCCCTGTGGTGTGGGCGCTCGTCGCCCACTTCGTTATCCCTTCGGTCTTCCGGAAGCTTCGTGGAAAAATAGGACCCTGGGCGTTGATTTCGTCCAATTAGAATATTTCCTTACTAGGATTTCTGAAACCAAAAACAACAGAAAACAGAACTGGCGCTTCGGATCTTGTTAATAGGTTAGTGCCGGAAAATGTATAATAATGTTGTAAAGTAGGTATAAAACATTCAAGTATTGTCATAAAAGTAGCATGGAACATAAGAAATTATAGATACGTTTGAGACGTATAAAATGCCCAAGGCATCCCCTTCTTCATCGACAACTTATCAGGTCACTTCTAGTGAAACTATATTTTTATTCCGTCACATCTTATGTTCTTTACTTGGAGCGTATGTTTGCTTTTATTTTTGTTTTAGTTTGAATAAAGTTGGATCCCACCATCCTTATATTGGAGATATTACGCTCCGCTTTTTCATATGGAACATTTGTGTTCTTAGTTGTGCTTTAATATTCATGGCGAAGTCTGAAATTGCTTCGTTGATTGTTATTTGGTTGGAATCAGAAAATGCTTCATATGGTTTGGAATAACTTGAAACTTGGCAATTGTTTTGAGCTCTCATATATCATGTTTAAGCTCTTGCATCATGTAGTTTAATCTATTAATGGAGAACTACCGTAGAGCTTGTTAAAATTTGGTTTGCATGATTGGTCTCTCTAAGTCTAGATATTTTCTGGTAAAGTGTTTGAACAACAAGGAAGACAGTGTAGATTCTTATAATGCTTGCAATATGTTCTTGTGTAAGTTTGCTGTACCTGTTCATACTTGTGTTTGCTTCAAACAACTTTGCTAGCTCAAGCCTTGTACTCAGAGGAATTGCTTCTCGTGCATCCAAACACCTTGAGCCAAAACCCATGCCATTTGTGTCCACCATATCTACCTACTATGTGGTATTTTTCTTCCATTCCAAAGTAAATTACTTGAGTGCTACCTTTAAATTTTCATTCCTTTATCTTTGCCATATATAGCTCATGGGACAAATAGCTTAAAAACTATTGTGGTGATGAATATGTAGTTATGTGTCTTAGTTCTTATAAGTTGCTTGTTGAGTGGTAACCATGTTTCTGGGGACGCCATCAACTTTTTACCTTTGTTGGATATCATGTGAGATGCTATGCATGTTCGTCTTGTCTGAAGTAAGGGTGATTTCATGATCAAATGGTTTGAGTATGCATATTGTTAGAGAAGAACATTGGGCCGCTAACCAAAGCCATGTATCATGGTGGAAGTTTTCAGTTTGGACATACAACCTCACTCTCTTATGAGAATATTATCTGTTGTTGAATGCTTATGCATTAAAGAGGAGTCCATTATCTGTTGTCTATGTTGTCCCGGTATGGATGTCTTAAGTTGAGATCTGTTAAAAACGAGAAATCAAATGCAATTGATCTCCTAGGACCTTTGTACAGGCGGCATAGAGGTACCCCTTTGTGACACTTGGTTGAAACATATGTCATGCAATGATAATCCGTGTTAATCCAAGCTAATTAGGACAAGGTGCGAGCACTATTAGTACTCTATGCATGAGGCTTGCAACTTGTAGGAAGTATTATGCATAGCACATATGAATTATTACTACCGTTGACAAAATTGTTTCTATGTTTTCAAAACAAAAGCTCTAGCACAAAAATAGTAATCCATGCTTCCCTCTGAAGGACCATTCTTTTACTTTATGTTGAGTCAGTCTACCCACTTCTTTCTATCTTAGAAGCAAACACTTGTGTTAACTGTGTGCATTGATTCTTACATGTTTACCTATTGCACTTGTTATATTACTCTATGTTGATAAATATCCATGAGATATACATGTTACAAGTTGAAAGCAATTGCTGAAACTTAATCATACTTTGTGTTGTTTCAATGCATTCTACTTTGAATTTATTGCTTATGAGTTAGCTCTTATGCAAGTCTTGTTGATGCTTGTCTTGAAAGTACTATTCATGAAAAGTTCTGCTATATGATTCATTTGTTTAGTTATCATCTTTTATTAGCATCTTTTGCTTCAGATCACTCAATCCATCTCATATGCTTTACAATAATGTTGATCAAGGTTATGTTGGTAGCATGTCACTTCAGAAATTATTTGTGTTATCGTTTACCTACTCGAGGGCGAGTAGGAACTAAGCTTGGGGATGCTTGATACGTCTCAAATTTATCTATAATTTCTTATGTTCCATGCTAATTTTATGACAACTAGCAAGGTGGTCCTCGCAAATGCGAGGGCAACATCTAAAACTTTCCTATAAATATATTTATATTTATTTCATATTCATTTGTATTTAGAAAATATTAATATTAATATTTTGTAGTGACTGGAAGTATTATATTGAAACATGTCAAGAAAACATATTTAATAATACTTAATTTGTGATTAAACTATTTCTTTAACATTTGCAAAAAACACATATCATTAATTATGAATTCCATTGTACATGTCTATATTTGATGAGTTTGTAGAATTAAATTTGTCTCACTCGTGATAGACTGTAGATTTTACATGAAGTTACGTTTGTGTGAGGTATGAATTAATATTAAAGTTTATCCATGTTTTCTTTTTTACAGTTGTAAAAAAATGTGATGAAATCCAAATACTAATGGACAACAACATCGCGGAAGATTGTGTTTATGTATATTTTTTGAGATATGTCGATCGTGTTCAACATTAATTAAAAAAAGTAGATTAAGGGCTGATCCTATGGCATGAGAGTTATAAAGAAAATCACTTCTCTCCTATTAAAACTAAGGTTCATGAGATCAACACATGTTTGAAGAAAATATTTTACTTTATCATGGATATTTGAAAAATATCGAGAACAATCTATCATACATATGTCCTATCCTCTTCAAAATCTAGGGCAATAAACTGTTTCTTGCATGTATATACAGATCATGTGTAGAGTTTTACAGTCGCGGCAATGCAATGTGCGTCCACCAGGAAATGTCCAATAAATGCAGTTTCAAAATATTTATATATCCTTCTATGTTTTGTGCTGAAATTAAAATTGCCCTTATTTGAATAATCTGCTTGTAATTAAATGGTTAGATAGGTAGTTTTACTCAAAGTTCATTGCTCATAAAAACCGAGGTTTGACGTCATCTATCTCATTATGCCGAAATATTCTTTCGGTCGAGAAGGACTTTCTCATAGCTCGCGAGAATCTTGTGTATCGAAAAAATACTTTTGTGTGTGCCAGCCAGATTTTAGTAACGTTTTTACTTGCAAGAACTATGTTCGAGCCTAGTACATTGGATTGTAAGAGTGAGGCCACAAAATCACATTGGTAAACACAATCCATGTATAGCAGCATCCTCTCGTTGTGCCATATATTTCCACGTATCGGGCCGGATGCCTGTCCAAACCGAATCAGTATGGCTGCCTCACATCTCACATTGTGAGTGGTAATATCGCTAGCCCGCGTCAAGGCGAAGCCACGGCCAATTAGCACATGGCTTGTAGGCACGAACGAAGTCTTGTATTTTTTGTTTTTCTATTTTTTCATTGGATGGAAGTAGGCACGAACACATATGTTTTCCTCCATTTCTGTCCTTTTTTTTTTGCTGACGGGAATTTAGGAAGTTTTTTCTATTTGTCCTTTTTTCCTTCTTTCCTCTTTTATTTTAAAATCTGAAACTTTTACCGGTGTACACTTTTAAATTTGATATCGGTTTTCCTGTTGCTTTCTTTAATCCGACAACCAGCTGCAACCCGTAAAAAACACCTCTTTGAAAACCAATAACAAAAAAAACCACGACCAAAAAACTTGAAATCGGACAATCTAGGTATGATTGGCGAGCTCAGCTAAGAAAAAATCTTCCCACGGAAGCAGACGATCATTGGGACAAACTCCTCACACGTGGTAATTTAAAGCTCCTTAAGTTTCCTTTCTTTTCTAAACGTACACACAGCCGGGGGACTTGGAAACGTATATGCAATTTTGTACATCCCTCTTCCGCTCAAAATTTCTAGCACAGGATAATCTGAACATATAAACATGAAACTAAGAAATCTTGAAAAAAAACAGTATTGCGCTGTCTCGTTGTCGCTGATAGCATTTTTTTAGGCTGGATCGCTGATCCCTTTTTAATTTGAGAGAAGCTAGATGGGTTATGTATGATTCGCTCATTTCTTTTCTAAAGCTGGCTCGCTGATCCAATTGTATACCAGGCGAGCGATCGGGCGTACGGCGTATGCCGGTTTCCTTTTTATTTTCTTTGGAGGTGCAACGTGACACGTATAATGCCAAATAAGAGACTTGGGTTGACACGGTAGGTAATATGTTAAGGAAAAAGATATGGTATGTAATCATGAATGGCACGATAAAACATTCTTTCCTTATCACGTCCTAGACGTGACATTTTTCTTTCCTTATCACGTCCTAGACGTGCCATTTTCAACATAAACCATGTCAAATAGGTTACATAACTAATTTTAATTTTATTAAATCCTAACCATTAATTTTATATCTAACTATCATTATAATTTGGATGATGTGGATTAACGTGGTGCCTCTAATTAGAACTGTATTTTGCTTTTAGTATATAATAGATACTTGAATGTTTTATACATACTTTACATCATTATTATACATTTTCCGGCACTAACCTATTAACAAGATGCCGAAATGCCAGTTGTTGTTTTCTTTGGTTTCAGAAATCCTATAAATGAAATATTCTCGGAATTGGACGAAATCAACCCGGGTCTTATTTTTCCACGAAGCTTCCAGAAGACCGAGGGAGAAACGAAGTGGGGCCACGGGGCGCCGCCACACTAGGGCGGCGCGGCCTAGGGGGCCCGCGGCCCTAGCGTGTGGGGCCCCCGTGACTCCTCCGACTCCGCCCTTTCGCCTACTTAAAGCCTTCGTCGCGAAACCCTTTATACGGAGAGCCACGATACGAAAAACCTTCCAGAGACGCCGCCGCCGCCAATCCCATCTCGGGGATTCAGGAGATCGCCTCCGGCACCCTGGAGAGGGGAATCATCACCGGAGGGCTCTACATCATCATGCCCGCCTCCGGATTGATGCGTGAGTAGTTCATCCTTGGACTATGGGTCCATAGCTGTAGCTAGATGGTTGTCTTCTCCGCTTGTGCTATCATTGTTTAGATCTTGTGAGCTGCCTAACATGATCAAGATCATCTATTTGTAATGCTACATGTTGTGTTTGGTGCGATCCGATGAATCTAGAATATTATGTCAAGTTGATTATCAATCTATCATATATGTGTTGTTTATGTTCTTGCATGCTCTCCGTTGCTAGTAGAGGCTCTGGCCAAGTTGATACTTGTAACTCCAAGAGGGAGTATTTATGCTCGATAGTGGGTTCATGCCTCCATTTAATCTGGGACAGTGACAGAAAGTTCTAAGTTTGTGGATGTGTTGTTGCTACTAGGGATAAAACATCGATGCTTTGTCTAAGGATATTTGTGTTGATTACATTACGCACCATACTTAATGCAATTATCTGTTGTTTACAACTTAATACTGGAGGGGGTACGGATGCTAACCCGAAGGTGGATTATTTAGGCATAGATGCATGCTGGATAGCGGTCTATGTACTTTGTCGTAATGCCCTGATTAAATCTCATAATAATCATCATTGATATGTATTGAATTTTTATTTGTCAATTGCCACCTGTAATTTGTTCACCCAGCATGTTAGTTATCTTATTGGAGAGACACCACTAGTGAACTGTGGACCCCGGTGACGAGGGATCACCTCGCCAATGCCTACGTATTGTAGACTTGGGTTTCGGGAGAGCGACGATGGAGATTCCGGGGACGAGATTAGGCACACGACGTACCCAGCTTCGGGTCCCCTCGGTGGAGGATCCCTACGTGCTGCTAGCAATCTACTATATGATCATAGATGTGTTTACAGGGTGCCGCCGTAGGCGGAGCTATGTTGTCTATCTATTGTCCCTCTTATTTCGGGTGCCCTGGCTAGCTTTATATATGCAACCATCCTAGGGTTTTACAAGAGTCCTAGTCGATTACTTCTTCAGGTTGCCTTGTTGGGCCTTCTCCATATTGGGCCGAGTCGATCCAGGTATACCAATAATGGGTACCCGAAGGGTATGCCCATGTCAGTAGCCCCCGAGTTTCTAGGGAAGTCGAAGACTTGCGTAGAAACTCCAAGCATAACCATCTCCGAAGCTGAAGAAAATATAAGACGAGGTCCATGTCGCAGATCATGTGTAGCGTAGATGATGTCGATGATTCTTGAAATTATCGGGTGCGCGGCAGCGCTCCCGATGGGAGTAGCCCCCGAGTCTATGGGCAAGTGCTTGCACTTGGGCATAGACTCAAGTTGTACTACTCGATGAAGAACTTAACTATATTTCTGGAGGACTCGATGAAATCCATGTGCTCCCGATGGGAGTAGGCTCCACTCGAGTCGTAGAATCGAGTTGAGTCTGCAAACCTTGATTGTCATAGATGTTGTCGAAGTTATTTTTCTATCGGGTGCGCCAGCGCTCCCGATGGGAGTAGCCCCCGAGGCTACAGCCAAGTGTTTGCACTTGGGTGTAGGCTCAACTTGCTTGTAATTGACTCCACAATTTTTCCTCTTTCTTATCGGGAGGGTGAACAATACTCTCGATAAGAGTAGCCCCCGAGCCTATGAGCAGGTGCTTGCACCTAGGCATAGGCTCAAGTTGTACTACTCGATAAACAACTTGGCGCAGCCCCTCTTTTTATCGACTCCAAGCCGTTGCTATTTTTATTTGACATCCATATCTATATTGTACAGGGATAATGGTAATTGGGGCTAGTTCATCTGACGGATCAGGTACTAGTTAACTGCTCTAGTGGCAATCCGCAAAAACCTACTTCAAGATCACGTCCCGGACATGATCTCGGGATACTGGTGTAAACTTCGACAGTGCCGCTTAAGGTCTTACCATTCGTCGAGTCCCAGTCATATTTATCGGGTACCTAACGCGTCCGTTAGGATTTTCTTCGTATCTGTTGATACGGATAAAAGTAGCAGCAGTCTTCGGCGATGCCACGCCCAGCAGAACGGATCTGGGGTCTTACCTTCGCAAATTTGCGGCATTCAGAAATTGACCGCAACTTTGGCGTTCTGAGAATATATTGTCGAGTGCCTTGTTCGGCTGATGCAATGACCCATTTTGCGGGTTCTTCTATATTTTTCTCGGGCGTGATGAGACAGCCGAATATATTGGTTCTTCTATATTGTTGGGTACATCACCGATGCTCTTGCTCGGAACAATACGACGAGTCAATGAACCCGAAGATTTGTCCACCTTTTTTTTTTTTTTTTGGTTCCTCCTTGATGAAAATTTCGTCGAGTTCCTCCTTCAGGAAAATTTCTTCGGGTCCTCCCTGAGGAACTGTGGACCCCGGTCCATTCTTCTACATCTGAATACAATCTACTGCAATCATTGTTTTTTACTGTTCTTTGCAAACAAACACCATCTTCCACTCGATACGTTTAATCCTTTGTTTTCAGCAAGCCGGTGAGATTGACAACCTCACCGTTACGTTGGGGCAAAGTATCTTGATTGTGTTGCAGTTCCACGTTGGCGCCGGTTTCACTAGTGTTGCGCCGCACTACACTCCTCCACCAACAATCTTCACGTGCTTCTTGGCTCCTACTGGTTCGATAACCTTGGTTTCATACTGAGGGAAACTTGCTTCTATACGCATCATACCTTCCACTTGGGGTTCCCAACGGACGTGTGCTTCGCGCGTATCACGCCCCAGTGTGGTGTGGGGGCCCTGGGCCTCCTCTCCGGCTCCCCTTCGGTGTTCTGGTCCGTCTCGGTGAAATAAGATGTTTGGCTTTTGTTTCGTCGAATTCCGAGAATATTGCCCGAACAGCCTTTCGGAACCAAAAACAGAGAAACAGAACGGCACCTCGGCATCTTGTTAATAGGTTAGTTCCGGAAAATGCATAAAATCATTATAAAGTGTGAGCAAAACATGTAGATATTGTCATAAAACTAGCATGAAACATCAGAAATTATAGATACGTTGGAGACGTATCAGCCCCTAATACATATGAGGGCACATTTGTTATGTGCCCTGAAAACAACAAAGCACCAATAGAGGAAACACAGATTAATAGTTATACACCAAGTTTAGAGCAGGAACTACTTAAATCTATTACAGACCAAGTTCAAATTAATAATAAATTACATCACAGATGGACTACTTACTACTACATCACACAGATGGAGTACTTACTATTACAGACCAGATAGCACTTATACATTACACAACAAACTTAGGCAGTACAATCAAAAGTACTTACTAGCAACTGGAATATGGAAACTAGTCTTAACAAACTTGCAAAAGCAGTACAGAATGTCTTCATTACTTGCTTCATGGGTTCATCATCTCGACAAAGT
Source organism: Lolium multiflorum (assembly GCA_030979885.1). Taxonomy (NCBI): domain Eukaryota; kingdom Viridiplantae; phylum Streptophyta; class Magnoliopsida; order Poales; family Poaceae; genus Lolium; species Lolium multiflorum. The sequence continues at coordinate 119,303,429 of CM061749.1, read as the reverse complement.
CAAGTTCAATGGCTTCATAGGTTGGAACTGCCTTCATCACAAGTAGAGAGCCTTCCACAATGTTGGATTCTTCCCTGAAATGGTTCCACCCTACAGTAATTGCAATGTGGTCATTTCCTTCAATGCTGTACCAGGCTTCCTCTGGCTGGTTAAGTCCCCTCCTCCACATGTGCACATTTCCATTCACAGGGCAGTGCACATCGTTGAAGTACTCTGGATTCAGGTACTGACAAATACATGTTAACCAAGTCAGAACAGGAATGCAGTATCTTATGCTACACAAATAATTCAGGAATACTATGTGAACTAACAAGGACATCAAAGTGCAAGAATTTGATAACTAACCAGGGCATCAAAGTGAACATTTTCCTCATTGTAAATGTGCACAAAGAACTTCAGATTGTCTACACTGGAATAGAATTCATCATCCTCAAGTTCTCTTCTAGTATGCACATAAACTTCTTTGAGGATGGCAAAAGTAATGGCTGCCATCTGCTTCTCTGTGATTGCATTGATGTTTGAGAAAACAGTCTGGTGAAGTGCACTTCTAATATGAGGATCCACATCATTAACCACTGCTCAACCAATGAGAAATGCAAAATATCAATCCACTACAGATGATCAGTTAACATGCATGCTAATCGTACAGGAGAATATGATAATAAGACAAGTCCATCAGATTCATACCTGGATCTCCCACTAATAACTTCCTTTCCTTGCCATTGTCCCCATGCAGGTACACAGTGACATCAAGTATGTCATCTTCTTCATCATAGTTGAACGATACCTCATCGCCAACTTGGATGTCATAAGCCCTGACCATGGTCCTCCAGTATGGTCCACAAATTGTTGTCCTTGTGGCAGTTTTCTCTAAGTACAAATCATAAGTTCTCCAGGAGCAACGTGCCAACATCCAGTTCTTCGACATTGCAAACTTATGAACTTGCTCCCTGAATTTGCAAGGAACAGCCTACATACCATTTGAAAACTTCAGTTGAAAAGGAAAATGTGTGTCATGCAAGATGTAGTACAGTTAATTTGTAATAAGCCTGGAAATATGTGCTTGCCGAGAACTATACTACATACTAGTTGCCTACAAATAAGTAATCAAGGATTATGAGTCGAAAAGTCGAGCCGAGTCGTTGGGGTACCGACTCATAGACTAATCTTGACTAGTCCAGACTAGTGTTGAACTAGTCTAGACTAGTGCTGAACTACTCGACATGTACAGTCTGGACAGTTGTTCATGCCCAACTTAGGTCGATCAAGTTGAATTACGACGACTAGTGGTCGAGAAAGCTAGTCGACAGTCAAGTTAGGAATCATAGACTACTCTAGAGTCTACTCATGCATGTTATCTGATCAAGTTACACTCATAATCCATGGAAGAAATGCATTTTAAAATTCAGTCATGAATACACTTGAAAAGGAAGATGTTCCTGTTGCAAAATGTTGTACATACACTAGTAGAATTTAATTGATTTGCAAAGACTTACTATTCCATCTTCGAACCCATGCATCATCACAGCATCAAATGACTCTGCACGCCGGTTAGAACGACGACCGCAGTACTCTAGTGGTTGACGACAGTCAACACAGCTCATGCCGTCCATCCCTATCAGAAAAGACAAGATTACTATGTCATTTGTCAGACAACTGAAATGCCAGAATGCAAGGAAGGATGCAGTTAAAGAAGGATGCCAGAATGGTAGCATGCAAGGGGATGCAAGAATGCAACATGCAAGGGGATGCCAGAATGCTAGCATGCAAGGGGATGCAAGAATGCCAGCATGCAAGGGGTTTCCAGAATGTCAAAAAAATCAAGGGGAAACTGAAATTTCTTACTCTGAATCTGGAGAAGACGCACAGGATGAACTGCAAACGGAAAAAATCAAATGAATCCAACAGAAGAAGAAGGATAAACAGATTGGATGAAGATTAAAATGAAGTGTAGATCTTACCGTAATGTGAAGAAGAAATAGGCTTGACCCTCTGCTCCCAACTTCTTCCTCTGCTTCTGTGTTGCAAGAAAGTAAGAAAGATTGACGGATGAGAAACAGAGATGAAGAAATCCAGCAGGGAGGATGAACCGTCGGAGAGAGAGAGAAAGGGAACGAACCTTTCGAGGAAGTGAGAAATGAACCGACTGGGGTGGAAGTTGTCGTTTGGGTTCCCTATTTATGAGTGTCTGGTGAAGTCTCCCACGATGTGCACTCCTGTAACATCCCAAGTTTCAAAAAAAAAATGAAGTAGAGAAACATCTCAATTACTCAATTTTCACAACAAACAAAAACTTTTCTCATTCATATAGTGTTACATATGGATTCATGCATAAGAGTGATTCTTCTATTGTGTAATTGCCATGATGAGTGCTTAGTAGTGATCAAGTGTGCTTAAACCCTAACACAAGATCATCTAACCCTAATTTGAGAAGAATAAAAGAAAATGATATTAACTCAATATTCACTCACATACAACATTACTCAATTATGCAAACCATCACACAAGGCCACCATTGCTTGATCCCTTGCTTCTAAAACTCATATATATCAAAAACAAACACAAATGCATAGAAGAAACCAAATTCAAATCAAAGAAAATTTCAAATTCAACATACATATGATAATGGTCATTTGACACATTTATAAAATCTTCACCACTTTGCCCCCCTGTAATTCAATTTTTAAACAAAACTTGGTCAACCCTTGACACCTCATCCAAGACCATGTCAAGGTCAACAACTTTGATGTTGACCACCATGGCTAGCTTTGACCAGGTTGACCAGAAATAAATTGACAAGTGGAGACATTGAAACAAAGAGAAGATGAACCCAACTTTGATTTCTTGCAAATCTTCACCAAATTGGACACCACCACCATTCTATCACATTCAATATAAGAATGAAGTTCACCAAAAATAAATTCAAAATTCAAATATTTTTCTCTTGCGGCCATTTCATCAAACACCTGGCAGGCAGCATCTTCACATTGTGTTACACTCAATTGTCCACTGGATTTTTGCCTAAACCACTTTTATCTTGTGATGATCACACTCCTCTGCAACCCCTGCATCAAGCCTAGTCCTTGCTTTGGTCGATTAAAGTGGAAAAATGGCAGCCAAAGCACCATGCCGTGCACCATGCCGGCCAACATGCCACTCATCTCTCTGGCCCTTCTCTCTCACTTTCACCATGTCACAGAGCTTCCCCAGCACACAAGGACACCAACCATGCACGGCCCTGGCTCATCCATGCACGGCACTGGCCAGAACACGCGCGCCCAGAACATGCCAGTGCACGCCAGTGCACGCGGTGACCGCGCTCTGGACGCGCCAGAGCGTCAAGCGCTCGAGCACCCTCGCGCACCCCTGCACCAGCTACCACTGCGTCGAGCATCGCCGCAGCACCCTAGCTGCTAGACATGCTCAAATGCCCACGCCCACGCCGTCGCCGCCGTGCTCATCACCTCTCTGCCGCGCATGCCGTGCGCCCGAGCCGTTCCATCACGCCCTGGACGATCTAGCTGCACCTCGAGCATCTCCAGGACGTCGCCTACACCTAGCCGTCCTCGCATTGCCCCTTCGATCGCCAGAAGCGCCGCGCCATGGACGCTCCGCCACAGCACCCACGGCACCCTCTCCCTCCTATAAAAGGAGCACGCCCTCGACCCCATCTCTCACACCATTCTGCTCCCCTCTCACCACTGAGTCGCCCACACCACTAGCTCATCCAATTGACGCCGGAGCCGCCCCAATTTCAAGATCGGAGCCGCCGTACTGGAGCTCGCCGTCGACGATTGCCACCACCCCAAGCCTCGCCATGCTACCAAGAGCTTTAGCACCCTCGCCAACGTCGACCAGCACCCAGGCACCCGCGGGAACCTTGGTATGCCCTCCGACCCCCTAGGTTCGCCGCGAGCTCGTCGGAATCTCGTCGGAGACGACGACGATCCTCGACCATTCAATGCGCGTCTGATCCAACGGATCATATCCTGCGTACCGTTTCGCGTGGCTAAGAGCCGCTGACAGGTGGCCCCCACCTCGTCAGGAAGCCCACCCGCACCAGATGCATGCTGGGCCGCGCAGTGCTCGTTTAATCGTTTCGGCCCATTTCGTTTTCCCGCGCGGCCCAAAAATTCAAATAGGAATTAATTCATTTAGTTCAAATCCAATACTGCTGCCCACTTAAAATTTGAATAGTTTGAAATCTACTACACCAAATTTAGCAAATTTTATATGTTCAGAAAGCTAAGGAAATTACCTCTACAATGCCACTGGCCTCATGCCCAAATTCGTAATTAAATTTAAATGATAAAAATAACAAGGCAGGGCCTTTTCTAACTTCAAATAATTATTAAAAATGATCTACAAATGATTTTGAGTTGATTCCAACTCTCATAACTCACATTTGACATACCCTAATTGATTACGCAAAAATATGGTATAGTTGTTTTGCATGATCATGAACTAGGCTTAAATAATGGCTATGGAGACATTTATAGTCCATTACACACATATCAATAAATTATTTAAATAGTATGAGAGCTAATCTCTCATTTAAATCTTGATCCTAAGTAATTCAATAAGAGGTAATGACCTTAGTCTAATGAACCTCCTATTTTATTACATAGGGTATTAAATCATTACTATGCTAGAATTAACATGCATGAGGTATCACACCTCATTTAAATTGCACTCTCAAATAATAGATATGAAGTGTTGACCTTGGTCAACCACTATTCATACCTTATTATTATTTGAAGAGATTAAATTGTAATAAGATTCAATGAGGGGAAATTATTCCTCCAACACATTAAAGAACTAAATTATTAAATTATAATGAGAGGAAATTATTTTTCTTTAACATAAACAAAGTAAATCACCATGTGAATAAGATGTGATGCTAGCATAGTCTTGTGTGCATCTTTGGTGTGTTTAGCTTAGCACTTAAGCTTGTGTGGTGATTGTATACCTCGTATTCGTGTATAGACGCTAGTAACGAGGAGTATCAAGAGGAGGAAGGCTACTCTCAAGAGGAGGAGGAAAACTTTGATTCCTATCCCAACCAAGGCAAGCTAACACTCTTGCAAGCCACTCTAATGCAAAGCTCTTCATGAGCAAGGCACCCTTACATTTTACTTATGCTTAAATAATCCTATCCTATGCTTTTATCTTGTAATTTATTTTGCTTTATATTACCAAGCTTACTTTTTGATTCATGATTCACTTGGTCTAGAATAGCACAAAGGTATCAAATTTAGTCTAAGCAAATAAAGCTAGATAGCACCCCCTCAGGACTAGTTGCTAGTGCTAAATAGATAAAATTGACTACCCTAGATGGGAACAAGGTAAAAAGAAATGACTTTGAAAGAGTTGAAGGTGAATGTGACTTGAATGACTTGGTGAAAGTTTGTGAAAACTGATGATTGGGTTCGGATGCGATACCCTTCCAATTACACAAGTACCCCCACAATACCTGATTATGGGTAGGGCGTAACTAGAAACTTATATAGTTTAGTATGGGTTCCCTCTAAACAAGCATCATAGGGGTTATGCCGAGGCTGCCTCCGTTACAATTGATATGATGTGAATATGAGGTGAATGTACGACCCAAGCCCTGTGCAGTTCCCGGGTTGACAGTTGGTTTCCACCGGGAGGCCAAGCTCATGGGGAGAGGTGCCTATACTAGGTTATCTAAGTGAAAGGTTATGGTTGATGATCCGCGTACTGAGTTACGATGATTCGGGATATTCCCGACGGATGTAATCAAAAGTTGTGGCACAAGAGTACAACCTCTGCAGAGTGTTAAACCTATTCGAATAGCCGTGTCCACGGTTACGGACGATTGGAAAGGCCATACTGTTCCGTTGTCAAGATTTGTCCTAAAGAGAAATGGTGAATTTGAATGGTGACGTGAATCTTGGAAAACACAACTGATGTTGTGGGAATGACACTAATGTTCCCACTTGAGTTAGTCTAGCGATTCAAGCATCTTTACTAAATGTTTATGAACTAAACCTGGCTTTACGCAAATAACCTTAGAGCCTAGCAAAATTGGTAATTACTTACATTAGTATTAGTTTGCGAGTACTTAAAGTACTCATGTTGTGTCCCTGGCTATTCCAATGCCAGACTATGAAGAGGAGCAACACTATTGACGGTGACGGGACGTCTATCAGAACTAGGATGCTTCTAACGTCAAGCGTTGGCCTGTGGATAGATAGTTCCACCTACTACGACGCTTCCGCTATTTATTTATGTTCGTTGATCGTAGAGATCAACTATTTGTGTAATATTGGATCATGTGATCCATGGATGTAAAACTCTGTGTGTTGTAATAAATGATGACTCTATGATATTCAACTATTATGTCTCGCAACAAAATTATTCATGGGATTGCGATGTACGACATAATAGGCATGTGGACTTAAAAATCAGGGTGTTGACAAGTTGGTATCAGAGCCATTGTTTGACCTTAGGAGCCCCTAGTTTAGAATGGACGTTTGAAACCTTTAGATTTAAACAGAAATGAAAGGAATAATTATAAAAATATATATTCACACTCTTACCTTTGAGATCCTTTGCAAAAATAATAAGTTCATGTTTTCTCCTTACAATTAAATTAAAATTTTGAACACTCACACTTCTCTAACTTACTCATCCATGCCTCTACAGATGGAGCATTACGCCCAGACAGAGTCTTACCAGCTGGGGAACGGGGGTTTGGTTTTCGAGCGAGACTTGGACATGGTGTCCGAGAAGCTTGAACGCCCACCTCCCGAGTTTCACGGAGTCCGGATCCACAACCAGCCCGGAGGGGAACCGCAGTGGATGATCACCGCGGACTTGAAGGGAAGTACGGAGCCTCCCGTGTCGGAGAGGATCCTTTTCTCCTTCAAGGCAAGCAACTGGGTGGATGGACTTGCTCATGCCCTTCAGGAGGGACTTGCTCGTGTGTGCGGGCAGAACATCGCTGCACTCCAGGGTACCCGCTTCGCCCACTTCGCGAGGCATGACACCATGGGAGAGCCCATGGCACTCTCTTCGCACCCGGTGCTCAAGCATCATGTGGAGCATCTGGACTTTATGCTCCACGAGACCCGGAAGGATCTGGAGCATATGCGTGTCCACGCCCACCGTGCTCAGATGGCTTTGGCTCATCATGCCGATGCCATCAGGCTACTCGCCAAGGACCGCAGGTCACTCCGCCTGCAACGCGCCAAGAAGGATGCTACTATCACGCGTCTTCGCGCGAAGATACGCACCTTGGAGGCCATTGTCCTGTCCCAGAGGACCAGCTGCAGGAGATGGAGGATAACGGAGAGGACATCCAGGGAGGCGAGGCCTTCCTGAGTGACGACAACGACCGAGGAGGACGAGTTCACCGAGGAGGAGGACTACGAGTTTCTGGAGTCCGGAGAGGATGGGATCATCCACATCGATTTGGATGAAGATGATGATGAGTAGTTTCACTAGTCACTTGTGTAGGTGTGAGTTGTATCCCCGCACGTTGTATCGTAGTTTGGGAAAGGGTTCTTCAAACCCTCCGGTGTGCTACCTTGTAATGTGTGCATCATGAATAAAATAAAAGTATGTTTAGTTTCAGCATGTCAAGAACTCAAGTTTTAAATCTTGAACTTACCCCAAAATAAGCCCTAGCAATTTCCCTCTCATCTCATGATCTATCTCAATGTTCAGATGGCACCTCCCGGCCGTGCATCGCAGGATGCTATGATGCAACTGCTGCAGACCCTCATGGCAGATCGAGAGGCTGAACGAGCTGAAAGGCAAGCCAACATCGCTGCTTTGCAACAGATTGCCCAGAACAACCAGGGCCACGGAAACCATGACCACCCAGGCTCAAAACTGAAGAACTTCCAGAACACCAACCCGCCGGTATTTAGCAAGAGAGAGGAACCACTCGATGTGGACGGTTGGCTCCATACCATGGAGAACAATCTGGAAGTGGCCGGAGATGAGGCCAACGACAAGGTGCTGTTTGCCACGCACTATCTGGCAGGACCAGCACGTGCCTGGTGGACTAGTGCCCGCGCATTGAATGCGGGGCAAATGATGACTTGGGCTGATTTCAAGCTCAAGTTCAGCAAGTACCATGTGCCCCCGGGCCTGATAAAGAAGATGAGAGACGAGTTCCGTGAACTCAAACAGGGCAGAATGACTGTGGTGGAGTACCGCGACAAGTTTCTTACTTTGTCAAGGTACGCCCCGGATGAGACGGATACCACCGAGAAGAGGAAGGAGAGGTTCCTGAACGGACTACACGACGAGATGCAGACTGTGTTGGTCAACATCTCATTTGCTGACCTTGAAGCCCTTGTGGACTCTGCCATCCAGATGGAGGGCAAGCTAAACCAGGCCAATGAGAACCGCAAGCGCAGAATGATGAATCAGAGTGGGCCCAGCAATAACCCCAAGTTCCGCCCTAGCTCAAGCGGAGGATTTCCCCCAGAAACAACAGGCCACCGGCACCGATATCACGCCCCGGTTATCAGAACCGGAGTGGAGGAAACCCCAGGACAGGAGGCCACCACAACAACCCGTGATGACCCACAAGTATAGGGGATCGCAACAGTCTTCGAGGGAAGTATTACCCAATTTATTGATTCGACACAAGGGGAGGTAAAGAATACTTATAAGCCTTAACAACTGAGTTGTCAATTCAGCTGCACCTGGAAAAGCACTAGCAACAGGGGTGATGTGAAAGTAACAGTGATATGAGAGCAATAGTAATACACAGATAATAGTAGTAATATGAGAGCAATGGTACCAGAAAATAGTTGACATGTAGAACGAGTATATGATGATGAAAGATGGACCGGAGTTCCCAGCTATCTACACTAGTGGCAACTCTCCAATAACAAGTGTTGGGTGAACAAATTACAGTTGGGCAATTGATAGGATTGAAATAGCATTAAGACATAATATCAAGTCTATTAATCATGTAGGCATGTTTTCCAATAATAGTCGTACGTGCTCGCAATGAGAAACTTGCACAACATCTTTTGTCCTACCAGCCGGTGGCAGCAGGCCTCAAGGGAAACTACTGGATATTAAGGTACTCCTTTTAATAGAGCACGGGAGCAAAGCATTAACACTCCATGAAAACATGTGTCCCTCACATCACCGCCATCCCCTCCGGTTGTCCCGATTTTCGGGGCCTTTGGTTCCGGACAGTGACATGTGCATACAACTTGTAGATACAATCTAAGCAATAATTATAGAGCTCAAATCTAAGACCATGCCACTCGGGCCCTAGTGACAAGCATTAAACACAACAAGATTGCAGCAACAATAACTTCACAAACTTTGTAGATAGACAATCATAACGTAACAATCCATCGGATCCCAACAAACACAACACCGATTACATCATATGAATCTCAATCATGTAAGGCAGCTCATGAGATCATTGTATTGAAGTACATGGGGGAGAGAATACCAACTAGCTGCAGCTAGAACCCGTAGTCCATGGGGAACTACTCACGGAGCATGATGGAGGCGGTGGCGTTGATGGAGATGGCTTCCGGGGCACTTCCCCGGGGCAGTGCTGGACGGAGACTGTCCCCCGAATTGGAGTTTCGCGATGGTGGCGGCGCCCCCAGAGTCTTTCGGAGTTTCGTCAATTGGTACGGTGTTTTTAGGTTGAAAGAGATTTTATAGGCGAAGAGGCGGCGCAGGGCACACAGGGCTCCCCCACAGCCGGCGCGGGCCCCAGGCCGCGCCGCCTATGGTGTGGTGGCCCTCGGCCCCTCTCGACTCTTCTTCGGTGTTCTGGAGCCTTCCGGGAAAAATAGGAGGTTTGGTCTTCGTTTCGTCGAATTCCGAGAATATTGCCCGAACAGCCTTTCTGGAACCAAAAACAGGAACGAGCACCGTGGCATCTTGTTAATAGGTTAGTTCCGGAAAACGCATAAAAACATCATAAAGTGCAAGCAAAACATGTAAGTATTGTCATAAAACAAGCATGGAACGACAGAAATTATGGATACGTCGGGGACGTATCAGCATCGCAAGCTTAGTTCCTGCTCGTCCAGAGCAGGTAAACGATAAAAAGAATAATTTCTGTAGTGACATGCTACTTACATAACCTTGATCATACTATTACAAAGCATATGAAATGAATGAAGTGACTCAAGGCAATGATCTATAGTTGCTAACAAATAGATAACATATAGCAAAACTTTTCATGAAGAGTACTTTCAAGACAAGTATCAAAAGTTTTGCACAAGAGTTAACTACAAAAGCAATAAATTCAAAGTAAAGGCATCGAAGCAACACAAGGGAAGATATAAGTTTCAGCGTTGCTTTCAACTTGTAACATGCATATCTCATGGATAATTGTCAACACAAAGTAATATGATGAATGAAAATAAGCAAGTATGCAAGAATCAATGCACAGTTGACACAAGTGTTTGCTTCTAAGATGGAAGGAAGTAGGTAAACTGACTCAACATAAAGTAAAAGAATGGCCCTTCAAAGAGGAAAGCATCGATTGCTATATTTGTGCTAGAGCTTTGGTTTTGAAAACATAAAGAGAGCATAAAATTAAAGTTTTGAGAGGTGTTTGTTGTTGTCAACGAATGGTAGTGGGCACTCTAACCCCCTTGCCAGACAAACATTCAAAGAGCGGCTCCCATTTTATTTTATTTTTGGGTGGCACTCCTTCCAACCTTTCTTTCACAAACCATGGCTAACCGAATCCTCGGGTGCCTGCCAACAATCTCATACCATGAAGGAGTGCCTTTTTATTTTAGTTTTATTATGATGACACTCCTCCCCACCTTTGCTTTCTCAAGCCATGGCTAACCGAATCCTTCGGGTGCCGTCCAACAATCACATACCATGGAGGAGTGTCTATTTTTGTTAATTAATTTGGGACTGGAATCCCATTGCCAGCTCTTTTTGCAAAATTATTGGATAAGCGGATGAAGCCACTAGTCCATTGGTGAAAGTTGCCCAACAAGATTGAAAGATAAACACCACATACTTCCTCATGAGCTATAAAACATTGACACAAATCAGAGGTGATAAATTTTGAATTGTTTAAAGGTAGCACTCAAGCAATTTACTTTGGAATGGCAGAAAATACCACATAGTAGGTAGGTATGGTGGACACAGATGGCATAGGTTTTGGCTCAAGGTTTTGGATGCACGAGAAGTATTCCCTCTCGATACAAGGCTTAGGCTAGCAAGGTTGTTTGAAGCAAACACAAGTATGAACCGGTACAGCAAAACTTACATAAGAACATATCGCAAGCATTATAATACTCTACACTGTCTTCCTTGTTGCTCAAACACTTTTACCAGAAAATATCTAGACCTTAAGAGAGATCAATTATGCAAACCAATTTCAGCAAGCTCTACAGTAGTTCTCCACTAATAGGCTTAGACTACATGAAAAAAAAACTTAATCATGATCTACTTGAGAGCTCAAAACAATTGCCAAGTGTCAAATTATTCAAGACATTATGAGGCATTTTCTATTTCCAACCAAATACCAATAAATATTGTAGCTTCCAACTTTTATCATTGAACATTAAAAGTAAAACGAAGAACAAGTGTTCATATGAAAAAGCGGAGCGTGTCTCTCTCCCAAACAAGGATTGCTAGGATCCATCTTTATTCAAACACAAACAAAAATAAAACACACAGACGCTCCAAGTAAAGCACATATGATGTGACCGAATAAAAATATAGTTTCAATAGAAGAAACCTGATAAGTTGATGAAGAAGGGGATGCCTTGGGCATCCCCAAGCTTAGACGCTTGAGTCTCCTTGAAATATGCAGGGATGAACCACGGGGGCATCCCCAAGCTTAGACTTTTCACTCTTCTTGATCATATATCATCCTCCTCTCTTGACCCTTGAAAACTTCCTTCACACCAAACATCTCATAAACTTCATTAGAGGGGTTAGTACTCAAAAAACTTTAGTCCACCTTGGTACTGTAGTGACACATTGCAAGAACTCAATAAAACATTAGCTACAGCTCTCCACGTCTAGAAAGCCTCACATAAAGTCCACAAGAGACAATGCAAAAAACAGAGACAGAATCTGCCAAAACAGAACAGCCAGTAAACACGAATTTTAAAATGATACTTCCGTTGCTCAAATCAGAAAACTCAAAACTAATGAAAGTTGCGTACATATCTGAGGATCACGCATGTAAATTGGCAGATTTTTCTGAGTTTCCTACAGAGAAATATGCCCAGATTCGTGACAGATAGAAATCTGTTTCTGCGCAGAAATCCAAATCTAGTATCAACCTTCGATTAGAGGCTTCACTTGGCACAACAAAACACAAAACTAAGATAAGGAGAGGTTGCTACAGTAGTAAACAACTTCCAAGACACAAATATAAAACAAATTACTGTAGCAAAATAACACATGAGTTATCTCCCAAGAAGTTCTTTCTTTATAGCCATCAAGATGGGCTCAGCAGTTTTAATGATGCACTCGCAAGAAATAGTATTTGAAGCAAAAGAGAGCATCAAGAGCAAATTCAAAACACATTTAAGCCTAACATGCTTCCTATGGAAAGGAATCTTGTACACGAATAAGTTCATGAAGAACAAAGTGACAAGCATAAGTAGATAGGACAAGTGTAACTTCAGCAATTTCAGCATATAGAGAGGTGTATTAGTACCATGAAAATTTCTACAACCATATTTTCCTCTCTCATAATAATTTTGATTAGCTTCATGGATAAACTCAACAATATAACTATCACATGCAGCATACTTTTCATGATTTCCAAACACATAATTTTTATCAATCTCAAGAATAGTGGAATTAAAACTTTCAAACTTACTTTTATTAATAAAATAACAAGGTAGTTGATCAATCTCTCATAGATAAAGTCAAAAACTCTCCAATCCTTTTCATTAGTAGCACAATTAATATTGTCAAGTAACATAGGACCATCATCTAGAGCTTTATCATAAACATTTGCCAAGCAAAATTCTTTAGTACCATGCATTTCGACATCAGGAACAAACAAAGCATTATCATAAGATTTATCAAAGTAGCATGGATTATCATATATAACAGTAGCATAATTATTCTCACAAGTTTTACTTATAGGTAATATTTCAAGAGAATCCACAGGAACATAACATTCAACCTCTTTCGGTAAGCATGGAGGACAATCAAATAGTGTAAGAGATAAAGAGTTACTCTCATTAGAAGGTTGGCATGGGTAGCTAATCCATTCTTCCTCCTTTTGTTCATCACTCTCCTCTTCTTCATCCAATGAGCTTTCAGGTTCATCAATTTCCTCCTCTTTTTCATCCAATGAGCTTTCAGGTTCATCAATTTCTTCTTCCACCGGTTCCTGCAAATTGTGAGTGCATTCTTGTGCATTAATGTGTCTCTCTTTATAATCAAGGATATAAGGATTCCTACTGTAGCATTCTATACAAGAATTAAGGATAGTAGAGACATAATCTTTAAGGTCCTTACAAATAGCACAAGTTTCATAATTCTCAACCATGAAGGATTCTATCTCGGAGGCTCCCATAAATAAGACAAATTGTTCTACCTCTTCGAACCCATAATGAATATAGCAATTCCGATTATAGTTCTTAATTAAAAATTCCTCACTAAAGCCACATTGAAATTTAAGATGTTTAGTATCATGTTGAGAGCAACAATTTATATCATGGCGTCTAAGCAAGATTCTAGCCATTGTATTCAATTTTTCTATCATAGCACTCATTATTTTACCAGTTCTTGATTCTCTATAATTATTATAACATTCTATAAGCTCCAAGTAGGTTGTAGGTTCTCCCATAACAGCAGTTTTTAATTTTTAGGTTTTTCAAATTTTTATGGATTTTTGGGTATATAGGGAAAATAAAACAAGACAAAAATAAACTAGACAAAAGTAAACTAAGCAAAGTAAAACTAGACAAAAATAAACTAAGCACAAATAAACTAGACAAAAATAAACTAAGCAAAGCAAAATAAATTAAAACAGAGAGAGAGGTAGAGTGTACTCCCCAGGTGAACTTATGAGTAGAGCTATGCCTCCCCGGCAGCGGCGCCAGAAAATAGTCTTGATGACCCACAAGTATAGGGGATCGCAACAGTCTTCGAGGGAAGTATTACCCAATTTATTGATTCGACACAAGGGAGGTAAAGAATACTTATAAGCCTTAACAACTAAGTTGTCAATTCAGCTGCACCTGGAAAAGCACTAGCAATAGGGGTGATGTGAAAGTAGCAGTGATATGAGAGCAATAGTAACAGTAACACAGCAGTAATAGTAGTAATATGAGAGCAATGGTACCAGAAAATAGTTGACATGTAGAACGAGTATATGATGATGAAAGATGGACCGGGGTTTCCAGCTATCTACACTAGTGGCAACTCTCCAATAACAAGTGTTGGGTGAACAAATTACAGTCGGGCAATTGATAGGATTGAAATAGCATTAAGACAAATATCAAGTCTATTAATCATGTAGGCATGTTTTCCAATAATAGTCGTACGTGCTCGCAATGAGAAACTTGCACAACATCTTTTGTCCTACCAGCCGGTGGCAGCCGGGCCTCAAGGGAAACTACTGGATATTAAGGTACTCCTTTTAATAGAGCACCGGAGCAAAGCATTAACACTCCGTGAAAACATGTGTCCCTCACATCACCGCCATCCCCTCCGGTTGTCCCGATTTGTCACTTCGGGGCCTTTGGTTCCGGACAGTGACATGTGCATACAACTTGTAGATACAATCTAAGCAATAATTATAGAGCTCAAATCTAAGATCATGCCACTCGGGCCCTAGTGACAAGCATTAAACACAACAAGATTGCAGCAACAATAACTTCACAAACTTTGTAGATAGACAATCATAACGTAACAATCCATCGGATCCCAACAAACACAACACCGATTACATCAGATGAATCTCAATCATGTAAGGCAGCTCATGAGATCATTGTATTGAAGTACATGGGGGAGAGAATACCAACTAGCTACAGCTAGAACCCGTAGTCCATGGGGGAACTACTCACGGAGCATGATGGAGGCGGTGGCGTTGATGGAGATGGCTTCCGGGGCCACTTCCCCGTCCCGGCAGGGTGCCAGAATAGAGAATTCTGTCCCCGAATTGGAGTTTCGCGATGGTGGCGGCGCCCTGGAGTCTTTCTGGTTTCGTCAATTGGTACGGTGTTTTTAGGTCGAAAGAGATTTTATAGGCGAAGAGGCGGCACAGGGGGCACCTGGGGCTCCCCACCACAGGCCGGCGCGGGCGGGCCGGACGCGCCGCCCTATGGTGTAGTGGCCCTCTGGCCCCTCTCCGACTCATCTTCGGTGTTCTGGAGCCTTAGGGAAAAATAGGAGGTTTGGTCTTCGTTTCGTCGAATTCCGAGAATATTGCCCGAACAGCCTTTCTGGAACCAAAAACAGCAGAAAACAGAACTGGCACTGTGGCATCTTGTTAATAGGTTAGTTCCGAAAACGCATAAAAACATCATAAAGTGCAAGCAAAACATGTAAGTATTGTCATAAAACAAGCATGGAACGACATAAATTATGGATACGTCGGGGACGTATCACCCAGCCACAACAACTACGTCCACCACAACAACAACTTCAACCGTGCTCCGATGAGAGCCCCCGCCAACAACAACAACACCAACACTGCTCCAAGGACTGGGAGCAACGCTGTTCCCATCGCTACCAAGGACAAGGCCACCATCACCTGCTACGAGTGTGGTGTAGTGGGACACTATTCCAATGAGTGCCCCAAGAGACTCGCCAAGCTCGCCGCCAACACCGTTGCCCCTGCTCAGCAGCAACGATGTGTCACCAACGGCAAGAAGTTCGCCCCCAACAACCCCAACAACCGCAGCGGCCGCCTCTTTCACACGAGTGCGGAAGAAGCCCAAGCGCCAGATGTTGTGCTGGGTATGTTCTCTGACACCGGCAAGTGTTGTTTGATTCGGAGCATCGCATTCATTTGTCACCGAAGATTTTGCATGCACTAGTAAGATTCAACCCATCAGTTTGAAGCATGTCATGATAGTTCAAATACCTGGATCAACAACTAAAGCTAGAAAAATTTGCAAAGATGTACCCATCAGAATTCATGAAATAGAGTTTTATGCAAATTTGATTGTTCTGGGAACAAAGGGTTTGGAAGTAGTACTGGGTATGGACTGGATGTCCAAGCATCATGGACTGATTGATTGTGCCAGGAAGGCCATCACCATGACCAGTAGCACCGGAATATTGGTAGAACATATCTCAGAAAGACTTCCCAGAAAGTTTACCTGCAACCAGAGTGTAGTGATACGTCTCCAACGTATCGATAATTTCTTATGTTCCATGCTTCATTATTGATGATATCTACATGTTATATGCACACTTTATGTCGTATTTATGCATTTTCTGGAACTAACCTATTAACAAGATGCCGAAGAGCCGCTTTGTTTTGCTGTTTTTGGTTTCAGAAATCTAGTAAGAAATATTCTCGAATTGGACGAAATCACGCCCAGGGTCCTATTTTTGCACGAAGATTCCAGAAGACCGAAGGGGAGTCGAGTGGGGCCACGAGGTGGCCGGATGACAGGGCGGCGCGGCCCAGCCCGGCGCCGGCCTTCCCCGGGCCTCGTGCCGCCTCTTGACCCCTGCCCCTTATAGCCTCCGTCGCGAAACCCCCAGTACCGAGAGCCACGATACGGAAAACCTTCCAGAGACGCAGCCGCCGCGAATCCCATCTCGGGGGATTCGGAGATCGCCTCCGGCACCCGCGGGAGAGGGGATTCATCTCCGGAGGACTCTACACCGCCATGGTCGCCTCCGGAGTGATGAGTGAGTAGTTCACCCCTGGACTATGGGTCCATAGCAGTAGCTAGATGGTCGTCTTCTCCTAATTGTGCTTCATTGTTGGATCTTGTGAGCTGCCTAACATGATCAAGATCATCTATCGTAATTCTATATGTTGTGTTTGTCGGGATCCGATGAATAGAGAATACTATGTTATGGTGATTATCAATCTATTGTTTATGTGTTGTTTATGATCTTGCATGCTCTCCGTTATTAGTAGAGGCTCTGGCCAAGTTTTTACTCTTAACTCCAAGAGGGAGTATTTATGCTCGATAGTGGGTTCATGCCTTCATTGATACCGGGACAGTGACAGAAAGTTCTAAGGTTGTGATGTGCTGTTGCCACTAGGGATAAAACATTGATTCTATGTCTAAGGATGAAGTTGTCGATTACATTACGCACCATACTTAATGCAATTGTCTGTTGCTTTGCAACTTAATACTGAAAGGGGTTCGGATGATAACCTGAAGGTGGACTTTTAGGCATAGATGCGGTTGGATGGCGGTCTATGTACTTTGTCGTAATGCCCTGATTAAATCTCACTATATTTATCATATCATGTACATGCATCGTTATGCCCTTTTCTATTTGTCAATTGCCCGACTGTAATTTGTTCACCCAACATGCTTTTATCTTATGGGAGAGACACCTCTAGTGAATGGACCCCGGTCCTATTCTTTACATCGCATACAATCTACTGCAATACTTGTTTTATTGTTTTCTTCGCAAACAATCATCTTCCACACAATACGGTTAATCCTTTGTTACAGCAAGCCGGTGAGATTGACAACCTCACTGTTTCATTGGGGCAAAGTACTTTGGTTGTGTTGTGCAGGTTCCACGTTGGCGCCGGAATCCCTGGTGTTGCGCCGCATCACATTTCGCCACCATCAACCTTCAACGTGCTTCTTGGCTCCTCCTGGTTCGATAAACCTTGGTTTCTTTCTGAGGAAAACTTGCGCTGTGCGCATCATACCTTCCTCTTGGGGTTCCCAACGGACGTGTACATCTACGCGCATCAAGCATATTTTCTGGCGCCGTTGCCGGGGAGATCAAGACACGCTGCAAGGGGAGTCTCCACTTCTCAATCTCTTTACTTTGTTTTTGTCTTGCTTTATTTTATTTACTACTTTGTTTGCTGCACTTAAACAAAACACAAAAAAATTAGTTGCTAGTTTTACTTTATTTATTGTCTTGCTCTCTATATCGAAAACACAAAAAAATTAGTTACTTGCATTTATTTTATCTAGTTTGTTTTATTTACTGTTGCTAAAATGAATACCCCTGAAAATACTAAGTTGTGTGACTTCACAACCACTAATAATAATGATTTCCTATGCACACCTATTGCTCCACCTGCTACTACAGCAGAATTCTTTGAAATTAAACCTGCTTTATTAAATCTTGTCATGAGAGATCAATTTTCTGGTATTAGTTCTGATGATGCTGCTGCCCATCTTAATAATTTTGTTGAACTTTGTGAAATGCAAAAGTACAAGGATGTAGATGGTGATATTATTAAATTGAAATTGTTTCCTTTCTCATTAAGAGGAAGAGCTAAAGATTGGTTGCTATCTTTGCCTAAGAATAGTATTGATTCATGGACTAAATGCAAGGATGCTTTTATTGGTAGATATTATCCTCCCGCTAAAATTATATCTTTGAGAAGTAGCATAATGAATTTTAAGCAATTAGATAATGAACATGTTGCTCAAGCATGGGAGAAAATGAAATCTTTGGTAAAGAATTTCCCAACCCATGGACTGACTACTTGGATGATCATCCAAACCTTCTATGCAGGACTAAATTTTTCTTCACGAAATTTATTGGATTCAGCTGCTGGAGGTACCTTTATGTCCATCACTTTGGGGGCGGCTACAAAACTTCTTGATGATATGATGATAAATTACTCTGAATGGCACACGGAAAGAGCTCCACAAGGTAAGAAGGTAAATTCTGTTGAAGAAACCTCCTCCTTGAGTGAAAAGATTGATGTGATTATGTCTATGCTTGTGAATGGTAGATCTAATGTTGATCCTAATAATGTTTCTTTAGCTTCATTGGTTGCTCAAGTAGAAAATGTTGATGTGAATTTCATTAAAAATAATAATTTCAACAACAATGCTTATAGGAACAATTCTGGTAATAACTATAGGCCATATCCTTCTGCTAATGGTAATGATTATGGTAATTCTTATGGGAATTCTTACAACAATAATAGGAGTGTACCCTAGTCTTGAAGCTATGCTTAAAGAATTTATTAGTACACAAACTGCTTTTAACAAATCTGTGAGGAAAAGCTTGATAAAATTGATATTCTTGCTTCTAGAGTTGATAGACTTGCCTCGATGTTGATCTTTTAAAATTGAAAGTTATGCCTAATAAGGATATTGATAATAAGATTACTACTACAGCAAATGCCATCCAAGTTAGAATTAATGAGAATATAAGATTAATGGCTGAACTACGTGCTAGGTGGGATAGAGAAGAAAATGAAAAACTAGCTAAAGAGAATAATGTAGCTAAAGTTTGGACTATTACCACCAAAAGTAATGTTGATTCCTCACATGTTTCTATACCTCCTACTATCAATGGTAAAATAATTGGTGTGGGCAATGTTTCTACTCCTAGTGCAAAGCATACAAAACTGCCTGAAATTGCTAAAACTGCTGAAACTGCTTGTGATAAAACTGCTGAAATTTTTTCCAACCTTCGGAATGATGATCCCATTGCTGTAGCTCACAATGATTTAGATTTTGATGATTGTCATGTCTCTGAAGTTATAAAGTTCTTACAAAAACTTGCTAAAAGTCCTAATGCTAGTACTATAAATTTGGCCTTTACAAAACATATTACAAATGCTCTCATAAAAGCTAGAGAAGAGAAACTAAAACTTGAAACTTCTATTCCTAGAAAGTTAGAAGATGGTTGGGAGCCCATCATTAAGATGAGGGTCAATGATTTTGATTGTAATGCTTTATGTGATCTTGGTGCAAGTATTTCTGTTATGCCTAAGAAAGTCTATGATATGCTTGACTTGCCACCATTAAAGAATTGTTATTTGGATGTTAATCTCACTGATAATGCTAAAAAGAAACCTTTGGGGAGAGTTGATAATGTTCATATTATGGTTAACAATAACCTTGTCCCCGTTGATTTTGTTGTCTTGGATATTGAATGCAATGCATCTTGTCCCATTATATTGGGAAGACCTTTTCTTTGAACCGTTGGTGCTACTATTGATATGAAGGAAGGTAATATTAAATATCAATTTCCTCTCAAGAAAGGTATGGAACACTTCCCTAGAAAAAGAATGAAGTTACCTTATGACTCTATTATTAGAGCAAATTATGATGTTGATGCTTCATCTCTTGATAATACTTGATATACACTTTCTGCGCCTAGCTGAAAGGCGTTAAAGAAAAGCGCTTATGGGAGACAACCCATGTTTTTACTACAGCACTTTGTTTTATATTTGAGTCTTGGAAGTTGTTTACTACTGTAGCAACCTCTCCTTATCATGTTTTTGTGCCAAGTAAAGTCTCTATAGTAAGGTTCATACTAGATTTGGATTACTGCGCAGAGACAGATTTCTTTGCTGTCACGAATCTGGGCCTAATTCTCTGTAGGAAACTCAGAAAATTATGCCAATTTACGTGAGTTATCCTCAGATATGTACGCAACTTTCATTAGTTTTGAGTTTTTCCATTTGAGCAAGTATGGTGCCATTTTAAAATTCGTCTTTACGAACTGTTCTGTTTTGACAGATTCTGCCTTTTATTTCGCATTGCCTCTTTTGCTATGTTGGATTAATTTCTTTGATCCATTAATGTCCAGTAGCTTTATGCAATGTCCAGAAGTGTTAAGAATGATTGTGTCACCTCTGAACATGTAAATTTTTATCATGCACTAACCCTCTAATGAGTTTGCTTGAAGTTTGGTGTGAAGGAAGTTTTCAAGGATCAAGAGAGGAGTATGATATACTATGATCAAGAGGAGTGAAAGCTCTAAGCTTGGGGATGCCCCCGTGGTTCACCCCTGCATATTCTAAGAAGACTCAAGCGTCTAAGCTTGGGGATGCCTGTAACACCCCAACTTTTGCGACCTTGTTTAGTTGTTCAAAGAGCAAAAATTAGGGGGAACAAAAACTTTTTTTTTATGTTGTGCTCATGTGTTTGGTTGAAATGTGTCTGACTTTGTTTGATGAGTGATGTTTGCTAAATAATGTTAAGTGAAATACATCAACCCACGACTTCAAGTCTCAAGAAAAACACTCATGCTATGGCCACTCTTATATTAACTTAACCTCCTCTCTACTAAGGTATTTGAACTTTTTGACAAAATACAAAACCTCTTTTGTTCTGCCCTATGACTCTAAATTTTGATTCAAAAGATTTTGCCAAGAAAATTTTCTTTTAAAACTAGCTATGGTCACCTCTGATCATAGTATATAAACAGGGGTTTCTAAAATTATTTTTGATACAAAATATTTGCCAAATGGTTTACCCTTACTTTGTGTGACTTCAAAATTTTATAAAATCTTTTATATGCAGTTTTGGTTTCCTAAAACAAAATGGAATGATCGATGTGTTATTCTATTTTAACTATGGCTCATTCTACTCCCTCTAAAACCTTCTCTCTTTCGAAACTTTTCAAAATAAGATTTCTTATCTAGTTTAAATCTAATAAAGGCCATAGACAACAAAGCTAAATTTTAGGACTAATTGATCTGTGATCAATTATCCATGGCATTGTCTTTGTCACTAATACATCTCATTGATCTATCCTTTAGTCTCATCACTCCACCTATACATAATCTTGGTAGATGATCATCTGTCCAACAAATGATTAATCTCTATTTGTTTCTCAACCTCACAAATATCATCCAACTCTATGTTAGAAAACCTTATTGACCTAACCATCTTTTGTCATGCACACATTCTTTTATCATCTTATCTAGATCTCACTCTTTGAGCCTTATATTTAAGATGACTAAAACAACATATCATCTCTGAAAATCAGTACTATCTCCTATGGCAATGATCCAACTTACAAATTTGGAGTTCCCTCCAAATTCCCTAAAAACCCTATTCTTCCCTACCTTAATTTCAAAAAGTATTATTTTCAATTGTCAAATCATTTTCAAAACTTTTTCTCAAATAAAAATAGGAAGTGTTGCTGATATGCTTTATCACATCATTTCCAGTCAAAAATAATTTCTAGAAAATAAGTTTTCCTTATTTTGTTTTATAGTTAACAAAATGCATGGTAATGGTACATACACCATTTCTTGCACTTTTGTTTACCAAATCGTTTAGAGAAAAACCTACTACACATTGTTATGCAAGTAGAGCATACATTGAACTCAAGATATCATCCTCCTATTTTCCAAAAACTTCAAATCTTTTATAAGGAATTTCATTCGAGGGCATGACTAGTGATCTGAACAATTAAGAAACAAATCCTTTTGTTTGACAAAAACTTGGGCTTGTAAAGAATCTCTCTGAACCCTCTATCCACCATCATCTCTTGGGCTCACACAAATGGAAGCAAATACAACATCGATGCATTTTATCATCATACTCCTTTCTCATATATTTTTGCTCTACATCTTCTCTAAACATCATCAGGGACACCAATGTGGCACATTACCTCTAGCGTTCAGTTCTTGATCGACCTGCTGTGACCATTGAGCAAAAATCTCTTGTATTCTTTTGCTTGGAAAGGAGAAGCAAGGACCGGCCATGTCCACCGGGGCATGTGCAGCCCGTGTCCACCTCTCTCTCACTCCTCTGTAGCCTACCCTATGGAACACCACGAGGCTGCACCTCTCCTGCACCTCTGTCCCTCTCTCTGATCGGCACTGTAGCTGCTACAGTAGCCCCCCCTTGGCAGTTTTCCTTTGGAGATGAGGAGGCGCACCGATGGCAAGCACCATTTCGAAAACATGTACCTCTGCCTGAGCTCCCTTGCCACTGACCTCCCCTGCCTGTCCCTGGTCGACCTAACTCGCGCCCTCGTCGTTGTCCGTTTCTCACTAGCAGCACACGCCCGTGCTCTGTGAGGCGACTTTTCGTCGAGCACGTGGTGGGCGTTGGCTCGACGCTGCCTCTCCGCGCCTGCCGACCCTGCTCTGCCTTGTCCCTCCACCTCTGGCCCCGCCCTGCTTCCCTTAAACCTCTGGCGCGGCCCCTGCTCCCTTCCTTGTCACATTCCCCCTGGACACGCCCGCCGCCCTCGGCTGCCTAGCAGCAGACGCCACGTCGTGGCATTGCCCCTTTTCGGCTCCCTGTTAAAGGAGACCGAGCCTCCCTCCCTCTCTCGCACTGCACCTCCTCGCTCTCAGTAGCACCCTCAAACCACGACCCTGGCTTGCCGATGCGTTCCCGTCAATCCGCTCCACCCTGGTCTGGCCCTGTCGCGCGCTACGACAGCACGCGGCATGCACGACCAAACGGCAGCCTTATCTCACACCCTAGTCCGGTCCTCCGTCGTCGAGTCCCGTCGAACACCTGCGAACTCTCTTGAACACCACGTCGTCTCGGCTCATCACGCATGCGCCTGGCCTCAACTTGGCATCCGTTTCATGCCCACTGCTACCCCATATCTTCTGCAGCACCGTCGCGCCACCCAATCATCCTCGAGGGATGCCGCCACCGACTCCATGAGCCGAGCCTATGGTGCACCGCGCCCGTGGTTGCAGATAAATCCCGAGACTCCCGACCATCTCACACCTCTCCATCGTTCTCCTCACTCCACCCAGCTCCCTTGACCATCAGAAAGCCACCGCCTTGCCCTCTCCTCCCCTCGTCCACGAGGGAGACGACCTTGTCTTCCCGGGCGTCAAACGCAGCGAACCCGAGCTGGAGCTCGTCCTCCTTCGTCTCTCCCCCTACTCCCTATCTGTTAACATCTCTCTATATCTCCCTGTAACGCCGCCATCTTCTCTCCAGGAGCTCGCGGGAGAACGCCGTCGTCCAACTTCGCGCTGTTCTCGCCGTCGTCGGCATCAATGGCCCGGGAGGACCTATGGCATGACCAATACGCAGGGAATATCCTCCGCACCATCCCGGCCTCGTCCTCGTCGCCGTCGGATCTTCATCGGTTCATCCACGCGAAGGCTCCCGTCTCCGACGCGCGCTCACGCAAGACCTCACCGGCTTCCATGCATGAGACCATCCCTGCATGCAGGCGTGGCCGTCCGAGCCGCGTCAAGCTTCTCCGCTTCCCCAACATCGCCATCCACGCCACCGCCACGGACGTCTCGCGCGCCCGCGTCCTCAGCGACGTCCGGGAGGCCGGTGCTGCATGCACGCGCATCCGTCCGAGTCTCCCCTGGCTCTGCCACCACTCCACTGCGTATCCACCGTCGCCCTCGACCTCCGCCAGGAGACTCCCGTTCCTCGCCTTCGTGGCGTTCGTACGCAGCGCAGCGGGCCGTGGCCTCGTCCGCGTTCGCGTCGGCTCCGGCAAGCCGCCTGCGAACGAGGGCGACCGAGTCGGCCCCGT
The DNA here is from genome assembly GCA_030979885.1 of Lolium multiflorum. Classification (NCBI taxonomy): domain Eukaryota; kingdom Viridiplantae; phylum Streptophyta; class Magnoliopsida; order Poales; family Poaceae; genus Lolium; species Lolium multiflorum. The sequence goes on along the minus strand of CM061749.1, from coordinate 119,279,072 downwards.
CAAGCTGCCGTTCGTCGCTGCGTCGTCTCCCTTGGTGAGCTCTCTCTCTCACTCTGTGGCTATCGCGGCGGCGCCGCTTCTCCTGGGCGTAGACAACAAGCGACGGGAAGGCGTGCATGCGTGCACGTCCGCGCGAGCGGGCCACGGCCAGGCGTGGCATGCTGGGCCGCGCGCCTACTAGCCACCGCGCACACGTGTGCCGTCGCCCAGCTGGGCCGGCCCACGGAGGAAGCCCGGCAGATCTTGCCGTTTGGCCCAGCCCCTTTTAAATCACTTTTGTTTCGAAATATAACTGCAGGACCTCCTCTAGCTTTTAATCCATTAAAAATTCACAATAGATCCAAATGAGATGATTCAAATTTCTTCTGGTATCTAAACTAAATCTTGACCATATACAGTTGCATGCATGTGATTTTGTGATATAGTTTGGTACTGGAAATTGTTTTGGTAGAATGTTGATTATGTAGGGTTTATTAAATTGTGAGAGTTTTGTTTATGTTTTTGCAGTAGGGTTATTTTTGCTTGAACGTAGATATCAGTAGCTTTTTTTTGGCATAGGTTAGACATGCTGGAGTTTCCTGGATTTTGCGTTGTTTAGAATTTAAAATCTGACCAGTGGGGACTTATGTGATTTTTAGTTTGAAAAACAAAATTGTTTTTGCACCAAAACCAAGTTCCTCTGTTAGACATCATATTATTCTATACCCTGGTAAGAGGAAATATTTTTGTGACCTATATTTTATTTCTGGGGAGTTTAGAACCAAAACAGAGTACCTTTGTACTATAAAAATTATGTAAATTATTTTATTGTTCAGAAAAATACCAAACCAAATTTGGTAGATCACATTTTTCATTTCCTATCCATTGCTATATTTGTTACTGGTTGTATATGCTCTGATGACTGTGTGCCTGGAAAATGGTTGGCTCTAGTTTCTGCCTTGTAAAAATATTTAAAAATATTTAAAAGCTTATTTTTGAAAACTTCCAGTGCATGTGAGTTCCACATGTTAATAGCTTCCAGTAGATATGCTGCATGTATTTTTGTGAGCAACATAAAGATTTAGGTCATTTATTTAGTTCCTAAGCCATTTCTGGTTTTATAAAAATCATATCTATTGTTTTAAAAACCCAAATTTAGTGAATCCAATTTCTGTAGCTTTATAAAGTCAAGCTTTACTCTCTGTGATTTTACCAAATTTTTGTGTGCATTTTTATAGAGTGGTTTGTTAATGTGGTGTTGTTGCTTATTTTACCCATAGGGAAATTGTGTTGTTTATGTTTAAAATGCTTTTTAATGAACCTTGGCACCAGACCCCTACTGGTGGTTTCCAAAGGTCATTAGTCACCTTTGATTGTGTAGATTATGATTTGTTGTGAGGCAGAGCCTTTTTAGCAAAATAACCATTTTGCCCTAGGTGTTATTATTTGATGTGTTTAGTGTCTCTGATTTAGTGGTTTGCTGTTGTGTGTTGTTGTGTGGTTTGATGCTATGCCTAGGGATTGATTACCTTCTCTTTTATTTTGCAACGTTAGAATGCGAGTACTATCGGAGAGGAAGGAGAGGATCATGGTGAGGACTTCGAAGAGGAAGGAAGAGCAGATGGTTCGTGAAGATGAACTCCAGGGACAAATAGCCAATCAAGGCAAGCCACCTCTTGATGCATACCTTGTCCTAATTTTCTTGCTCATGCATTATTACAGGTTTTATAAATTGCATGATTTATTTATTTGTGTGAGTGGTCATGCCACTCGGAGTTTTATTATCCACCCTTACGGGTGCAGCCCTCGTTGATACCTACTGGACAAATCCTGGTAGCGATAGGGTGCTTAACACCTTATCCTCTCTTTGTCGCCGCTTTTCAAATAAAGCTAGACTATAGGTTGGGAGCCCTTTGAAAAAGATGTTTTATGAAAAAGGTTTCAAGAAAGGAAGTTCTTCGAAAACCTTGGAATGGGGCAACCCTGCCCAAGTGTGAGTTTTTGAAAAGAAAAAGTGTTTGCAAAAGAAGTTTTGCTGGAGGCAAGTGGAGGAAAGAAAATGTTTTCGAAAACTTTAGCGCCTAAGTACTCACCCGGACTAAAAGACAGTGCAACCACATTACCCCAAAGTGGGCACGGGGCGTAGCGTAGTAGTTTGTCTCGCCTTAGTTTGGGTCCTGCAAGTGTAAGGGGTAGTCCGAGCATGGACACCTATCGACCGGGCCTTCCCGACGTACTGGGGACGCCTTTCCTTCTTTTTAGATGGCAGGGGTACAACCTATGAGCTCCCATTGAATAATGCCCCGCAGTTGGTCGCGGCATTCCGGAGGGTCGAGCTGGTCGGGGAATTTGCTACTCCTGGGTAAACGACCCTCGGACTCTGGTGTTGGGAGGTAACACTCTAGGCGGCATGTCCTAGGCTAAGGTGAGCAAGCGAAAAACTACGATCGGTTATCCGAGCCTCGCGTTGTGACGCATGGCGAACCAGGGATGATCCCGGCGGATTTATCGGATCTTGTGGGGAAAGTGTACAACCTCTGCAGAGTGAAAACTATTCGAATAGCCGTGTCCGCGGTTATGGACGGTTGGAAAGGCTGCTGCTTAGCACTAAAGAGTTTTGGTTTACAAAAGTGTTTTCTCAAATATTGTTTTGGGAAAGTGATGCAAGTGGGACTGGTGGAAAATGTACCTGCGAGGTACGGTGGAAAGTTGGAAAGATGATGGCCATATGAGATGGCCTGGAAGGAAATGGGTCATCCTTACCTATTAGTCTTCAAATAAACTTGTTTTCAAAAAGGTTTTCCACAAAGATATACAGATGTCATACTCTCGAGAGAACCAATCTCTCGCTCCTTGTCGCCCTAGATAGTGCCTGCTCCTTGCTACTGCCAAATATGCATATCCTTTACTTCTCTCTAAGGTGGTTTGCGAGTAAAATTCATAATGTACTCATGGCTTTGTCCCTGGCTATTTACTTGGCCAGACTGGGCGGAATCCGACAGATGAAGAAGGAGTGGACGACGTCTGTGCGAGCTAGGAACGTCTTCCCAGTCAGTTGCCTGTAGGGTTATGGCATGACTTGGGCCATGCGAACGCTTTCGTCTGAAGTATTTCCGCTGTGTGATTGTTGATCTCCTGCCATTATGGCTCTTATGTAAGTATTGGTCATGTGACATGTTGAAATCTTTTTATTCGGTACTGTAATGGATGATGTATTTGATACCAGTTCGGTTATGCCTTCACGACACACCGATCATGGGATCGTGAATGTGTATGCATAACGGGTGTTTCGGACAGCTAGTCCGGGGCCCACAAGCCCAAGGCATCCCCTTCATCATCGACATCATCAGGTTCCCCCTGAAACTACATTTTTATTCCGTCACATCTTATGCACTTTGCTTGGAGCGTCGGTTTGCTTTAGTTTTTGTTTTGTTTGAATAAAGTTGGATCCTAGCATTCTTTGTGTGGGAGAGAGACACGCTCCGTTGTTGCATATGGACAAATATGTCCTTAGGCTTTACTCATAATGTTCAAGGCGAAGTTTCTTCTTCGTTAAATTGTTATTCGGTTGGTTAAGGAAATGTTGCATGTGGTAATGGTATAATGAAACACTTGCATAATCTTGTAGATCATTGAGCTTTGATAACTTGATTCTTTGCAAATGTTTTGAGGTATTTAGATGGTAAAACTTGTTGGTTGAATAAGTTAAAATTAGTAGTGGATTGTTGTCTTTAAGCTTGTGCCGTACTACAAACTCCATTTAAATAGTTGAAGGCGTAGTTGGACTTGATAGCTTTCCATGTCTAAAGGTTCATCGTAATGACTAAGTTGTGCTGAAGGTCGGTAAAATTTTAAATCATGCTCTTAATGTTGAACCTGCTAGATGTTTGCAATAAGCTTGTGAGTTCTTTTTGACTAATGTTAAGCTACGGTTTTTGGCACTTCCACCATCCATATTTGCTAGCCTCTTCGGTACTGTGCATTGCCTTTTGCTCACATTGAGAATTGTGCATACTTCGCCGGTACATCCAAACCCGTGGGAGGACTTTCTCTTGTTCTCCTACACATAAGCCCATACATCTCCTCAAAACAGCCACCATACCTACCTACCACAGCATTTCCATAGCTGTTCCGAGATATATTGCCATGCAACATCCATTTTACATTACATGCCATGTTGTCATTTATTATTCGTATATTGCTTTGCATGATTCTATACAGCTGATGTGTGGTTTACCCATGTTACGCTAGATCATTGCACATCCTGCTACACTGGCAGAGGCATACAGTTTCATACTTCATGTTTTATTCATTATGAGTTATTTGTACCAAAAAGTGTGTTGTCATATTAGGATGTTGCCCCTAAAAGTGAAAAGATCCATGGAGGCCACCAAAAAGAAAAAGAAAAGAAAGAAAAAAAATATAGAAAAGAAAAAGAAAAGAAAGAAAAGAAAAGAAAAAAAGAGAATAAAGAAAAAGGGGGCAGCATTACTATCTTTTATCCACACTTGTGCTCATGTTTAGCACCTACACTCCATATGAGAGAGTTTTCATGTTTTACTAGTATAACTATGTGGGGAATTTAAACTATAGAACTTGGGTTGTATATTCCAATGATGAGCCTCCTCAAAAGTGCTCTAGGTCTTCGTGAGCAACCAAGTTGGATGCACCCCCACTAGTTCCATTGGAGAGCTTTCATACACATATAGCTCTATGTGCATCCGTTGCATGGCAATCACTACTCCTTGCATAGCTTCGATTATAAGACTTCCTCTTGTCTAGTAATCATTTACAGCTTTGTAAGACTTTCTCTCATTGGCCTTCCAAACCCCCATTAACGTTCTTTATGCCATAACATCCTGGTGCTAATACCAAATGCTTGCGCTCACCGGTTGAGTAGACTTCGAAACAGTTGATTCATGACGTTCATGTTTATGTTTACTTGACTGAATCCTTCTTATGTTGTGAAAATTTACTTGATGCTTGGAATGAAGGATAGAACTTCTACGCTGAATACTTAACACATCTTTAATGAACCTTGTGCGGTTTCATGTCTTTGAAGCAATAGTTCATGAAAACTTCTAGCTTGTTTAACTCTTGCATTATCATCTCTTATATCAATATAGATATTTGCTTTGAGTGATTTGATCTCAGTTCACATGCTTTACATTATTATTGGATCAAGATTATGTTGGTAGCATGTCACTTCAGAAACTATCTTTGTTATCGTTTTACCTGCTCGGGACGAGCAGCTTGGGGATGCTTACGTCTCCAACGTATCGATAATTTCTTATGTTCCATGCTTCATTATTGATGATATCTACATGTTATATGCACACTTTATGTCGTATTTATGCATTTTCTGGAACTAACCTATTAACAAGATGCCGAAGAGCCGGTTCTTGTTTTGCTGTTTTGGTTTCAGAAATCCTAGTAAGGAAATATTCTCGGAATTGGACGAAATCACGCCCGGGGTCCTATTTTTGCACGAAGCTTCGAAAGACCGAAGGGAGTCGAAGTGGGGACACGAGGTGGCAGGATGACGGGTGGCGCGGCCCGGCCCTGGCCGCCGGCCTGCCCTGGGCCCCTCGTGCCGCCTCTTGCCCTTTCGCCTACTTATAGCCTCCGTCGCGAAACCCCCGACCGAGAGCCACGATACGGAAAACCTTCCGAGACGCAGCCGCCGCGAATCCCATCTCGGGGATTCAGGAGATCGCCTCCGGCACCCGCCGGAGAGGGGATTCATCTCCGGAGGACTCTACACCGCCATGGTCGCCTCCGAGTGATGAGTGAGTAGTTCACCCCTGGACTATGGGTCCATAGCGGTAGCTAGATGGTCGTCTTCTCCTAATTGTGCTTCATTGTTGGATCTTGTGAGCTGCCTAACATGATCAAGATCATCTATCTGTAATTCTATATGTTGTGTTTGTCGGGATCCGATGAATAGAGAATACTATGTTATGGTGATTATCAATCTATTGTTTATGTGTTGTTTATGATCTTGCATGCTCTCCGTTATTAGTAGAGGCTCTGGCCAAGTTTTTACTCTTAACTCCAAGAGGGAGTATTTATGCTCGATAGTGGGTTCATGCCTTCATTGATACTGGGACAGTGACAGAAAGTTCTAAGGTTGTGATGTCTGTTGCCACTAGGGATAAAACATTGATTCTATGTCTAAGGATGTAGTTGTCGATTACATTACGCACCATACTTAATGCAATTGTCTGTTGCTTTGCAACTTAATATTGAAAGGGGTTCGGATGATAACCCGAAGGTGGACTTTTTAGGCATAGATGCGGTTGGATGGCGGTCTATGTACTTTGTCGTAATGCCCGATTAAATCTCACTATATTTATCATATCATGTACATGCATTGTTATGCCCTTTTCTATTTGTCAATTGCCCGACTGTAATTTGTTCACCCAACATGCTTTTATCTTATGGGAGAGACACCTCTAGTGAACTGTGGACCCCGGTCCTATTCTTTACATCGCATACAATCTACTGCAATACTTGTTTTACTGTTTTCTTCGCAAACAATCATCTTCCACACAATACGGTTAATCCTTTGTTACAGCAAGCCGGTGAGATTGACAACCTCACTGTTTCGTTGGGGCAAAGTACTTTGGTTGTGTTGTGCAGGTTCCACGTTGGCGCCGGAATCCCTGGTGTTGCGCCGCATCACATTTCGCCACCATCAACCTTCAACGTGCTTCTTGGCTCCTCCGGTTCGATAAACCTTGGTTTCTTTCTGAGGGAAAACTTGCCGCTGTGCGCATCATACCTTCCTCTTGGGGTTCCCAACGGACGTGTACATCTACGCGCATCATGTAGCCAAACCTACCTTGGATCAAATCAGGGTCGTCTGTAGATTCCCTGATGTGTTTCCTGATGATCTACCCGGTATGCCCCCAGATCGGGATATCGAGTTTATCATTGAGTTGATCCCTGGAACAGGACCCATCGCCCAGAGAGCTTACAGCATGAACCCCGCAGAATTAGTGGAACTGAAGAAACAGTTGGATGAACTCCTAGCCAAAGGTCTGATCCGACCAAGTGCGTCGCCTTGGAGATCCCCAGTTCTGTTTGTGGATAAGAAAGACGGTGCCAGTCGTTTATGTACGGATTACCGTAAGCTGAATGACGTCACCATCAAGAACAAGTATCCCTTGCCCAAAATAGAAGACCTGTTTGACCAGTTGACAGTGCCACTGTGTTGTCTAAGATTGATCTTAGGACAGGTTACCATCAACTGAAGATCCGTGCAACGGATATCCCAAAGACGGCGTTCACCACTAGATATGGGTTGTATGAGTACAACGTCATGTCATTTGGACTGACCAATGCCCCCGCTTACTTCATGAATCTCATGAATAAGATCTTCATGAACTTCCTGGACAAGTTTGTCGTCGTTTTCATTGATGACATCCTAATCTACTCCAAGTCCGAGGAAGAACATGAGCAACACCTGGAGATTGTCCTAGAAACCCTTAGACAGCACAAGTTGTACGCCAAGTTCAGCAAGTGCGAGTTTTGGTTGAAGGAAGTAGGATTCCTGGGACACATCTTGTCCGCAGGAGGAATTGCTGTTGACCCCACCAAGATTAAGACCGTCGCAGAATGGAAAACCCCGACCACGCAGACTGAAGTTCGTGCTTTCCTCGGATTGGCGGGATACTATCGCCGATTCGTTGAAGGATTCTCGAGCATAGCGAGACCTATGACTCAACTGCTGAAGAAGGACAAGAAGTTTGAATGGACCACTAAATGTGAAGAGAGCTTCCAGAAGCTCAAGACCAAGTTGACCACAGCCCCAATACTGATCATGCCGGACATCACCAAGCCATTTGATGTGTACTGTGACACCTCCAAGATTGGTCTTGGCTGTGTGTTGATGCAAGAGGGCAGGGTGATCTCATACCTGTCTAGGCAATTGAAGCCTCATGAGCAGAATTATCCAACCCATGACTTAGAGCTAGCAGCCGTGGTTTTAGCATTAAAAGTTTGGCGTCATTACCTCATGGGTAATCGATGCGAGATCTATTCCGATCACAAGAGCTTGAAGTATATTTTCACTCAGAAGGAGCTAAATATGAGGCAGAGAAGATGGTTAGAGTTAATCAAGGATTACGACATGGAAATCCACTATCACCCCGGCAAGGCCAATGTGGTAGCCGATGCTTTGAGTAGACTGCCGTGTCAGTTGAACTCCATGATCGCCGAAGAGCAACCTAGTCTGCACCAAGAGTTTGAGCAGTTTAGGATGGAGCTGGTTAGCGAAGGATTTCTCGCCAGCATTGAACTCCAACCTACCTTGGTTAGTCAGATCAAGGAAGCCCAAAAGGGAAATGCTAGTATTGACGGAATCAAGAAGCAAATAGCTGCGGGAAAGGCACCAGATTCACCGTAGATGAAGAAGGAGTACTTTGGTACAACGGGCGCTTGTGCGTGCCGTCAGATTCTGAGTTGAAACAAGTTATCCTGAAGGAAGCCCATGACACTTTGTATTCTATTCATCCCGGAGGTACCAAGATGTACTAGGATTTGAAGGAACAGTTCTGGTGGCATGGAATGAAGCGAGAAATCGGGAGCTACATTGCCAAGTGTGACATCTGTCAGAGAGTCAAGGCCGAGCATCAACGACCCGCAGGACTGCTACAGCCCCTGCAGATTCCCGAATGGAAGTGGGATTCGGTAGGAATGGACTTCATCACCGGACTGCCCAAGTCTAGCAAAGGAAACGATTCTATCTGGGTAGTGGTTGATAGATTGACCAAAGTTGCCCATTTCATACCTGTCAAGACCACCTACCAAGGACCAAGACTGCTGAGTTGTATATCTGTAACATCCCAAAAATTCAATAAAGAGATAAAGAGAGAGATTCCCAAAACTCAAATTTGAGAACCAACAAAAACTTTTTCACAACACAAGTGCTATGCATATATTCATCTTTGATTATTGTGTTAAGTGTGCAATTGCCATGATGATTGCTTATGAGTGAACCATGATGCTAAAATCCTAACCTATGATCACTTGATCAACCAAATAGAAGGAAAAATAAAAGAACAAAAGAAATGGGAAAATAGAATCAACACTCACATATGGTTTAGGCCATTTTTACAAATCCTTGATCTAGGCCATAATGGCTTGCACCATTAGTTGTATTTGGGTACTAAACACATAATATCACTTTTAGAATCAAAGAAACTCAAATCAAATCAAATTTGAATGAAATATGAGCTCACATGCACTAATGGTCATTTTGACAAAAGTTAACCTGATGCCCTCTTTGAGCCTCTGTTTTGAAAGATTTCTAAACCAAACATGGACAACTCTTTGCACCTCATCCGAGACAACATAAAAGTGAACAACTTTTCTCAAGCAACCCTATGCAAATTCTCTGTGGATTCAAATATATCATCAAGCAAAGTTGGAACCAGATTTGAAAATGAAGATCATATGCAATTTGGATTTTTGCAAAACCATTCAAATTTGACCACCACCACCACCATTCTACTGCAAATAATATATGATTCAAACCCACCAAAATTCACTCAAAATTTCCAAAGTAAATCTCTTGCGGCCATTTCATCAAACACCTTGAGTGCACAAATCTGCCAACTCCACACTTTGCAAAATCCAGCAGGTTTTACCATGAACCATCAAGCCTAGGTCATCCCTGGTACCCCTCTGTCCTCACCAAGCTTTGCCAAGCAGAGAAGACAAGGTTTGGTACACAAGGTCATCACCATTTCGACCAGGACATGCCATGCCGTGGCATGGCATGGACATGCTTGTGCTCCCTCTCTCTCTGGCCCTCCCCAGCATGTACCACGATGTCATCCACACTCTCCACACTCTCCTGAGTCTACTGGACACGAGCATCGTGCCAATGGTGCACCACACGCACCAGACCATGCGCGTCCAGACACGCCCAGACATGCACGCGCACGCCAGAGCGTGCACTGGCACGCTCCAGAACGCGCCCGGCCACGTCGTCGCGCCACCAGCTCCGTTGACCCCAGCCCTTGCTATCTGCGCCCGGCTTCATGACGACACCAGCAATCACCAGGACACGCCCACTGGCCCGCGGGAACGCTGTAGACGACGAGCTCGTCGACGACGTCCGCCACGGACCTGCAAGCTCCCGTCAAGCTCACGCACGCGCCAGTCCCTCGTTTTCAACGCAATCACGCCCTGCGTCATCGCCAGGACGTCGCCTACCCGCGCGCGTCATTGCCAGGCCACCAGCTCCCCTGTAGCACCGTCGTCGACGGTGAGCTCATCCATGCGCCACGGCCACCTCTCGCTGCTATAAAAGGAGCGCCCCTCTCCTCAAACTGAGCACACCACTCGCTTCTCCTCCTCACACCGCCCCTCCTCGACCTCTCAATTCACTCGATTAGCCACCCCACTGCCCCAATCGCAAGCTCGTCGCCGCCGCCAGTACACGGAGCTCGCCGGAGAAGGAGGCCACCCCTGGAGACGAGACTGCTTCCAGACGCTTCCTCATCCACTACAACGACGCTGCGCACCACTCCGACGCTCGCCGGAGCTCCGACGTGCTCTCCGACCCCCTACTGCCGCCGCCCGTAAGCCTCCTTCTCGCCGGAGACGACGATGATCGTCGTTCGTCCGATCCGCCTCTGATCCAACGGCTCACCGTCCACGTACCGATTCGGTGTTTTAAACACGCTGACATGTGGTCCCCACACTGTCAGGCGGCCCGCTGCGCTGGACGCACTGCTGGGCCGGCCCACTTCCCTCTCTCTCTGTGCAGCCCGTTTAGTTTCCCGCCTAAGCCCACCGTTTGAAATTTGAATTTCGAATTTAATTAATTACTCCCTAATGCCGTTTTCAAAATTAAATAGAATAAAATCTACTAAACCAAATTTGACAAATTTTATATATTTGGAAACCTTCTTAAATTATCTACAAAACTACACTGGTCCCAACCCTAGATTCTTTGTAGAATAAATGTGACAAAATAAACAAGGCAGGGCCTTTTTCCACTTCAATTAATTATTAAAAATTAAATAAAAATGCTTTTAAGTTGAAACCAACTCTCAAAAATCATATTTCACCATATATATCTAAATATGTAAAAACATTGCATGGTTGTTGGTGTGATCATGGCTTTGTTTAAAAATTGGCCCTATGGCTATTTCTAGTTCTTTTTAAATAAACCTATCAATTATTAATATGTATGCGCGCTTCTCTCTCATTTAAATCTTGTCTCAACTAAGTTAATATGAGGTAGAGACCATGGTCAATTTAAACTCATATTAAATTAGTTGATGATATTAAATCATTAATCATGAGTTATTAAAAGGCATGAGGTGATTTACCTCATTTAAATCATTTTCCTAATTAATACTTATGAAGAGGTTGACCTTGGTCAACCTAGGTCATATGATATTAATTGAGGAAATTAAATCTTAATAGGATTCAATGAGAGGAAATTATTTTCTCTCTAGAAATAAACAGAAACTCTAATTAATATTTATAATGAGAGGAAATTATTTTTCTTAAGAATAAAATTAAATCAACTCACCTAATAAGCATGTTGTTATGATAGCTTAGTAGGAGTGATTCATGTGTGTGCTTAGTCTAGTACTTAAGCTTGGTGTGGTGATTGTGTGTATTATATTCGTATTTAGACGCTAGTACCGAGGAGTACACCGAGGAGGAGGAGGTCTACTTCCAGGAGAGGAAGACCACTTTGACCATTACACCACCCAAGGCAAGCTAATACTCTTGCAAGGTGCAAAGCTCTCCAAGAGCAAAGCACCCCACATTTTACTTTATGTTTACTAAGCCTATCCCAGTTTTTATTACAAGCTTTTGCTTTCAAGTTTTATTGCTTTATTTTATCAAAGTACTTTTTGATTCATGATTCACTTGGTCTAGAGTAGCACAATATCATCACAATTAGCCTATGGCAATCAAAGCTAGTTAGCACCCCTCATGACTAGTGGCTAGTGCTAAACAACTAAAATTGACTACTCTAGTTGGGAACATTGTGAAATGAAATGACTTGGAAGAATTTGAAAGTGATTATGACTGGAATGAAATGAATGACTTGGTGAAATTGCTAAAAACTAATGGTTGGGTTCGGATGCGATACCTTTCCAATATACAAGTACCCCCACAATACCTAATTATGGGTAGGGTCTAACTAGAAGTTTATATGTCTTAGTATGGGTTCCCTCTAAACAAGCGTCATAGGGGTTATGCCGAGGCTGCCTCCGAGAAATGTGAAATGACGTGATTGAGGTGAATTGTCCGGCCCAAGCCCTGTGCAGTTCCCGGGTTGACGGTTTGTTTTCACCGGGAGGCCAAGCTCATGGGGAGAGGTGCCTATACTAGGATGTGTAAGTGAACGGTTAGAGTTGATGATCCGCGTACTGAGTTACGATCATTCGAGTTATCTGACGGATGTAATCGAAATGTTGTGGCACAAGTGTGCAACCTCTGCAGAGTGTAAAACTATTCGAATAGCCGTGTCCACGGTTACGGACAATTGGAAAGGCCATACTGTTCCGTCATTAAAAATTTATTTGAAAAGGATGGTTGAATGTGAAGTGGTGACTTGAATTTGAAACACAACTGAGTTGTGGGAATGACACTAATGTTCCCACTTGAGCTAGTTAAATTATGCTTAGTCCTTTACGGAAATTCAATTCGGCTCCCGGGTCCGTATGCTCCCTCTACCAGGAAAACATATTTCAAAGTGTGAAAAAAATTTGACAAAAAATTTTACATGTACGTCTCCATAATATATGTGTGTGCGTCAAGTTTCACGAAAAAATAATATTTTTTGTGGCCTATGTAAAAAAGAAAAAGAAAAGCATTGTTTTTAGCACCGAATTTTGTCTTTTTTACACACGTCACATGATAAGTTCATTTTTTATGAAACGACTTTGTGAGCGCATAGCACGTGAAGATGTACGTGCGAATTTTTTGTTTCAATTTTTTTGAAATTTAAAATATATGTAAGATGCATTTTAAAATATAGGGAGCATATGCTCCCAGGTTCCAAAACACCACTCCCCATGAAATACTTAGGAACTAAAACTGCCTTTATGCAAATAAAACTAGAGCTTAGCACCCCCTTATTAAAGTTGATCATAGTTGCCTAGTATTAGTTTGCGAGTACTTTGAAGTACTCACGGATGTGTCCCTGGCTATTCAAATGGCCAGAATATGAAGAGGAGCAGCAGTATGAGGATGACGGTCAACAGGACGTCTACAACAACTAGGAGTCGCCTAACGTCAAGCGTTGGCCTGTGGAACTAGATAGTCCACTTCTATTACGCTTCCGCTACTATGTTGTTCGTTGATCAATAGATCAACTATTTGTGTAATATTGGATCATGTGATCCCCTTTTGTAAGACAATGACGGTTTGTAATGAATGATGACTTATGGTATCAACTGTTATGTCTCGCAACAACAATATTCCTAGGATTGCGATGAATGACATAATAGGCATCCGGACTTAAAAATCCGGGTGTTGACAAGTTGGTATCAGAGCCATTGTTTGACCTTAGGAGACCCTAGTTTAGAATGGACGTTCTGAAAACTTTAGTTTCTAAAACAAATGAAGTAAATATTTGTGAAAAACTTACTCATGTCCTTCTCTATAAGATCTTTTCAAAAATGATAAGCCATGCTCCTCCTTATTAAATCCATCTAAAATTTTGCCACACTTGTTCACCTCTCTAACTTACTTATCCATTTCACTTTCAGATGGAGCATTACGCCCAGACGGAGTCCTACGAGCTGGGAAATGGAGGAAGTTTGGTTTTCGAGCGGGACCTGTACTTGGTGTCCGAGAAGCTTGAACGCCCACCTCCCCAGTTTCACGGAGTCCGGATCCACAACACTCCCGGAGGGGAACAGCAGTGGATGATCACCGCTGACTTGAAGGGAAGCACGGAGCCTCCCATATCGGAGAGGATCCTTTTCTCCTTCAAGGCATGCAACTGGGTGGACGGGCTTGCTCATGCCCTTCAGGAGGGACTTGCTCGGGTGTGCGGACAGAACATCGCTGCACTCCAGGGGACCCGCTTCGCCCACTTCGCGAGGCATGACACCATGGGAGAGCCCATGGCACTCTCTTCGCACCCGGTGCTCAAGCATCATGTGGAGCATCTGGACTTTATGCTTCATGAGACCCGGAAGGATCTGGAGCTGACGCGTGTCCACGCCCACCGTGCTCAGATGGCTTTGGCTCATCATGCCGACGCCATCAGGCTACTCGCCAAGGACCGCAGGTCACTCCGCCTGCAGCGCGCCAAGAAGGATGCTACTATCGCGCGTCTTCGCGAGAAGATACGCACCTTGGAGGTAACTGTCCGGACCCAGCAGGACCAGATCCAGGAGATGGAGGAGGATGGAGAGGACATCCAGGGAGGCGATGACTTCCTGAGTGACGACAACGACTTTGAGGAGGATGAGTTCACTGATGAGGAGGACTATGAGTTTCTGGAGTCTGAGGAGGATGGGATCATTCCCATCGATGTGGATGAAGACGATGAGGAGTAGTTGCACTAGCTTCACTTACGTAGGTGTGAGTTGTATCCCGCACCATGTATCGTAGCTTGGCAAAGAAGGGTTCTTAAAACCCTTAGTGTTTTAACTTGTAATGTGTGATGTTTGTCATGAATGAATAAATGTGTGTTATGTTCATCATCAAAAGACTTCAAGTTTTAAGTTTAAACTTAAACTCAAAATAAGCCATAGAAAACTCCCTCTTATCTCATGATCTATCTACCTGTTCAGATGGCCCCTCCGAACCGCAATCAAGATGCAATGATGCAATTGCTGCAAACACTGTTGGCCGACAGAGAAGATGAAAGGGCTGAAAGGCAAGCCAACATAGCAGCACTGCAACAGATCGCCAATCAGGGCCATGGAAACCATGATCATCCCGGATCCAAACTTAAGAATTTCCAAAACACCAACCCACCTGTCTTCAGCAAGACGGAAGAGCCCTTAGATGCAGATGATTGGCTGCAAACGATGGAAAACAACTTGGAGGTAGCTGGAGTGGATGAAAATGAGAAGGTGATGTTTGCTACGCACTACCTTGCCGGACCAGCAAGAGCTTGGTGGACAAGCGCCCGTGCATTAAATGCCGGACAAATGATGACTTGGGCTGATTTCAAGCTCAAGTTTAGCAAGTACCATGTGCCACCCGGTTTAATCAAGAAAATGAGGGATGAATTCCGTGAACTGAAGCAAGGACGGATGTCGGTGGTAGAATACCGCGACAGGTTCCTCACTGTCAAGGTACGCCCCGATGGCGACACCACTGAGAAAAGGAAGGAGAGATTCCTCAACGGTCTGCACGACGAGATGCAGACAGTCTTAGTCAACATCCCCTTTGCCGACCTCGAAGCCCTAGTCGACTCTGCCATTCAGATGGAAGGCAAACTACACCAGGCAAATGAGAACCGCAAACGCCGCATGATGCATCAAAGCGGGCCCAGCAATACCCCACGGTATCGCCCCAACTCAAGCGGTGGTTTCAACCCCAGAAACACCAAGCCCCAGAACCAGATGTCGCGCCCCGGTTTTCAGAACCGGAGTGGAGGAAACCCAAGGCCCGGAGGCCCCCACCACAACAACAACAACAAGAACTATGTGCACCACAATAGCAACTACAACCGCGCTCCGCAGAGAGCCCCTGCCAACAATAACCCCAATCACTCCAACACAGCCCCAAGGACCGGAAGCAATGCTATCCCCGTCACTCCCAAGGACAAGGCCACTATCACCTGTTATGAATGCGGCATAGTGGGACACTACTCCAATGAGTGCCCCAAAAGGCTGGCCAAGCTCGCCGGCAACACCTCTGCACCAGCTCAGCAAGCGCCGTGTCTCCACCGGCAAGAAGTTCGCCCCCAACAACCCGAACAACCGCGGAGGTCGCCTCTACCACATGAACGCCGAGGAAGCCCAGGAAGCACCAGATGTGGTGCTGGGTATGTTCTCTGTTAACTCAATACCAGCAAGAGTGTTGTTTGATTCAGCATCGCATTCATTTGTTACAGAAGATTTTGTGTGCACTAGTAAGATTCAACCAATCAGCTTGAAACATGTCATGATAGTTCAAATACCTGGATCAACAACTAAAGCTAGAAAATTTTGCAAAGAAGTACCCATCAGAATTCAAGAAATAGTTTTTTATGCAAATTTGATTGTTCTGGGAACAAAAGGATTGGAAGTAGTACTGGGTATGGATTGGATGGCGAAACATCATGGATTGATAGACTGCGCCAAGAAGGGCATCACCATGACTAGTAGCACCGGAATAACAATAGAACATGTGTCTGAGAAATTGCCCAAATTTCACCTGTAACGAGTATAGTCAAACCAACTTTGGGTCAGATCAGGGTCGTCAGTCGATGCCCCGATGTGTTTCCGGATGATCTACAGTATGCCCCCGGATCGGGATATCGAGTTTATCATCGAGTTAATCCCTAGAACATGACCTATAGCCCAGAGAGCCTATAGTATGAACCCGACAGAGTTAGTGGATGAAGAAGCAACTGGATGATATGTTGTTCAAAGGTCTGATTCGACCAAGTGCGTCGCCTTGGAGATCACCAGTGTTGTTTGTGGATAAGAAGGATGGTGCCAATCGGTTATGTACGGATTATCGTAAACTTAACGATGTCACCATCAAAAACAAATATCCCTTGCCAAAGATAGAAGACCTGTTTGACCAGTTGACCGGTGCCACCGTATTCTCTAAGATTGATCTTAGGACTGGTTACCATCAGCTGAAGATCCGTGCATCGGATATCCCCAAGACTGCCTTTACCACCAGATATAAGTTGTATGAGTACAATGTCATGTCGTTTGGATTAACCAATGCCCCTGCTTATTTCATGAACCTCATGAATAAGATTTTCATGAACTTTCTGGATAAGTTTGTCGTGGTCTTCATCGACGACATCCTTATCTACTCCAAAACCGAAGAGGAACATGAGCAACATTTGGAGGTTATCCTAGAAACCCTTAGACAGCACAAGTTGTATGCCAAGTTCAGCAAGTGCGAGTTTTGGTTGAAAGAGGTAGGATTCCTGGGACACATCTTGTCTGCAGGAGGAATTGTTGTAGATCCCACCAAAATCAAAACCGTCGAAGAATGGAAAACCCCAACCACACAGACCGAGGTCCGTGCATTTCTTGGATTAGCCGGATATTACCGCAGATTTGTTGAAGGATTTTCAAGCATTGCTAGGCCAATGACACAACTGTTGAAGAAGGACAAGAAGTTTGAATGGACTGATAAATGTGAAGCAAGCTTCCAGCAGCTTAAGACAAGACTAACCACAGCCCCCATCCTAATCATGCCGGACATCACCAAGCCCTTTGACGTCTATTGTGACGCATCTAAGATTGGTCTTGGATGTGTGTTGATGCAAGAAGGAAAGGTGATATCTTATCTGTCCCGGCAGTTGAAGCAGCATGAGCAGAACTACCCAACCCATGACCTCGAACTCGCAGCCGTAGTGTTAGCCTTGAAAGTTTGGCGTCATTACCTCATGGGTAATCGATGCGAGATCTATTCGGATCACAAGAGCCTGAAGTATATCTTCACACAGAAGGAGCTGAATATGAGGCAAAGAAGATGGTTAGAGCTGATCAAGGACTATGATATGGAAATCCACTATCACCCCGGCAAGGACAATGTGGTAGCGGATGCCTTGAGTAGACAGCCGTGTCAGCTGAACTCCATGATAGCAGCAGAACAGCCTAGCCTGCATGAAGAGTTTGAACAGTTTCGATTGGAGCTAGTTAGTGAAGGATATCTAGCCAGCATAGAGATGCAACCTACTTTGATTAGCCAAATCAAGGAAGCCCAGAAAAATGCCAGCATTGACGGAATCAAGAGTCAAATAGCAGCAGGAAAGGCACCGGGATTTAGAAATGAAGAAGGAGTACTTTGGTACAACGGCGCCTATGTGTGCCGTCAGACTCAGAATTGAAGCAAGTCATACTGAAGGAGGCCCACGACACCCTATACTCTATCCACCCCGAGGTACCAAGATGTACCAAGATTTGAAGGAACAATTTTGGTGGCATGGAATGAAGCGAGAAATAGGGAGCTACATAGCCAAGTGTGATATCTGTCAGAGAGTCAATGCGAACATCAACGACCCGCCGGACTGTTGCAACCCTTACAGATTCCGGAATGGAAGTGGGACTCTGTCGGAATGGACTTTATCACCGGACTGCCCAAATCGAGCAAAGGAAATGATTCTATTTGGGTAGTGGTAGACAGATTAACCAAGGTAGCCCATTTTATCCCTGTCAAGACCACCTATCAAGGCCCGAAGTTAGCAGAGTTGTACATCTCAAGAATAGTCGCCCTGCACGGAACCCCGAAGTCGATAGTGTCAGATAGAGGATCACAGTTCACCTCAAGATTCTGAGAGGTACATGAAGGACTTGGAACCCGGCTGAATTTCAGCACGCTTATCACCCTCAAACTGACGGACAAACTGAAAGAGTCAACCAGATACTCGAGGACATGCTGAGAGCCTGTGTACTGGAATATGGATCCAAGTGGGAAGACTGCTTGCCTTACGCAGAATTCTCGTACAATAATAGTTACCAAGTGATACGTCTCCAACGTATCGATAATTTCTTATGTTCCATGCTACATTATTGATGATATCTACATGTTTTATACACATTATATGTCGTATTTATGCATTTTCCGGCACTAACCTATTAACAAGATGCCGAAGAGCCAGTTGTTGTTTTCTGCTGTTTTTGGTTTCGAAATCCTAGTAACGAAATATTCTCGGAATTGGACGAAATCAACGCCCGGTGTCCTATTTTTGCAAGCTTCCGAAGACCGAAGGGGAAAGGAAGTGGGGCAACGAGGCGCCGCCACACCAGGGCCGCGCGGCCAGGGTGGGGCCCGCGCCGCCCTATTGTGTGGGGCCCTCGTGCCGCCCCTTGACCTACCCTTCCGCCTACTTAAAGCCTCCGTCGCAAACCCCAGTCGAGAGCCACGATACGGAAAACCTTCGAGCGCCGCCGCGAATCCCATCTCGGGGATTCAGGAGATCGCCTCCGGCACCCTGCCGGAGAGGGGAATCATCTCCCGGAGGACTCTTCATCGCCATGACCGCCTCCGGAGTGATGAGTGAGTAGTTCACCCTGGACTATGGGTCCATAGCAGTAGCTAGATGGTCGTCTTCTCCTTATGTGCTTCATTGTTGGATCTTGTGAGCTGCCTAACATGATCAAGATCATCTATCGTAATACTATATGTTGTGTTTGTCGGGATCCGATGGATAGAGAATACTATGTTATGGTGATTATCAATCTATTATTTATGTGTTGTTTATGATCTTGCATGCTCTCTGTTATTAGTAGAGGCTCTGGCCAAGTTTTTGCTCTTAACTCCAAGAGGGAGTATTTATGCTCGATAGTGGGTTCATGCCTCCATTGATATCTGGGACAGTGACAGAAAGTTCTAAGGTTGTGGATGTGCTGTTGCCACTAGGGATAAAACATTGATGCTATGTCTAAGGATGTAGTTGTTGATTACATTACGCACCATACTTAATGCAATTGTCTGTTGCTTGCAACTTAATACTGGAAGGGGTTCGGATGATAACCTGAAGGTGGACTTTTTAGGCATAGATGCATCCTGGATGGCGGTCTATGTACTTTGTCGTAATGCCTAATTAAATCTCACTATATTTATCATATCATGTATATGCATTGTTATGCCCTTTTCTATTTGTCAATTGCCCACTGTAATTTGTTCACCCAACATGCTTTTATCTTATGGGAGAGACACCTCTAGTGAACTGTGGACCCCGGTCCTATTCTTTACATCGCATACAATCTACTGCAATACTTGTTTTACTGTTTTCTTTGCAAACAATCATCTTCCACACAATACGGTTAATCCTTTGTTACAGCAAGCCGGTGAGATTGACAACCTCACTGTTTCGTTGGGGCAAAGTACTTTGGTTGTGTTGTGCAGGTTCCACGTTGGCGCCGGAATCCCTGGTGTTGCGCCGCATCACATTTCGCCACCATCAACCTTCAACGTGCTTCTTGGCTCCTCCTGGTTCGATTAAACCTTGGTTTCTTTCTGAGGGAAAACTTGCCACTGTGCGCATCATACCTTCCTCTTGGGGTTCCCAACGGACGTGTACATCTACACGCATCACCAAGCCAGCTTACAGATGGCCTCCTTTGAAGCCCTGTACGGAAGGAAGTGTCGTACCCCTCTGAATTGGTCGGAAGTCGGAGAAAGCCAAGTCTTTGGACCGGATGTTCTTCGAGAAGCCGAAGAGAGGTGCACAAGATCCGCGAGTACCTCAAGGCTGCGCAATCAAGACAGAAGAGCTACGCCGACAAGAGACGCCGAGAAATGACCTTCGAGATTGGAGATTTTGTTTATCTCAAGGTGTCACCCCTCAAAGGAATGCAAAGATTCCAGCTGAAAGGAAAGCTCGCGCCCCGATATGTCGGACCCTTCAAGGTTCTGAGTCGCCGAGGAGAAGTATCTTATCAACTGGAACTACCGGAAGAAATGGCGGCTGTGCACAATGTGTTCCACATCTCACTGCTCCGGAAATGCCTGGAAGTACCGGAGAAGACTGAAGTGTTCAAGAATATTGATCACAGATCGGTGGACATCAACTCAGATTTGACGTATCGCGAAGTGCCTATTCGCATCCTGGAAGAAGCATAGAGAACCGCCCGCACTCGGAGTATCAAGTTCCTGAAGGTTCAATGGAGCAATCACACCGAAGAGGAAGCCACCTGGGAGCGAGAAGAGGACATGAAGAAGGAATACCCAGATCTCTTTAGTACCTAGTTTTCTTTAAGATCTCGGGACGAGATCTTTTGTAAGGGGGAAGGGTTTGTAACATCCCAAAAATTCAATAAAGAGATAAAGAGAGAGATTCCCAAAACTCAAATTTGAGAACCAACAAAAACTTTTTCACAACACAAGTGCTATGCATATATTCATCTTTGATTATTGTGTTAAGTGTGCAATTGCCATGATGATTGCTTATGAGTGAACCATGATGCTAAAATCCTAACCTATGATCACTTGATCAACCAAATAGAAGGAAAAATAAAAGAACAAAAGAAATGGGAAAATAGAATCAACACTCACATATGGTTTAGGCCATTTTTACAAATCCTTGATCTAGGCCATAATGGCTTGCACCATTAGTTGTATTTGGGTACTAAACACATAATATCACTTTTAGAATCAAAGAAACTCAAATCAAATCAAATTTGAATGAAATATGAGCTCACATGCACTAATGGTCATTTTGACAAAAGTTAACCTAATGCCCTCTTTGAGCCTCTGTTTTGAAAGATTTCTAAACCAAACATGGACAACTCTTTGCACCTCATCCAAGACAACATAAAAGTGAACAACTTTGCTCAAGCAACCCTATGCAAATTCTCTGTGGATTCAAATATATCATCAAGCAAAGTTGGAACCAGATTTGAAAATGAAGATCATATGCAATTTGGATTTTTGCAAAACCATTCAAATTTGACCACCACCACCACCATTCTACTGCAAATAATATATGATTCAAACCCACCAAAATTCACTCAAAATTTCCAAAGTAAATCTCTTGCGGCCATTTCATCAAACACCTTGAGTGCACAAATCTGCCAACTCCACACTTTGCAAAATCCAGCAGGTTTTACCATGAACCATCAAGCCTAGGTCATCCCTGGTACCCCTCTGTCCTCACCAAGCTTTGCCAAGCAGAGAAGACAAGGTTTGGTACACAAGGTCATCACCATTTCGACCATGACATGCCATGCCGTGGCATGGCATGGACATGCTTGTGCTCCCTCTCTCTCTGGCCCTCCCCAGCATGTACCACGATGTCATCCACACTCTCCACACTCTCCTGAGTCTACTGGACACGAGCATCGTGCCAATGGTGCACCACACGCACCAGACCATGCGCGTCCAGACACGCCCAGACATGCACGCGCACGCCAGAGCGTGCACTGGCACGCTCCAGAACGCGCCCAGCCACGTCGTCGCGCCACCAGCTCCGTTGACCCCAGCCCTTGCTATCTGCGCCCACGGCTTCATGACGACACCAGCAATCACCAGGACACGCCCACTGGCCCGCGGGAACGCTGTAGACGACGAGCTCGTCGACGACGTCCGCCACGGACCTGCAAGCTCCCGTCAAGCTCACGCACGCGCCAGTCCCTCGTTTTCAACGCAATCACGCCCTGCGTCATCGCCAGGACGTCGCCTACCCGCGCGCGTCATCGCCAGGCCACCAGCTCCCCTGTAGCACCGTCGTCGACGGTGAGCTCATCCATGCGCCACGGCCACCTCTCGCTGCTATAAAAGGAGCGCCCCTCTCTCAAACTGAGCACACCACTCGCTTCTCCTCCTCACACCGCCCCTCCTCGGCCTCTCAATTCACTCGATTAGCCACCCCACGGCCCCAATCGCAAGCTTGTCGCCGCCGCCGGTACACGGAGCTCGCCGGAGAAGGAGGCCACCCTGGAGACGAGACTGCTTCCAGACGCTCGCCGGAGCTCCGACGTGCTCTCCGACCCCCTACTGCCGCCGCCCGTAAGCCTCCTTCTCGCTGGAGACGACGATGATCGTCGTTCGTCCGATCCGCCTCTGATCCAACGGCTCCCGTCCACGTACCGATTCGGTGTTTTAAACACGCTGACATGTGGTCCCCACACTGTCAGGCGGCCCGCTGCGCTGGACGCACTGCTGGGCCGGCCCACTTCCCTCTCTCTATGTGCAGCCCGTTTAGTTTCCCGCCTAAGCCCACCGTTTGAAATTTGAATTTTCGAATTTAATTAATTACTCCCTAATGCCGTTTTAAAAATTAAATAGAATAAAATCTACTAAACCAAATTTGACAAATTTTATATATTTGGAAACCTTGTTAAATTATCTACAAAACTACACTGGTCCCAACCCTAGATTATTTGTAGAATAAATGTGACAAAATAAACAAGGCAGGGCCTTTTTCCACTTCAATTAATTATTAAAAATTAAATAAAAATGCTTTTAAGTTGAAACCAACTCTCAAAAATCATATTTCACCATATATATCTAAATATGTAAAAACATTGCATGGTTGTTGGTGTGATCATGGCTTTGTTTAAAAATTGGCCCTATGGCTATTTCTAGTTCTTTTTAAATAAACCTATCAATTATTAATATGTATGCGCGCTTCTCTCTCATTTAAATCTTGTCTCAACTAAGTTAATATGAGGTAGAGACCATGGTCAATTTAAACTCATATTAAATTAGTTGATGATATTAAATCATTAATCATGAGTTATTAAAAGGCATGAGGTGATTTACCTCATTTAAATCATTTTCCTAATTAATACTTATGAAGAGGTTGACCTTGGTCAACCTAGGTCATATGATATTAATTGAGGAAATTAAATCTTAATAAGATTCAATGAGAGGAAATTATTTTCTCTCTAGAAATAAACAGAAACTCTAATTAATATTTATAATGAGAGGAAATTATTTTTCTTAAGAATAAAATTAAATCAACTCACCTAATAAGAATGTTGTTATGATAGCTTAGTAGGAGTGATTCATGTGTGTGCTTAGTCTAGTACTTAAGCTTGGTGTGGTGATTGTGTGTATTATATTCGTATTTAGACGCTAGTACCGAGGAGTACACCGAGGAGGAGGAGTCTACTTCCAGGGAGAGGAAGACCACTTTGACCAGTACACCACCCAAGGCAAGCTAATACTCTTGCAAGGTGCAAAGCTCTCCAAGAGCAAAGCACCCCACATTTTACTTTATGTTTACCAAGACTATCCCAGTTTTTATTACAAGCTTTTGCTTTCAAGTTTTATTGCTTTATTTTATCAAAGTACTTTTTGATTCATGATTCACTTGGTCTAGAGTAGCACAATATCATCACAATTAGCCTATGGCAATCAAAGCTAGTTAGCACCCCTCATGACTAGTGGCTAGTGCTAAACAACTAAAATTGACTACTCTAGTTGGGAACATTGTGAAATGAAATGACTTGGAAGAATTTGAAAGTGATTATGACTGGAATGAAATGAATGACTTGGTGAAATTGCGGATGCGATACCTTTCCAATATACAAGTACCCCCACAATACCTGATTATGGGTAGGGTCTAACTAGAAGTTTATATGTCTTAGTATGGGTTCCCTCTAAACAAGCGTCATAGGGGTTATGCCGAGGCTGCCTCAGAAATGTGAAATGACGTGATTGAGGTGAATTGTCCGGCCCAAGCCCTGTGCAGTTCCCGGGTTGACGGTTTGTTTTCACCGGGAGGCCAAGCTCATGGGGAGAGGTGCCTATACTAGGATGTGTAAGTGAACGGTTAGAGTTGATGATCCGCGTACTGAGTTACGATCATTCAGAGTTATCTCTGACGGATGTAATCGAAATGTTGTGGCACAAGTGTGCAACCTCTGCAGAGTGTAAAATTATTCGAATAGTCGTGTCCACGGTTACGGACAATTGGAAAGGCCATACTGTTCCGTCATTAAAAATTTATTTGAAAAGGATGGTTGAATGTGAAGTGGTGACTTGAATTTGAAACACAACTGAGTTGTGGGAATGACACTAATGTTCCCACTTGAGCTAGTTAACTTATGCTTAGTCTTTATGAAATACTTATGAACTAAAACTGGCTTTATGCAAATAAAACTAGAGCTTAGCACCCCTTATTAAAGTTGATCATAGTTGCCTAGTATTAGTTTGCGAGTACTTTGAAGTACTCACGGATGTGTCCCTGGCTATTCAAATGGCCAGAATATGAAGAGGAGCAGCAGTATGAGGATGACGGTCAACAGGACGTCTACAACAACTAGGAGCGTCCTAACGTCAAGCGTTGGCCTGTGGAACTAGATAGTCCACTTCTATTACGCTTCCGCTACTATGTTGTTCGTCGATCAATAGATCAACTATTTGTGTAATATTGGATCATGTGATCCCCTTTTGTAAGACAATGACGGTTTGTAATGAATGATGACTTATGGTATCAACTGTTATGTCTCGCAACAACAATATTCCTGGGATTGCGATGAATGACATAATAGGCATCCGGACTTAAAAATCCGGGTGTTGACAATATCTCACGGATAGTCAGCCTGCACGGAACCCCGAAGTCAATCGTGTCAGATAGAGGTTCGCAATTCACCTCAAGATTCTGGCAAAAAGTACATGAAGGACTAGGAACCCGTCTAAATTTCAGCACTGCCTACCACCCGCAGACGGATGGATAGACTGAAAGAGTCAACCAAATCCTGGAGGATATATTGAGAGCATGTGTGCTAGAATATGGATCTAAATGGGAAGACTGTTTACCGTACGCAGAGTTCTCGTACAACAACAGCTACCAAGCCAGCTTGCAAATGGCCCCCTTCGAAGCATTGTACGGAAGGAAGTGCCGTACCCCTCTGAACTGGTCAGAAGTCGGAGAGAGCCAAGTGTTTGGACCAGATGTTCTTCGAGAAGCTGAAGAGAAGGTACACAAGATTCGAGAGTACCTCAAGACAGCCCAGTCAAGACAGAAGAGCTACGCCGACAAAAGACGCCGAGAGATGACCTTCGAGATTGGAGACTTTGTGTATCTCAAGGTGTCCCCTCTTAAAGGAATGCAGAGATTTCAGCTGAAAGGAAAGCTCGCACACCGCTACATTCGACCGTTCAAGGTCCTGAGTCGCCGTGGAGAAGTGTCTTATAAACTGGAATTACCAGAAGAAATGGCAGCAGTACACAATGCTTGGAAGTACCGGAGAAGAACGAAGTCTTCAAGAACATTGATCACAGAGCTGTCGACCTCAACTCAGACTTGACCTACCGCGAAGTTCCGATTCGCATCCTAGAAGAAGCTTTCAGAACCACTCGCACCAGGAGTATCAAGTTTCTGAAGATTCAATGGAGTAACCACACCGAAGAAGAAGCCACTTGGGAGAGGGAAGACCTTATGAAGGTTGAATACCCAAATCTCTTTAGTACCTAGTTTTCTTTAAGATCTCGGGACGAGATCTTTTGTAAGGGGGAAAGATTTGTAACATCCCAAGTTTCAACAAAAATAAATGAAGAAGAGAAACATCTCAATTACTCAATTTTCACAACAAACAAAAACTTTTCTCATTCATATAGTGTTACATATGGATTCATGCATAAGAGTGATTCTTCTATTGTGTAATTGCCATGATGAGTGCTTAGTAGTGATCAAGTGTGCTTAAACCCTAACACAAGATCATCTAACCCTAATTTGAGAAGAATAAAAGAAAATGCTATTAATTCAATATTCACTCACATACAACATTACTCAATTATGCAAACCATCACACAAGGCCACCATTGCTTGATCCCTTGCTTCTAAAACTCATATATATCAAAAACAAACACAAATGCATAGAAGAAACCAAATTCAAATCAAAGAAAATTTCAAATTCAACATACATATGATAATGGTCATTTGACACATTTATAAAATCTTCACCACTTTGCCCCCCTGTAATTCAATTTTTTTAAACAAAACTTGGTCAACCCTTGACACCTCATCCAAGACCATGTCAAGGTCAACAACTTTGATGTTGACCACCATGGCTAGCTTTGACCAGGTTGACCAGAAATAAATTGACAAGTGGAGACATTGAAACAAAGAGAAGATGAACCCAACTTTGATTTCTTGCAAATCTTCACCAAATTGGACACCACCACCACCATTCTATCACATTCAATATAAGAATGAAGTTCACCAAAAATAAATTCAAAATTCAAATATTTTTCTCTTGCGGCCATTTCATCAAACACCTGGCAGGCAGCATCTTCACATTGTGTTACACTCAATTGTCCACTGGATTTTTGCCTACACCACTTTTATCTTGTGATGATCACACTCCTCTGCAACCCCTGCATCAAGCCTAGTCCTTGCTTTGGTCGATTAAAGTGGAAAAATGGCAGCCAAAGTACCATGCCGTGCACCATGCCGGCCAACATGCCACTCATCTCTCTGGCCCTTCTCTCTCACTTTCACCATGTCACAGAGCTTCCCCAGCACACAAGGACACCAACCATGCACGGCCCTGGCTCATCCATGCACGGCACTGGCCAGAACACGCGCGCCCAGAGGATTCCAGCGCCCGCCGAAATCCGCACGATATGATTCGCGCCCTGGACACGACGTGCGCGAAGAATCACACACGTGATGCGAGGAATTAACACGAGCGGTAACATTACAACAGGATTACAATAGAGCCCACAAGAAACATATATTACAACAACGACTCCAACGAGTCAAGATACAAATAGATACATACAAAGATCCAAATCATACAGAAGATCGAATACGTCCGAGTACGGACAAGATACAAATTGGACTAAGAGTCCTGAAGATAACCAGTGGCGTCCATAACCCTGCCCAGGCCAAGCCGGAAGGGTAACCTTGCTAACGTCGTCATCTCGTACCTGCCAAAGTCGGGCCATCGGTTGCCGACAAAAGGGGGAGGAGACAAAAAGAAAGGAAGGCGAGGGTAAGTACCATTGGCACGTACTTGCGAGACAAGACCAGCTATGCTCGCTGGTGGGCGGTATAAACTTCACCCGGCTATATGTGGAGTTTAGCGGCAGCAAAGCTACTATCCAATAGAGACACGCTACAACATCCGTCTACTCAGAGAAGATAAGAGAGCGCACAAGGTAACATTTCTATACTCTGCAAACATAACACAGCCTATGCGATCCCCCTTCGCCAAGAGGTATTGCAAAGGCACACACACTTTTGAAAGGGTTTTATTAGCAAATTATTAACAACAGGAAATAAGGTGTAAGTTGTTCTATGATCGAGCTATACAATTCCAAGTCGTCCATAACCGCGGACACGGCTTATCGATAAGATGTACACCCTGCAGGGGTTGCCCAAATGTAACCATACGCATGCTCGACCCCTTCTTACAGGCGATGTCTCACAACAAGACCGTTCCCAGTTCAACAAGAAAGTCTAGGGGGGCCACCCAACTAAGCTACCCGTGACGAAGTCCGGCCGTACTCCGAAGCGGACTCAGAGGTTTGCGCCGGCGGCTAGGCGTGCAAACCACACGCTTCGCTAAACGTCCCGCAAGGTACAGTACAGAATATAAACACCCGAAGGCAACAGGAAGTAAACACCCGAAGGCAACAGGAAGTAAAGCATGGCATACATGGCATAGGCAAATAAAACCAAGGTTGTGGCCCCCTTTTCAACTGACTTGAGAAAAGGTAATGGGTGAGGGGGTCCCAATAAACGTCCCCACGTACGGGTAGAGCGCTCAATCTCGGAACAGATAACAAGAACTCGGGTCCTAGGGGACATTAGCGAGTCAAAGTTCCGATGCTTTCGCAAAGGGGCTCACAGATGCCTCTGCTTACAATTTTAGTTGTTAACAATAAAGTAAAGTGTGATTATCTCCAACAAATGATATAGCATGTGATAACCTCCCAACAAGATATCCCGAACATCTCGAGATATCAACAAGACCCTAAACTCGCCTACGACTCGCAAAGCTGGCAAACAACAAACAATAGGTAGGGCGAGGAGGTGTATCTCGGACATATAGGTAACAGGTGGATAGGACACGTGACACAACAGAATCGCAACATAGGGATAGCAATAGATCAAAAGAGCATGTAAATGTAAAATAGGTGAAGGGGTGGGCTCGCCTGTGAAAAGCTGCAGAAGAACTTGTCGGAGAACTCGTCGTATCTCACATCACCACTTCGCGATCCTATCCGAGAAGAAGCAAATGCTGGAACACACAACGTATGCAATCTTACTACTACAGATAAAGAACCAGCATGCTCAAGATGATATGCATGACATGGCAAGGATGATGCGATGCACCTTAACCAAATTAATCGGAGTCGGAACCCCGGACAATCAAATTAGGTTTGGAGTTGCATTTCTACCGGCAAAGTTAAGTGTTGATTAGCATGGCATATCATGGCAGGGGTGTGCTACTTCAATATTAAACGGAGCGGGGAAAACCATAGTTGGAAATCCAAAATACTCCGCATATATGTTAGGTGGTATGCACGAACTATCACGGCAGGACATGATGCGAGATGCAAACAAATGAATGGATGTCATATTAATGTTCCTTGCATTTTTCTGATCAACTTTCATATACAACACTTTTAATTTCGAGTTACCAAATAAAAGTTATTAACAAAACAGTTTTTATTATTTAGAATAGATAAACAGATTACATTTTAATTGGGGAAGGACCCGAAAACAAAGTTTGACTAGGGGAAGGACCCCGGGTTAGTTTTCATATCATGCAGGGTGTTCAGCGGAAAAGCACAGGCGGCAGGGCCCGCGGGTTCAGGTTACAAACATGCAGGGGGCTAGAAGCAAAAGAAACAGATCTGGATCTAGGGAGAAATTTCTCACCCAGGGGAAATCTAGCCGATCTGGCTGACAGGTGGGGCCGCGGGGAAGACGTGGCGGCCACGCTGGCAGACCATGCGTTCACGCGCACGAGATGTTCGACGCGGGAACGATGCCGCTCGCGTTCCAGACAGAGGCGGTCACCGCGGGGCGGCGTCGACGCGCGCGGGCGCCTTGGTGGGTTCCAGGTAGCGAGGAGGAGGCTACGGGTGCGCCTCGGTAGCGGGGACCTGAAGGGGGCGGCGCCGTCGTCGGGGTGTCGCCGGAAGATCGCCGGCGTCGGGCATCTGCGGAGAAGGAACGGCGGTCACCACGCCGAAGAATCAAAACAGGAAGCAACGGAGGAGAAGAGGGGGTCTAGGGGATGCGCGGGATCACCGTGAAGCTCAACGTGTCGACGCCGAGGCCGGAGGAGGAAGGGGTTCGCCGGAATTGACAAAATTGGTGCTCAGGGCCGGAGAAGGGAACGGTGGATTGGCGATGATTTAGAGCGCCCCCGGCTCGATTGGAGGTACCAGGCGAACAAGGAGTTCGAGGCGCACCTCCTGGTGGTGTTAAATTAACGAGGGAACGACCAGAGAGGGTGGGCGCCGGCGAGGAGCTTCGATGGTTTTCTCACAGAGAAGAAAAGGGGAAGTGGATGGTGGCGGCCAGAGATGGAAGAGGGGGAAAATAGGGTTGGTGGCTAGGGTTTCCCGTGGCTTTAAGGAAGAGGGGAGGAGCAGGTGAGGTGGGGAGGTGAGAGGGAGGACCACTGCGGGTCACGCCATGTGCGTGCTCTCCTCTAGAGCGAAGACGACAACGGGGGTTGCGTACCGGTTCGGTGGGGATGGGTTGGGCTCAGCGTGCTGGGCTGAGTTGGGCCGCCGGAGAGAAGGGAAAAGGCCAGGAGGAGAGAGGGAGCCCAGGTAGAGAGGGGAAGGGTTTTCTTTTTCTGTTTTTATTCAAACCTTTTGAAATCAAACTCCTTTTCAGTTTTAAATTTGAAATAGGGATGGGGTCAAGAATCAAAACTAGTTTTAAAATATTTAATTTATTTGTAATCAAAACAAAACACATTTATATTCAAGAATTTATTTGTTGGAAGAACTTAATTATAAAATAAGAAATATGAGAGGAAAGAGTAGGGTTTTATTTAAAAGGAAGGACAAGAGAGGTTTATAAAATAGTTTTATTTTATTGAAAACATGGATGATATGATGCATGATGACATGATGATGCATAAAAGAAAAGAACAAGCAAAATCTATTAGGGGTACTACCCGGGGGCCGTTACACGCCAGTGCACGCGGTGACCGTGCCTGGACGCGCCAGAGCGTCAAGCGCTCGAGCACCCTCGCGCACCCCTGCACCAGCTACCACTGCGTCGAGCATCGCCGCAGCACCCCCTAGCTGCTAGACATGCTCAAATGCCCACGCCCACGCCGTCGCCGCCGTGATCATCAACTCTCTGCCGCGCATGCCGTGGCAGGCACTGCAAGCGCTCGAGCCGTTCCATCACGCCCTGGACGATCTAGCTGCACCTCAAGCATCTCCAGGACGTCGCCTACACCTAGCCGTCCTCGCATTGCCCCTTCGATCGCCAGAAGCGCCGCGCCATGGACGCTCCGCCACAGCACCCACGGCACCCTCTCCCTCCTATAAAAGGAGCACGCCCTCGACCCCATCTCTCACACCATTCTGCTCCCCTCTCACCCCTGAGTCGTCCAACACCACTAGCCCATCCAATTGACGCCGGAGCCGCCCCAATTTCAAGATCGGAGCCGCCAGTACCTGGAGCTCGCCGTCGACGATTGCCGCCACCCCAAGCCTCGCCACTGCTACCAGGAGCTTCAGCACCCTCGCCAACGTCGACCAGCACCCAGCAGCACCCCGCGGGAACCTTGGTACGCCCTCCGACCCCCTAGGTTCGCCGCGAGCTCGTCGGAATCTCGTCGGAGACGACGACGATCCTCGACCATTCGATGCGCGTCTGATCCAACGGATCATATCCTGCGTACCGTTTCGCGTGGCTAAGAGCCGCTGACAGGTGGCCCCCACCTCGTCAGGCAGCCCACTCGTTTTCCCACGCGGCCCAAAAATTCAAATAGGAATTAATTCATTTAGTTCAAATCCAATACTGCTGCCCACTTCAAATTTGAATAGTTTGAAATCTACTACACCAAATTTAGAAAATTTTATATATTCAGAAAGCTAAGGAAATTACCTCTACAATGCCACTGGCCTCATGCCCAAATTCGTAATTAAATTTAAATGATAAAAATAACAAGGCAGGGCCTTTTCTAACTTCAAATAATTATTAAAAATGATCTACAAATGATTTTGAGTTGATTCCAACTCTCATAACTCACATTTGACATACCCTAATTGATTACGCAAAAATATGGTATAGTTGTTTTGCATGATCATGAACTAGGCTTAAATAATGGCTATGGAGACATTTATAGTCCATTACACACATATCAATAAATTATTTAAATAGTATGAGAGGTACTCTCTCATTTAAATCTTGATCCTAAGTAATTCAATAAGAGGTAATGACCTTAGTCTAATGAACCTCCTATTTTATT
Organism: Lolium multiflorum; assembly: GCA_030979885.1. Taxonomy (NCBI): domain Eukaryota; kingdom Viridiplantae; phylum Streptophyta; class Magnoliopsida; order Poales; family Poaceae; genus Lolium; species Lolium multiflorum. The sequence goes on along the minus strand of CM061749.1, from coordinate 119,247,066 downwards.
ACATAGGGTATTAAATCATTGCTATGCTAGAATTAACATGCATGAGGTATCACACCTCATTTAAATTGCACTCTCAAATAATAGATATGAAGTGTTGACCTTGGTCAACCACTATTCATACCTTATTATTATTTGAAGAGATTAAATTGTAATAAGATTCGATGAGGGAAATTATTTCCTCCAACACATTAAAGAACTAAATTATTAAATTATAATGAGAGGAAATTATTTTTCTTTAATATAAACAAAGTAAATCACCATGTGAATAAGATGTGATGCTAGCATAGTCTTGTGTGCATCTTTGGTGTGTTTAGCTTAGCACTTAAGCTTGTGTGGTGATTGTATACCTCGTATTCGTGTATAGACGCTAGTAACGAGGAGTATCAAGAGGAGGAAGGCTACTCTCAAGAGGAGGAGGAAAACTTTGATTCCTATCCCAACCAAGGCAAGCTAACACTCTTGCAAGCCACTCTAATGCAAAGCTCTTCATGAGCAAGGCACCCTTACATTTTACTTATGCTTAAATAATCCTATCCTATGCTTTTATCTTGTAATTTATTTTGCTTTATATTACCAAGCTTACTTTTTGATTCATGATTCACTTGATCTAGAATAGCACAAAGGTATCAAATTTAGTCTAAGAAAATAAAGCTAGATAGCACCCCCTCAGGACTAGTTGCTAGTGCTAAATAGATAAAATTGACTACCCTAGATGGGAACAAGGTAAAAAGAAATGACTTTGAAAGAGTTGAAGGTGAATGTGACTTGAATGACTTGGTGAAAGTTTGTGAAAACTGATGATTGGGTTCGGATGCGATACCCTTCCAATTACACAAGTACCCCCACAATACCTGATTATGGGTAGGGCGTAACTAGAAACTTATATAGTTTAGTATGGGTTCCCTCTAAACAAGCATCATAGGGGTTATGCCGAGGCTGCCTCCGTTACAATTGATATGATGTGAATATGAGGTGAATGTACGACCCAAGCCCTGTGCAGTTCCCGAGTTGACGTTGGTTTCACGGGAGGCCAAGCTCATGGGGAGAGGTGCCTATACTAGGTTATCTAAGTGAAAGGTTATGGTTGATGATCCGCGTACTGAGTTACGATGATTCGGGATATTCCCGACGGATGTAATCAAAAGTTGTGGCACAAGAGTACAACCTCTGCAGAGTGTTAAACCTATTCGAATAGCCGTGTCCACGGTTACGGACGATTGGAAAGGCCATACTGTTCCGTTGTCAGGATTTGTCTTAAAGAGAAATGGTGAATTTGAATGGTGACTTGAATCTTGGAAAACACAACAGAGTTGTGGGATTGACACTAATGTTCCCACTTGAGTTAGTCTAGCGATTCAAGCATCTTTACTAAATGTTTATGAACTAAACCTGGCTTTACGCAAATAACCTTAGAGCCTATTAAAATTGGTAATTACTTACATTAGTATTAGTTTGCGAGTACTTAAAGTACTCATGGCTGTGTCCCTGGCTATTCCAATGCCAGACTATGAAGAGGAGCAACACTATGAAGATGACGGTCAGCAGGACGTCTATCAGAACTAGGATGCTTCTAACATCAAGCGTTGGCCTGTGGATAGATAGTTCCACCTACTACGACGCTTCCGCTATTTATTTATGTTCGTTGATCGTAGAGATCAACTATTTGTGTAATATTGGATCATGTGATCCATGGATGTAAAACTCTGTGTGTTGTAATAAATGATGACTCTATGATATTCAACTATTATGTCTCGCAACAACATTATTCCTGGGAGTGCGATGTACGACATTATAGGCATCTGGACTTAAAAATCCGGGTGTTGACAACTCCCCCACGTCGTTTCAGTTTCTGGCCCATTTGTTCAGGCCCATTTTACCAAAGCAGTATAGATAGAACAGACATTTATGTACTAAGTTGAGGCCCATTTGGCCCAGCAACATTGCTTCATTTTTTTTAAAACAACAGATGAATAACAGAAGAAAAAATTATGGAATAATTTTGGAAAGAGAAGCTGCTCATTCTATAAAATTGCAAGGAACATAACATGTCAAGCAAGATGCAATACAAGAATAGTAGAAATTTTTGACTAGCTGCCTTTGTTTTGAAAATATTCTTTCAGAACAAAATAGACAAGCTAGTCATTGGATAAAAATGGCAAGGAACATTTCAAAACTGACAGGAAGATAAAATGGCAAGTAACATGTCAAGCAAGATGCAATACAAGAATAGTAGAAATTTTTGACTAGTTGCCTTTGTTTTGAAAATATTATTTCAGAACAAAATAGACAAGCTAGTCATTGAATATAAAAGCAAACAGACTCATACATGAATCAATAACCTGAATTGGATTCAGGGTCAGAAATACAAAAGGAATTAAACAAGTTTAAATTATTACACAAAGATTGTACCATTTATACAAAATTCAGAACATCTCATGGGGATACTTAGGTTACATAACTTATCATCACAAGTCTACAGCTTCAAAATGTATCAATGCTCAAGCTTCATGATGACCAGCCTTAGCCAGGCCCCAAATCTATCCCTCTCCCTATACTCCAACTGTCTCTCATCCTTGAATGTGAAGAGACAAATGTCACCTTCTTTTAGTTTGAATCCTTCCACAACTTTTGTCCAGCCAACACTGATCTTGGCCCTTCCTGATATACCAAACCTCATGGTGCAGTACTTCTCCAAATTACTGTCAGTGCAGTTCACAACCATTGGAACAGATTCTTCAATAATTGGGACAGCACGCTTCATGCAATTTGCCAGCATGAACTTCAGAAGAAATGCTTTTGTGTACTCTCTGGTAAATTCCTGTAGGTGCATCAGGATGAAGTTATGACAATTTTTACTTCAGGTTACTGCTAAAAGATGGCATCTGTCAACAACAACTGAATTAACAGTATGATATCACGGTTTCCCTGTGGATCGGCTCAAGGAGCCGATCGCCCCATGTTTCACGTTGGATTTACAATGGCATGGGGATCCTGCTTGATCAGGACAAAGCTAAAGCGATCCACGACAGTTTAGGGTTTCACCGCATAACCGGAACGTCCTACGTGTGATCGGGCCTAGCAGCTACGGAAGATGATGCAAACTACCCTACGAGAGGCCTAAAAACCAACGTAACGTTGATTCCCGGAACATCCCTCGCAGGGACGGTGAACAACATCTAACGCACCACCGGATCCTCCGACCCCAGCATAAGGCCTAACTATGCGGATATTAAACTAATCCTGCTGAGCAAGGAGCAACTATAACGGATCGGATCTACTAAGTAACGAACAAGCAAGATGCTGCCCTTACGTCGGATAGCGTAAGGGCAGCTAGGTGTCGAGGACGGCATTGCCACGCAGATATGCACGTGAAAGCATCAATGCAAGCCCTAAACACCTAAGGATAAATAGTACTGCTCGCCATCAACAAGGCTTCAGCACGAGCAGTACAAGATAACGAATAAACGTATACTGCCTAGATCGCTAGATGCGATCTAGGCAGCATGGTGCTTACCCGGGAGAAACCCTTGAAGAAAGGGGTGGCGATGCGCCTGATTTGTGTTGGTTGAACGATGATTGTCCTCCTTTTCCGATAACCCTAGATACATATTTATAGTCCAAGGGACTTTCTAATTGGCGTGCACCTAACCGTGCACGGGCCAGACTCTATTTTTAATCTAAATTACAATGCGATCTACTAGATTACAGATACACGGGCAACTTAGCCCAAACTCTTAGCGCAAGGCCGCTTCGAAGATGCTCCACGTGTACGTCCTTCAAGCCCATCTTCACTTACGGCCCATCTCCTGATTTGGCCAAAATCGGGTGGTAACACATGCCCCCCTGGTTTTGATAATGATAATTGCAAAACCATCTGTCTCCTTCGAAGGGTCATGTCATGGCAGAACCGTCGCAGTATTCTTCATGATGACGTCTTGCCTTCTCGCCTTCTCTGCACGATTTGACGGTTCTGGCACCATGTCCTTGGGAACTGCTTAGGCATTAAATCGTTATATCCCCTTTTTATCTGGCCACTTCCTGTAGTTCCCTTCTTCGTCCTCCTCGCACTAGAACTTCCAAAAGCCCTCCTCCGCCGCCATGTCTTCCTCTTCTCCCTCCTCCACTTAATCGGGTCTTTCCTACATGTCCTCTCCCATCCGGGAGTCAACACCAGAGTGGGGTACGCAGGCGGCGTACGATATCCTTGCCCCAACAGCGTGGGACAAGGAGGACCATGACTTCTCCATCTGGTCCGAGGATGACAGGTCCTCAACTGACGGGGAGAGTGACCTCCGCTTCCTCGCCAATGAGGAAGCGGTGGAGGCAAGCGACGACGACCGCTTTTCCTGGGACGGGGTCACCTCTTCCGAGGAGGTGAAGGAGGAGGAGGAAGACGACGGCTCCTCCGACGAGCCGCCGGCCAAACGCCATTGCCCCTGGCCCGGGCACCTCAGCGACTTCGACAGTGAGGACGACGATGCTGATGAGGAGGATGAGGACAACGAGGGTCCTGCCGGCGGCGCTACAGCAGCGACGACGAGCCGATCGGCAGCAGCGCCGACGACGGTGATGGTGACGACGACGACGATGAGGGCAGCAATGGCCCCTAGATAGGAGCTTAGCTTAGGACCAGCAGTAGTAGATAGGGCCATGCACCCCCAACTCTTCCTTTTGAGAGCAATCAGCTCTTTATGTAAGAAATCTTATTTATCAATGAAGAATTTCCCCAACTTGATTTTGCCGATTTCTTGCCCAGTGATTTAGCCGATTCTCCCTTATATGGATTTTGCCGATTGTTGGCCTGATCAACGCTCGATGAACCGATGGCAACGCATCGGTCTCTTATGATAAATTTCGAGATAGATCAGTTCGGATCCTCAAATTTCAGCCGAACAGGACCAAACCGGAATCGCGCACACCTTAAATCTTGGAAATCCAAGTCCTCCAAGCCTTAATGTTAGCCCTATTCGGCAAAACTCCAGAATTGATGCCTTCAGGGGAACTATAGGACCATTGCTGAAAATCTTGATCGCCTACAACTTTCGCCGCGAGGCTTTGTCTCTTTGCAGCAATAAACTGGCCCAAAGCCTGTCAATTATGATGGCTCTTTCTTCAAGCTCCTCCTGCCAACCTGGTAATTTTCCTCTGCAAGAGTCCTCCACCCTTCAACATGGTTATGATGCAGAGACAACCGATTTCAACACCATCGGCTTTTCAGAGCGAAGAATCTTCAGGGCTAGCTGCCCCCAGGCCTCGGTCAAGGCGAAAATGAAAGTGCACCAGCCGCATTGGGCCACTATCAGCTTCTCAACTGTGGTGCAGCATCAGCCGATTCTAACCAAATCGGCTTTTCAAAAGCAGAGAACCTTCAACGTGAACTGCCCCCGAGCTTCTTCATCCAATGAGGCAACCTCTGGTGAGAATGCAGTTCAGTCCAACTGGACGACCGTCGGTCGTTCTCATGATCCTAGCCTGATCTGCACGTCCATGTTGTTCTTGCTGTTGGCCAGGGCTGCGATCCTCAAACTTGCCGGCAAATACCAACAGCTTAAATGAGAAAAAGGGCCGTCTTGGACGCCCAAACTGATGCTTCTGCTGGTGCTGCCGAGCTTGAAGTCTTGCAAAAGGAGTTGGAAGTCCTTGAAGAGAGGGCCTGAGTCACCAAGCAATCCCATTGAGGGGTTCCTCCAGTAGATGACTGCTCTATTAGGCTTCCGCTTGTAACAGTTGTATCCCTTGAGTCGATGGCCGTGCATCGGCTTTGAATTCTTAAGTCGATGTCTATGCATCGGCTGTGCTCAAAATTTTCTGTATTTTCGATTTTTTGCGGCCGATTTGTTTATGTATCGGCCCCCATCTTTGAGCTGTTCTGCTGGGCGTTTGGCATGCATTCTCAGCTTCGTATCCTCGTGTCTTATCCATCTATGTGCCCCCGAGCCGATTCTGTCAAGTCTGATGGTATCGGCTCTTCAGGCATCTGTTGGATCAATGCTGAACACAGACAAAGGATGTTGAGGATAATTTTGGCCGATTGCGGGAATCGGCCTCCTTTTCCGTTGCAATGCTTTGGCGATGGTTTGCAACTTCTTGGATTTCTATTGTAGCTACGTGGCATGCTGGAGATAAGATCCTTTGCTTTCCATTTTTCGAGGGCCGATCTCGGGGATCGGCCTTGCCACGTATGTCCAATGTCTTGGACCTGCTACTCCGTCCGGGTCACTGATACCATGTTTGTATCAGCCGATGCCTCTGCATCGGCATCAGCCGATGCTTGTGCATCGGCTTTCGCCTACTTTGGGCGCCATATTTTCTTTAGCGGGCGCGCCTTCGTCTCAATGTTTGCTGAATTTTCACGGCCAGCTCGGGCCGTGCTCTTCTCAACGTGTACGGTCTGTGCCTCGGCTTCTTCCAGTTTTCGCGGCCGCTGCACTCTACGCAGAGTGGCTGAGTCCATCGAGGGCACCACCTTGGTCGGTGATACCTATCTTCTTCTCCATCCGACTCCTCGAAGTCCTCTTCTTGAGATGACTCAGCTCGCTTTTATGAGGTGGGAGAGGTCCTAGGCGCTCGAACACTGAAACTTCGTTTGTCCTTCTCCTTTGCTGTTTGCATTCTGGGCAATTCTTGATTGTTGGCAATCGGCTCATTCCTGAGTCCCAGCAATGTTTGAAGAAGGGACAGTTCCAGTGCTTATCCACGTCGTCTTGCTCCCTTGACCTCCCTCTAGCGCGACGTTCGTACCCGTCGTTGTTCTGTCATGCTGACGATACCTCCTGTTTTCCGCATCAGACCGATGATATTTTCCATCGTCTTCGTCGTAGCGCCGACGTCGGTCGTATTGCTGCTCATATTTGTTGAGGAGATGCACGGAGAGTGGGCGCTGATACCGTATGCTTCTCACCTCCTCCTCGGTTAGGTACCGTCTATCATCATCTTGGGGCCGGTCGCGTGGAACGGCCTCCTCTTTATCCTTGCCACGAGAGTGGCTGCTCTCGGCTTTATCTTTGCTATGGCAGTTCACCAGCCTGGCCATGTTGACACTAAAGGAGAACCCTGGCTCCCTTATGGAGTGGCTGAGATCTACTGTGTTGACGCCATGCGACAGACGCGTGTCTCCTTTGAGCTTGATGCTGTGAGAACGGGTCGTCTCAAAGGAGCCGATGAACTCGGCTTCACAGATGGCCTTCAGCTCATCGTATTTCTTCTTGTGCTCCGCAGGGAGATCCTTGTAAGTGATCTGTTCCTCTGCCATCTCGGGTGTGTTGACGTGGATGTTGCAGAAGATGTCCCACCGGGCGTGCCAGAATGTGTTACCCTCCAAAACCCACCGACGGGCAATGGCTAAGCAACACGAAGAGCAGGCTCCCAGGGCCGCTTAGTGGACCCTGGCACCTCGCGTCGTCCCGCAAATATTCCAGCCACGCCCTGGCGGTTGCTAGGGCGTGCCACCTGACCTAGACCCGATCAGGAAGGTGTTAGAGTGCTTTGATTGTTCCTGCATGGTAGACACGTAAACATTAAATACGAGCCCTATCGGCTCTCAGGTTTCCCTGTGGATCGGCTCAAGGAGCCGATCGCCCCATGTTTCACGTTGGATTTACAATGGCATGGGGATCCTGCTTGATCAGGACAAAGCTAAGCGATCCACGACAGTTTAGGGTTTTCACCGCATAACCGGAACGTCCTACGTGTGATCGGGCCTAGCAGCTACGGAAGATGATGCAAACTACCCCTATGAGAGGCCTAAAAACCAACGTAACGTTGATTCCCGGAACATCCCTCGCAGGGACGGTGAACAACATCTAACGCACCACCGGATCCTCCGACCCCAGCATAAGGCCTAACTATGCAGATATTAAACTAATCCGCGGAGCAAGGAGCAACTATAACGGATCGGATCTACTAAGTAACGAACAAGCAAGATGCTGCCCTGCGGATAGACGTAAGGGCAGCTAGTGTCGAGGGACGGCATTGCCACGCAGATATGCACGTGAAAGCATCAATGCAAGACCCTAAACACCTAAGGATAAATAGTACTGCTCGCCATCAACAAGGCTTCAGCACGAGCAGTACAAGGTTGACGAATAAACGTATACTGCCTAGATCGCTAGATGCGATCTAGGCAGCATGGTGCTTACCGGAGAAACCCTCGAAGAAAGGGGTGGCGATGCGCCTGATTTGTGTTGGTTGAACGATGATTGTCCTCCTTTTACGATAACCCTAGATACATATTTATAGTCCAAGGGACTTTCTAATTGAGGCGTGCACCTAACCGTGCACGGGCCAGACTCTATCTTTTAATCTAAATTACAATGCGATCTACTATATTACAGATACACGGGCAACTTAGCCCAAACTCTTAGCGCAAGGCCGCTTCGAAGATGCTCCATGTGTACGTCCTTCAAGCCCATCTTCACTTACGGCCCATCTCCTGATTTGGCCAAAATCGGGTGGTAACAAAAGTTACTAAGAAAGATCATTACCCTTTACCATTTATTGATCAAATGCTAGAAAGGTTGTCTAAAAATACTCATTTTTTCTTTCTTGATGGTTATTCTGGGTTTTCACAAATTGCTGTTAAAGCTAAAGATCAAGAGAAAACCACTTTCACTTGTCCTTATGGAACTTATGCTTATAGGCGTATGCCTTTTGGTTTATGTAATGCTCCTGCTACTTTTCAAAGATGCATGTCTGCTATTTTTCATGGCTTTTGCGAGAGTATTGTAGAGGTGTTCATGGATGATTTTTCTGTCTATGGGAATTCTTTCGATAATTGCTTGCGAAACCTCGATAAAGTTTTGCAGAGATGTGAAGAAACTAACCTTGTTCTTAATTGGGAGAAATGCCACTTTATGGTTAATGAAGGAATTGTATTGGGACATAAAATTTCCGAGAGAGGTATTGAAGTTGATAGAGCTAAAGTTGAAGCAATTGAGAAGATGCCCTATCCGAGGGATGTTAAAGGTATTCGTAGTGTTCTTGGTCATGCTGGGTTTTATAGGAGATTTATTAAAGATTTCTCCAAGATTTCAAAGCCTCTTACTAATCTTCTTCAAAAAGATGTACCTTTTGTTTTTGATGATGATTGTAAGGAAGCTTTTGAAACTCTAAAGAAAGCCTTAACAACTGCTCCTGTAGTTGAACCTCCTGATTGGAATTTGCCTTTTGAAATTATGTGTGATGCTAGTGATTTTGCTGTAGGCGCTGTTCTTGGACAGCGAGTAGATAAAAAGTTAAATGTTATTCATTATGCTAGTAAGACTCTTGATGCTGCTCAAAGAAATTATGCTACAACTGAAAAAGAATTGTTAGTTGTAGTCTTTGCTTGTGACAAGTTTAGATCCTATATTGTTGATTCAAAAGTCACGATTCATACTGATCATGCTGCAATTAGATACCTTATGACAAAGAAGGATGCTAAGCCAAGGCTTATTAGATGGGTACTTCTTTTGCAAGAATTTGATTTACATATTATAGATAGGAAAGGTGTTGATAATCCTGTTGCTGATAATTTGTCTAGATTGGAAAATATTACTTATGATCCTGTTCCTGTTAATGATAGTTTTCCAAATGAACAATTGGCTGTAATAAAGGTGATCTCGCGAGAGAGCCCTTGGTATGCTGATTATGCTAACTTTATTGTTTCGAAGTATTTGCCTCCAACCTTTTCAGCTCAGCAAAGGAGGAAATTCTTTTATGACTTGAGGCATTATTTTTGGGATGACCCACACTTATATAAAGAAGGAGTAGACGGTATTATGCGAAGATGTGTTCCTGAATATGAACAACAGGAGATATTGAGTAAATGTCATGGTAGTGCTTATGGAGGACATCACGCTGGAGATAGAACCGCACAAAAGGTTCTACAATCAGGTTTTTATTGGCCAACACTTTTCAAAGATGCAAGGAAGTTTATCTTATCTTGTGATGAATGTCAAAGAGTTGGTAATATCTCTAGACGCAATGAAATGCCTATGAATTATACTCTTGTTATTGAACCATTCGATTGTTGGGGATTCGACTTCATGGGTCCTTTCCCTTCTTCAGAAGGTAACACTCATATACTTGTCGCTGTTGATTATGTTACTAAATGGGTAGAAGCTATACCTACAAAAGGTGCTGATGGTGAGACCTCTTTAAAAATGCTTTTAGATATTATTTTTCCTAGATTTGGAGTACCTAGATATATTATGACTGATGGAGGTTCTCATTTTATTCATGGAGGTTTTAGAAAAACTCTTGCTAAGTATGGTATTAATCATAGAATTGCTTCCGCTTATCACCCTCAAACTAGTGGTCAAGTGGAATTATCAAATAGAGAGATTAAATCTATTTTGGGAAAGACCGTTAATAAATCTAGAAAGAATTGGGCTAGCAAATTGAAGGAAGCACTATGGGCTTATAGAACTGCTTATAAAAATCCTATGGGAATGTCACCTTATAAAATGGTTTACGGAAAAGCTTGTCATTTACCTTTAGAACTAGAGCACAAAGCTTATTGGGCTGTGAGAGAACTAAATAAAGATCCTAAACTAGCCGGTAATAAGAGGTTGCTGCAATTAAGTTCTCTAGATGAATGGAGAAGTGAAGCTTATGAAAATGCTAAACTCTTTAAAGAAAAAGTTAAGAAATGGCATGATAGAAGGATCATCAAAAGAGAGTTTAATATTGGGGATAAAGTCCTATTGTATCGGTCTCGTCTCAGATTCTTTGCAGGGAAATTACTCTCGAAATGGGAAGGACCATATGTTGTTGAGGAGGTGTATCGTTCAGGAGCAATTAAAATTAGCTCTCTCCAAGGCAATGCTACGCAAGTGGTGAATGGACAAAGACTCAAGCATTATATCTCGGGCGATTCTTATAATGTTGATGTTGATATTATTCAAGTGGAAACACCGGAGGTTTTCATCAAAGGACAAATCGACAGTCCGCCAGAACTCGACTTTGAATAGGTAACGATCAGGTAATAAAAACTCCGCGTTTAGCTTTCCGAACAATATTTCTGCTGTTTTTGGAAAATATGAAAAATTACGAGATCGAAACGGAGTGGAAGAGACGCGCGAGGGCCCGTCACCATAGGCCGGCGCGGGCCCCACCCTGGCCGCGCCGCCCTATGGGGACAGCCCCTCGGCGTCCCGTTTCCACTCGTTTTCGGCCTGGAACCTTCCTTTTGTTGTAAAAATATTTGCTATATAATCCCCCGGACCCCTGGAGGTCCGTATATCGTTTTCTCGTCGTGTTTTGTTTCGAGCTGTTTTCGCCAGATTTGTTTTGATCTAGAAGCCCTATGGTCTCCAACAACAAAGACAAGGAGCCTTGGAAGGAAGAGATGGATGAAAGGATCAATAAGGAGAAGAAGAAGATAGCATCAGCAAAAGGAGAGTGGGAAACTATGGAGAGTAAGCCAATCTTGGTGGGATCGGTTAACACTGGGCGTTCTTTTTCTCATAACTTGCAGGGAGTTCTTCCGCCTGCTCTGGACCTCGACTCTTTCCCTTGTGTGGAGGAAGCAATACGGGTTGCCGATGAGTTTTGTGATCAATATCGTGCTCTAAGAAGGGAAGTGGAGATACTTCAGGAGGAGAACCAGCGACTTCGCAGAATGCTAGAATATTACTCAATTCCCAGCACAAGGCCGTCACCGCCACATTCGGATAACAATGAGTCTCTTCAAGTTTTGGTGCAGAATTGCAAAACTGAGAAGCTGAAGCTGAAGGAGATCCTTATGAAGCGCGAGAAGAATCCATCACCATCACCACCGAAGGAGTAATTCATCATCGGTATTGGCATCCCCTTGGTTTGTTCCAAGCTTGGGGGAGTGCCGCGGTATCACATCATCACTACCTTTATCTTTTACTATCAAGTAGTGTCATATCATGAGTAGGGAAGTTATCATATGGAATAGTATGCAATGTGGAAGTATCTCTCTTAGTTGGTTATCTATGTATCCGTTGGTGTGAGTTATCGTTATGGAATATTAATGAGAAGTCTTATCATTTACTTTTTGCACACCTTATTTTAGTTTGCAATCTCCATTATATGATTACTCTTGACATTAGTATTGATATCACTTTGGGAGCATTAAGTAAATCTATTTGGTTTTGGCAAACTTAGCATTGGTCAATAGCAACAACATCTTGATGTTTAAATAGAAGAGAGAAATACACTTAGATATATTACTCTATTATCTCTATGCTAATGAGTTTAGTATTCTGAAGTTAAAATTGCTTGTGCTTATGAGAAAGATGCATGATTGTTTCTATCATATGTATATTTGTTTGTTTCCTTCAACCTTTATGCTTGCTATCAAACCTTGCTAGCCAAAACCTGTATTGGGAATGCTTCTCATACATCCATAACCTTAGACCAAACTCATGCCATTTGTGTCCACCATATCAACCTACTATGTGGTATTTTGCGCCACTCCAAGTAAATACTTCATGTGCTACCTTTAAATAATTCAAATTATACTATTCCTTATTTGTGTCAATGTTTTATAGCTCATGAGGAAGTATGTGGTGTTTTATCTTTCAATCTTGTTGGGCGGACTTTCACCAATGGACTAGTGGCACATCCGCTTATCCAATAATTTTGCAATAAGAGCTGGCAACGGGGTTCCCGGCCCCAATTAATAACTTTCATTAATAATTCTCTTCACATGTTTTGCCCTGATTTATCAGTAAGCAACTTAATTTTGCAATAGACACTCCTCCATGGTATGTGAATGTTGGAAGGCACCCGAGGATTCGGTTAGCCATGGATTGAGAAAGCCAAGGTTGGGGGGAGTGTCATCCATAATAAAACTAAAATACATGTGTAAACAAAAGAGAAGGGGATGATCTACCTTGCTGGTAGAGATGCCGTCCTCCATGGGAGCCGCTCTTGGAAGGTTCGTTTGGCAAGGGGGTTAGAGTGCCCGCTACCATTCGTTGACAACAACAAACACCGCTCAAAATCTTACTTTTATGCTCTTTATATGATTTCAAAACTTGAAAAGCTCTAGCACATGATTTAATCCCTGCTTCCCTCTGCGAAGGGCTTATCTTTTACTTTTATGTTGAGTCAGTAAACCTATTTCCCTCTGTCTTAAGCAAGCAATTGAGTTGTTGTGAACCAACCATTTATGCTATGATTGAGCTAATCATGTCCTTTATACTTTCTTGTTTAGTACAAATTTTATCTGAATGAATATGACTTTGAAGTTATCAATGATTATGAGGAGATTGTTATGATTGAGAATGAAAGCCCTGCTATATAAGTTCTAATATGAAAGCCTTGCTTATTAAATAAGAGCAATCCGTTAGTAGTTCTCTGACCAAGAACAAAGTTTGCCATAACCATTTATGATTTCCTATGCACCTTTACTTGTGATTTCTCTTTACTTATTTCAAGTTGAGTTATATGAAGAGAATGTTTACTAGAATGTCTTGTGTGAATCAATATGATGCTTCTTGTCCGTATTTTATTTATCGACTCTTCACTCCATAAACATGTGGTCCTGTTTATCGAGCTCAGTTTCGCTTGGGGACAAGCGAGGTCTAAGCTTGGGGGAGTTGATACGTCCAATTTGCATCACTATTTTGTATCATAATTTGCTGTTATTCATTGATATATTTCATATTGGGACACAATACTTATGTTATTTTATCTATTTTGCATGTTTCATCATTATTGGAGGATCAAGCGCCGGAGCCAGGATTCTGCTGGAAAAAGCACCATCAGAACGCAATATTTCGGAAGATCAACTGTGGAAGGAAATTACACGTAAATTCCTATTTTCCAGATGACGGAGGGAGCCAGAAGGGGGAGAAGAGGGGACCCGAGGTGGGCCCACCCCATAGGTCGGCGCGGCCCAAGGCCTGGCCGCGCCGCCCTATGAGGAGGGGCCCACAGCCCCTCTCGCCTCCTTTTCTTCGCGTACTCCTTCGTCCCGAAAACCTAAGCCACAGAGGGTACCTCACGAAGAGTTACAGCCGCCTCTGCGGGGCGGAGGAACCAGAGAGAAAAGAGCTCTCCGGCGGCAGGAATCCGGGAAATTCCCTCCCGGAGGAAAATCGACGCCATCGTCATCGTCATCGAGCTGGACATCATCTCCATCACCATCGTCATCATCTTCATCATCTACACCGCCATCTCCACCGCTGCCTCGTCACCGCTGTAACAATTTGGGTTGAATCTTGATTGTTTGATAGGGGAAACTCTCCCGGTGTTGATTTCTACTTGTTATTGATGCTATTGAGTGAAACCGTTGAACCAAGGTTTATGTTCAGATTGTTAATCATCACCATATCACCTCTGATTGTATTCCATATGATGTCTCGTGAGTAGTTCGTTTAGTTCTTGAGGACATGGGTGAAGTCTAAATGTTAGTAGTGAACTATGGTTGAGTAATATTCAATGTTATGATATTTAAGTTGTGGTGTCATTCTTCTAGTGGTGTCGTGTGAACGTCGACTACACGATACTTCACCATTTATGGGCCTAGGGGAGTGCATCTTGTATTCGGTTGCTAATTGCGGGGTTGCCGGAGTGACAGAAACCTGAGCCCCCGTTAGTATATCGATGCAAGAGGGATCGCAGGATCTTAGAGTTTAAGGTTGTGGTTAGATTTATCTTAATTACTTTCTTGTAGTTGCGGATGCTTGCAAGGGTATAATCACAAGTATGTATTAGTCCTAGGAAGGGCGGTGCATTAGCATAGGTTCACCCACACAACACTTATCAAAACAATGAAGATTAATTAGCTGTATGAAGCGAAAGCACTAGACTAAAATCCCCGTGTGTCCTCAAGAACGTTTGGTCATTATAAGTAAACAAACCGGCTTGTCCTTTGTGCTAAAAATTGGGCCACGCTGCAATTATTTCTCTCGCATTTTACTTACTCGTACTTTATTCATCTGTTACATCAAAACCCCTTGAATACTTGTCTGTGAGCATTTACAGTGAATCCTTCATCGAAACTGCTTGTCAACACCTTCTGCTCCTCGTTGGGATCGACATTCTTACTTATCGAAGATACTACGATACACCCCTATACTTGTGGGTCATCGGGGCCACGGCGCCGACACAACAGGCGGCGCGGCCCAAGCCCTGGCCGCGCCGGCCTGGTGTGTGGGGCCCTCGTGCCGCCACTTGACCTACCCTTCCGCCTACAAATAGCCTTCATCGCGAAACCCCATGTACCGAGAGCCACGATACAGAAAACCTTCCAGAGACGCCGCCGCCAATCCCATCTCGGGGGATTCAGGAGATCGCCTCCGGCACCTGCCGAAAGGGGAATCATCACCGGAGGGGCTCTACATCATCATGCCCGCCTCCGGATTGATGCGTGAGTAGTTCATCCTTGGACTATGGGTCCATAGCAGTAGCTAGATGGTTGTCTTCTCCGCTTGTGCTATCATTGTTTAGATCTTGTGAGCTGCCTAACATGATCAAGATCATCTATTTGTAATGCTACATGTTGTGTTTGGCGGGATCCGATGAATATAGAATATTATGTTAAGTTGATTATCAATCTATCATATATGTGTTGTTTATGTTCTTGCATGCTCTCCGTTGCTAGTAGAGGCTCTGGCCAAGTTGATACTTGTAACTCCAAGAGGGAGTATTTATGCTCGATAGTGGGTTCATGCCTCCATTGAATCTGGACAGTGACAGAAAGTTCTAAGGTTGTGGATGTGCTGTTGCTACTAGGGATAAAACATCGATGCTTTTTCTAAGGATATTTGTGTTGATTACATTACATACCATACTTAATGCAATTATCTGTTGTTTACAACTTAATACGGAAGGGTTCGGATGATAACTGAAGGTGGATTATTTAGGCATAGATGCATGCTGGATAGCGGTCTATGTACTTTGTCGTAATGCCCGATTAAATCACATAGTAATCATCATTGATATGTATTGAATCTTTATTTGTCAATTGCCCGCCTGTAATTTGTTCACCCAGCATGTTAGTTATCTTATTGGAGAGACACCTCTAGTGAACTGTGGACCCCGGTCCATTCTTTTACATCTGAATACATTCTACTGCAATCTTTGTTTTTACTGTTCTTTGCAAACAAACACCATCTTCCACTCGATACGTTTAATCCTTTGTTTTCAGCAAGCGGTGAGATTGACAACCTCAGTATCACGTTGGGGCAAAGTACTTTGATTGTGTTGTGCAGGTTCCACGTTGGCGCCGGTTTCTTGGTGTTGCGCCGCACTACACTCCTCCACCAACAACCTTCACGTGCTTCTTGGCTCCTACTGGTTCGATAACCTTGGTTTCTTTCGAGGGAAAACTTGCTCTGTGCGCATCATACCTTCCTCTTGGGGTTCCCAACGGACGTGTACATCTACGCGCATCAAGCTCTTTTTCTGGCCCGTTGCCGGGAGATCAAGACACGCTGCAAGGGGAGTCTCCACTTCAATCTCTTTACTTTGTTGTTGTCTTGCTTTACTTTATTTTATTTACTGTCTTGTTTGCTTCATATTAAAAACACACAAAAAATAGTTACTTTACTTTCTGTCTTATTTACTTGTTCTATATCAAAACACACAAAAATTAGTTACTTGTCTTTACTTTATTTGCTTAGTTTACCTTATTACTATTAAAATGAGTAATCCTGAAGTTGAAGTTCGTTCTTTTAAGCAACAAGGTGGAGAAAGTTTTAAAGATGCTTGGTACAGAATTAGTAATGCTCATCATAGGTGCATTAAGAAACACTCCACTACTATCCTTCTTAGAAACTTTTATGTTGGCTTATCTAGTTGGAATAGGTATGTTCTTGATACTCTTTCGGGAGGTAATTTCCTAGGTACTCCCGCTTTAGAAGCTAGTTGCATCATTGAGAGTCTAGTTGGAATACCACCTGTTAATGAAGTTAAAATTGAAATCTCTCTTGAGGATGTTATGAAAAAATTGGAAACCATAGAGAAAAATTTTCCAAGTATTGAAACTAAATTGGAAATGTTATTTGATAAAACTGATGAACTTGATAAATCCCTAGGAGGAATTGATGAAAGAATTAGTGTCCTAGGAACTTGTGTTGTCCATGATAATCAAACCAATAGGATTGATGAACTTGAAAAAGCTATGGGAACCTTGGGTTCAACTTTTTCTTCTCTCAAGTATAAGGAGAAAGCTTATGTGGGTAAAGAGCAAAAATTCATGTATGCCTCTAAGGTGCCTAAACAAAAGAATTATTATAGGCCTAAAATTGATAAAACCCCTAGCACCACCATAGGAAATTTAGATAATGGAGCATCTAAGGTACCCTCTGCAACAAGTTGTGTTTGTAAGAAAAATAATGATGTTGATGCTTCTTCTCTTGATGTTACTTGATTTGCACTTTCTGCGCCTAGCTGAAAGGCGTTAAAGAAAAGCACTTCTTGGGAGATAACCCAAGTTTCATTTTATTTACTGTATTGTTGAGTCTTGGAAGTTGTTTACTACTGTAGCAACCTCTCCTTATCATGTTTTTGTGCCAAGTAAAGTTTCTATGTTAAAGTTGATGATAGATTTGGATCGCTGCGAGAAACACATTCTTTCTGTCTGAATTCTCAGAAGTCTCTGTAAAAAATCGACAAAATCTGCAAATTTACGAGCGTGATCCTCATATATGTAAGCAACTTTCATTAGTTTTGAGTTTTTCCATTTGAGCAAGTTAAGTGCCCCTGCCAGATTCATCTTTACGGACTGTTCTGTTTTTGACAGATTCTGTCTTTTATTTCGCATTGCCGCTTTTGCTATGTTGAATGAGTTTCTTTGTTCCATTAACTTTCAGAAGCTTTGTGCAATGTCCAGAAGTGTTAAGAATGATTGTGTCACCTCTGAATATGTGAATTTTTGGTTATACACTAACCCTCTAATGAGTTTGCTTGAAGTTTGTGTGAAGGAAGTTTTCAAGGGTCAAGAGAAGAGGATGATATACTATGATCAAGAAGAGTGAAAGGTCTAAGCTTGGGGATGCCCCGGTGGTTCATCCCTGCATATTTTAAGAAGACTCAAGCATCTAAGCTTGGGGATGCCCAAGGCATCCCCTTCTTCATCGACAACATTATCAGGTCACTTCTAGTGAAACTATATTTTTATTCCATCACATCCTATGTTCTTTACTTGGAGCGTCGGTTTTTTTTTTATTTTTGGTTTGAATAAAGTTGGATCCCACCATTCTTATATTGGAGATATTACGCTCCGCTTTTTCATATGGAACACTTGTGTTCTTAATTGTGCTTTAATGTTCATGGCGAAGGCTGAAATTGCTTCGTTAAATTGCTATTTGGTTGGAATCGGAAAATGCTGCATATGGTTTGGTAACGTGGCAATTGTTTGAGCTCTCATAGATCATGTTTAAGCTCTTGCATCATGTAGTTTAATCTATTAATGAAGAACTACCGTAGAGCTTGTTTAATTTGGTTTGCATGATTGGTCTCTCTAAGTCTAGATATTTTCGGGTAAAGTGTTTGAACAACAAGGAAGACAGTGTAGAGCCTTATAGTGCTTGCAATATGTTCTTGTGTGAGTTTTGTTGTACCTGTTCATACTTGTGTTTGCTTCAAACAACCTTGCTAACCCAAACCTTGTACTGAGAGGAAATGCTTCTCGTGCATCCAAACACCTTGAGCCAAAACCCATGCCATTTGTGTCCACCATATCTACCTACTATGTGGTATTTTTCTGCCATTCCAAAGTAAATTACTTGAGTGCTACCTTTAAAATTTCATTCCTTTACCTTTGCAATATATAGCTCATGGGACAAATAGCTTAAAAACTATTGTGGTGATGAATATGTAGTTATGTGTCTTAATTCTTATAAGTTGCTTGTTGAGCGGTAACCATGTTTCTGGGGATGCCATCAACTTTACCTTTGTTGGATATCATGTGAGATGCTATGCATGTTCGTCTTGTCTGAAGTAAGTGCGATTTCATGATCAAATGGTTTGAGTATGCATATGTTAGAGAAGAACATTGGGCCGCTAACTAAAGCCATGTATCATGGTGGAAGTTTCAGTTTGGACATACAACCTCAATCTCTTATGAGAATATTAACTGTTGTTGAATGCTTAAGCATTAAAGAGGAGTCCATTATCTTTTGTCTATGTTGTCCCGGTATGGATGTCTAAGTTGAGAATAATCAAAAGCGAGAAATCCAATGCGTGCTTTCTCCTTAGACACTTGTACAGGGCATAGAGGTACCCCTTTGTGACACTTGGTTGAAACATATGTTATGCAATGATAATCCGTGTTTCCGAGCTAAGTAGGACAAGGTGCGAGCACTATTAGTACTCTATGCATG
Source organism: Lolium multiflorum (assembly GCA_030979885.1). Taxonomy (NCBI): domain Eukaryota; kingdom Viridiplantae; phylum Streptophyta; class Magnoliopsida; order Poales; family Poaceae; genus Lolium; species Lolium multiflorum. The sequence goes on along the minus strand of CM061749.1, from coordinate 119,227,780 downwards.
AGACATGCAACTTGTAGGAAGTATTATGCATAGCACATATGAATTATTACTACCGTTGACAAAATTGTTTCTATGTTTTCAAAACAAAAGCTCTAGCACAAAAATAGTAATCCATGCTTCCCTCTGCGAAGGGCCAATCTTTTACTTTATTGTTGAGTCAGTTTACCCACTTCTTTCTATCTTAGAAGCAAACACTTGTGTTAACTGTGTGCATTGATTCTTACATGTTTACTTATTGCACCTGTTATATTACTCTATGTTGACAAATATCCATGAGATATACATGTTACAAGTTGAAAGCAATTGCTGAAACTTAATCATCCTTTGTGTTGCTTCAATGCATTCTACTTTGAATTTATTGCTTATGAGTTAGCTCTTATGCAAGTCTTGTTGATACTTGTCTTGAAAGTACTATTCATGAAAAGTTTTGCTATATGATTCATTTGTTTAGTCATTATCTTTGTTAGCAATCTTTTGTTCAGATCACTCCATTCATCTCATATCCTTTACAATAATGTTGATCAAGATTATGTTGGTAGCATGTCACTTCAAAATTATTTGTGTTATCGTTTACCTACTCGAGGGCGAGGAACTAAGCTTGGGGATGCTTGATACGTCTCAAATGTATCTATAATTTCTTATGCTCCATGCTACTTTTATTACAATACTTGAATTTTTATACATACTTTACAGCATTATTATACATTTTCCGGCACTAACCTATTAACAAGATGCCGAAGTGCCAGTTGCTGTTTTCTTGCTGTTTGGTTTCAGAAATCCTAGTAAGGAAATATTCTCGGAATTGGACGAAATCAACGCCCGGGGTCCTATTTTACACGAAGCTTCGAGAAGACCGAAAGGGAGACGAAGTGGGGCCACGAGGCGCCGACACAACAGGGCGGCGCGGCCCAAGCCCTGGCCGCGCTGGCCTGGTGTGTGGGGCCCTCGTGTCGCCACTTGACCTACCCTTCCGCCTACAAATAGCCTTCGTCGCGAAACCCCTGTACCGAGAGCCACGATACGGAAAACCTTCCAGAGACGCCGCGCCGCCAATCCCATCTCGGGGGATTCAGGAGATCGCCTCCGGCACCCTGCCGGAGAGGGGAATCATCACCGGAGGGCTCTACATCATCATGCCCGCCTCCGGATTGATGTGTGAGTAGTTCATCCTTGGACTATGGGTCCATAGCAGTAGCTAGATGGTTGTCTTCTCCGCTTGTGCTATCATTGTTTAGATCTTGTGAGCTGCCTAACATGATCAAGATCATCTATTTGTAATGCTACATGTTGTTTTTGGCGGGATCCGATGAATATAGAATATTATGTTAAGTTGATTATCAATCTATCATATATGTGTTGTTTATGTTCTTGCATGCTCTCCGTTGCTAGTAGAGGCTCGGCCAAGTTGATACTTGTAACTCCAAGAGGGAGTATTTATGCTCGATAGTGGGTTCATGCCTCCATTGAATCTGGGACAGTGAGAGAAAGTTCTAAGGTTGTGGATGTCTTGTTGCTACTAGGGATAAAACATCGATGCTTTGTCTAAGGATATTTGTGTTGATTACATTACGCACCATACTTAATGCAATTATCTGTTGTTTACAACTTAATACCGGAAGGGGTTCGGATGATAACCTGAAGGTGGATTATTTAGGCATAGATGCATGCTGGATAGCGGTCTATGTACTTTGTCGTAATGCCCTGATTAAATCACATAGTAATCATCATTGATATGTATTGAATCTTTATTTGTCAATTTGCCCACTTGTAATTTGTTCACCCAGCATGTTAGTTATCTTATTGGAGAGACACCTCTAGTGAACTGTGGACCCCGGTCCATTCTTTTACATCTGAATACATTCTACTGCTTTGTTTTTACTGTTCTTTGCAAACAAAAACCATCTTCCACTCGATACGTTTAATCCTTTGTTTTCAGCAAGCCGGTGAGATTGACAACCTCACATCACGTTGGGGCAAAGTACTTTGATTGTGTTGTGAGTTCCACGTTGGCGCCGGTTTCACGGTGTTGCGCCGCACTACACTCCTCCACCAACCTTCACGTGCTTCTTGGCTCCTACTGGTTCGATAACCTTGGTTTCTTTCGGAGGGAAACTTGGTTGTGCGCATCATACCTTCCTCTTGGGGTTCCAACGGACGGACATCACGCGCATCACTCACTGAAAGATACTTACTTTGATGATGAGCTGTCCCTCAGCCAGAATATTAAAAATGGCTGTGATGAAAGGATTCCAGAAATGCAATGGAAAAAGTCCTGCAAGTACTGGAAATCAGTGAAGTTCTTTGTAAGTATTCTTCCATGCCAATTGCTATTACTATAAATCAGAGATGTTGTATTTGAACTGTGAATTATTTGCTTAATAAATTAAATATGTCAAATGCAGAGACTGTTAGTGAAGAATAAAGCAAGTAGGAGGAGTCAAGATAATGCACACCACACTGCAGGTTCAAGGAGCTTTGCAGTTGTACTTGAACAGGAAGTATGTTTTGTAACAATTGGTAATCAGTGTACTACTTGTTGCTACATCTCTGACTAATATTTGCAATCTACAGGAACTTAAGAAGAAGAGACCAGTTTCTAGAGCAGAATTGTATTCCATTGTACATACAAACAACAAAGGACAACCAGTTGATACCTACAGTAGTACAAAAATTGTAAGTGGAAGGGAACATTCTTAACTGACTAAATTTTGTTTGAAAATGTTTGACATATAATTGTAGCACTCCTGTGTTTTGTACTCAGCAAACTTGTTTCTAACTCAATTACCAGGCAGCCATAAAGGAAGAACTGGGGAAAAATCCAGAACTCATTAGTGAGGCACATCACCAAGGAGACATATACTCAAAGATATTTCCCGAGACAAGGAAGTCCAGAATGCATGGTCTGGGTCTAATGGTTGGAGGAAAAACCTCACAGATCCTTGATCAAGCCATTGTTGCACTTAAAGATTCGAAGGATGAAAACAAGGAGCTTAGGGAAATGATAAGGACAATGGCAGAAAGTCATAAAGCTCTGGTCATCAGGAGTCAAGCAATGGAAGAGAAAATTGAAGGGCTAATACTAAGTCAACAACAAGTGAGCACACAAGCAACTACAACATTTCCAGCAAGTAATGATGGAGAACCAAGTAACACTCAAGAAGCAGGCAAAAGGAGTACCAGTCAAGAAGTGAATCATGCAGTCACAAACATTCAATCCTTATCATTAGTGAAGCCAAAAAGAGCAGCAGTAATCAATGCCCAAGAAGACAAAAAGGAAGATCAATCAGTGCCAGCACCAGCTTTGGTACTGAAGGTGGACAAATCAGCAGTGACAGCAGCACTGAAAGTGAAGGAACAGGACAAAGAGACAGCTACAGAAACCCTGGAAGATGATCAAAGAGATAGTGGTGATTTAAAAAAGAGGCCAAGGAAGAAGAAACTAGAGGATATTCCAGAAGGAAAAAAAAAGGCAGTACATGGTGATGTTGAAGCTTCTAAGAAGATGCTACAATCACAAGAGGTAATATTGGACACTGACTTTACTGTTTAATTGTTCAGACCTTTCTAGTTTCTTGGGTTCACTGACTTTACTGTTTCATTGGACACTGACACTGTCTTTACTGTTTCACTGCTTAGGTTCACAAAGTGAAACTAGAGAAGTTGAAAGAAAATTCTGCAGCCAGTCTGAAGTGTAAGCCACACAAAGAAAATGAGGTAATAAATTTATAATATGCAATCATGATAGATAATGAATCATGATAGATTATGATGAATTCTGTTTTCATATGGCACAATGCAGATACATGCATTTAAGAGAGGAATGGAAGTATCTCTGAGATCACCTAACAGCCTACAGTTGGTAGCTTCAGCAACTGTTTCAAATGTTGATGACAAGGAAACATGTCCAGATTATGTGGAGGTCCTGGTGAACTATGTTATGAAGAAATCCACAATGCTGCCACGTCCACATGGAAAGATAAAGAAGATGTCAAGTGCTCAAGCAAAATGCATTCTATGGCCCAGGATTCATGTAAGAATTATGTCTCTGACTGTGGTAACTTGTTATGTCTCTTACTATATTCTGGTTTAGATGAAGTAGTAACTTGTTATGTTCATGTTGTAGATGAATGTTGTAACTCAATCAGAAATTGTACACCAACAAATCTGGAAGGGACATGATGAAGAACGTTCTAGGGTTGATAAAGATGGTGTGTCAGTAGTTGTAGAGAAAACAAAGAAGCTCAAGAGAGGCTCAACAGATATGTCTCAGAATGAAGTAGTTGAAGCAGGTATGCCTCACATGTGATTCATTTGTCTAGTATAGATGAAGGATGTTTACTGTCTACATATGTTGATTTAATTCTTCTTCAGATGGACAGAAGAGAAGGAAACTACAGAATAATCTAGAAGAATAGGAAGCCTGACAGCTAATTTTGGTATTCACTGCAATCTCTTTTTCTAAATATGCTTGTCAAAAGTTCTATGTTGCACTTCTTCCAAATATGATATAGTTTGTACAAATATGTTCTGAATTCCATGCATTGCTTCGAAATGTTGTCAGATAAACATGTCAAGGATCAAAACAACGGGAGAGTGTACTGAAGTTCATGGAAATGAAAATGCTTCTTCTGTTTGGTACATGGAAAAGGACATGCTTATACATTGTACTGATTATGTGATTCATGTACTATGCTGTGATTCATGTAATCAAATCTGAACTTTGATTCTAGATGTAAACTGCAAATCTGTATCGAAATCTGAACTGAAATCTGTACTGCAATCTGAACTGTCATTATGTGATTCATGTACTGTGATTGTGAGATTCATGAACTGAAATTTGTATCTGAAATTATGTGATTGAAAACTGTAATATGGATGCCCCGAAAATTTTAGAGGGCACATTTTTTTGGTACCCTCTTTACCTTTTTGGGCACAAATTGGATGTGCCCTCTAAAGTTTAGGGAGCACAACTTGGATGTGCCCTCTAAAGTTTTCGGGGCACAAATTTGATGTGCCCTCTAAAGTTTTCGGGGCACAAAAAATGTGCCCTTAAAAGTTTTCGAGGCACAAATTTGATGTGCCCTCTAAACTTTTCGGGGCACAAATTTGATGTGCCCTCTAAACTTTTCGGGGAACAAATTTGATGTGCCCTCTAAAGTTTTTGGGGCACTCAAAATATGTGCCCTCTAAACTTTTCGGGGCATCCAACATATGTGTGGTGACCCGGCATACCACTGCATGGTGTAGTATGCAAGTCTGATATAACACCAATGAAACACCGTTCCACTAGTATTATATCGCTCAGAGTGGTACAACAGAAACATATGCGGGTCCAAGGTATGTCTATAGAATTATACACAGACTCTGTTACATAAGATCATCACCGCCTCCTACTTTACAATGAGGTAAAACTGCAAATAAACTCCAGAAAAACGACTCGTAGTCTAATCCTATCACGAACTCTATTTGTAGAGTATCTAACTAGCTATAGAGGCTATGAGTAGATTCTAGCTAAATAGGAGCTAGGTTTAGGAAGCTAGTTCCTTTCTATTGCTAATCTAGGTTTTCTCCTTTTTTGGATATGGTATCGAACTCTTCTGACAGGGTCCTGCCTCTTGAAGTAGTGGTTGACTCCTCGGCCTTCGAGTTGCACTGTAGATCCTCCTTCGATGCCTCCATATCTAAGCAGGGGATTTAAGAGTGGGATGAGTACGAGCGTACTCAACAAGTTCATTATAGGAAAGAGGTGTTTAATGCACTAGCTACAGCCCTGGACCAGAAAGTCCAAGACGATGCAGGTTTTTATAATCATTTCTTCAAAAGGTTGCTTTTATTCGAAGAGCTATGTCCGTCAGCCTTCACCGGTTGACTAGAACTTCATGGAGTTCCTTTCCGGCAGCGTTCGATTCCAAAACCGGAACAGGGAGTGACGGTCACGGTTTGTTACACTGAGGTGTGTTGCTTTACCCATAAGAGATCTTAACCTTGGTGCCAACCGGGTGATCTTTCCCGTCCACACTTCCTTTGGTGTGAGGCCCGGTATAAGGTCCTATCCGTTCATATTCCTCCGCTACCTCGCACACCCACCCTTTGTTGCATACCCCGACCCTGGGTCCTCGCCGGTCCTCTTATACCAATTAAGGATGGACCCCGACCACGACGACAGTTTGGGACTAGTTAACCAAACTCCTTCGCCGGTAGATGCAACCCATCATAGACCACATTACCGTGGGGAATTAGAAGGGGATCCCCACCCTCAAGTTGTTCCGCAAGCCGCAACCGCTACGGTAAGCATTGCATTACCGTGGGGAATTAGAAGGGGCTCCCCACCCTCCAGTTGCTCCGCAAGACACAACTGCTACGGTAAGCGCATCCGTTGATGTACGAGAGGTGGCAATACAATTGGCTACTCCGTCCCACTCCAGATCGATCTTATGGGTAACACGAGTTTTACGGCACAAGAATCACTGGACAACATTTGTTGTTTAATCCTAGATGGATATAAACCCTTGCAATGGAACCTCCACCATATCAGCACATACCATGGTTCCATTGCCCACCACATAGTCATATTCATAGTTATGAAAATAGTTCTTTTGATTTTCATGCAAGAGTGATAAACATAGTACTTTGCAAGTAATTTGGTAAAAATACTCAAATGACATGAGCAAGCGATGAACTTGCCTTTCTTGTCTGCAAGATTATGCAGACAAGGTCTTCGATACGCAATAACTCCAACTTCTGAAATAGCATCATCATCCAGTAAGGACGATGTTTAAAAGATTGGCAAGGATGCAATAATGCATAAGTATGAGATGCAATCGCTCTAAGCATGACCTAACCCCGATGATTTCGGATTAGTGAGATGATATGATTGGTTTAGGGTTTGTTACACTTTTAGAGTGATTCACAAACAAGGTTCTTATTAAGGTTTTGTTGTCTTAGAATTATAAGCAAGTGGTAAAATGCATAGTAACAATCATACACATCAAGGAATAGTAGTTGTGTAATAAGTAAAGAGCAGTTGTCAATTTTAAGTCCTATAGTGTATGGTTGATGATTACTTGTTATATACTTCAAAAGAATAACTTTTGAAGAACATGTTCTTTAATAAAGAACAAGTAGGATAATTAGGTTGGTGGGGTTCTATAGTTGACTATGGTTCCAAGTAGCTTCTGGAATAAGGATTAGATGGATCTCAACCATGTTGGTTTTATCATAAGCTAGAAGTTGTAAGGGTTGAGCTAAGCCTAAATATCTTAAGCAATTAATTACACATGGTTGCTATCAAGATTGGTTATACCTTACTGGTGATAGCTGGCTAGGGTTTATAGGTCCTTATAAGCAGGGTTGATGATGATTCTTTATTTACTTCAAAAGAATAACTTTTGAAGAACATACTTCTTAAGTAATAAGAAGTATAGCAATTTGGGTTGAGGTGGTCTAGGTTTTACTATTGGATCTATTCAGTAAGGAATAATTGGCTCATAAATAGGATGGTTCATAATTATCCAACACTAGTAGGGTTTAGTGGAATATAGTTAGGTAATGCACAATATTTGGCATGGTTGTTATTGGAGTCGATGCTAAGCATGGATAATTAAGGATGATGGTTTTGGTAATAATAACTAAGGTTTGCACTTGGTTGAACCTACATTATCATCTAGGTTTTATTAGGATGAATGCATGGTATATCAACTTATAAGTACTATGGCTTCTATTATTTTATGGGAACAAGAACAAGTACTTAGTTGCTAATTGTGGGTCTATAATTCAAAAGGAAATAACATGATCACAAGTTATAACCTAGGGTTTAGGTTTAGAAGCAAATTAGGGTTCACATGAAGTAGTGGACCTAGGGTTTCTAAATGAATTAGGGTTTTAGGTTTCACATGGAATGATAGGGTTGTAATATCATTCAATAAGGAATTAGGGTTTCCTAATTACCATATAGTTCTATGTTTAATAACTTCATTTTGAAGTTGAAGTTATTAGTAACTTGGAAATAAAAATAATATTGAATTTGTCATTTTATTATTTTTAAACAATTAATGATTAGGGTAATTATTAATCAGGGTTTAAATCTCTCTAATAATGATTTAACAAAATAACAAATAAGGAAAATTAGCTTTATTGTTTTCTTTATTTATTTACTGGTTTTATTTAATTTGAGAAATTTTCCTAATTATTGAATTTGATTTGCATTTAGAATTAAAGAAAAATGCTTAAATAACAAGTATTAAATACTTAAATTTTTATTACAAATAAAAATTTCATATTATATTTTTATTGGATAGAGTTCACTTTTGTAAGAATTTTGATATCTTATATTTATTTTTCTGAGCTAATATGAATTTTCTAGATTTATTTGAAGTTGCAGCAATTTTCTGGAATTTAATTTAAATGAACAACACTTTTGTTACCGTGGCATACCCTAACCCTAGTCACTGACCTGTGGGTTCAATGACACGTCGGCTGCCACGCAAGCGATGACTGGTCAAGTTTGACCGAGCGATTGACCTTGCCGACGGTTGAACGCCGGCGGTCAACTGGGGACGGCGCCGCCGATTTACGGCCTCCCCAGAAGCGCGGCTAAGCTCTCTCGACTCCCCTCGACACGTGGAACACCGTGGTGGTGCTAGATTTTCGAATGGTTCACCGGAGCGTCGTCGGCATACATGTCCGCGGCGGAGCAACTCCGGCGAGGTCTTGAAAGCGAGCTACAGGCGGCCCTACGATGCAATAGAGGGTTCTAAAGAAGCGCAAACATACCCTGAAGCTCACCGTGTGGTTGATGTCGTCGATTGTTGACGGAGACGGCGAGGAATTCGCCGATTCCGGCGAGGTGCTGCGGAAGGAAACGTTGAAATTGGGCCGATTACTAGCTCCCCTGGATGCGTGCTTCTGCACAGATGCTCTACGCGTCGAGGCGCATCTCCTGGACCTCCTCACGGATGTTGGGGTGGCTTCAATCGTCGGGTTCTTCCTCGACTCCGGCGGCCAGTAAGTGGAAAGGGCGAGAGATGGAGAGGGTTTGAGAGAGAATGGAGTGGCTTCGTAGAACAAGGAGTTCACGGAGATCTTCCTGGCATATTTATAGCTCTAGGCGTTCGTTGAGGTGGCGACACGATGGCGGCGACTGGCCGGGATGCTCGACGATGTTGCTGCTTGATTTGGGCACGAATCTTAGCAATACCGGATAAGCACGGACGTGAAAGGGCTAGAACCAGGCTCTGGAGTGATTGGCGATGTCCGACCATCCTTATCGTCGGCGTGGCCGTCGTCGACTGTCATCGCCGCGGTGGCGAACAGACGGAGGAGGAAGAAGACGTGTTTCTTCTTCATTTTATTTCGCGAAGGGTTACGTTGGGATTGGGCCGACGTGAGGTGGTGCTGGGCTGTGGCTGGACTGGGCTGGTCCTGGGCTGCTCCACGGGCTAATGATGGTGGGCTGCTGCGGCCAGGTGAGGCTTCTCTCCTCTTTTCTATTTTGTTTTCAATTTTCAATTTTCAATTTTCTGTTTTCCTTTTCTATATCTTATTATGTGTTTCCAATTCAATTGTTGTTTTGAATTCTTGTTTAGATTTACCTATGTTTTATAGCTTTGCTTATTTTTAATCTGATTGAAACTTATTAAAATGATTATGAGTTATATTGTTGGATTAGGGTTTTGCATATGTGTATTAACACATACACATAATGAACATTATTTGTTTGAGCATGAAATATTCCATATATGTGATATTGTAGTTCAACTATAGAGATTTAAGATTATTCTCCAAAAGGCATTTTGATTATCTAATGATAGTTAGTGTTTTATAAGTTATTAGTATGACTTGATCTCTTAATTGAGAATTTAATCCCATGCATATAAATTTATGTGAGCAACATTTTATTTAAGGTGTTATAATTTCTATTACCACCCTCTTTTGAGGTGAACACTAGTATTATATTTGGAAGTGCCTAAGGCAGGTATTGTTTCCATCAAGGTTTGGTTTTGGTTTAGAAGATTAAATGGTTGATAACCACACATGTGGTTTTAACTATAAGATGTATCACAAGGGTTTTTCTCAGGTTTAAGAAGTGAAGCATAAGATTTCTTTAATATGCCATGCCAGGTTTCTAATGATATTTACATAATGGCCATGGTTTTGATTCTCAATTATGGTCTAGGTTTACATTGTAATCACCATAGTGATACAATAGCTAGGGTTGAGATATAATTTTAGTTTGTAGAAGTGAGATGACATCATATTGCATTTGCTAGGGTTTAATCTCCCCTAACCAAGGTAATATGGTTACTTGCTTAATTGTTTATGTTCTCCTTTAATTACTAGGGACTTGAGAATTGGTTTTATCATTATACCAATAGATTTCTAGTATTATCTTTAATCTATCATTAAAGTAACTAAAATAGCTATGGTTGTTTTTATAGTTAACTTTGGTTATAATGAGGAATGGTTTCTCACCATACAAGATATAGAGTTTGACTCTAAGGTTTGCTTAGGTTCTTAATGGAGGGGTAAGTGGAATATAAATGTGGTAGGATTCTACTTATGATCACCAAGTGAATCACAAGTTAAGGTTAGGATATAAGCCTATGGTTGCTTACTAGTTACCTCCCTATGATTTCATGTGGTGAATAACATCTACTAACCCTATTAGGATTTACTTAACCACACCTACCTCAAGAGCATGATCATGGTTTAAGCATGATCAACTTGTACTTAATATTTTCTACCTCAGATTCTAAGGGTTTATGATCATTACTCATTTTATAATGATCAAGGTTTGGCTTCCTAAGGTACCTCTCATTAACTGGGGTTCTCACTTCCATGATCAAGCATTGTCTTGATCAACTAGGTATAGTACTTCTTTTATACTATCATTTATGGACATGGCTATGGTTAATTCTAGAGTTTATGGGATACTCACAAGATCTCATTAGGTATAAAAAGGTTAAGTATCTACCTGGATATCTAAATTGAATTAGTCTCTACTTTAATTTATCAATTCATGGATATGATTGATGACCCACAAGTATAGGGGATCGCAACAGTCTTCGAGGGAAGTATTACCCAATTTATTGATTCGACACAAGGGGAGACAAAGAATACTTGTAAGCCTTAACAACGGAGTTGTCAATTCAGCTGCACCTGGAAACAGACTTGCTCGCAAGAGTTTATCAGTAGTAACAGTTTTATAGTAGTAGGAATAGTGAAATAACAGCAGCGGTGAAATAAAGACAGCAGTAGTGATTATAGTAAACGGCAGGATTAAAATACTGTAGGCACATGGACGGATTAACGGGCGTTGCATGGATGAGAGAAACTCATGTAACAATCAAAGCAGGGGCATTTGCAGATAATAATAAAACGGTATCCAAGTACTAATCAATCAATAGGCATGTGTTCCATATTTAGTCGTACGTGCTCGCAATGAGAAACTTGCACAACATCTTTTGTCCTACCAGCCGGTGGCAGCCGGGCCTCTAGGGAAACTACTGGAAATTAAGGTACTCCTTTTAATAGAGTACCGGAGCAAAGCACTCAGTGAACACATGTGATCCTCACATCACTACCATTCCCTCCGGTTGTCCCGATTTCTGTCACTTCGGGGCCATTGGTTCCGGACAGCGACGTGTGTATACAACTTGCAGTAAGATCATAAACAACGAATATCTTCATGAATCAATAACATGTTCAGATCTGAGATCATGGCACTCGGGCCCTAGTGACAAGCATTAAGCATAACAAGTTGCAACAATATCATAAAAGTGACATCTACGGATACTAGGCACTATGCCCTAACAAACTTATGACTATTACATGACCAATCTCATCCAATCCCTACCATCCCCTTCAGCCTACAGCGGGGAATTACTCACACATGGATGGGGGAAACATGGCTGGTCGATGGAGAGGCGTTGGCGGTGATGGCGGTGAAGATCTCCTCCAATTCCCGTCCCGGCGGAGAACGGAGACTTCTGGCTCCCGAGACGGAGTTTCGCGATGTGGCGGCTCTCTGGAGGGTTTCTGGTGACTTCGACTTATCTCCGTGCGTTTTTAGGTCGAGGGCGATAAGTAGTCCGAAGGAGGGTGATACGTTTCCAACGTATCGATAATTTCTTATGTTCCATGCTACTTTATTGATGATACCTACATGTTTTATGCACATTATATGTCATATTTATGCATTTTCTGGAACTAACCTATTAACAAGATGCCGAAGAGCCATTGCTGTTTCTGCTGTTTTTGGTTTCAGAAATCCTAGTAAAAAATATTCTCGAATTGGACGAAACTTTCGCCCGGGGTCCTATTTTTGCACGAAGCTTCAGAAGACCGAAGACCTAAGTGGGGCCACGAGGCGGCCAGGAGGGTGGCCGCGCGGCCCAGCCCGGCCGCGCCGACCTGCCCCCTGGGCCCCTCGTGTGGCCCCCGCGTTGACCCTCCGCCTACTTAAAGCTTCCGTCGCGAACCCCATCGAGAGCCACGATACGGAAAACCTTACAGAGACGCCGCCGCGAATCCCATCTCGGGGATTCGGAGATCGCCTCCGGCACCTGCCGGAGAGGGGATTCATCTCCGGGAGGACTCTACACCGCCATGGTCGCCTCCGGAGTGATGAGTGAGTAGTTCACCCCTGGACCATGGGTCCATAGCAGTAGCTAGATGGTCGTCTTCTCCTTGTTGTGCTTCATTGTTGGATCTTGTGAGCTGCCTAACATGATCAAGATCATCTATATGTAATTCTATATGTTGTGTTTGTCGGGATCCGATGGATAGAGAGTACTATGATTATGGTGATTATCAATCTATTGTTCATGTGTTGTTTATGATCTTGCATGCTCTCCGTTATTAGTAGAGGCTCTGGCCAAGTTTTTACTCTTAACTCCAAGAGGGAGTATTTATGCTCGATAGTGGGTTCATGCCTCCATTGAATCTGGGACAGTGACAGAAAGTTCTAAGGTTGTGGATGTGCTGTTGCCACTAGGGATAAAACATTGATGCTATGTCTAAGGATGTAGTTGTTGATTACATTACGCACCATACTTAATGCAATTGTCTGTTGCTTTGCAACTTAATACTGGAGGGGGTTCGGATGATAACCTGAAGGTGGACTTTTTAGGCATAGATGCAGTTGGATGGCGGTCTATGTACTTTGTCGTAATGCCCAATTAAATCTCACTATATTTATCATATCATGTATATGCATTGTTATGCCTTTCTCTATTTGTCAATTGCCCGACTGTAATTTGTTCACCCAACATGCTTTTATCTTATGGGAGAGACACCTCTAGTGAACTGTGGACCCCGGTCCTATTCTTTACATAGCATACAATCTACTGCAATAATTGTTTACTGTTTTCTTTGCAAACATCTTCCACTCGATACGTTTAATCCTTTGTTACAGCAAGCCGGTGAGATTGACAACCTCACTGTTTCGTTGGGACAAAGTACTTGGGTTGTGTTGTGCAGGTTCCGCGTTGGCGCCGGAATCCCTGGTGTTGCGCCGCATCACATTTCGACCATCAACCTTCAACGTGCTTCTTGGCTCCTACTGGTTCGATTAAACCTTGGTTTCATACTGAGGAAACTTGCTTCTATACGCATCATACCTTCCACTTGGGGTTCCCAACGGACGTGTGCATCTACGCGTATCAAGCTAAATTTCTGGCGCCGTTGCCGGGGAGATCAAGACACGCTGCAAGGGGAGTCTCCACTTCTCAATCTCTTTACTTTGTTTTTGTCTTGCTTTATTTTATTTGCTACTTTGTTTGCTGCACTAAATCAAAATACAAAAAAAAATTAGTTGCTAGTTTTACTTTATTTACTGTCTTGCTCTCTATATCAAAAACACAAAAAAATTAGTTACTTGCATTTACTTTATCTAGTTTGTTTATTTACCGTTGCTAAAATGAATACCCCTGAAAATACTAAATTGTGTGACTTCACAAATGCAAATAATAATGATTTCCTATGCACACCTATTGCTCCACCTGCTACTACAGCAGAATTCTTTGAAATTAAACCTGCTTTACTAAATCTTGTCATGAGAGATCAATTTTCTGGTGCTAGTTCTGATGATGCTGCTGCCCATCTCAATAATTTTGTTGAACTTTGTGAAATGCAAAAGTATAAAGATGTAGATGGTGATATTATTAAATTGAAAGTGTTTCCTTTCTCATTAAGAGGAAGAGCTAAAGATTGGTTGCTATCTTTGCCTAAGAATAGTATTGATTCATGGACTAAATGCAAGGATGCTTTTATTGGTAGATATTATCCTCCCGCTAAAATTATATCTTTGAGAAGTAGCATAATGAATTTTAAACAATTAGATACTGAACATGTTGCTCAAGCTTGGGAGAGAATGAAAACTTTGGTAAAGAATTGCCCAACCCATGGACTGACTACTTGGATGATCATCCAAACCTTCTATGCAGGACTAAATTTTTCTTCGCGGAATTTATTGGATTCAGCTGCTGGAGGTACCTTTATGTCCATCACATTGGGGGCGGCTACAAAACTTCTTGATGATATGATGATAAATTACTCTGAATGGCACACGGAAAGAGCTCCACAAGGTAAGAAGGTAAATTCTGTTGAAGAAACCTCTTCCTTGAGTGATAAGATTGATGTGATTATGTCTATGCTTGTGAATGGTAGATCTAATATTGATCCAAATAATGTTCCTTTAGCTTCATTGGTTGCTCAAGAAAATGTTGATGTGAATTTCATTAAAAATAATAATTTCAACAACAATGCTTATAGGAACAACTCTGGTAATAACTATAGGCCATATCCTGCTAGTGGTAATGATTATGGTAGATATGAGGAAAGGATGCTAGAAATTGAAAGATCCACTAAAAACTTTATGCAATCACAATATGAGCAAAATCAATTGTTTACTAGAACTATGAATGAACAATCTACCTTGTTGAAAAATATAGGAAATCAACTTGAAAACTTGAATAGGGAGATTTCTGGTCTGCAAACTAAAATTTCAAATGCTGAAACCCGAATCTCATACATGTCTGCATCACAATCTTCTTTAATTAATAAAATGGCTGCTAAACCTGATGATATTGATAATAAGATTACTACTACAGCAAATGCCATCCAAGTTAGAATTAATGAGAATATAAGATTAATGGCTGAACTACGTGCTAGGTGGGATAGAGAAGAAAATAAAAACTAGCTAAAGAGAATAATGTTAAATTTTGGACTATTACCACCACTAGCAATGCTAATTCTTCACATGTTGCTGCACCTCCTACTATCAATTGTAAAATAATTGGTGTTGGCAATGTTTCTACTCCTAGTGCAAAGCGTGCAAAACTGCCTGAAATTGCTAAAACTGCTGAAACTGCTTGTGATAAAACTGCTGAAATTTTTTCCAACCTTGGGAATAATGATCCCATTGCTATAGCTCATAATGATTTAGATTTTGATGATTGCCACATCTCTGAAGTTATAAAGTTCTTACAAAAACTTGCTAAAAGTCCTAATGCTAGTGCTATAAATTTAGCCTTTACAAAACATATTACAAATGCTCTCATAAAAGCTAGAGAAGAGAAACTTAAACTTGAAACTTCTATTCCTAGAAAGTTAGAGGATGGTTGGGAGCCCATCATTAAAATGAAATTCAATGACTTTGAATGTAATGCTTTATGTGATCTTGGTGCAAGTATTTCTGTTATGCCTAAAAAGATTTATGATATGCTTGACTTGCCACCATTGAAGAATTGTTATTTGGATGTTAATCTTGCTGATAATGTCAAAAAGAAACCTTTGGGGAGGATTGATAATGTGCACATTACGGTTAACAATAACCTTGTCCCCGTTGATTTTGTTGTCTTGGATATCGAATGCAATGCATCTTGTCCTATTGTGTTGGGAAGACCTTTTCTTCGAACCGTTGGTGCTGTTATTGATATGAGGGAAGGTAATATTAAATATCAATTTCCTCTCAAGAAAGGTATGGAACACTTCCCTAGAAAGAGAATGAAGTTGCCTTTTGATTCTATTATTAGAACAAGCTATGATGTTGATGCTTCATCTCTCGATGTTACTTGATTTGCACTTTCTGCGCCTAGCGTTAAAGAAAAGCGCTTATGGGAGACAACCCATGTTTTTACCTACAGCAATTTTTGTTTTGTTGAGTCTTGGAAGTTGTTTACTACTGTAGCAACCTCTCCTTATCATGTTTTTGTGCCAAGTAAAGTTTCTATGTCAAAGTTGATGTTATATTTGGGATCGCTGCGCAGAAACAGCATTGCTGTCTGTCACGAATCTGGGCACAATTCTCTGTAGAAAATTCGAAAAAATCTGCCAATTTACGAGCGTGATCCTCAGATATGTACGCAACTTTCATTAGTTTTGAGTTTTTCCATTTGAGCAAGTCTGGTGCCATTTCTAAATTCGTCTTTACGGACTGTTCTGTTTTTGACAGATTCTGCCTTTTATTTCGCATTGCCTCTTTTACTATGTTGGATTTATTTCTTTGATCCACTAATGTCCAGTAGCATTATGCAATGTCCAGAAGTGAAAATAATGATTGTGTCACCTCTGAATGAGTGAATTATTAATTGTGCACTAACCCTCTAATGAGTTTGCTTGAAGTTTGGTGTGAAGGAAGTTTTCAAGGGTCAAGAGAGGAGAATGATATACTATGATCAAGAGGAGTGAAAGCTCTAAGCTTGGGGATGACCCCGTGGTTCACCCCTGCATATTTTAAGAAGACTCAAGCGTCTAAGCTTGGGGATGCCCAAGGCATCCCCTTCTTCATCGACAACATCATCAGGTTCCTCCCCTGAAACTATATTTTTATTCAATCACATCTTGTATTCTTTGCTTGGAGCGTCGGTTTGTTTTCGTTTTTGTTTTTGTTTGAATAAGATGGATCCTAGCATTCACTTTGTGGGAGAGAGACACGCTCCGCTGTTGCATATGGACACATGTGTCCTTAGGCTTTACTCATAATGTTCATGGCGAAGTTTCTTCTTCGTTAAATTGTTATATGGTTGGAATTGGAAAATGCTACATGTAGTAATTCTAAAATGTCTTGGATAATGTGATACTTGGCAATTGTTGTGCTCATGTTTAAGCTCTTGCATCATATGCTTTGCACCATTAATGAAGAAATACATAGAGCTTGCTAAATTCGATTTGCATATTTGGTTTCTCTAAGGTCTAGATAATATCTAGTATTGAGTTTTGAACAACAAGGAAGACAGTGTAGAGTCTTATAATGTTTACAATATGTCTTTTATGTGAGTTTTGCTGCACTTGTTCATCCTTGAGTTTGCTTCAAATAACCTTGCTAGCCTAAACCTTGTATCGAGAGGGAATACTTCTCATACATCCAAAATCCTTGAGCCAACTACTATGCCATTTGTGTCCACCATACCTACCTACTACATGGTATTTCTCCGCCATTCCAAAGTAAATTGCTTGAGTGCTACCTTTAAAATTCCATCATTCACCTTTGCAATATATAGCTCATGGGACAAAATATCCTTAAAAACTATCGTAGTATTGAATATGTACTTATGCACTTTATATTTTATTAAGTTGCTTGTTGTGCGATAACCATGCTTCTGGGGAACGCCATCAACTATTGTTGAATATCATGTGAGTTGCTATGCATGTCCGTCTTGTCTGAAGGTCTATCATTTTAGTGGTTGGAGCATGCAAAATTGTTAGAGAAGAACATTGGGCCGCTAACTAAAGCCATGAATCATGGTGGAAGTTTCAGTTTGGACATATATCCTCAATCTCATATGAGAATAATAATCATTGCTACATGCTTATGCATTTAAGAGGAGTCCATTATCTGTTGTCCATGTTGTCCCGGTATGGATGTCTAAGTTGAGAATAATCAAAAGCGAGAAATCCAAAATGCGATCATTCTCCTTAGACCTTTGTACAGGCGGCATGGAGGTACCCCTTTGTGACACTTGGTTGAAACATGGCATGCAAAGATCCGGTAGTCCAAGCTAAGTAGGACGAGGTGCGGGCACTATTAGTATACTATGCGTGAGGCTTGCAACTTGTAAGATATAATTTTCATAACTCATATGCTTTATTACTACCGTTGACAAAATTGTTTCATGTTTTCAAAATAAAAGCTCTAGCACAAATACAGCAATCGATGCTTTCCTCTTTGAAGGACCTTTCTTTTACTTTTATTGTTGAGTCAGTTTACCTATCTCCTTCCACCTTAAGAAGCAAACACTTGTGTGAACTGTGCATTGATTCCTACATATTTGCATATTGCACTTGTTATATTACTTTATGTTGACAATATCCATGAGATATACATGTTATAAGTTGAAAGCAACCGCTGAAACTTAATCTTCCTATGTGTTGCTTCAACACCTTTACTTTGATTTATTGCTTTATGAGTTAACTCTTATGCAAGACTTATTGATGCTTGTCTTGAAGTACTATTCATGAAAAGTCTTTGCTTTATGATTCAGTTGTTTACTCATGTCATTACCTTTGTTTTGATCGCTGCATTCATTACATATGTTTACAAATAGTATGATCAAGATTATGATGGCATGTCACTTCAAATTATCTTTGTTATCGTTTTACCTGCTCGGGACGAGCAGAACTAAGCTTGGGGATGCTGATACGTCTCCAACGTATCGATAATTTCTTATGTTCCATGCTACTTTATTGATGATACCTACATGTTTTATGCACATTATATGTCATATTTCTGCATTTTCCGGAACTAACCTATTAACAAGATGCCGAGCCGGTTGATGTTTTCTGCTGTTTTGGTTTCAGAAATCCTAGTAAAGAAATATTCTCGGAATTGGACGAAACTTTCGCGTAGGGTCCTATTTTTGCACGAAGCTTCCAGAAGACCGAAGAGCGAAGTGGGGCCACGAGGCGGCCAGGAGGGTGGCCGGCGCGGCCCCGGCCGCGCCGACCTGCCCTGGGCCCTCGTGTGGCCCCCGCGTTGACCCTCCGCCTACTTAAAGCTTCCGAAACCCCCAGTACGAGAGCCACGATACGGAAAACCTTACAGAGCCGCCGCCGCGCGCCCATCTCGGGGGATTCGGAGATCGCCTCCGGCACCCTGCCGGAGAGGGGATTCATCTCCCGGAGGACTCTACACCGCCATGGTCGCCTCCGGAGTGATGAGTGAGTAGTTCACCCCTGGACCATGGGTCCATAGCAGTAGCTAGATGGTCGTCTTCTCCTTGTTGTGCTTCATTGTTGGATCTTGTGAGCTGCCTAACATGATCAAGATCATCTATATGTAATTCTATATGTTGTGTTTGTCGGGATCCGATGGATAGAGAGTACTATGATTATGGTGATTATCAATCTATTGTTCATGTGTTGTTTATGATCTTGCATGCTCTCCGTTATTAGTAGAGGCTCGGCCAAGTTTTTACTCTTAACTCCAAGAGGGAGTATTTATGCTCGATAGTGGGTTCATGCCTCCATTGAATCTGGGACAGTGACAGAAAGTTCTAAGGTTGTGGATGTGTTGTTGCCACTAGGGATAAAACATTGATGCTATGTCTAAGGATGTAGTTGTTGATTACATTACGCACCATACTTAATGCAATTGTCTGTTGCTTTGCAACTTAATACTGGAGGGGGTTCGGATGATAACCTGAAGGTGGACTTTTTAGGCATAGATGCAGTTGGATGGCGGTCTATGTACTTTGTCGTAATGCCCAATTAAATCTCACTATATTTATCATATCATGTATATGCATTGTTATGCCTTTCTCTATTTGTCAATTGCCCGACTGTAATTTGTTCACCCAACATGCTTTTATCTTATGGGAGAGACACCTCTAGTGAACTGTGGACCCCGGTCCTATTCTTTACATAGCATACAATCTACTGCAATACTTGTTTTACTGTTTTCTTTGCAAACATCTTCCACTCGATACGTTTAATCCTTTGTTACAGCAAGCCGTGAGATTGACAACCTCACTGTTTCGTTGGGACAAAGTACTTGGGTTGTGTTGTGCAGGTTCCGCGTTGGCGCCGGAATCCCTGTGTTGCGCCGCATCACATTTCGACCATCAACCTTCAACGTGCTTCTTGGCTCCTACTGGTTCGATTAAACCTTGGTTTCATACTGAGGGAAACTTGCTTCTATACGCATCATACCTTCCACTTGGGGTTCCCAACGGACGTGTGCATCTACGCGTATCGGAGGGCGTCGGGGCCAGCCGAGGGGCCACACACTAGGCCGCACGGGCCCCTCTGGGCGCGCCGGCCTGGTGTGTGGGGCCCTCGTGCCCCCACTTGCCCTTCGGCTCGTGAGTTTTCTGGGAAAATAGGGCCTTCTGTATAAATTCCGAGGTTTTCTGAAAGTTGGATTTCTGCACAAAAACGAGACACCAGAGCAATTCTGCTGAAAACAGCGTTAGTCCGTGTTAGTTGTATCCAAAATACACAAATTAGAGGCAAAACAATAGCAAAAGTGTTCGGGAAAGTAGATACGTTTTGGACGTATCAACTCCCCCCTTAGCTTATTGCTTGTCCTCAAGCAATTCAGTTAACAACTGAGCGATAAAAGAACTTTCACGAACACATTTGCTCATATGATGTATATATTCTCATGCTATGGCTAATACTTAAGCAGTTCATAATGAGATACATGCAAATAAGATCATCCAACAGCTATGTCAATCATGGAGAGGTACCAACAATTAATAATAAGCATCATGAATCATGTATATAAGCAGGATTGTAATGTTCATAAGAGAGTATGATAAAGTGGTATCTCGCTTGCCCGTATTTGATTGGCAAAACATAAATGCCCAGGCACCTCTGGAGTTCATAGAAAGACTAGAAGTAGTGATTGTCAAAGATAAAAGCATCAAAGTTATACCACAATCAATCATATTTTGAGACAAGCATATTATACTAAGAATGACAGTTGTGCTCTCAAGATAGTGCTCAAAGAAAGAATGGAGACACAACATAAAAGTAAAAGATTGACCCTTCGCAGAGGGAAGCAGGGATTAACATGCGCTAGAGCTTTTCATTTTTAAAACAGGAGTAAAATTATTTTGAGAGGTGCTTGTTGTTGTCAACGAATGGTAATGGGTACACTAACTACCTCATCAACCGGACTCCCAAGAGCGGCTCCCATGAATTATTTGTATGTTTATGTGGCACTCCTTCCAACCTTTCTTACACAAACCATGGCTAACCGAATCCTCGGGTGCCTGCCAACAATCACATACCACGAAGGAGTGCCTTTTTATTTAAGTTTTATTATGATGATGACACTCCCCCAACCTTTGCTTACACAAGCCATGGCTAACCGAATCCTTCGGGTGCCGTCCAACAATCACAAACCATGGAGGAGTGTCTATTTAAGTTAATTAATTCGGGACTGGGAATCCCATTGCCAGCTCTTTTTGCAAAATTATTGGATAAGCGGATGTGCCACTAGTCCATATGAGAGTCCGTCAAAAGTAAATGACAAGGTTGAAAGCTAAACACCACATACTTCCTCATGAGCTATGAAACATTAACACAAATTGAGAAGCATTTTGAAAGTTTTAAAGGTAGCGCATGAGAATTTACTTGGAATGGTTTGAAATGCCATGCATAGGTATTTATGGTGGACACTTTGGAACAACTTGGTTTTCAGGTGTTTGGAAGCACGAGCGCATTCCCGCTCAGTACAAGTGAAGGCTAGCAAAAGACTAGGGAGCGACAAATCAAGAGAGCAATAACTCATAATCATGCTTGCGGCAAAGTAAATTAACGGAGGCATAAAAGTGATGCAAGAACTCTGAAGCAATATGAATCATCGAGGCTTAATTGACTTTTTGTTCAGTCATATGCATGGGTGAGCATGTGCCAAGTCGATATAAATGAATCATTCAGAGGAGGATACCACAATGCCATACTTACTTATGAATAAAACAATGCAAGCGAACATCCATGACATGCTACTCATATTAATAAATTGGAGCTAAACATGAGAGATCATGAACTACTAGACTTTCTCAAATAACATATACCTCACATGAACCAACTAAGCATGCTCACATGGATGAGTATATGTACAAAAATGAAAACAAATAGAGTTCATACCAGCCTCTCACCACAATCCAATTGTTGTAGATCGTCATTATTGCCTTTCACTTGTGTAGCTTGGATAATATGAAATGAAAACCACGCTCCAGCCACCGAAGACCATTGAACTCATGATGAACTTTACAAACCAAAGAAGAACAGCAAATATTTTTGGTGTTTTCGAATTGGAAACAAGAACAGAAGAAACAAGCAAACAAAGCAAAATCTTTTTGGGTTTTCTCATGGCAAACTACCGATAGCAAACGAAGTAAAATAAGAGCAAAGAACCAAATAAACAAATGGTGAAGAGAAACAACAGAAATATTTTTGTTCTTTTTGTGTTTTAGGAAAGAAACAAAGCGAAAACAAAAGAATGCAAACTAAAAGAAACACAGAAAAGCAGGATGACAGAAATCTGCCAAAACCTGACAGCAGTACAGAAATCGAAATTAACAAAAATCTTCCATTGCTCAGCTCAAAAAGTGTTCAACTAATGAAAGTTAGATAACAACCTGGGGCACATGCTCAAAAATTGGCAACTCAAAATAACGTTCTGGCTGTGCGTACGAATTTTTTTGGTGACAGCCCAGAATCTGTTTTTGGACAGCACTTCCCCAAATATCATCTCCCTCTCATTAGAAAACCACTCTAAGAAACTAAACAAGTATGTACAAGTATCCAGCAACCATAATATGCAAATAATGAGTGATGCCGGTATACCTCCCCCAAGCTTAGGCTTTTGGCCTAAGTGGAGTTCATTCCCAACGAGGGTCGGAGTTCCACGCCGGTGGATCATACATGGAGTGATAATAGGGCCCCTGCGCAGAAGAATGTCGTGGAGGTTCCACATGACCATAATGTTGATATGAGGAGCTCGCTGCATCGGATGAAGAGTCGGGGTGCTCCTCGGCCTCCTCCATGCCTTCCCTTGCACGATGGCTTTCCCTTTCTATGTATGCGTTTAGCTCATTTTCTGTGATCGACCACCCTTTCCTGGCATCAAGGTTAAGCAGAGCAGGTGCAGGCAATCGTACTAGTTTTTCAATTTTCTTAGTTATTCTCCAATTTTTCTTATACAAAGTTATCCTATAATACAGGTTGTTCAAATTAGATGCATCTGAAATAAACTCATGTTTAATCATGGAAACAACATCAAGTTTCTCTATAGAAAGCGGAATATCTAGATGGTGAGGTCCTACACCATGCATAGCTAATAAGCGAGAGGCGATAAGACCTCCACAAATTCCTCCTTTCTCACGGTTAGTAGCAAGTCTACAAGCTATTAAAGCACCCAAATTATAGGTCATCCTGTTGCAAAGCGGCGGCTTGAAAGATATCAACAGACAACTTACTCGCATTCTAGCAAGAACACACTTTGTAACGAAGTAAGCGAAGTAGCGGATAGCTGGTTGTTGAATGCTACTAATCTTACCACCATCATCGGAGAAGCTCCTCCCATTACAAATCATTGTATAAAGATTCGAGAGCTCCCGCGGCGTTCCCCTGACCTTCTCGCAGGATCCCCACTGCGGCACTCTAATTGCTGCAAAAAACACTTGATAGTTTTGATAGTTTCTGTAGCACCCTACCTTTTAATAAAGGCAAGATACTTGTGTATAGTGCTATTCCCGGGATCAATGATAGCACACACATTACAAAATATAGTAATCATTGCAATAGTATCAAATTACTACATCGTTGATCCAGAGGGTAAAGTAAAACCTTACAAATTGCATAGTCACATGGACTAGCTCAACAATATTCAGAACATACACAGCGGAAAGTAAATCATCAATGAGCCTTCATCATCTTCATGTGCCACAGGCAGTCATGTTGGAATGTAGACTCGAGATCCTACCACGTACTTCTCCTCAGAAAATCCTGCACGTTTGAATATGCAGCCCCACGAATGGAGGTCAGTACAATGATGTACTGGCAAATGACACTTATATGGTGGCAGTTTTTAGGCATGACTATCTACATGATATTTGGCTAGTGGAGTTTAGGCACAATTTGCATAAAGCCAATTTTATCCTAAATTTTATTTAAAACAAAACATTTTGAAATCCTTTGAATGACATTATGAAATCACACCATGGTTAAATCCTCCATGGGTTTTAGAATCACATGGTTACATCTCCCATGAGTTTTCAAAGGTTAATTCAAATTTTAAATACATTCAGAAAAGATGATGAGATTCCTCCGTACATTCCCTGCCTAGAAGCTCAAATTGTCCATAACCGGGGACACGGCTAAGATCTTAGGTTTTTAAACTCTCGAGAGGTTGCGCTCTTTACCCACAATTCGCAACCAAGCCTTTTCGCCAAAATTCTTCATCTTCATTAAGGCCAGGACGAGGTCACTACGAAGCTTTTCTTTAGTAGCCCCTCTACCTACCGGATCCGCCCGTACCCAAACTTCCACCCTCTGGCGGTACCCTAGGCAAGGTTTCCCACTAAGTACTTAGCCAAGACAGAGCCCATAATGTATTGTGGTTGCACTGGAAGCTATCTAAAACATGGACGACATAATAATCTCTCTAATCCTGGGTGGCAACCCCTATTCAACCGCGCACTCTCAGGCACCCACCCGTCCACTGGTCCATCCCCAGGGATCGGAGCCCTGAGCAGCCGCCCACCACTCAAACAATCCACCCAGGTGATTCATTAAGGGTTGTTAATTTTCACTTTTCAAACCATCACAATCGAAATAATGAAACAGCATTTGGCATTTGATGTTGCAGAGCAAAAACAAAGTATCCTATCATTAGGTTCAGGAGTAGCTACACACTACTAGGATTTTCTAAGCATAGCATAACTTTCGAAAACAAAATCCTACCATGCATACTAATTTGAAAATCACTAATGCATAATAAAATAGGTAGGAATTGAGTGTCACTTGCCTTTTTGGTAGTCGAAGCGCGTTCACTTCTCTTAATCAAAATACGTGCCTCTCCGTACAAACTATAACATAGAATATAGCACAACATAAACACACCATTCAACAACAACATCATAATCAAACAAGACAACAATCGGAAATCGCTCTATGGTACTAAGGTGTGGCATGAGGTTTGGCTTGCAAGATATGAATTGGACATATTGAATGGATGGGTCAAATACTTGAAAAAGGAAATGATTATCTAAGTCAAGTGCTTAGAAGAAAAATGATTGATAAGAACCTATGGTCAATGGTTGTTTTCTACTCAAGATTGGGTAATTGAAATGATCCATGTGATGAAATCACATGAGTCTCAATGACACAACTCAAAATACTATTTGGTAAAGTGTGACAACACTTACTAAGATAGTATGAGTTACACATAGCTTGAATATGGATTTGTGATATATTGAATTACTCAATCAACTCATTTGTAAATTGAATAGTTCAATATAAGCCAATAGGATTAAATGGTCATGAGGTTGAAAATGTATGAACGATATGGAAAATGTGGGTCAAAGATGCTAATGGATATCAAGGGTTCAAAACATTTGCTATGTAGTATAGTGACTCAACATAACACTTGCACAAGGGAAAATCTATAGCTAAGATTAGTCACCATTTACTCAAATAGCTCAATTGTCATTTGAATAAGGTGAACTAGACAACTAAGAGTAGGATATGTATTATCGTTGAACATGATAAAGGATTATAACAGGTCCTAGAAGATGGGTATGATCATAAGAATCAATTTGGCTAAAGGAACTATGTCGAAGCCAGTCATATGACTACACTTTTCGTGAAAAGTCATTAGAAGAAGTTTTCCGGATGGAAGAACTTTCTATACGGAAGTTGTAGAGAATTCCATTACAGACGTATCGCCAAAAGAATCTCTCGGAAAAAGTTTGTAGATTTATTTTAAAGACGATGTTGCGGATCAAAGGGATACCGCGAAAATAAAGTGGGCGAAACTGCCACGAAAAATGTCTAACATGATCTACATGATTTGCTGATTCCAAAGGTATATGGTTTGTCGAAATCCGACGGATAGAACTTAAGATATGAATTTTGTAAAACTAGACCTAAGTGGTAACAGTTCTAATGGTGTACGAAAAGTTGTCCGAACAAGTTGCTCGGATGGGAAAACTTTCTACATGAAAGTTGTAGAGACTCTATTTACAAACTTAACGGAAAAACCACTATTCTAAACGGAGGTGTAGATCTAAGAAAATAAAATAAATCTACGTGAAAAGAGCGGGAATAAAATTATTACCAGGTGGGGATGCGCGCGGCGTTTCCCAAAATAGCTTTGCGAATATTGCGTCGCGAGTGTGCGCCACGAAAGCAGAAGAGAAGCGGCGTTGCACGCCTGCCCTTTCCGCGAGAGAGAAGGCGCCGGGCGCTGGGTGTGTTTGGGCTGCCCCTTTGGTCCTTTATATAGGCTTTAGATTGAAGCAGTTTTTCTTCACGTGGCGATGTGGGACTAAAACGAAAAGGAAAAAGGCGGTAAACTCTAGAAAAAGGCCGACCTCTGGGAAGGGAATGGACTTGCTCCGCGCTCGACACGTGGGTGAACGTGGGGCGCGCAATTTGCCGGTGGAGTGCCTCCGCGCGCGACACGTGTTGCTTTCTGGTTAGTTTGCGAACCGTCCATTTCTCGTAACGGGCGCGCTTCCCAGTTAACGGGTTTACGGGTACCCGATTCGCGTTTGCCTTTATCTCCGTTTTTCCCTTAGTCTTCTTCTTTCGTCGCCTATCTTCGTGGCTCGCTGTTTCGGCTTGTCGTCTCGTCGGCGGCGCTGCTATTTTCCCTTCTCCTCCGTTGCTGTCGGGAACCTCTCGCAACTCATCGTCGGCGGACTTTTTTCCTGCTCCAGTGGTAAGCGCCGTCGTGTTTTTCTGCCTGCTTAGGGTTTCTAAGATCTTGGTTTTTCCCTTTGATTCGATTAGATCGAATCAGTTTTTCCCTTTGTATTTCCGGGCTGTGAGTTTTCTGGGGAATTAATGGGAGGGAGGTAGCACTTTCAATTGGAAAAATGCGGAAGGCGGATGCAGATGCGTTTTCTCTGAGTAAAGTCGGTACTTTTTTCGTCGATTTCTTTCGCCGCCTCTTGGTTACACACCTTCTGAGGAACATTGCCGTTGATTATGCGGCGCCGGAGTAGCCGCTCCGTTACACATCTCGTGATGACATGCATGTTATTATTTACGGTTTGTTTGTCTTTTTTCTTGACGATTTACCCGCCTTGGAGGAGCCGCTGAGTTTCCCGTCTCGTGTTGACATGCAAATGCGACGATGCTGCTTGTTCTTGTGGTTTCTATCTGTGTATTTTGTTTTAGGGTTTATATGTATCCCACATCGTACCTGAACTAGTTTTAGGGTTGTGCAGTGCTTGTTCATAAGATGGTTTTGTACTTCTGTGTGTTATTATCTAGTACTTGTGTGTCCAGCCTTTTCTGCCGGGACTTGCTTTCCTTTGTCTCTGGTACTTGTTATTGTTTGTCCTTGATACTCGTGTGATAATTTGTTCTGTACCTGTGTAGCTCAGTCTATCGTACTTGTGCACCTAAAATTCTTGTACTTGTGCTCCTATATCTCTTGTACTTGTGCACCTATATCTATCGTACTTGTGCACCTAAAATTCTTGTACTTGTGCTCCTATATCTCTTGTACTTGTGCACCTATATCTATCGTACTTGTGCACCTAAAATTCTTGTACTTGTGCTCCTATATCTCTTGTACTTGTGCACCTATATCTATCGTACTTGTGCACCTAAAATTCTTGTACTTGTGCTCCTATATCTCTTGTACTTGTGCACCTATATCTATCGTACTTGTGCACCTAAAATTCTTGTACTTGTGCTCCTATATCTCTTGTACTTGTGCTCCTATATCTCTTGTACTTGTGCTCCTATATCTCTTGTACTTGTGCTCCTATATCTCTTATACTTGTACTTGTGCACCTACTTGTATTGTAATTGTGTACTGGTAAATTCATATTGGTCTGTTTTCTATAGTTTTCGTTGTGCTAGTTTTTATCTAGTTGTCTAGTTTCCTTTGGTCTATTTGTTGTAGAGTTAGCGGTACCAAAGGTGCTAGTGTTTCCTTTTTTCTAGAGTTTTCGGTTTGTAAATTATGTTGGTTTCTCTTGGTTTGTTTGGTTGTCGATGTATCTGTGCCAGATGCGCGAATCGTTTTAGAAGTTTAGTGAAGATATGCAATTGCGACGACGTAGGTGGTCTGTGTGGTTTCTCTTGGACTCTTTTTTCGTCGTCCTGTTTTCTCTAGTTTCAAAAGTTATAAGATGCACACATCGTACCTGAACTATTTTTACAGTTCTCCAGTGCTTGTTAAGAAGGTGGTTTGGTACTTCTTTGTGCTATAGTTTTGTAGCTGTGTGTGTGTCCAGCCGTTTGTGGCGGGTACTTGTTCGATTTTGTCTTTGGTACTCGCGTGGCAATTTGTTCTTTAGTTGTTCTCCTATTTCTCTGGTACTTGTGCACCTAATGGTGTTTTAGTTGCATACCCATATAATTGTGTAATTTGTGTTAACAGGTTGGAAAAGATGTCAGAGCCAGGTTTTCACTCTCGTGCGGATATTCCCGACCATCTTCGTGAAGCAGTTGATCGTCACATTTCAGATATGTTTCCTGGTGAAATGCATAATGATGTGAGCTTTTTGTTATGTTTTTTGATTTTTAATTACTGTGTTATTGTAAACTGCATTCTTAATTGTGTTTTTTTTTGTTTACAGTTACGTTGTAAGCTTAAAGAAATGTGGAAGACTTTCTTCACTTCCTCAATGATAAGAATGGGACATGGTCTTGTTGACCAGATGCGTGATATGGTTTCTCTTTTGTCAATTGAGTTGAAAAGGCAGCCATGTACTTGCAAGGGAAAGGAGCCTGAAACTGAAAATGTTGTTGGAGGTAGTTCTATGGCCCAGAAGTATGATGCCTATCCAGACACCGATTCTGATGATTGTCTTGAGCGTTTGGAGCTAACTGAGGAAGAGGATATTCCTGTATCTGCTTTGCATAGAATTTTGTTTGCTGATGTACTTCAGGCTCCTAGGAATTACATTGAAGGGTAACTGTTGGAATTCAATTTTCCATTTATTTTTCATCTATTTTTTTATAGACTGATGGTTATTCTTGTTGTTTTTAACAATTGCAGTAGTGAGAAAATACTTGAAGTTGGTGGAAAGTCTGTCAGCTGGCATAGTTTCTACCTTGCAATGAAGGGTGGTGGGTTTATGGATCCTTCTGTTATGGATGTTTTTCTTAAGTGCGTTGATGATGGTCTTGATTTCTTATATATTCCAAGTTCTTTGGCGGTACGTCATGTGTATATGTTTTAGATTTTTTTTAACTAGATATTTTAGCATTTAGTTTTTTAATCATTTTCTTGTTGCTTTTTTCAGCATATCCTTGATGTGGATGAGGCGGACCCTATTCATCTGGCTGCAAGTTTTGCTGAACATGATCTGAAGTACTATAATTTGAATAGGGAAGAGGTATGTTTTGTCTTGTTTTGTTTGACGCTTATGTTTTTTCTATTACAAGTATCTTGGATGCTTTCTTATTTCTCGTGGGATTGTTTATTTTCAAACAGGTCTACATTACTTGTTGCGATTACACCCATTGGTGGGTTATCTTTGTCGACATCCATTTCAGGAAATTTAGAGTGTCTAGCTCACTGGAGTTGACTGAAGCTCAGATGGCTTCTACTGAAAGAATTGTATGGTTTTCGTTGTAATCTAACTAATTAAATAATTATTTACACATGACAGCAATAACTTTTATTTTTTATTGTTTTCAGTGCAAATCATTCAAGAAACTTTACAGTCATCTTCATGGTGTTGAGGGATTAAACATCTCATCGTTCAAGATAAAAGTTTGCGGCACCCCTTCTTGTTCAGAGTAATCGTCTTTTCATAATGTGAATTATGATTTTATTTTATTTACTGTGTTTGGATTTAGTTGTTTTTTTCTTTTTTGTCCATTAGGAGAAGCGCGAGGCGTGACTGTGGTATCTATGCAATGAGGTTTATTTGGATGTTCAAGGCTAATTTTTACCCACATGTATTCAAGGTAGGTAATGTGTTGTGTACATAGTTTTATACTTTTATTCAATAGAATGTAAGGCGGTTTTTTTAGTACCTGTTCACTGTATAATACTACATGTCAATGGTTCTGTTTAGTACTTGTACATCTTGTGTACTTTTCCGTTCGGAGCATGTGCGTTCTGAATTTTTGTGTATTCTTGTTGAAGATAATTAACCATTGTGTTGTTTCGTGTTTTTCAGACTGACATTGAAAGTTTTCGACAGTACTTCGCTGGAATGATGCTCACTTATGATTCTCCTGATTATTTGGCAAGTTTCGTACGCGAACAGATTGAAGAATTCGAAAGTAAGAACTGTTTTACAATGGTTATCCTTTTTTCGTCCAGTGAAGTCAATGAAGTGAACTTGATTGTACAAAATAAGGAAATGAAGTACATAAGAACATTACATATTCATTCCATTGTTTCTATCATATATTCTAAAATATTCCTGTGGCCTCCTCCTTGTGTGATTTCTATTTTTATTGTTCTCCTTTGATATCCTTTGCTCATCTTCGACCTCTGCAAAATAAATATATTTCAAATTTATGTTTAGCTTTTTGGAAAAAGCTTAATATTTACATCAGTAGGTTTTCATAACTGACAAAAGTAATTTCATGGGCACACTTACCGTTTTAATATGTCTTGTGTTCCAAATACTAGATATTCCATGTTACACCTTATTCTTCCGTTGTGGTAGTACATACCGTGCGTGTTTCCTGGAATTCTTGTTCTTTCTGTTGTGTTATTATCATCATTTGTGTGTCTATCTGTTGATTGATCCTGTGCTGTATTGCTTGTATACCTTTGCTGTGATGCTGCTTCCTGTGCTGCTGCTGCTGCTTGTGCTGCTGCCTGTGCTGCCTGTGCTGCTATTTCTGCTTTCAGTGTTTCACATCCTGTTTTGTTGTGTCCTGATACTTTGCAGTGGCCGCATGTTATTTGTCTAGTTTTCTGTTTTTTTTCTGAACCTGGCATCATTCTGTCTCCTCTTTTTGTTCCTCTTCTGTCGGACATTGGTGGGTCACGTAATGTTTCGTTGCTAGCTGTTTCTTCATCGTGTAGTTTTTTGGCTCCTTCATCTTCTCTGATTGCTGCCAGCACTTTTGTTTCCATATCTCGCATACACTGAATCATGACATTATATGCTTTGTCAATTGGGCATGCTTTGTTGCAAAGTTCTGCCATATGGCTCATCACACCGGCAAACTTTAGTGTTTCATCTCCGCAAGTAGCATCTGCGACATTTCCTAATGTTGCGAGTTCCGTGTCTATGTCTTTTCTCCATCTTTGAATCACAAAACTCTCTGGCAAATCACTGATCTCCATGTGAACCATCGCTTTTATCACATGGCAGCAATGTATACCATCCCTCTGCATCTTCTTGCAGGAACACATGAAGTTTCTTTTTTCATCGTCAAATGTGACGTCGAAACACTCCCTTTTGAATTCCATGTGGTCGTAGGATTTCACTATTCTTTTCAGCCGGAGGTGGCGACCAGGTTCAAGAGATCCATCTACCTTGAATGCTGTGTTGTTTGTTATCTCGATCTGGAACTTCTCGAATATGTCATTTGTGAATTGTTCAAGAGCTTGCTTCTCAAACGGGTGTCTTGTTACTGCTTTTGCTGTTTTGAGTGATGATACGAGCTTCTTCTTGTCCAGGGCAGATAAGCACTTGTCTTGTATAACCTCGTATTGTTCTAGGAACATTGTTATTGTGTCTGTGTGCTGGCTATAGCATTTCCACATGTTATTTGTGCTCTCGCTCCTTCCTGTGCTTGATGAGAATGGGAAAAAATTATCCATGAAGTACGCTGGTACCCACCTGTGTCTTATTCTGTATAACTTGCTTAGGTGTTTTTCTCCGCCAGCATTGTAATCCTTTATCACTTTATTCCATCCCATTTCGAACTCAGCTGGTGTGAATGCGTTCTTTGCAACGTACATTAGCATTTCTGACATTCCTGTATTTTTTGCAAAGAAGGTGCTCTCTTTCTGACTCATCTTGGTCACGATGTGGAAGTAGCAGTTCCTGTGGGTTGTAGTCTTTAGAACTGTCTTTATTGCTTTCTTCATTGCTTTGTCTTGATCTGTTATTATTGTCTTTGGTTCTTTTCCACCCATGGCCTGAACAAATGTTTCCAGCACCCATATGAATGTATCTGTTTTTTGATCCTTGAGCAGAGCAACGGCAAACAGTACTGTGGAGCCGTGATTGTTCACCCCAACAATAGGAACAAATGGTAAGCCGTACTTGTTTGTGCTGAAAGTTGTGTCGAAAGATATGTAGTCACCGAAGAGCTTGTAGTTCATTACGCACATTGCGTCCATCCAAAACAGGCTGCGTACTCTTTTTTCACTGTCTATCTCCATGGCATAATAGAAGCCAGGTACTGTTTTCTGGAGTGTCTTGAAGCGTTCCAGGCACTTCTGAATGTCATGGTCCTTTTCAATTTGTTGTTGTTGACTTTTTATGTTGCTTAGATCAACAGCATCGAAGGGTATTCCGCGGAATTTCCCTCTGATTGACCGGAAGATTAACATCATCTTCCTTGGTGGCAGACGTCCCATCTGTAGTAGATGAATTAATCTCCTGTCAAGATCAGTCATCCTTTTGTGACAGTGTGCAAACCTAATGAGATAGTCTGTTGGCTCCAGCGGATGGTTGTGTTCTAAGTGGACCTTCTTGATGTACCAGTATCCATCAAATTCTCTTACAATTATGTGTGCTTTACAGCCAGTCTTCAGTAGTATATTTGTTCTCCTCTGAGATGATGTTTTGGCATCTGTGTTTGTGCATCCTTCCTTGTTACATGTGAATGTTTGCATGTAAATTTCTCCGTTTTTTCCTGATCTCTTGCTGCTGAACTTCTTCACTGCAAATCCTTCCTTTCTTGCATACAGAGCGTATCTGTAGAATGCATCGTCTCTTGTTTTGAAGCGGGCACCTTCCTTTGGTATAGCTGCACTGATAATCTCTTCAACTGCTGGGTAGTCATCTGTGTTGAACATCTTGTCCATTTCTTCTTCCATCTTTGTTGGAGGATCTGGATTTATTTCTGGATCATCATCGTTCAGTTCTTCTTTTGTTTCTTGTTTAGTAGCTTGTTCCTCTGTGGACGAGTTTGATTGTCCTGTGCTGTGTTTCTGCGATGATGAATAAGCTTCCTTTTGACCTGTTTCCTTTGAGGCACTTGTTTCTTCATCGGTACTTCCCATTCCTCTGGTTTCCTGAATTCATAACATTTACATTGTGCATCAGTTTTGTAAGATGGTGTTTCAGAGGTCTATATATTTTAGTGTTTATTTTCCACATATAACACAGCGTGGACTGTTTCAAAAATCAAAATTACGTACCTGGTGATCGATGTTTTTATTTCCCGATGTTTCTGTACATGTGTATGCTTCATATGTTTCCTGTAAATTAAAGGTATACAGTTAATTTTTTTAATGCATTGTTTTAAATGAACTTGATAATTTTAGTGCATACATGTAGTTACTACCTTTGTATTGCTTGTTGTGCTATCACTGGAGTTGGTGTTGGCTGTAGCAAACTTCATTTCCTGAAGATAAGTAAATCAAGTAAACTTTATGTTAGATTCCTGGTTTACTGATGTTTCTCCAGAGTGCATAATCATTGTACCTTGCTAATTTTTGCTGGTATTGGTTGCTTTTGTGTTTTCCAGTTATTCTGTTTGTCTGGTATACCATATTTGCTGCTTGGACCTGCATGTTGTTTCATTCCTGCCTGGTTGCTGTAAACCTCCTGCAAATTAGATATAAATTTAATTTTGTCAGGATATTTTTTAATCACAGTTTCTGTTGTCGTCATTGCGAGAAGTGTTGATCAACTGTAATCTACATGCCTTTTTGATGTCTTCTTTGTTTTGTTGAGATTGTTGTCGGGAGGTCTCGTGCTTGTCTACTAGCTTGATCTGTGTGTTGTTGTTGTCGTTGTTGTCGTCAGACATATCATCGTCCTCGATTTCTTTGAATAAACCCTGAGAAATGGATAAATAATTATCAGGATTTATCCTAAAAATGTTTTGACTTTGTACTTTACTTCTATAACCTTTGTTACTTACCTCGTAACTTGATGAGCTTCTTTGCATGTATTTTCCCGCTGGTGTAGCTGAGCTGTTCTGGCTGCTTGTTGCTGACACATAATTATGCTTTCCTGTTTGTTCGTGATGTTTTTGTCTCACATTGTTGCCATCAGCATCCTGTAAGAAGATTGACAGTCAGTAATATTACTATCACAGAAAATAATTAATTTTAATTATATTTGTTAAATTGATTCAATAATATGTACTAATGAATTTTCAGTGGCATATGTATTAATTAATTTTACCAACCTTCATTGTGAAGTTTTGCGATTGATATGATTTGACGTTGCTTGCATGCAGGGAAGGATACTCTCTTGAACAAGCGTAGGAGGGAGCATTCTGATTTATATTCTCAGAGGTTAGCAATTTTTTTC
This sequence comes from Lolium multiflorum, assembly GCA_030979885.1. Taxonomy (NCBI): domain Eukaryota; kingdom Viridiplantae; phylum Streptophyta; class Magnoliopsida; order Poales; family Poaceae; genus Lolium; species Lolium multiflorum. The sequence continues at coordinate 119,193,173 of CM061749.1, read as the reverse complement.
CTTCATCCCTCTATCCAATTCCATTGTTGAGCTGTTGCTGGAAGCTTCTTCCTTCTTTACTTCAATTAGAGATCGTTTAAGGTGAGCACACTGCACTCTGTACTGTGACTCAGCTTGTTTAAGTTTATTTTGTTGCATTTTCTCCTTTTTATTCTTCCATGCGTGTATTCTTGCCTGAAAAAAAATGATTATAAATTTTTGTGTACATGCATGTCAAAAAAAAGGAATAATAGTTTATTTTGTGTACATTTTAAATGCAGATATATGATCACATTACAAATAAATCACAATAAGGTCATATTATAGGCACAGTACTAGAAGTTGTGTACCTGTTGACATGTGTAAGCTGTTATTGCCTGGAATTGTTTCTAGTGCTTCTTACTACTATGGGCTAGTACTTCTTGAACAACATAGGCACGATAATACTGTTGCTTTTGTTTGACAGCATGGAAATTGTTTTTCCAATCAATTGTTACTAGTACTTGTTAATATGAATAGTTACTAGTAATAGTTAATATGAAATCATTATATGCACAAGTTTGTCTGTTTTCTCCATGCAGTTTTACTAGTACTTGTTAACATGGTGAATTGGTACTTCCCTGTACGACAAAGTTTAGCACTATAGCGTAACGGGGAGGTGCTTGTAAGTAGATTGGATTTTGATAAGTTTTACCATTTTTGCAACTTTTGCCATCTGTTCAGCAGTTAGTGGTATCTTTACTCCAGGTGGCAGCTTGTTCAACCACATTATTTGTTGTTCTTCATCCTTGTTTTGTGGTGCCCATGTTTCATCCATCTTCTCTGATGATTCTTTTTTTTTCCTCTCCAGCCCTGCAGGAGTATGAAATGTTGAAGTTCAAGACTATGAAGAGCAAGCGTGTAAGGTTGAGAAGTTTGAGTGCTACTTTTTGACAAGTATTCAGAAGCAAATGTGCAAGTTTGAATTTACGACTAGTTTTGATGAGTATCCAGTGTTTGAACTTGTTTAGTGCGTGTTTGAGTGGTTAGTCTGTGCCTGTTTGTATTCCAGAATCAACGAGAAAGAAACCTGGTGAATTTACCTATGAGGTTGTTCCGATCAGATGTATTTTGCACTTTGCCTAATCCTGCAGATCTGCGATATCAGCTTCTCTCATCCCTTGTTTGTTCCCTTGTGTTGATATTTTCTGTCCTGCACGTCCGAATTTTGAATCTAAGGAAAAAAAATATTGATGAAAAATTGCGATTCACTGAAGTACATGTTAGTTGTGGATGGGGTTCCAGCTGTCGAGCGAGAAAAATCGGGGCACGGAATAGTACGTTTCAAATCTACGAACGTGGAATTTAGATGTTTACCTTGAGTTCGTGATCGTTCGTCTTCCTTCGTCTTCGTTGGTGGCTTCGTCGTTCCCCTCGTCTGGATCTGGATTTGAATTTTGAATCTGTTGGAGAGAGAGGAGGAGATGGAAAGCGTGATCCTGTTGTCCACCAAAAGTGGACGATTAGTTAAGATTTCTACTTTCGAGATAATTTTTCTCCTGCATTTGTGGGCCAGCATATTTCATTAAATGGGAGTTGGTGTTTCAGTATGACATGTGGGTCCTCCTTGTTCTGATCATTCCTTTTCTTCGTGGATGACATGTGGGACTGTGGATGGGAGGATTTATTCTACTTCACTTTCCCATTTTTCTTCTGTGACGTCCCCGTAATTTTTGGCGTCATTCATTGATCCCGTGAGCCATCTTCTTCCTCCCTCTTGCCCTCTTCGTACGCTTGCGCCCCCCATCTCAGATCTGTTTTTGAAACCTCTCGTCTGGAATGCTTCCTAACCCTATTTATCGTTTGATTTATTTCTTCGATTGTTGAATGTAGGCGGCGGGTTCTCAATAAAGATCCCCGTGGATTTTTCGGCTGGTTTTGTGAGTTATCGTTGTTTTCTCGTAGCCTGCGTTGTTCAATGGATGATGAAGCTGCTGTACCTCGTGATGGTGAAGATGAGGTCACCCCTCAATTATCTGATACGCAGTCTTTTTCCGTTGATGGTACTGAGTTGGTGACTCAGGAATTCATGGTGCGTGACCAGCTTGAGCAGGATAGGATGAGAATGGAGAAGAAAGTATCTGCTACTAATGAAAAAATTGAACAGCACAGATTGAGAAAATCTTGGTTAGTTTATATTGTTTGTTATTCCTATATATGTTTGTTCATGCTTCTGGTTTATTTTCATGTCTTGATCATGTGTTTATTTGTTTTCTGCTTTCCAGTTCTGGATCTATCCCTAATGGTTCATCAGAATTTAGTACAAAACTTAGCCTTCCAAAGTTCATTTCTGTTTGCAAGTCCCTTAGCCCCAAACAAAGGGGTTATGTTGCTGATATAGGTCAAGGATCTCTCCTTGATATTCGTCTTGAAGAGATACCAAGGGCTTTTGTTGCTTGGATTGTCAGCAACTATGTTGCTTCAAAGAGGATGTTTGTCTTCAAAAGTGGCTTTGACTTCGCTTTCAATGCACTGTGTGTCCATAAGGTTTTAGGCACACCAATTGGAGGACGGCGCATTCCTATCAAGTGCAGTGAGCAATTCAGGGATGTCGTTAGGAATCGGTCATGTTGTGAAGGCAGTACCCCAACTATAAATGAGCTAATGAATATGCTGTCTTCTGACTTGGAAGAGGAAGATTTCAAGATATATTGGATGATGTTCTGTATTACTGCATTTCTATGTCCAACGACGTATGAGTGCGTCAGTCCTGACTACCTTTCAGCACTTGAGGGTCCTTCTGAGGAAATCTGCACGTATGATTGGTCTTCAGCAGTGTTTCAGAAACTTTCAGCTTCCATGAAAACATTCGTTGATTGTGGTCTACAGGGTGCTCTCTGTGGTTGCTTGGTTGTTCCTCTGGTTAGTAACTCCTTTAGTTTCTCATCAGCTGCTGTTGTCATGTTATTGATTAATTCTATCTGAGTGCCTTTTTTTTTTTTTGCTTTGTTGTTCTTTGTAGATGACTTACTTAGAATATCTTGATATAAAAGTCAAAGAGCTTGCTAGTGTTGTTCCAAGAATTAGCGTATGGGATTCAGTGACAGTTAGTGAATTTGAAAAACTTGACTTGGTTTCTGCGGAGGATGGAACCTATGGCGAAATACCGGTTAGTGTATTTCATTGTCTGATGATGAGCAATACATGTTTTAAAATTTTATGTTTATGTGTTGTCCCTAAACTGTGTTTTTTATTTTTCATTGTGTGTGTTATAATTAGCTGAAGGATGTGAGACGTACTCCGTTTCATCAGAGTGGGTCTTCCACTTTCTGTATTGGAGATCTGCATCCCGGTCTCGAGACGTTTCTTTGCTCCTTTGTGAAGCCTGCGATGCGTCCATTGGTACGTTTATTGTGATGTTCTGTTTTAATTGACATCTGTAGTGTAATGTTTTATAGTTCGAAGCAGTTGTCTGCAATTACTAATTTTTTGTTTTGTTTTTTTTTTTACAGGCTGTTGATGACCTGAAAGAAATTCAGCAGGGCTTGTACTTTGAGATATTTTCTGCAATTCAGCCAATCATCAACAATAAGATTGCCAATGTTTTGCAGCTTGCGAGCCACTATAATGAACGAAGATTTTGCGCATCTGAAGATAAACAGGGTGGTTCTTGTTCAAGGCCATGGTTCAGTAATATGGCGAATTGTCTGGGTATACTCAATGATTTTGATCATATATACCGCTCGAATGGAACGGGAGATAGCCCATGTGTCGTTAGAACTCAATCAAATCAAGAAGTCTCCGTATTGAATGACCAAACATACAGCTTGCCAGAAAGCCAGAACAGGAATAAGGGTATTGCTAGTAATGCTGAGATGTGCGATGACATGTGGCGTGAGCAAATCATGCCGATTAGTCAGAATGTTTATAAACAGATTAGGTTGCTTCAACAGCTCATTCCTATTAATTGCAAATACACTCCAAATGCATTGTATAAGGAGTATCTGTTGAATCTCGAAGCGTATCTTGATCGCGTCGTGGAGGATCTTCCATCAATACTCCCATCCGAAGGAGCGTTGGATTTGCTTGTGCAGAAGGGAGTTGTTTGCAACTGTTGTGGACTTTTGAATAGTCCTCTTGCTTCTGAAACTTGCAACTGCTCGGTTGCCTTAGATACTGGTAAGAGCGCAGTTGGTGAGAGGTTAAACATTCCCTCTGTTACCCCCGTGAAGGTGCATGACAATGTTAGACAAGTTGATGCATCTGTAGGAAATGAAGCTGTCCTCGGTAAGATCGAGGTTGGTTTTCCTGAGTCCACTAGCAAAGGGAGCGGCTCAGCTGCGTGTTCTTCGGGTGCTACTACGAAAACCTGCAAGGCCAACTCTCTGGCTTGTGTTAACGCTGATAGAGTAGATTGCAAAGATGGCTCATCCGGTAATTCTAACGATCCAACAGTTGAAGTTAAACAAATTGGCAAGAAACTGGAAGTCGAAACTCAATCTTATTGCACTACAGCTGCAGAACCTGCAATCAATCCCACTGCTTTTGCTGATGAGCATGCTAAGGTTTCCACTTCTAATAATCCAGCTACTGGTCTTGAAGATTCTCTTCTACTCCCGTCTTCGAAGAGAAATTCATCTGAGTCTCTCGGTTTCCAGCATGACTCATCTGCAAAGAAACAAAAGATGTCTGTACTGGAGGATGGTAGCTCAAAGATGGCAAGTGGAGCAGACCAAACTAGTTATATTGTTCCATGTGACCCGTTGGATGAACCTTCTGCTTGGGAAGAAATAGAAAGGATTGAGAGGACGAAAACGCTTGCAATGAAGAAATTTTCATATTCATCACCCTCAGATGTCTTGTTGGCTGAACATTTGGTGCCTGTTGGAAGTGTTTGTATGCCATCTAGTACTCAACACCAGTATCTAGACGGAGTCCCTGGTATGTCGCAGCCATCCCAACCAGGATTGTCATCTGGTTATCAGGGCATTCTCCGTGATCGAAATGGAAGAACATTCCATGGAGGGCGAAGGACTGTTAATTTCGCAGACCCTCCTGCCTCCCAAGCTATTATTTCTAACATTGATGGTTTGCACCTGTCAAATCATTCATCTTTGCAAGCAGTAAACACACCTGGAAGGACAATATCTGTGCCTGGTTTTAACACTGGGTTTGCTGGTTATAGACATGAGAGATCTATTGCTTATGAAGGGTCTTCTCTTCAGAGCTCTTACAACACTGGTCATAACAGCTCTTACAACACGCTTGGGCAGCAAAATTTTCAGAGCTCTCAAAGTGCAGGGAGGTATAATGGTAGCCAACATGACGATGAAGATGTGGGTGGGAACTCTGGTTATGTGGTTACTCCTTTTCCGGAATTCATGATTCGATCTCCACGTGTTTGTGCTACGCCGCAGTATCACCAGAGGAATTATGGTGAACAGCAGGTACGATTTAACACGAGTCTGTCACAAGGCACATATAATAGAGGATCAACAGCAGGGCTTTCACAAAGTCAATCTTTGCATCATGGAAACCATCGCCCCTTCCTCTCAATTAGAGATTCGACGCAGGCTGAGATTGATATGATGGAGTGGGTGCGAAAGTATTTACCAGCGCAATTTGGTAGAAGGTATCCTACTATTTCATGCCACTGGTTTTCCATTTTATTTAATCATTTTAAATAATCTTTTTGCTGTGTTGTGATTTTGTTTCGTTGTGCAGCCCAAGAATTGTTGAGACAAGGGGAAGATGGGCCACTCACAGAAATTTTGGGTTGTCAATGCAACCTGGTGGTTATGTTCATGACTACGTTATGAATGTATTTGCTGCCACTGTAATGGAAGAGCAGTATGACAACAGTGTCTTCCTTAATCAACAGCGTCCCCAGTGCCTAAAGTACATAATGTACAGTGAGAGTGTAGTAAGTTTTTACTATTTCTTTTTTGTTTATTAAATATGGATATTTTTCTACTTTTTTATGGATAATTGTTTGGCAGAATGGTAAAATCAGTTTTTTTTTTCTATCTACTTTGCTAGAGGGCATTCAGGGAATTGGGTGCTGATCCGAACGCACTGAAGAATTACATTATGGAGCCTAATTTACCCTGTAGGATATATCACTTTGATGTTGTGAGTATTTTGTTTTGTATGATATTTGTATCTTGAATATATATATTGTCTAGTATGCCAAAAGTTTTCCGTTTATGTTTTATAATTGAATTTGGTTTCAACTGCTATTTCAACTCTTTTGCAACTATTTGATTTTTTGTATTTTAAAAATTACATTTGTCCTTTTAATTTTATTTTTTTAGCTATTTTTAAAAATTTGGTTGTTTTTCAGGTAATTCTTCCTGTTAGAGATAATCACTTTTGGATTGTGGTTGTCGCTAATTTCGCCCGACTGCGGTTTGAGACATATTGTCCTTATTATGATGCTACTGTAGCAGAAAATATTGCAATGACTGTTATTGATAACTTCAAGAAGGCTTATACAGCAGCATATTACTCTGAGCGTTATGATATTTATAACTTTCAGGTGATGCCTGCCCAAATCGTTTCTGACAACATCAATGAGTAAGTAAAATTTTAAGAGATTGTATTTATCAGTGTGTTTCTATGTGTCTTTGTTTTGTTCTGTGGTAATTCATATAGTTTTATTTTCTTGTTCTTACTCAAACTGTTTTTAGGAACGACTCTGGACCTCAAGCTATGAAAGTAATTCTTCAACATTGCGGTGGTTTCCAGCATAAGATAAGAGAAGTAAGTCTTTGTCTATGTTTTTCTTGGCATATGTAATTGTTGGTCTGCATATAATTTTCATTTGTTAATTGCAGAATGATGTTATCAAGCTGCGTGAGCAGCTGGTGTTCTATATGCTAACTTTCCAAGGTAATGCAAAGAAAATGCCTGCAGTCGTTGATATAATGAGAAAGCATGCAAGACGGTGAATGTTGCTCGATAAGGATATACAAACCCGTTCGGAAAGAAACATGTTTCTCTGTTTGTATTCCGACAGTATCGTTGATTCTCCGTTATGGTTCTATTTATATTTTAGTTTGTGCTTTAACTATTTGTAACTGAACCCAAGAATCTCCTGTTTTGTACTGTCACCTTGTGTTGAACATCTGTGGTTTCGCTTTTCTGGCATATATTTGTCTGTACTTGTACTCTTATGTCTTACGTACTTGATATTTGCTTCCTGATGTACTTACGCCTTTATTGTGACTGTGAGACACTTACTATTCCTTGCTATGTTTCCCTCAAGTTATGTAAATGTTATTGTGTCTGTTGCTGTAGTTAATACTTGTGTTTGTAGTTTATATTTTAGCTTATATTTTAGCTGTATTTGTACTCTTGTATATTATGTACCTACGACTTTCGTGTTGTTGTACTTAGACCTGAACCTTCATGCACCCATCACCGCTGTACTGTAGACACCTCACACACCTGTACCTTCCATCAGAACCCAGAATTTGCAGACAAATATAAAGAAACAGTTATGTTTTTCTCTTGCTGCCTAAACTGTACTCGTGCACCCTTCACCGCTGTACTCCACCCTGCTGGCACATGTCCATTCCCAGAGAATCATAAAACATGCGGAAAACATAGGGAAACACTCCTGTGCTCCTCTTGCTAATGAAGCTGTACTCGTGCACCGATCACCTCTGTACTTGACACACCTTACACCTGTACTTTCTTGAATAACCCAAAATTTGCAGACAAAATTAGTGAAACAGTCATGTTTTGCTCTTGCTGCCTAACCTGTACTCGTGCGCCTTCAACCGCTGTACTCGACCTTGCTGGCACATGTCCATTCGCAAAATAACAAAAAACATGCGGAAAACATAGGGAAACACTCCTGTGCTCCTCTTGCTAATGAAGCTGTACTCGTGCACCGATCACCTCTGTACTTGACACACCTTACACCTGTACTTTCTTGAATAACCCAAAATTTGCAGACAAAATTAGTGAAACAGTTATGTTTTTCTCTTGCTGCCTAAAGCTGTACTCGTGCACCCTTCACCGCTGTACTCCACCCTGCTGGCACATGTCCATTCGCAAAATAACAAAAAACATGCGGAAAACACTCCTGTGCTCCTCTTGCTAATGAAGCTGTACTCGTGCACCGATCACCTCTGTACTTGACACACCTTACACCTGTACTTTCTTGAATAACCCAAAATTTGCAGACAAAATTAGTGAAACAGTCATGTTTTGCTCTTGCTGCCTAACCTGTACTCGTGCGCCTTCAACCGCTGTACTCGACCTTGCTGGCACATGTCCATTCGCAAAATAACAAAAAACATGCGGAAAACATAGGGAAACAATACTGTACCCCTCTTCCCAGCGAAGCTGTACTCGTGCACCGAACACCTTTGTACTTGACACACTTTACACCTGTACTCTCTTGAATAACCCAAAATTTGCAGACAAAATTAGTGAAACAGTCATGTATTCCTCTTGCTGGCTAACCTGTACTCGTGCGCCTTCAACCGCTGTACTCGACCTTGCTGGCACATGTCCATTCGCAAAATAACAAAAAACATGCAGAAAACATAGGGAAACAATACTGTACCTATCTTCCTAGCGAAGATGTACTCGTGCATCCATCACTGCTGTACTCGATACACCTTGCACCTGTACCTTCGTGCAGAATACAAAATTTGCAGACAAAATTAGTGAAACAGTTATGTATTCCTCTTGCTGCCTAAGCTGTACTCATGCGCCTTCAATCGCTGTACTCGACTGATATTTTACATGGGGAACTATTTAGTACTATTGGTTAATAGTTTTTTCAAGTCTTGTTTTGTGTACTTGTTCCGCCATTGAAATGTACTTTATTCTTGATAGGTGTTGTGCTTATGCCTTTTGTCGTTGTACTTACGCCTTGAAATGTGGCATACTTGGGACTCTTCTGTCGTTGTACTTACGGCTTGTTTATGTACGACGGTGAACATTTACAGTTCTTTGGTACCGCTTTGTTGCCTGTGGCGGTAATTGAATTTATTAATAAAATAATGAGCGAGTAATGCGCATGTTTCATGGGGAACTGGAAACGATTAGTCAATAACGTACTTACTTCTCCTTGAATTTGCACTGGTGGCTGGTGCCGTGGAGCGTCGGAGAGTCCTGCGAGTGAGATTCTTTCCTTTCGAATTCCCGACTTTTCATTTACTTTCACTCACTGTTGAGTGGGCCAACATAAAGTGGGTGCCGCGTGTTAGTGACTTGAAGCCACTCTCTGGTATGTAAAATGGCGCCGTTCAGTCGTCGTACTAGGAGCATCTGGTGGTTTGCGCTCCGAGTCCGCCGGTTTTATATTCTGTTCCTTCCTGGTTAGGGTTTCCGTCTTCGCTCCGCTCTCTGCTCACCATCTTCCCTTCCTGGTTAGGGTTCCCGTCTCCGCTCCGCTCTCTGCTCAACATCTTCCCTTCCTGGTTAGGGTTTCCGTAATATGTTCATTTCTTTGTTTGTTTATTTCCCTCGTAAATTCATTCTGTAATCCTATAGATATATTGTTTATGTTTCTGGTGTAGTTCTTATTTTGTTTCCTCTTTATTCCTCTTAAACTTTTTCTCGGACATCCTCTATTTCTCACGCTTTGTAACTACCTCCTTTTCGTCTATTTCTTCCAGATCTGTATCTATTTCTTATCCTAAACTGCTGCTTTTGTAGATGAGGAGTTTACGAACCATAGATTTATCTTTTTTATATTAACAGCATGCTCGTTTGTTGCAAGATTTCTTATTCAAGTTAGTTGGAGGCATCATTTCCTTCTCTTCCAAACCATTAGTTTGTTCGGTCGATTGTATTGGTTTTTTCTTTATTTCTTCCAGATCTGTATCTATTTCTTATTTTTAAACTGCGGTTTTTGTAGATGATGAGTCTACGAACCATAGAAATATCTTTTTTATATTTCTAGCATGCTCGTTTGTTGCAAGATTTCCTGCTCTTATAGAACATTATTTTGTTCGGTGATTGTATGGGTCCAAATGATATTTGTTCTTTATTTTCATTATTCTTTCTTGTGGTGTTGTAGAAGCTGGAACACACAAAACACGGTTTGTGATGGATTCTGGTGAAGCTTCAAAAAGGCCCTTGGTTGAGGATGCAGTTGATCTTGGAGAAGCTTCAGTTGATGTCGCAGATGCTTCAAAAATCCGTAATTTCGAAGATATTGCCAAGGTATTTGTTTAGTTCTTATTTTTTCAGTTATCTTGCACAGGAATATACGCGCTTACTAACTTTTATCCCTCTTGTTTGTAATTCAATTTTCTAGAGTATAAACCTGAGTACGAAACTTCCAAGGATTACAATGGATATGCTTGGAATTGATGTTGGTCCTGTCGATACAATTGGAAAAGCTACGTTTAGTGTATCCAGGTTTTTTACCAGCACATTCGTTGTCGCTCATGCTTTGAGCAAGTTTCTTGGTCACACAAAGTTCCTTGCCATTGAGAACTACCATCATGGAAGTGTTCTTGTCAAGTTCCAAGATCCTAGTGACCTGCAGAAAGTTACTGGCCACATATTCAATTATGACTTTTTTGGACCCTTCCATGTCAGTCAAGTTGACTATGTTGAAGCTCAACCTACCGATTATGCAGAGTTGTTAGATGGTTTTGCATCCAAATCCAACTTCTGAATTTGTTTGTGGCAAATTGTTACATCGTGCCGTGTTGGTTATGGTTGTTTTGTAAGACTTTATTGTGCCGTGTTGGTTATGGTTGTCTTGTAAGAATTATCTTCTGTTTATTGATGTACTCACCTCGTATTTATCTTTGGTTTATAGTTCAGTTTAGCTAGTATCTGTGGAATTTACACATTTACATATGTACTATTATGGGGACTGCCAGTCTGTTGTTTTTTGCTCATATTTTCGATCATCCGTGTTGTTTTATCTTTATGTTTCCGTTTCTCTGCGAGGTAGGTACTGGTGCTAAGAGTGTCGAGTACATTTTTGCAGGAGAGACGAGTGCCTGTGTATCATGAATAGGGGAGTGCTATTTAATTTCTGTTGGTTTCTTGTCAGGTTTTCTATTGTACATCGTAGGTACAGGTGGTTTATGGTATGGAGTACAGTTGTTCTACTGAAACGAGTACGTCTGCAGCACGAGTAGGAGTACCAGAATATATGTGGTGGTTTTCGTTATTGCTTTCGATTCTGCGGAGTAGGTACTGGTTCTAGGAGTGTCGAGTACATTTTTGCAGCAGAGACGAATGCATGTGTATCAAGAATAGGAGTGTTAGATAATTTTTGTTGGTTTTCTTGTCAGGATTTCTGTTGTATAAGATAGGTACAGTTGCTTTATTCTATAGAGTACAGTGGTTCTACTGAGACGAGTACATATGCGGCACGAGTAGGAGTATCAGATTATCTGTGGTGGTTTTCGATAATAGTTTCGATTCTGCGGGGTAGGTACTGGTGCTAAGTGTACCTAGTACATTTTTGCATTAGATACAAGTACATCTGTACCATGAATAGGAGTGCCAGATAATTTCTGTTGGTTTTCTTGTCAGGATTTCTGTTGTAAAACGTAGGTACAGGTGATTTATTGTGTAGAGTACAGTGGTTCTAATGAGTCGAGTACATCTGTGGCACGAGTAGGAGTATCAGATTATCTGTGGTGGTTTTCGTTAATACTTTCGATCTTGCGGGATAGGTACTGGTGCTAAATGTATCTAGTAAATTTATGCAGTAGAATCAAGTGCAGCTTTACCATGAATAGAAGTGCCAGATAATTTCTGTTTGTTTCTTGTCAGGTTTTCTATTGTATATTGTAGGTACAGGTGCAGCTTTATGGTGTATAGTACAATGGTTCTACTGAGACGAGTAGTAGGTACAGATCAGAGAGCAACATTTTGGTTTATTACTACTAGGTTGATTATAGGTTAATTTATGCAACCCGCGTAGTAGGTACAGATCAGAGAGCAACATTGTATTCCACACAGGAACACACATAATAGCTGTATAATTTAAGGTAATTGGTGTACACAATAAAATATGTCCAACATATTCGGCAAACATTGGGAAACACTACTGTACCCCTCTTGCTAACGATTCTGTACTCGTGCATCCATCACCGCTGTACTCGACAGACCTTACACCTGTACCTTCTTGCAGAACACAAAATTTGCAAAAAATATAGAGAAACATTACGTCTGCTCTTGCTGCCTAACATGTACTCGTGCGCCTTTAACCGCTGTACTCGACCCTGCTGGCGCATGTCCCTTCCCAAGGAAGAAACAACGTGCGAAAAAAATGGAAACACGCCTGTACTTCTCTTGCTGACGAAGCTGTACTCGTGCACCCATCACCGCTGTACTCGACACACCTGACAACTGTACTTTCTTGAATAACCCAAAATTTGCAGACAAATATAGAAAAACAGTCATGTGTTCTTCTTGCTGGCTAACCTGTACTCGTGCGCCCTTCACCGCTGTAATTTTCCTTGCTGGCACATGTCCATTCGCAAGTAACAATAAACATGCAGAAAACATAGAGAAACAATACTGTACCCCTCTTACTATCGAAGCTGTACTCGTGCACCCACCACTGCTGTACTTGATACACCTTACACCTGTACCTTCTTGTATAACACAAAATTTGCAGACAAATATAGAGAAACACTTATGTACTGCTTTTGCTACCTAAGCTGTACTCGTGCACCCATAACTGCTGTACTCGACACACCTTGCACCTGTATCTTCTTGCAGAATCCAAAATTTTGCAGACAAAATTAGTGAAACAGTCATTTATTCCTCTTGCTGCCTAAGCTGTACTCGTGCGCCTTTCACCGATATTTTACATGGGGAACTATTGAGTACTATTGGTTAATAGTTTTTTCAAGTCTTGTTTTGTGTACTTGTTCCGCCATTGAAATGTACTTTATTCTTGATAGGTGCTGTGCTTATGCCTTTTGTCGTTGTACTTACGCCTTGAAATGTGGCATACTTGGGACTCTTCTGTCGTTGTACTTACGGCTTGTTTATGTACGACGGGGAACATTTACAGTTCTTTGGTACCGCTTTGTTGCCTGTGGCGGTGATTGAATTTATTAATAAAATAATGAGCGAGTAATGCGCATGTTTCAAGGGGAACTGGAAACGATTAGTCAATAACGTACTTACTTCTCCTTGAATTTGCACTGGTGGCTGGTGCCGTGGAGCGTCGGAGAGTCCTGCGAGTGAGATTCTTTCCTTTCGAATTCCCGACTTTTCATTTACTTTCACTCACTGATGAGTGGGCCAACATAAAGTGGGTGCCGCGTGTTAGTGACTTGAAGCCACTCTCTGGTATGTAAAATGGCGCCGTTCAGTCGTCGTACTAGGAGCATCTGGTGGTTTGCGCTCCGAGTCCGCCGGTTTTATATTCTGTTCCTTCCTGGTTAGGGTTTCCGTCTTCGCTCCGCTCTCTGCTCACCATCTTCCCTTCCTGGTTAGGGTTCCCGTCTCCGCTCCGCTCTCTGCTCAACATCTTCCCTTCCTGGTTAGGGTTTCCGTAATATGTTCATTTCTTTGTTTGTTTATTTCCCTCGTAAATTCATTCTGTAATCCTATAGATATATTGTTTATGTTTCTGGTGTAGTTCTTATTTTGTTTCTTCTTTATTCCTCTTAAACTTTTTCTCGGACATCCTCTATTTCTCACGCTTTGTAACTACCTCCTTTTCGTCTATTTCTTCCAGATCTGTATCTATTTCTTATCCTAAACTGCTGCTTCTGTAGATGAGCAGTTTACGAACCATAGATTTATCTTTTTTATATTAATAGCATGCTCGTTTGTTGCAAGATTTCTTATTCAAGTTAGTTGGAGGCATCATTTCCTTCTCTTTCAAACCATTATTTTGTTCGGTCGATTGTATTGGTTTTTTCTTTATTTCTTCCAGATCTGTATCTATTTCTTATTTTTAAATTGCGGTTTTTGTAGATGATGAGTCTAAGAACCATAGAATTATCTTTTTTATATTTCTAGCATGCTCGTTTGTTGCAAGATTTCCTGCTCTTATAGAACATTATTTTGTTCGGTTGCTTGTATGGGTCCAAATGATATTTGTTCTTTATTTTCATTATTTTTTCTTGTGGTGTTGTAGAAGCTGGTACTCACAAAGCACGGTTTGTGATGGATTCTGGTGAAGCTTCAAAAAGGTCCTTGGTTGAGGATGCAGTTGATCTCGGAGAAGTTTCAAAAAAGCCTAGGGTTGAAGATGCAGTTGATGAGGCATATGCTTCAAGAATCCGTAAGTTCGAAGATATTGCCAAGGTATTTGTTTTATTTTTTTTATTTTTTCAGTCATCTTGCACAGGAATATACGCACTTACTAACTTTGATCCCTCTTGTTTGAAATTCAATTTTCTAGAATATAAACCCAAGTACGGAACTTCCAAGGATTACAATGGATATGCTTGGAATTGATGTTGGTCCTGTCGATACAATTGGAGAAGCTACGTTTAGTATATCAGTGTTTTTTACCAGCACATTCGTTGTCGCTCATGCTTTGAGCAAGTTTCTTGGTCACACAAAGTTCCTTGCCATGGAGAACTACCATCATGGAAGTGTTCTTGTCAAGTTCCAAGATCCTAGTGACCTGCATAAAGTTACTGGCCACATATTCAATTATGACTTTTTTGGACCCTTCCATGTCAGACAAGTTTACTATGTTGAAGCTCAACCTACCGATTATGCAGAGGTGTTAGATGCTTTTGCATCCAAATCCAACTTCTGAAGTTGTGTGTGGCAGATTGTTACATCGTGCCGTGTTGGTTATGGTTGTTTTGTAAGACTTTATTGTGCCGTGTTGGTTATGGTTGTCTTGTAAGACTTTATTGTGTCGTGTTCGGTATGGTTATCTTGTAAGACTTTATGTTGTTGAGTACAATGTAATGTACCATGTACGTGGTACTTGACTTTAATTATCTTCTGTTTATTGTTGTACACACCTCGTATTTATCTATGGTTTATAGTTCAGTTTAGCTAGTATCTGTGGAATTTACACATTTACATATGTACTATTATGGGGACTGCTAGTCTGTTGTTTTTTGCTCATATTTTCGATCATCCGTGTTGTTTTATCTTTATATTTGCGTTTCTCTGCGAGGTAGGTACTGGTGCTAAGAGTGTCGAGTACATTTTTGCAGCAGAGACGAGTGCATGTGTATCATGAATAGGGGAGTGCTATATAATTTCTGTTGGTTTCTTGTCAGGTTTTCATTGTACATCGTAGGTACAGGTGCTTTATGGTATGGAGTACAATTGTTCTACTGAGACGAGTACGTCTGCAGCACGAGTAGGAGTACCAGATTATATGTTGTGGTTTTCGTTATTGCTTTCGATTCTGCGGAGTAGGTACTGGTGCTAGGAATGTCGAGTACAATTTTGCAGCAGAGACGAGTGCATGTGTATCAAGAATAGGAGTTTTAGATAATTTCTGTTGGTTTTCTTGTCAGGATTTCTGTTGTACAACGTAGGTACAGGTGCTTTATTGTATGGAGTACAGTGGTTCTACTGAGACGAGTACATATTCGGCACGAGCAGGAGTATCAGATTATCTGTGGTGGTTTTCATTACTACTTTCGATTCTGCGGGGTAGGTACTGATGCTAAGTGTATCGAGTACATTTTTTCAGTAGATACAAGTACATCTGTACCATGAATAGGAGTGCCAGTTAATTTCTGTTGGTTTTCTTTGTCAGGATTTGTGTTGTATAACGTAGGTACAGGTGATTTATTGGGTGGAGTACAGTGGTTCGAGTACCTCTGCTGCACGAGTAGGAGTATCCCATTATCTGTGGTGGTTTTCGTTAATACTTTCTATTCTGCTGGATTGGTATTGGTGCTAAGTGTATCTAGTAAATTTATGCAGTAGATTCAAGTGCAGCTTTACCATGAATAGGAGTGCCAGATAATTTCTGCTTGTTTCTTGTCAGGTTTTCTATTGTATATTGTATGTACAGGTGCTTTATGGTGTAGAGTACAGTGGTTCTACTGAGACGAGTACATTTGTAGCACGAGTAGGAGTACACAATGGTTATACTGAGACGATTACACGTTTGGCACAAAGAGGATTACTAGCTTGATTCTAGGTTAATTTACGCAACCCGCACAGTAGGTATAGATCAGAGAGCAACATTGTATTCCACACAGAAACACACATAATTTATGGTAATCGGTGTCCACAATAAAATATGTCCAACATATTCGGCAAATATAATACTCACATAACTTAAGCTACCAGGTTATAAATAAAGATCCATGCTTATGTATTCTTCCTCATTCATCGTCGGAAACTACAATCACTTCGTTGCAGCTTTTGCCTGGCGTGTCACACATGCATTTTCTTGCACGTCCACTGTCCCTGTTGATTCTATCATTGATTGCTTGTTTTTGGATTGTGCGACTCCCATCAGCATATCAATGGTGAAGACAACATCATCTTTCCTCTGTTGTATTGCACCAGGAGTTGCTTCATGGTAGTTTAGGTCGTCCAGTGACTCTAGGCTGGCATAGTAAAGTTTCCTTTCATCCTCGTCCACTGGAATTAGGTCCTCCATGTGAATAAAGTCTCTGTATTTTTCATCATCGTCAGATTCTGATTCACTGTCCCTTGTTAGCATTGCTTCATCACCATCACCATCATCAGCATCATCACCATCATCATCATCAGCAGCAGCATTGCCTCCTTGCACAACATTATCTGAGTGATGTTCCTGTTCTTCATCACTTATAACAATCAGTTCAACCTCCTCGTGTTCATGATGGGTGCTCATGATTTCCTCATCTTTATCAACCTCTTTATTTTTATCCATGGCGTACTGATCCTTGTTCAAGCTTGATTCTGTTGCCTGCATTTATTGAACAGCAGTTGTAGTTTATATAAATTATTTTAGTTTGTCTTAGTATCCACTTATACAACTGTAGATAGTGAACCCACACATCTGATCTAACTGCATTGTGATGTACATTAATTCCCAGACAGGTAGATTAAATTCACCACATGACAATGTAATACATATAACATGACAGAACAATTATATGTAGCATCTTATATTTGGATAAAACAACTCATATAACTAGTTGATACCCCGCGCGTTGCGGCGGGCATTAGAAACTTTTTTCCTTGTACATAAAAAAGAAGGCATGAATATGCCGTGATTGTGTAGTGTTATGATATTTATTTGGTTTTGATGCACTTAGCCACGGGTACAATATTTGAAGAAATAGCAGGAACTTCATCTTTTGAATTGAAAGATATGAAGCCTTCTTTTGTTGTTTGGTACATACAAAGAGATATGAAGCCTTCTTTTGTTGTTTGGTACATACAAAGAAAATGAACGCATGGTGGGAGTTAACCAACGATAATTTAGGCAATATATGTCGGGTGCATCATCAATAGCACAACAGAAACATAGTACGAAAATATTCCTCACATCACACACAAAGACATGTTCACTACTAAAATTTGATAGGCTCCTCACATGTAGAAGGAGAAATGTAAAATATTTGACAAAAGAGACGGAATATTGGAGAAGCACTTTGTAGTCAGATCTTTATTCATCACGTCTGGTGGTCTGTAACAATCAGGACGACAGTACCACTCGCTTGCCATCATGGTGACCTTTATTCATCCGAAAACAGCCCGGATATCTGCAGTATCAAAAAATATGTAATAGTTGAAAGTGAGATTCATATGTTCTTTAGCAAAATAAATGTACCGTAGATATCTATCATGTGGTGATTTACCTTTAAATGATTTTGAGGTCGCTGAGAAATTCATTTATGAGGCTGGATCTTCAAGGCTGTATGAGGTTCCCAAGTTATATATTTTTTGCAATAATGGAAGTTAAGATTGGTGCAGAAGTAGTAACCACCTTGGTTTTTTGTCGTTTGTTCACATCGTCGTCATTATTATCTGATATTGTGCTGCGGCTGGTGATGACAATTGAAGAATAATTTATTTATTTTTAGGAAAATTGAACAATAAAATGGTTGAACATGGGGAATTATGGTGCAATAATAAATAGAGTAGTGGTATATACCTTTGATTATTGACATCAGCGTCCTTATCAAAAAGTAATTGTCTCTTTGTCTTTGAGCTGTTGACATAAGGGAAGATAGTATAATTTTTTTAAAACAAAAGCAGTAGCGAGTAATTTTGGTGTGTTAAAGTCCGTACATAATTGGGTTGTCAACATCAGGGCACACAGATGATTCGTCCAAAATTTGATGTGTCACGCTACTTGAAGATTCTGCATGCGGTGTAGTAATAACTGGACTGGAATTTCATGCAAACGGAATTTCAGTTGGGAAAGAAGAATTTAGAACCACAGAATTAACAAATTGTAGATGACATACCTGTGAGAAAGATTTGTGTTGGTGGGAGATGTGAGGGCTAATGCATTTTTGTCTGCGGGGTCCTGGAAAATTGAGTTTGTTAGAAGAAATGACAATATGATGTATCAATATAGAATAAGGATAGTGGCTTCACCTGTGGGGCTGACAATGTTGTATTTAAGTTCTGGCCATCAATTGGGTAACTCTTTTTTAGCACATAGTTTATAGAGAATTTTGAGAAATACTCGGGATTCATGCCTATGGTGAAGAGTCTTGTCTTTCCAATGGCTTGGTCAAGAGCAACTGCATGGTCTGATGCATCTATTTTCATATTTTGAGAGGCTTCTGAAGCGGTTTTCTCGACCAAATCTTCAGCTACACCAGTAAAAGCAATTGTATCCATGCTTGTTGTGCCATCAGTAATTTTTAGGGGAAGCTTGAACCTAAATGAGTAAGATATTATAGTTGTTAGTTTAGCAAACTGTTTGTAAATAAAGTGGTGTTTGCGATCAATTGTGTAAATTCCGATGTTACATGGGTTTGGGTGCCGAAAAAGGGCATGTGCATCTTGGCGTGTCCAGGTTGTTGTTGTACCCTTGACCACATGTTTTGCAAGTTTTGTAATACCATTTAGACGATTGTATTACTGCTTCTATCTTCGCAATGCAGCTGTAGGTAGCTCCTCCCTTTTGTTATAAATGTGCAGAGTATTATTTAAAATAATATTTGTGCAGTCATATTTAGAGCTATGTAAATGAATAGGTACCTGAAAAGATGAAATTGGCAGTGTAGATATTTCCTCCAATTTGTGTATTTTGCCAGCTGCTTGAATGGGGGATTGACGGACAACCTGAGGTTTTTGTTGCTGTAGGGTAGGAATTTCCCATTGATAGCTTCAAAGTAGATATATGCATGTTTAGTACGTATTGTGGATATCAATATATAAATAAGGTAAAACTATTGTAGATGGAAGTCTTGATGAACCTGCTTATATATTGGGAAACCTCTGGTATATCCAAGTCAATGAATGTTTGCGTTGCTGAACTTGAAGAAGCCTCTTTTTTTTTTTGTACATATACAAATATTTGAGTTATTCTTCATTGTCATGCTACTAAAGTTGGTACATAAAATATTCATTCTTGTCAGCTTACCTAAAAACTTTCCTGTAGTAAGTCCAGCAAACGCACATACCACAATTTTTTCTTTTGATTTTGCGAGGACAGTGCTCTCATCAAATGCTTCACCATGTTCACCCCAAAGATTTATCTGCTGCGTTTGTTCGCTGAAACATGATCAAAGAGTTATGAAAAGGGAAATGGAGAACTGGGCACAATTATTTGTATACAATTTATGAGAAAGATATGTACTCTTGGTTACGGATGTGAATCTTCCTGAGTTTATACTGAGAGACTGGGCTGGCATAATCATATGGACCAACATAGCTGATAACTCCTATTAAATCTGTTGAGAAGAAGTATGTAAGACATGTATCATTTTAGGAAAATATACATTTCTACAACAACAAAGTTTTCTATGTAATACCTAGAAGTGGCTTGGTAGGAATGTCTTTGGTTGATAGTTTATCGAACTGGCAGAAATCAAAGGCAAACTGGGGAATGCTGGCTCCTCGTGATTGCATGAGATGAACCTTCGAGCTTGACTTGAATTGAAGCATGTAGTTCTGGTGGTGGTAAATATATTTCTTGTGTGTACTATCAACAGCGTTAAGATCTGTAAATATGTAGACCGATCCAACTTGTAGCAATGGTCGAAACTGTTTTTCAACCTTTCTTGGGACACTTATTTCTGCCATAGTACCCTACAGAATATGTTTAACTTTACGTGGTAAGAACTTTTATGTAAAGATGCTGAATTCGATGAATAATCTTCATAGAGTACTTACATCTTCAGCGAGAATTATTCCATCAATGCTGATGAAAGGGTCTGCAGCTTTTGGGCTCATATTTTTCGCATCCCATAGGCGTATGAGCCGTCCAAAAACCTTGCAGTTTTGTTGCCCTGGAGTAATCTTAGCAAACTCTGTAGTAGAGTTCATGATTGATGCGTCTCTGAAAGATCAAAACAACTATTATGAAAAAAATGATAAGAATATGCAATTAGTATATTGTGAAGACAACGCCCAATGAAACATGATAAGAAATTTCAAAGCCTTATAGTGTCGTTTCTGCATTGCATACCTTTCTGATTTAATGAAGTCGCGCGTTGATATGAGAAAAAACTTCATGGTAGACTACATTGTGTGTGCAATTGTCATGTGATGGAGGACTGTTCTCAATAAGAACCCGTAAGCCTTTTGGCGATGTTACTCGCGAGAAAGCGACATATAATTGGCCGTGAGAGAAAACTTGGGTTGGTAAATAGACACCAACTCTGTCGAGAGTCTGCCCTTGACTTTTGTTGATTGTCATAGCATATGAAAGACGTACTGGGAATTGGCGGCGCTTCAATTTGAATGGCCACCTGGACTGGGCTGAAGTGGTGACGATGCGTGGGATATAAACTTTAGAACCTTTGGCTTTCCCAGTGATTATTTCTCCTTCAATCACCCTGTTTGTAAGTTGTGTAACAATGAGTCTAGTTCCATTACAGAGACCACGAGAGGGGTCAAGATTACGCAATAACATTATGGGAACTCCTATTTTGAGGTGCAACACGTGGTCTGGTAGCCCATTCATGGGAATGGTATTCAAAAATTCAGTGGGATACAATGCCTCTAGTGTGGAAAGGTTTGAGGAAGTGTCATCAATTGAATCTGCACTGTAATATAACATCTCATTTGTTGGCAACTCCGCGATCATTTTTCTATTTATCTCAGAGACAACTTCATTTGTTGGAGCTAAGATAGCACGATCACAGAAGTATGATGCAATGTCGCTCTGTTGGGGGCTGTTAGAATTGTACACAAAGGAAATCAAACCTTGAAGATTTCTGCATTCTGATGGGAGTAAGAGAGATGGTGGAATTTTTATGAAAATGTTTTCAGGTTCATTTTCAATGGGAATGAAAGGTTCAGTACCATCTCCCACCCTCAAAAGCCATTCGGCAAATATACGTAGGTCTTGTTTATCAGAGGGCGAAAGAAATTGAGATTTGAGCCTCATATTCTCGGTCAAGTTCAAAACCTCACAGTCACGCCATAAATAAGAATTTACAATGCAAGCTTTTAAGATTTGTTGCTTTCTTGCATTTGGTATAACTGGAAGAGTTTGGCGGAAGTCTCCACTAAGAACAACTGTTATGTTACCAAACTGTTTGCCCTCCAAACTGGGTCTGATATCTGACATCATATCTCTAAGAGTACGATCAAGTGCTTCAAAACAATACCTATGATTGACTGGTGCTTCATCCCAAATAATCAATGATGTCCTCTGAATAAGTTCAGCCAAGTTAGTATTTTTTTTGACATTGCACATAGAATTATCCCGTATATCCAACGGGATTTTAAAACGGGAGTGTGGTGTTCTACCCCCTGGAAGCAACAGGGATGCAATTCCAGATGATGCGACAGCTAAGGCTACCTTTCCTTTGCTCCTTACAGAGTTAAGTATAGTTGTCCATAAAAAGGTCTTTCCAGTTCCTCCAAATCCATATACAAAGAATGTTCGACCCTCCCTATTTTGGACAGAATTACAAATGGCATCATAAACTTTTTTCTGGCATTTATTTAGCCTTGGAATATCTTCAGATAAGCTTCTGGTCATTTGAGGGATGTCATAGCTTAGTTCATCTAGTAGTAGCCTATTTTCTAGGGAAGCACTTGCTATATCATCTGGTAGTGGTAAGTTGAAATGTGACAGAGAATACCCAGCATCTCTCAACAATTTATCCACCTCAAATAGAACAAATGAAACAGCAATATCTGCAGATGAGTTGCTTCTTTGAAGACTGCTACGATTTAATTTGTAGGTACTATCCTGACTCATTGAGGTAGCATGTTCATCAAAAAGTTTCTTTGGATTTGTGACCTCACAGAATAGCAACAATGTGACAAAAAGATGTCGTAATTGGGAAGGTGTTGCCCACTGAGCTGCATCTGCGAGAGCATGGGACCATTCTTGGTCATCACCAAGAAGTCCTAAAGCTTCACAGGCTGCACGAAATGTTGGATATTCACGATTTCCTATTGTGCGGATTTCTGCATACGATTTTGCACCTTTCACAATGTGGAGCAATAGTCGGAGGTAATAAAGTTCTCCCTGTGCAGGACTAACATTAGCAACACGACCAATTTTCTTTTGAGAGCCTTTACGTGTGTCCCAGTACTTTTTATTTTTGTCCGAATGCCATGTAAAGTGTGCAGGGAACTCAATATAAGTATGCTCTCGAGCAGCAGGGAAACGACCATTGGCTTCTAGCCATGCAGTTAGCTTAGTCTTCAAATTATTTGGGTTGGAAATTACTTCTTCAAGGTTGTCATCCTCTGCATACACAACATTATTCTCCAATGGTAGATGCACAGGAAGGCGTTCAACTGATGGGAGAGTATGGTGAATGTCGAACTGAAGCAAGCGCCAAGATGCATCATGTGGGGTAACACAACGACATTCAAGATAATTATTTATTTCATTGACAGTTTCACTGGCTGTTTCTGAGGATGAGGAACTTTTATAAAATCCAACTCTTGCACAATCAAAGCCTTTTGTGACATATTTGAAAAGATATTTATGCATACCATCATGATTGACCCTTTCTACATTTATGTGTGCCTGATATTTAACCACCAAGTCAACATTGTGAGGAACAACAAATCCATTGTCAATGTTAATTCCATTTCTGTGTACAACTATTCCATTTTTCGGTCGAGCATATTGAGCAAACCCACTTTCTGTTACAACAGTTTGTTCACAGAATTCCTTAGGGTAGAATTTGGAACATTTTCCTTCACACATACAGGGTGATTTGGGTCCCAGAGGGCCACAAGGTCCATGAATCATAAAAGAAGAGACTGCTTCATATCCCACTGGATCAGTTGCTGGATCAGGCAATTGAGCAGAGATATACAAATCTATCTTTTCCGCATCTAGGGGCTCCTCTTTGGCCAACCATACAATGATATGAACATGTGGGAGGCCACGTTTTTGAAATTCGACTGTGTACACAACTATAAAAGGAGTTGAACATTCTTATTAGATGTAAGAAAGATCGTTGGAAATTAAATAATGTTTTAAGTGGTTTGTTGAAATAGTACCTGCATTGATGGGACCGAAAAATTCTCTTTTCTTAATATCATCCATTAAATGATTTAGCTTCATTTTGAAAACTCTGTCTACAATATCAGGCCTGTCTGAAGGATGTTGGCCAGGAAAGGATGCTAAAGCCTCTGTAATTTCAGGCCAAGCTGGATTTGATGTAAAGGTGATGAACAAATCTGGGCATCCATATTTTCTACAAACCGCAATACAGTCTTGATAGTTTTGATATAGATAGCGAGGGCCACCAGTAAATGAAGACGGCAAGATAATACGCTGGCCGGCCGAAGATCCAGAAGTGATGCCTCTTGAAACGGAATTAGTCAAGGAGTTGTAGGGTGCTGATCTATATTTGCGCTGGAAGCTTGGTTTCCTATAGTGCCCTAACCTCTCTCCCTCGACACAACAGTAGCCATCAACCTCATAAGCTTGTGTTCCTCTTTTACATTTTAAAGGAGTGTTGAAGTCGCCAGGCCTGTCATGCAACCTATAAGCATAGTACTCAAGCATGGTTGCTTTCTTTCGTTGCAGACCTCGAGACCGGGCAGTTTGACGGTAAAATATGGAATCATGGTAGCCATCCTCTCCATACGGAAATAAGAGAGGATATTGCATTGCCATGAACTTGCGATGCTTTTCATTTATCTGTTGTAGGCCCGCTTCACGGTCATCTATTATAATGTCCCTGCCAATATCAGTTGCTCCAATGTCACCAACCACCAATCCCACAACCTCAGATGCAACTGGCGCACTAAAGATATCACCATGAGCATCAACTTTACCAAACAACCTAATATGGTAGTGGTCAGATGTATCTCCATTTAATCTTTCACTTGCAGTTCTAAAGAGTTTGACAATGGAGTTATGAGTGTTAAGCATTTCTATGAGGGCCTTAACAATGTCTTCATTAGGTTGAAAAGATCCATTGGGAGAAGAAACGGTGTTCATCCTGTGTGACACCTCATTGGCTGTATCATATATGTAGAGCTGAGCATATTCTGGCCGCTGGCCCTGTGCTGGACGCATAGAACCAATACGGTGGCAATTCTGCCCACTAACCTTGAAAACATATGGACCACGACCATCATTTACAGACTCAATAACCTTAGCTCCCATAGAAGTCATAGCAAACATGGCATTGTATTGACGTATATGATGAAAGAAGTGATCTGAAGTGGCTTTATCTTGTGAAGTTAGCAGATCCAGAAGTGGTTGTGGTGGTGGGTCATAACGTGGGAGTAGTATACGGCCTCCTTTGCAGCACAAATTGTATGTTGGGTTTGATGTATGCCTCTCTCTGCGAACACGCTCGTCGTACCAAAAGAAAGCACCACAATGTGAACAATTATGTTGGGGGCCTCCAAGATTGAGTGGTGTAAATATTGTTCCTGGAAGGAGCGTAGTATTACATTAAGCTCGTATGGAGATGTCTTGTCTGATTGTAGTATATAAGAAACAAAAATGTAAATCTTACGTTGATGTTGTTGGGTTCGACTTGGTGGAGAAATATAAGATCCAGAGACTTGTCCAACTATATTTTGTTTGTTGGATGGGTCTGATGCGATTATATTAGGTGAGGTCGATGAAGATGAAGCTATGTTTGACTGATCTACCGGAGGATGTCCTGAATGTTGGCGTGTAGAAGATGGCATTTGATGAACCTCAATGGAAAAATTATATAGATGTGGGATACAGGATAGAGAGTTTTATGCACTAACCTCCATGCGTATTCGCTAGTCTACGTCTACGTCGAGACTCAGCTGTAATAGATGGGTCATTGTGAGGTAGTATAACAGGCGACGTTTGGCGGCGGCGATGACCACTTCGACCGCGAGGGACTCCACGGTGGGGCGTAAAACTTGAAGAACTTTCCCCCGTATCCATGCTGATATAATTTGTAAACAGGCTATTGGAAAAAGGTCTATAGGGCATCATACTTGTAGGTGAGCATTACAATTGTTTAATTCTGGGAATCAACAAAACATGGCAGGCAACAACATGTAAAGGAGATTGACGCTGGAGACACATACCGTTTGTAGTACGCTTGCTAGAATAATATATATATACTATACTTATTTGGGAATCAACTTCTCTTTTCTCATAATTTTGAGGCATGCTCAGAGTGAACGTCCTGTTGACACGTGTGTTGTTTGGGTTAATTGATTTTCGAAGGGTTTCTTCTGTCTGTACTTTTGGTGTCTCTAGGAAATTTCCGGTTATCCTTTTTCACCTTCTTCGGTTCGATGTTGCACTATCGTGGTCATCTATTTGGGTGCCTATAGCTGCCTATATCACCGTTTAGCTATCTTCCCACGTGTCCTCTCTCGATAACTCCCGAAGTCCCCAATCAGATCGCCACTCTTCTTGGTCGTCTCCGGCATCCACGAGGTCGTCGGCGTGGCCCGTGGGGTGGAGGGGCGTGGCGCGGCGTCCTATGACGATGGTGGCGCATGCGTGCTGGTGAATGGTGCGGAAGGCCTATCCATGTCCTGGTGGTGCCGCCAGCCACCGGCCGCGGAGACCGACGGCCAACGGCAGCGCGACCAGTGGGAGCGCTCCCTGCGTCGGCCATGGCTTCTCCTCCTCCGTCTCGGCTTCGTGGTGGTGGAGGTGCAGCTGGTGGACGTTCCCGTGGTGGTGATTGCACGCGCCGCCGCTGCCCGCGACGCCCCCACGCCTACATCACCATCCTCCCTCCCGCGGCGTCGATTGCTTCAAGAATGTCGATCAAATCGGCGAGGGAACCTACGGGTAGTTACCTGTACCCTACTTATTTCTTCCTCTCAGCAGCAATTCGTCGATCTAGAATGTGATTCCGTCGTCACCGGCCGTTGTCAGGAAAGTCAACATGGCAGGAGACGAAGACGACCAAGATTGTGACTCTGGATAAGATCTGCGCGAGTATAGGGGTGGTCTTCTGGCGTGGGCGCGGGAGGCGTGAACGTCGGGTCGCTGATCTCCCCGGCGACCAGACTCGGCTGGTACTGGTTTGCCTTGGTTTTCTGCTACTGTTCCTCCTGGCACGGCTGGTTCAGCGCGGACCACTGCTTCTTGTTTTGTGCTGGACACTTCTCCGGGTGTGCGCGTTCATGCCGGTGGGAAGCCTTCTTCCAATGGTTCCCAACACTGGATTCCTGGCCTTCCAGCTACCGCTATGATGGCGAGTGAGGCTGGTCCATCCTCTTCATGATCTGTTCGAGGTTTGATTTCATCTTGCCATCGGCCTTCCTTCTCTGTTCTTATGTGTCCTTATTCTGGTTACTGATTTGCTTTTCGCAAACGCACGTGTTGCAGCTGCGGAATCTGCACACAAGAGGAGATTTGTACGAGCTTGATTTTGCTGTCATCGGCCGTGAGGTACTTCCCGTGTTCGTCCTCTTCACGATCTGCTCCAGGCTTGATTTTGAGTACATTTTTTTACGTTAGAGATGGTTCCCCCAGTCAGGGATTCTCCTAATGTATGTTTATTTAGTCCAGCTAACTGTATTCAATAATGAATATAGATTCAGACAAGTTTCGTTCGCAGCAATGAAAACTCCTAGACCAGATGTATTCTAAGTGGCATGCCCACTGATGTACATAACAATGCATGCACTGCCCCAAAGACGAGCTCAATGCCATGTGCCCTCCCATACGTATTGCTCTTTTTAAATAGACTCAAATCAACAGTTATATATATCACACTCTTGTTTTTTTTTCTCTCTAAAAAAGTTATATATCAGTCTCTTTGTTTGTTCTCTGAACAAAATATTCTATACAACCTCATGTGAAGAGAATTTGTTAAGGGTTCTGCACGGTGCATTCTATAAATGTCCCTACATTTCCTTCCCTTTGCTTGCTATACCATCTTGTGTCGGTAGAACTGTCCATATCCTTCCTCTAATACAATCCCTGCCATCAATAACATTGCAGGGAAACATAACGGAGGATTGTATGACACAAAACTGCATCGACCAATTCAGGGATCAATGGAAAGAAGGATCAATCTTCACGATTAATTTTTTTGTTGTCGACATGCCCATGACGGCAAGACCTATATAGTATCAGACTGTTTAATTTCTACCAGGAACCCATTATATGGTGCATTCAGTCCAATTTCTTTTATACCTGCTTTCTTCCCCTCAAAACAACTTATGATGCTTTCATGTACAATACCTTCTTTGTTTGTTGCTATGACCGTTGTTCAGTCAACAGGTATAAAGATTTCAGCCACGCACCCCAAATACTCACCGGTTGGATTTACCGGCCGCTAACTTTAACCTTTATCTGGTTTTGACACAATATAGGTGTGTGGGCTCTCAAGAGCACACGCATAAACACGCATAACATGTTAGTATATAAATTACTACAGTTTTGATGCCGGTGGTTTTATATTAATACATAATCATTACCCCAAGTTGTTATATCCGTGCACTGTATTGTATTACACAAGGGGGAGAAGCTTTACCACAAGCTGGAGGTGTATGGTCAATCTTCAGCATTGCAAGAGGCATGTGGTATTTTTTGGTATTGTTAGTCAGCTTTTAGCACTAAGCAAACTAGAGATTGAAGATGAGTTCAATCACTTTTTCTCCTGGAACATATGAAAAAGATGGGTAGTTAGTTTCTTCTAGCCTACCGTGCTGCCATATATTGTTCTCTCCTACGACAAGTTCTTTTGACAGCTTTGAAAGCTCTATCCATGCATATTCATTTACTGATGCCCGATCTCTGGACTTTTCTATGCTTTATATTGCACTTTATCATAGATAGATATGGTACGTTCTGTTTGCTCTCACGCCGATATTCATGTATGCTGAGTACCAAAATACTAATATAGTGAGCATTTTATGTAGTATATTCACAGTATTTGATCCATCGGAAAAAATGCTGGCAAAATAGATTGGTATTTAGAAAAATTTGTTGCTACCTGCAGTTCTATTCTCCTTTCATAGTCTCTTGCTCCGGCTCTTGGTCTCAGACAGATGTGTGTAGCCTGCAGGTCGCAACACTGAAGAATGGAGCGGTTGGTGGAGGGCGTCTCTACATTGTTTCCAGAGAGATAATGAAATAGATGCTGATTACATCTTAAACTACGGTGCATAAGTTATCTCATTCATTTATGGTCACTCAACAAACTTCTCCAGTCCAGGAATTCAAACCTTTTTCAACAGCTCTGCAGATATTTTTCCAAATGTACTGATAGGTTTATTTTTCTTCCAAATTTCTTTACAAGTTCTTCTACATACTGTTGTCAACTTGTCATCAAAGTCTCGACGCTTCCAGGATGGTCATTGACTGTCTTTCTTATTATACTTTTGACATGCCTCAACATATTGTATTCGTTCCTGGATTTAGGTTGTCCTTAAATGGAAATCACATCAAGAAAAACATTTAGATGGTCAGATTTGGTGGATTGAGTTTGTTCATTTAACATAATAATGGAATTAATCCTGAATTGCTGACTAATATCCTGGCGAGTGCCTCTTTTCATGTGAACATACTGCAATATTGGTTCAACTCTTGTGAATGCCTTTTTTTTTCTTTGAGCATACTGCAATATTGGTTCATCTCTTTCAGCTGTATAGTCTCATGTTTTATGGGCACCATACCTGTCGGGTGCAACATAAAGTGATAATAACATATGTCCCATAAACTATGTATATAGGTTTTTGATCTAACATCGTACTCTCCCTAATTTCTCATATATATTCTTATCCTGCCCTTTTGGTATTCCTGGTATGCCACTTGCTTTCTTAGGATTATTCGCTGTAATAATATAATTTGTCATTTAACTGCTCAATACATGAAGTAGAGGTTGATTTTAATGACATGTGATGGTAGAAAATGTCTATGTTTTCAGTAAAATTTTAAAATTTTCAGATTTCAGACGAACTTGTTTAATATGGTAAGGATATAACACATGGTAAATCAAATAGGTGGTATGTATGCAGTGATCTTTTGATGGCCTATGGTAGAACCAAGAATTATACATGAACACTACTAATGTGCTCAGTTCACCTGAACTAAATGATGGGCGCGTACCAAGCTTCAAGAAATTTTCCTGGAGGCACATTCATGTATTTTTGTTCTGTTGGGTACATTTTGATATATTTGCCGTCCTTCTGGTTTCCAATTTATCTTATTTTCGTATTTTTCATTGTGATTTTCTTAAGTAGTGGAGTTTGTAAATGATACCGTTTATTATTGAGGATAACTTGCTAATGCTTATCAACCACTATGTACTTTATACTCATTTATACAAGTGACTCTTGCAAGTTTCTTAACTAGGTATTCACGGTACTACCAATATGCATGAATGGAGTTGAGGAATTTCAAAGCGCCTTTAAAAGGTTGTATGGGTTGTTGCTACCATCATTGTTTAAGAGTTTCAAGTTGTAATATGGCCACTTACAGAAGGAGTAAGAAATTCGCTAGAAAGTTAATGTATTCGCAGTTCTTGGTGTAAGAATGTTATCAAGTGAGTTTAGTTTTGGTTTATATCTAAATGTCCACTTCAAAAAAACAAAGACCAATATAGAGTTTTCAGTATAGTTACACAATTATCAATTACACACTGCGAGTTTTCTAAAGAGCATGCAGGTTAAGAAAAACTAAGAAGTATATGCTGTGGTGCATGTCCATAATAGAATAGCTTTATCTCCATGATGGATAAACTATTCGGTGTTGTTAACCAAGGGCCCATAACTGATTAAGTGACTATTAACCACTATTTGGTGCTCTATATCAATTTGGTCCAAGGATCTTTAAATTCTACCAAAACTAAGCAGACACAGCGATGCAACGCCGCCAACGTCAAGACCCTGCACAAGCATGGCAAAATCCGCTGTATGAAAATTATATTCTGCAGCGTCATCTATGTATGTTACTGCCAGTCTTCTGGCACTATTTGTCCATATCGCTAGAATCCTTCCTGATGAATATTCTCCTCAATGCATACTTATAACTCAAACTCTGCACGTCACACGCTGTTCAAAGCCACTAACTAACTACGCCAGAAGAATACCACTACTTTGCAATGCAAAGACAATTGCCCGTTAAAACAATTGCACAGATTAATTCCATGCAATCATTTAGCTCGGCAGCCTTCTCTGCAAATATAGAGTCACATAGTCCGGCAATGGCACAAAACTCCTCCACCAAAAAAACCAACCAGCCTTTGCAGGCCCACACTCCCCAAGGAAAAACAAGGAATGCATTATTATTTTTCGTCCGACGACGAAAGGAGTAATAACAAACAGTAAATCAGGGTAGAGACACACATGGCCCCCTAATACACTCCATCCTCTCTACTTTGTATCGTGTCCATCATTTAGTGTGATTTACATTTCATGTCATCTCTTTGTCTAAACTTCTTTTAGTAAGAATTACATACAAGGAAATAAAAGCTGCTATTTAAATGATGTATTTATAGTTAAATGATGTATTTATATCTCAGGTGTTAATATATACTAGCAGAAAGTACTAGCCGCCCCCTCCTCCTCTCCCGCCCCCTCTCGGGCGGTGGTGGTGGACCCGCCTGCCCCGCCACGAGCAGCCGCCCCTGGACCGCCGCCCCTCAGCCGCCGCTACTGCTGGCCTCGGCCCCGGGCACAACCCCGTCCCCGGCGGCGGTGGCGGCACCCCTTCCGTCAAACGACGAGGGGGGGGGGGGGAGAGGGTTTCCGCGACGGCATTCCATGGGAGGTGATGAAGCGCCGGTGGAGGAAGCCGGGCGGCATGGCTACTTGGCTGGATCCTGATGCTCTCCGTCGGTAGCCTTGAAGGATTCGGTGGAGCGGTGGCGGCCTCCGCCCCGGTGACGGTTCAGCGGTGGTACGCATGATCCGCGCCGTCGTCCTCTTCCCGTTGATCCGGCAGGAGGGACTAGCGGCGTGGGGGTTGCTGGTCTTGCTTTGTTTTTGGTGGCGGTCCTTGGGTTTCTCGCAGCGAAGATGAAGATCTACCGGAGGTCAGCCTTGATATGGCTGGAGAGATGAGTTCCGGAAAACTCCGCCAAAGAATGAAACAGTGCATCTTTTGCCCGGAGTTTGTTCGATCGGGTGGTATTAGGTCGCGCGCACCCACGTTTTTATTCCGACCGTTTGGTTCCGGAGACGGCGCGAAGCTCTATTTTATGTTGACATCAGGTGACTACTTGGTCCATGGTGAAGTTAGAAGAAGGAATATCATGAAGGCCGTATTGGTGGGCTAACTAAAGGAGGTTCGAGTCTCCGTGATGCTGAGGGATTCGCTTGGCTCTCTCCACAAAGTGGTATGCATGTGGGGCGGCAGGGTCTTACATCTCGGGTGAAAACCCAAGGTCCGGCTTTAACTGGTTGTGCCTGCAATGACCTTGTTGGAGGCATTGTTTTGAGAGGGAGACTATTTTTCAAGGTGAAAATCTAAGACCTTTGGTCGGGCGGCGGCGCGGGTGCACTGTTCCCTTCTTGGAGGCGTCGCTTTTGGAGTGTTTGTATTTCAGGTGTTGTCACAGTGGTGATTGTATTGCTGTTGCTAGGTCTGGAAGGCTGTAGCGGGACTTTTATTTCTTAATTTTCTTTACCCTTTTTTGGCTGTGTGCATCCGTACTGCCACTAGGGTGGGGCGTTGTTGCAGAGGCTAGGTGTAATTGGTATCCTTTGATATTAATATATTTCCTTTATCTATAAAAATAGTATTTTTTAGAGAAATTTTAAAAAAATAGTTAATATTCGTTTGATGAACAGAAACACAATAACACAATATCTAAATATGAATAAATTGTGGCCCACTCAATTTTACATGGGCCAACACCGTAAAACCACATATTTCAGCACTGTAGAGACCCAAGGGTATTTACTAGCCCATCTGATTTAGGTAATCTGGTTTATTATATATACTCTATTATAATTTAAGCAGTGTATCAAGTTTTTGAACAAAAAATTCCATCAGTCAGCCACTATACTGGCGCGGCGTGCCGCCGCGCCGATCTTGGCTAGTGGAATCTAACTGGAGAAGCAATTGCTGCCCTCTAACTGAAATGGCTGGAAGAGAAGTTCATGCAAGACAGTAGAAGCAGCATTCCAAAGCAAGCGTTGTTGTCTGAATGAAATGACAGGAAGAGAAGTTTAGGTAAGATACTACGTGTAGCATTGCATAAAATAAACAGCAAATCCATATATGTCAGTACAAATAGAGTTGTAAAAAATGCATAGATGTCCTTATTTCTGTAGCTCTAATTTAGACTCTAACCATGCTAAATTGCACATGCTACTGATGCACAAATGCTGATAAAGACATGGTAATTCTAGATCCTAGAGGGAAAGTAATCTGAAAGCTTAAGCACATGAATGTAAGGCATTACCAAAAGGAGTTGGCTGTGTCCAAATGGAGCTGTCAGTATGGTATGCAGCGACGAAGGACCGAGAGTCCGAGAACAATTGCTTTGTTGTTCAAGACGCTGCCTACATGAGGAAGTAAAAATCTGTTAATCATCTGATGTGCTAGTGCGAACAGCGGAAACAGAGGAGTGCCTCACCAGCGTGAAGACCTCACCTGTACTTGAGGAAGATGAGACGGTGAAGGAGGAGGTGAGAGCTTAAATAGGGGAAGCTTCGCGAATTCACGTCTGCCGCCATCAATTTCAGTTTCTCGCGGAGATCGTGGGGGAGAGTAAGAGAAGAGTGCATCGCGAGATTAATGGTGAAGAGGGAGTGGGAGGCGGTGGGGCGAGATCCGCCGCAACGCTGGGAGATCAGGGGGCACTACTGGCGATTGATGCGGCAGCATGGAGTCTCCATTGCCGACCGACGGAACACACCTTTTTTTTTTCGTACTACAGTTCTGAGAAGAAGAGCCGAAGGTGGGCTCACACTGGAGAGATGGTTGGGGTCTCGGTCTGGGCTGGGCTGGCGGAGAAAATTAGCATGCTTTTGTTCTCTTAGAGAAGGCAGGGGCATCTGTCTGGGCTGGGCCGGTCGAGCAAATAGGCAGCGGCTCCTAGCGGACATGCCAGATTCTTGACACGCTTTGAAGTGCATGATATTAGGAGTGGGACACAGGGAGAGGCAATTAAGGCCACATCTTTGAAATCTGACGGACACAGGTTATTGGAGTGACGTGGCTTCACAAAATTTGAGCTTGCAAACATTAAATGCATTTTAGTGGGGATGAACTTTATAGATATTATAGATATATACTCTAGAGGTACAATAAAATCACTTACTC
The DNA here is from genome assembly GCA_030979885.1 of Lolium multiflorum. Lineage (NCBI taxonomy): Eukaryota > Viridiplantae > Streptophyta > Magnoliopsida > Poales > Poaceae > Lolium > Lolium multiflorum. Next base: position 119,159,485 of record CM061749.1, on the reverse strand, counting down.
ATAAATTCATCCTGTTTAATTGTAACAATATTATCTGAAACTGTAACTAATCAACATAGCAGTTTTTGTTTTAAAAGGTCAACAAGAACATATAATACTGAGCCGTTGTTTTCGTTTTACCTCATGAGCTGTCTCCCGGGCACATGACTCTTTGGGGAGAACCACAGCAGGGACGCGTCTGGAAGTTCTTCTGATTGTCGAGCAGGAGGAGAGGGATGCCATCCTTAGGAAGGGAGAAAAGCCGATGAACGATGCAGGTCTTACATTGATTGATCTGGGGGGTCAGGGTACGCTCGTGTGGACACTCCCGTTCTTGAGCGGCGGTATGGCAAGACATGGGTGCAGATTTGCGCGCGGGAGCGGCGGCATGGATTCATTAGGCGAGGGATCTGTATGATTGATGGGAGGTACGGAATATGGCGCGGAGGGATCGGTGTGGTAGATCGCCTCCTCCATCGGCTATCCATAGCTACCCGCGACATCGATTTTGCCCACGGATTTGCGATGGGAGGAGGAGTTTTGTGTCGAATATGGAGATGAAACTAGGGTTTGGTAAGAGTTGTCTTCCTTCACGCGTGGGCGTGTGTCGTAGCGACATGTAGCATAAATAGAAGTCCACAGCGTTTGGCGGGAAAGTATTCCCGGACTCATCTTTTTCCCGCCAATGAATATTGGGATGTAGATCCCGCATCCTGGAGCTGTTTTTCGTTTTCTCTAGCGCAGGTACATTTTTCAGAGGGGCGTCGAGTACGGCAATGACGGCTAGTCGAGTAAAGGTGAAACAAGGGTTTGGTAAGAGTTGTTTCTCTGGAAATAATTATGTTTTCTCTAGGGCAAGTACATGTGCAACTCTTGTGAAGCACCAATAGGAGCACGGTATTGTGTTTCTCTTTTGATTTATCTGGGAGAATTTCGTTTTCTCTAGCGCAGGTACATGTTAAAAGGGATGTCGATTACGGCGATGACGGCTAGTCGAGTACGGGTTCCGCACCGGGAGGAATTCAGGTCTGTGTTTCTTTTCCGCTCTCTCTATTGCAGGTACAAGTTCAAATGAAAGGAAAGTACAGCGTTGAAGGCTAGTCGAGTACATGTTTCGCACCAAGTGGAGTACATGATTTTGTCTCTTTCCGTTTGCTCTAGGACAGGTACAAGTGTAAAACGTGTCGAATACAGCGGTGACGTCTAGTCGAGTACAGTATAGGAATGAAGAGGAGTACAGGATTGTGTCTCTCTCTTTTTTCTCTAGCGTAGTTACAGGAATAAATGGACGACCAAGATGGGCAGTCCAATGAGATAGATTTTGTGAATGATCGTATATTAGGAAATGCTACTACTATAATAACTGTATAGTGTTGTAACTACGGTGTTATTTTATTTCAAAAATAAATAACGCACATTTTGTTTAATTAACTAAATCATGGTTGATAAAATCTGTCTCTTATTCGGGACCCACGTGTCAGCCTTACTCTGTGCCGTTTCGTCCCCTCCGTCTTTACGCCCACCGTCTTCCTCCCCTACCCGCAAAACTTCCCAGTTTTGAAAGCAGACTAGAATTGGGGAAAACCGCAAGAGCGTCGCCGGAGAAGCCGCCGCGCCGAGGAAGAGGGTCCTTTGCCTCCCATAACTGTTGCGCAGGGTATCAGCCGATTCGCCCGTACCTACTCTGCTGCTTTGCTCCGTTCGCGTCGGCCCTTATCGTGCTGGAATTGTTTTGTCGGTCCCGCCGCTGCTGATCTAGGGTTTCACAGTCGCCGCCTGAGTCCAAGGTCTGCTGCACCTGTAACGAGATGTCGTCATTTTCGCGATCATCCCCGCCGTTAAATCCTGGTACACTGCTCCGTTGTCTAATTTTAAGAAACCCTAGGGCGTAATAGCTTTTGGACTGTTGAATATTCCCAATCTGCTTTAGGGTTTCCTTAGTTCTACGGTGCTTCAGATTCGCTTGATCGGCAATTTGATTTTGGCTGTATGTTGTGTTCTGGTTTGTTAATACTTGAGGCCCGCCTTGATTTGTACTTCAGCCTCGTTTGTTTCTGTACTTGTACTTATCCCCATGTTCAAACTTTAGTCCTGGGACAAAACAGTCAGGTAGTAGTTAATTTGTTCTTGTTCATTCTTCTGTTGTTGTGTTTTCATTTATTTTTGCAGTGCAGCGGATTGATTGCGTTTGTGCCTGTACTCGTCAACTATTTAGAATTAATAGTTAAAGCTACTTTAGTCAGTATTTGCTTGTAATCTGTTTCTGAAAATCATTGGTTTCTTCTTGCTGTTGTGTATATATGCTTTGATGCAGGAACCTAACACAGTTTTTTGTGGATATTTTATTTTTGTTACGCAGATAATTTCTCAAGATCTCCAACAAGCAGGACCATTGGTGATACACTGTTTCTTTTAAGCACGCAAGAGGCAGACACGGAATACCCACTCGCAGAGAGTCTTCCAGTTGAAGATAGAGCTGATCCTGCAGATATTCCAGTTCTGAACCCGAGAAGGAAGGAAAAAACTTTTACTTCTGTTTTCTCAAGAAGGCCGAAAAGGAAGGCTGGAAACGACGACAAGATGCATAATTCCAACACCAATTGTAGAGATGATGAAGTAGCTGCTCGTCCTGTTGAAAATGCAAAGGAGTGTGCCACTTCACTGACTGCTGCTGATATTAAGAAGGGTAGTCAGGTGCCCAAGCCGTTTAGCACAGATAACAGAGACATAACAGTTGCTTGTGAGAAGAAGGAAATTGGGCATAAGAAGAAGGGAATTAAAAGAGCCAAGCATGCTAGAGAATCTGTAGTTCTGCATACAGAGGGGAAGGTAGATGAAGGAACAAATGACGGAGCTAATCCGGCATCTTCATCCCAGGTTGTATTATACGATCCCCGTGTTGAAAGGTGTGAAGTAGACACTTCAATGAAGGGAACGGTTGAAAAAAGGACCAAAAGGTCCTTACCAAGCAAAGACAGTGGAAAGAAAGTTTTGCCTGCAAAAAGGATAAAGGTAAACAAGGATCTTTTGCCTAGCGAAGACAGTGAAGATCCTTCGGACAGGGACCATGTTATGAGTCAGATGTCAATCCAAACAATTATTGATGCTGCAAAAGAACTGGCGAGGATCCCTAATCTTATAGAGAGTGTTAGAGATGCAGGGTTTGGTCCTTTCATAGACACTAAAATAAAGGGATCAGTCAACCGTAAGTGCATTTCTTTCATTCTAAAGAAGATAGATATTCCTACAATGACGGTGACATTCTCTGAAGAGAAGAAGATAGAAATAAATCGCTACGCTATCCATCATATATATGGCATACCAAATGGAAATGTGTCAGCTCCAAGGCCGAATGAAACCAGAGAAGTCCTGGCAGAACTCAGGCAAGAACTTGGGTTCAAATCAGGTGAAAATATCAATGCAAGGAAACTTCTTGTTAAGCTAAAATCTATGCTCGATGAGCATTTTAGTCCTAACAATCCAGTGGAAATCAATACAGACCTTGCACTGAAGATCTTCTATCTCATATTGTTTAATAAAGGTTTATGCGTTGGAATTGGATCACGCATAACTGCAAAAGAAGCAAGCATGGTTAAAGGACTTGATTATGGCAAAATGAAAGATATGGATTTCTGTCAGCTAGTGGTGGATGAGCTGCAGATTTCAGCGACTCACTGGCAGAGTTACAAGGTGTTAGCAAATAAGCACTTGGAAGGATTAGCTGTAGCACCACTAATAATGTACCTGGATTCTCTTATTTACAAAGACTTAGCTCATATGGGAAAGGAGACACCTCGGGTGTTGGTTCTTGATGAACAAAAATTAACAGCAATTTCAAGAGCTGACAGGGACATGGCAGCGCAAAAAGGGAGCGAAGACTGGGCTTTTGGAAAAATAATTGTAAGCATGCTCTTGAAACAAACATTTTTCATATTTTGTTTCTTAGTTTGTTTCGATCTATCTATTTGCCATTGTAATGTAAGTTTAATCTTTTTATCAGACTTGGAAGGCACAAGATGATAGAGTTTACAGGACAATATCAGAAGAAAAAGCAGAGGAAACAATTGCAAAGAGACACAGATCCATTTGCTTTCCCGTTGCAGGAAGTTCATTTCACGGTGGCGATGACATGCCTGCGCGAACCGCACCTGAGCAACAAGGAGCCCTGATGATAGCAAACAGCTATACTGTCCAGAGCGATACGATTAACAGCATCAAGAACCTGATGCAACAGGCTTTAAATTTTACAGGCAGTCTGCAGACTACATCGCAGTTGCTAGATAGAGATATACCCGGGGATAATGATGACAGAAAGATTGAAAACCTCAAGGTCCAAACAGCCAACCTCTTATCGATGTTTGATTTGTTTGGAGATGAGCAGAGATATTTTCTTGACAGACACCGTACAGATGGACGTGTCAGTGAAACCAACAAATTGACATCAATTCCTGATGCGAATAAGACACATCAAACCGTGGAGGTTGATGCAGGGAAGGTAATCCTTTAATACACTCGCACATTTTTGTATAGCTTTGTATAGGCTAATTGGCAAAAGCATAAGCATGTGTGGAATTCAGTATTTGTACTCATTATTCATTGCTAACTGTACTCCATGTGTTGTCAGGCGACTTGCAAACAAAAGAAGAATAAGAAAAAACGTAAACTCTCGAGTAAAACAGGTAGCATTGGAGACAAGCTGCTAGAAGAAACCCATCTTGACCCCATGGAGCATCAGGCTGGTTTTCTCCCAGATATCTCCGAGAACATCCAAGAATCCAATAAGGATCTAGCCATCCAAATGTCCTGTGAAAAGGTACTAACTACAAAATAACCAATTCAGTGTTAATTTTTAAATTGCCCAAAACAGGGTGCTGCAGCTCACATGCCAGAGATTGTAACAAGTGTTGCTACAATCACTGAAATGAGTACCGATAAGCTAGCGGAATCACTTGATCCAAAAGTGAACCATAATTTTTTAATCATTATACTATGAAATAAATTATTATACAACTCATTAATTTTGGCCAACCACTCATTAACAGGATCAAGAGAAAACATGTACAAGCCAAACCACGATTGAAGAAGTTCATAACCCATCGGATAACATGCAGGAAGGAATCCAGGTACACTATTATATGTTTTTATATATCACTGTGTTTGTGCAATATGGAGACACAATTGCAATACATGTACACGGCAGCTTTGTAATAAATTATGGATATATATAATTTTCTGTATAACCTTAACGTGAAGTTCAATATCATCGGTGCAACCGAGTCTAGTTGGAAAAAAATATAAATATAAGCATCCGCACATCCATGTGTTAACTGTATTAATAAATGTGCTTCATGTATTAACTTTATTTTGCCATCTCTATTATACGTAACTTCAGGCGACTGACGAACAACAAGCATGCATCGGAGAACAGCAGCTGAGAGAACCCCCTCTTGCTCCAGAGCAAACTATTGGACTTCTTCTACGTACAGAAGAATCCATCAAGGAACCAGCCACTGAAACGTCTGGTAAAGAGGTACTAATTTATATATTTTCAAATTTAGCACTATTTTGTTTCTCAGATATAAATGTTTCTAAATTCTTGTACAGGATGTGGGAACTTCGAATGCTAATGCCGAAGCTGATGCGCCATACGTTGAAACAAGTGCTGCTACTGTTAGTCAGAAAAGTGCTGATATGATAGCGGAGTCATCTGATCGAAACGTAAACCATCAAACATTTTATCATTCTAGTTAGATAACTTATTATATAACTCATTAACTATGGCCAACAGAATTCCATTGAAAAGCAGGATCAAAACATAAAATCTGCAAGTGCAACCAATAGTGAAGAAGTTCATAACCCAGGGGATTACATGGAAGGAGAGCAGGCGGAACATGATCTTGTGCCTGACGTAGCACATGCAGACCAGTGCACTTCAGACAATTTGTTGGAAGATTGCGTGGAGGGCTCAAAAGCACGAATAGAAGATGAAAACTCAGCCGCAGAGGAGCTATGCAATAAGGTTGTTGAGAATACACGCGCAGACGATGATGTGCAAGTTACCCAACAAATGGATCTTGCGTGCACAGGCAAGTTCATGGATGGGACCTTTTTTTTTTACCGTGCTATTTGTTAATTTACATAATACAATTTCTTTTTATTTTCTTTCAGGCAATTATGACCAGCTCAAAATATCTCCACCAACGACTGAACAAATTGACGAAGAAGCCACAGGAGCTTTCTTATCGGTAACTTGTCGCAATGTAACAAGTGCATCGATCTACCAAAGTTGTATGGAATTTGATGTTAGTGCATCTCCTAATGCTGCCAACCAGGATTCTAAAACCTCGACGGGCTCAGATGGCGATGGCTGTGACGTATCTGTAGTTGCAACCACTGTGGGGGAGCCCTCAACGGCTATAGCACCTGAGGATGGACAAACGCTTGAGGATGGCCAGCACATAGGCAAGTACAGAAAATACATTCTTACCTTTTTTCCAAACTGTACACTGAAATGTCCACCAATTCATGTTTCCACAGTACAAGAAACTACTCAATCTGTGCCAAGCGAACTTATGTCTGAGGAGTCAGGAGATGCAAAACCTAAGGAAATCATGGAGGGTTCATGTGCTACTGCTGACCAGAATGCAGATGATGCTCTTATCAAAGGTGCACACCCAATCATGGAATACATATTTTAAAAGTAGTATATTGGTCTCTCCATATGATGCACAACCAAAATTGATTACATTCATGCCAGCTCATGTATTTTACCTTTTTTTTTTGGAAAGATGTCTGCGATGATGGTAACAGAATGGAAGAGAACGAGTCAGCCAAAACTGGTGGTAACACAGCTGATGGGGGAGAGGAAACCAACGTCGTGTCATGTAACCGCGATGAACATGAGCAGGTGATTTTCCTATCTCTTTAATTGCATACGAGACATACAGCAAGACACCATTATGTTGTATTGTTCATTGTGTCATCCAGCAAATTATCAAGGAGACGTTTGAGGAGTCAGGAGATGCAAAACCTAAGGAAATCATAGAGGGTCCATGTGCTACTGCTGATCAGAATGGAGATGATGCTCTTATCAAAGGTGTACACCCAATCATGGAATAAATACTTTAAAAGTAGTATATTGGTCTCTCCATGTGATGCACACCCAGATTTGATTACATTCATGCCAGCTCATGTTTTTTTTTTTTTTTGAAAGTTGTCTCCGATGAAGGTAACAGAATGGAAGAGAACGAGTCAGCCAAAACTGGTGGTAACACAGCTGATGGGGAAGAGGAAACCAACGTCGTGTCAGGTCACCGCGATGAACAAGAGCAGGTGATTTTCCTATCTTTTTAATTGTATAAGAGACATACAGCAAGACACCATTATGTTGTATTGTTCATTGTGTCATCCAGCAAGTTATCAAGGATACGTTGTGGGTGCAATCTGAAGCGAATGAAAACAGCAACATTGCACCAGAAGAGACATCAGATCCAACCATGACCATTCAGGACGAATTGAAAATCATCATGGATAATTACACGAGTGGAGGCAAGAGTCGAAAAACCCCTGTTGCATATTTAAAATTTTGCAAAGTTCGTAATCTATTTTTCCCATAAACTAAACATATGTTAGAATATACGGTGTGAAAAAAAGTATGATCATTCGCTGCAGTTGTTGACAAAACTCTTGAAGATGGGTATGATACCATTACTGATTTTGTCTATCAAGAAGTATGCAAGTACAGTACCAGATCATGTATCACTGAGAATCAGGATCCATCCAGCAGGGAACGCATGGAAAAATTTAGGTATCGTGTTTTGGCATATGTAAGTACCGTCAATGTAAAAACACTGCCTGACAAATAATTTATTAAATTTTTACAGGAATCAGAAGTTTATTGGACATGGTGAGATGGATGTTACAGTTGGTGATGTTGCTGACTCATTTGAAGATGGTGCTCCTATTAAAACTAGTATCATGACAATCATGGTAGATCTAGCGCGGGATATTTTTGTAAGCCCTGAAACCAAACGTCTAATAGTGCCATTCATGGCAGTGGTAAGAAAAATTATTATTATTATTATTTTTCTTCATGCATGTTTTTGTGCGGAAATTTGAGGCGGCGCTAACATAAAAATATAACACCCACACAGTTAAGGTGCAACACGATTAATAGGAACAATGATGGCAAAATGAATACGAGGAAATTGGTAAATCTCGTCAAGGCAATTAATCCGGTTGAAGATTGTTTCCTGCTGGACAAATACGATATTGTAAGTTTCAGTGTGGTGTCCATAATTATCTTAAAAGAAAAAGAGTGCCTCAAACAAATAGTTGGATTGCATTTTTTGTTCGTGCAGATAAAAATTCCATGTTTCCAAGAAGGAGATGAAGAGTGTCCTGTGGGTCACTATTTCGTCATGTCCGTGAATTTAAAGAAGAAGCGGTTTGAACTTCTAGACTCACTTGGAGGGACAGGAGCTGAACAGCACTTTGTTAACACTGCTGACGTGTTCAAGGAAATTTGGAAGGAAGCGTACAAACAAAGCAACGGAAAGCTGTCACCTGAAAACCTCAACGAATTTTCGTACCAGAGGCCTAAAGTTATTCCACTTCAGGGACAAACGTAAGAATTGTTGGACATTTATTAAATAAGAATTGCTGAACCTTTATTTATATATAAAGACATGCTAATGATTTACATGGTGATCAACGCAGGTTAAACTGTGGAGTCTACATGGTGATTTTCCTCATGTTCTGGAGTGGAAAGTCTCTGATGTTCATTCGACCGGACGATGTATTGTACATCAGAAAAAGATTATTATACATGATCCTTATGTGGGAAAGTTTGGATGTTAATTTTGGTCTGATTGAAACAATCGACAAAGGTAGTTAGTACTGCGCATTTCTTAATAAAGATTTACTGCGCATATAGAAATTTCACGACATATTTATATTCTTGTTTTTTTGTTTGTTGTAGGTAAGCTTAAAAAAATCGTTTCGGGAGAGTTCAAAATAATCAGGAAGATAACAACTGTGAGGCCAAACATGGTTGTTATCGTGGACCTACCTGATGTCAATATACCAGAACCTAGGGAGATCGATGATGGAAAAGAAAACTATCCTGAAGAACAAGAATATATACTCATCGGTAGCCAGGAAGACTACAGCATGGAATGCTTGAAGGAAAGACGCAGAGCGGAAGAAACAACAGAGGACGGCAAAGAAGACAAAGAAACAACAAAGAGCGGCGAAGAGGACAAGAATCAGAAGCAACAGAAATCTGTTGTCGCCATAAACTTTGAAGACAACAGCACTGAATACTTGAGGAATAGAGAAGCAAGAGTTGACGATCCCTCAAGATTGCAGCAAGTTTTGTTTACTCCAATAAACAGAACCTCTTCTTCACCGCCTGGTTATAAAATTGATAAAGATAAGTACTGTAGCCTCACGGGGTCACAAAGTCTTGATACTCAACCGAAGGTTTTAAATTCCAGTTACGTAGAGGTTGAGCATAGAACTAATTTAGACAAACTGAAGAGGGACATTGTTACTCCGTCCAACGTCACGACAACAAAGAGACCGAGAGCTACTGCAAAAAGGTTTTGCGAGCCTGTGCCAGATCATAGACCAAGGAAGTTCAAGTACCAGAAAACAGCAAACTCCTTATATGACATCATACTGAAAAGAAAGAAATATGATGAGTAAGTATTTCATCTTGCACTGCATAATGTTCATCTCTTCAACTTGTTGTTTTTTAACCTCTGGATTATCATGCAGGACTGAGGTATTCAATGCACCAATTATGCACAGTGTTGTTCCTGGCCTTGATTGCTCTTACACGGGCGCTGAAATTAAAAATCAATTTGGTGTTAATCAGTTACTGGATGGTACTTCCATGGACTACATCATTGACGAGATGAGGAGTACGTCCGATTTGTACGCTACTGGAGAACGAGTCTTGTTAAGCCAAGGATTTATCATGGTACGCATTGCAGTCAATAATGTATGCTGCACTATAACAATTATTATATTGTGCACTAACTACTGATATAATCCATGTTTGATATGTATGATGCAGCATGTTCTCGGGGTGACTGTTTGGTCTCAGACACAAGAGGAAGTAGAAGAATCCGTTCAAAAAATGAATGATTCAACTAGCTACACAGAAGATTTTAACCTGGATATTGCAATGGAAAATTTCTATAGCTATGTTGACAAATCAAAGTGCCTCCTCGATGCAAAACTTGTAAGCTCCCTGCCTCTATAGGTGCAACATCATTACAGCGTACATATCTACTATTTCCATCTTGTTCTTATATGTCCAATCTCCAAACAGATAATGATGACGTACTTCAAAAGTTCTCACCATATTTTGTATGTGATGAACAAATATACACAAAAGTTCGAAATATTGGACTCTAGAAACTATGGTGCGAAAAAAGGTGATGTCCAACTTTATACAAGGAGCAGATTCCACACGGAATGCGGGAAAATAGTAAGTAGAGAAAAATTCCAGATGCATGCTTTTCAAATAATACTATTTGTTGTTGTCAACCATTATTTTACAATCATTTATTCCCTGATTCCTACAGATGGCAAGGATGGAACTTTTACTCAGGCGTGTTTACGGTAACGACAAATACAGTAAAAGTAATCAACCAAAGAGCTGGGTTGCCTGTGCAAAAAAGCCAAGATATATCCCATGCCCACACCAAGGAATAAACCAGTGTGCATTTTATGTTCTGAAGGGTGCGTACCTATATGATGGGATTCGTCTATTGGATGAAAATGACGGATATGAGCCAATTGTAAAGGATCATGTAAGTGTTACTGAAATACACATTTTTTAATAAGATGCAGTGTCTGTAGGATATGCTGTAATTGTAACTACTGTCGTCTCCATTCATTGCAGCCCAAGATAAACGCCATCAAAGGTGAGTATCTGTACGCTTTAATATTCACCCTGCGCAACAAGGTGATTTTGCCACATGGAATCCAAGAGTTACAACCAACTACCCCACTTTACGGATGATGCTGTCATAGTAAGCATGTTCACATGTTCAGCAATGAATTTTAACAAGACAATGACTTGTCTCATTTATTTATTAATTACTTTCATCTACTGTCTTTTGTAGCACATTCCCTATGGTGAATGGTGGACAGTGCACGTACATCAGCTGCGCTTGCGTAAATTTAGTACTAGTACATGTGAAACATCTTGGTTAATACAACCGCACCGTGAACCGTCAGATAGTAAACTTCACTACATTGTGATTTATTAGTACTTGTGAATATGCTGGAGGTGTACTTTTGTATCAGTACTTGTTAATCCCATAGAAGCAGTCATATACTCTTCCTGGTGCAGCATTCCCAACTGTACTCCTCTTGCTAACGATGCTGTACCTTCATGCACCTGTACTTTCCTGCAGAATCCAAAATTTGCAAATATTTATTTAGAGAAACAGTAATGTACTCCTCTTGCTGCCTAAGATGTACTAGTGCGCCTTCCACCGCTGTACTCGAAACAGCCGGCACCTGTCTCTTCACAGAGAACAACAAAAATGGAGAAAACATAGGGAAACACTACTGTACCCTCTTCCTATCGAAGCTGTACTCGTGCACCCATCACCGCTGTACTCGATACACCTTACACCTGTACCTTCTTGCAGAACCCGATATTTGCAGACAAATATAGTGAAACAGTAATGTACTCCTCTTGCTGCCTAAGATGTACTCGTGCGCCTTCCACCGATGTACTCGAAACAGCCGGCACCTGTCTCTTCACAGAGAATAAAAATCATGCAGAAAACATAGGGAAACACTATTGTACCCCTCTTCCTATCGAAGCTGTACTCGTGTACCCATCACCGCTGTACTCGACAGCACCTTGCACCGGTACCTTCTTGATATTTGCAGACAAATAGAGTGAAACATGTACTCCTCTTGCTTCCTAAGATGTACTCATGCGCCTTCCACCGCTGTACTCGATACAGCCGGCACCTGTCTCTTCACAGAGAATAAAAATCATGCAGAAAACATAGGGAAACACTACTGTACCCCTCTTGCTAACGAATCTGTACTCGTGCATCCATGACCGCTGTACTCAACAGACCTTACACCTGTGCCTACATGTAGAATCCACAATTTGCAAAAAAAATATAGAGAAACAGTCATGTATTCTTCTTGCTGCCTAAGATGTACTCGTGCGCCTTTAACCGCTGTACTCGACCCTGCTGGCGCATGTCCCTTCCCAAAGAACAAACAACGAGCAGAAAACACATGGAAACACGCCTGTACTTCTCTTGCTAACGAAACTGTACTCGTGCACCCATCACCGCTGTACTCGACACACCTTACACCTGTACCTTCTTGCAGAACCCGATATTTGCAGACAAATATAGTGAAACAGTTATGTATTCCTCTTGCTTCCTAAGCTGTACTCGTGCGCCCTTCACCGCTGTACTCGACCCTGGTGGCACATGTCCATTCCCAGAGACAAAAAATATGCAGAAAAAATAGGGAAAGCTGTACTCGTGCGCCCTTCACCGCTGTACTCGTGTGCCCTCCACCTCTGTACTTCTGCACCCGTAAAAGCTGTACTCGACACACCTTACACCTGTACTTTCTTGAATAACCTAAAATTTGCGGACAAATATAGAAAGAAAGTCATGTACTCCTCTTGCTGCCTAAGCTGTACTTGTGGACCCTTCACCGCTGTAATCGACCCTGCTGGCACATGTCCATTCGCAAGGAACAAAAAACTTGCAGAAAACTTGGAGAAACACTCGTGTACTCTACTTGGTGAAATCTGTACTTTTTCAACTTTCTCCGCTGTACTCGAGCCAAGCTGGCACCTGTACATTCCCAGATAACTCAAATCTTGCAGAAAACATATAGAAAAAACTCCTGTACTCCTCTTGGTGCCATTGCTGAACTCGATACATCTGACACCTGTCCCTCCCCAGTGAACTAAAAAACATGCTGGCAAAAAGTACTGCGACAGTGGCAGGGTTTCAATTGAATATATTCTTTTGTCAGGTTTTCGAGTGAATATATTCTGCACAGAATGACACGACAGTGGCAGCATAAAAAGCATATAAAGCATATAAAGCATGCAGCGACAAGCAACTAAGTGACAATTCTCTGACACTCAGTGACAGTTTGTGGCAATGCTAATATAAAATGCAGTCACTCTGATTACACCATCTTACTGTGTTACTTATTTATTTATCCTATGTTTTGGGTGCTTGTTGAAATTATGTAATTAACCAACGTTCTATGACAGCACTTCTGAAACATTTATTTAGTTCCTGTGCAATCCTGGAATCTTTCTCTATCTTCCTCGGCTTATAGTAGTTGCTTTGCGTTGATGATTACGGCTTGGGTCCTGTGCCCTGTCAGTGTTTCGAGTGAATATATTCTGCAAAGAATGACAAGACAAATGCAGCATAGAAACCATAAAAAGCATGCAGCGACAAGCAATTGAGTGACAATTCTCTGACTGAGTGACAATGCAATTAAAAAATGGACTGATTCTGATTCCACTGATTCCACTGATTTCTTGTAGTGACTTCTACTTTTTTCATATAAATAGTAGCTACTGCATTGTTGGTTTGCAGATAGAAGCCATGCAGTATTCTCGGAGATCCACTGGTTCCAGGACACAAGAACCTGCTCCTGCCAATCTCCTAGTTTACCACAGGAGAAGTGCAAGAGAGAGGGAGTTGGCAGATGAGAGGAATAGAGCATTCCTGGAGCAGGAAGCTGTGGATGGTTTGGAGCAGCTAGGTGAGTGTCTTGTTAGAACAGCTATCATGGCACTCCCTTCTCCAAATGCTCCACCTAACATTAGAAGGGCTTGTAGACCTGGCATGCCATCGATGGCTGAGTTGCCAAGAAGAGTCGATGGATTGCATCCTATGGAGGCGAGAAATCGGCATATTTGTGCAGGGGAGTACCCTCCGCTGGAACACTTGGAAAGGGCTCTTGAAGGACAGTACCTTCATGCATTGGTACCTCCTGAGACGGAGAAAGAAGTAACTGCTTCAATTGTTCTGTGCAAGGTCAAAAGGGCCATGAAGAGATGGTTGACTAGGGTGAGAAATAAATTAAGGAAGCAATAGTGTTTTGTGTCTCTGCAGCCATGTAGTGTATGTGTTTCTCTGCAACCATATAGTGTGTGTACGTGTGCCACTATGTATTATCGTGCAAGGTACAATAAAACGTGTCGTTCTTAATTACCAGCACTTGCCACATACATAGAAATGCATATGCAATTAGTTAATTGCATTACTTACACGATTTTACACTAGGGATAATACAAACAAGTACGGCGTAGTCTGATTCGTAAGTACAAAAAAACATAGTACGCACGTACTGAAATATTTTTGTATCAATACTTATTAATACCAGAAAAAGCATTCATGTATTCCTCTTGCTCCCTAAGCTGTACTCGTGCAACATTCCCAATTGTACTCAACCCCTGCTGGCATCTGTCTCTTCACATAGAACAAAAAACATGCAGAAAAACATATGCAAACACTACTGTACTCCTCTTGCTATCGAAGCTGTACTCGTGCACCCATCACCGCTGTACTCGACACACCTTACACCTGTACTTTCTTGCAGACAGATATAGTGAAACTGTAACAACCCAACTTTTTGTGCATTGATTTAAACTTGGAGTACAAAATTTTGGGCCAACAAAAACTTTTTCTACTTCTCAAAATCTCATGCATATAGTTCATCATGCTCTAGTATTTATAGAAATTGTGTGTTTTTGCTTGTGAATGTTGTGTTGTGTGTGGATCCTTAAAACCCTAAACCTACCTATTAATTTTGAGAATCCCTTTTCTTATTAGTGAGCAATTAAATTGCCCATAAACCCTTGAGCATATGATCATGCTCACATGAGATCTTCTAAGACCTAGTCCTACTCCAAATTTCCCTCTTCCATATCTAATTCTTCTTTACTCCAATTTCCAATCTGAAATTTCTCCCAAGCAAGAGGGCCATTGACTCATCACCTTATGCACCAAAAATTAACTTGGATCATCTCTATGTGGTTACCCCAAAATTTTCGAAGTTTAGAAATATTTGAGAATGGCCATGCCGGCCATGACCTTTCCTTCTCCCTTGATCATTCTCCTCACACCTTCTCCACATTCACACTCTTGTGCATGTGATCATGCTCCCATATGATCTTCCAAGATCAAGTTTTTCTCAAAACTCCCTCTTCCATATTTATGCCTTCTTTTCTAAATTTCTCAACTCTGAAAATTCTCCAATAGAGTACATCACTTGAACCATCATATGGATGCCCTGGATTGTTTTGGATCACTTCCTTGTGGCTTAAAGCAAAAACCCAAACTTGGTGAAATGGAGGGAAGGGCCATGCCGGCCATGAACTCCACCTCTCTCATTTTTCTCTCCCTCTCTATTCCCTCCCTCACCAGCACCCACACACGACCTGGGGAAGCCACAGCACCTCCCTGGACCCACACTCAACCTTTCTCTCTCTCTTTCTCTCCCCATGGACACCACCTCGGGAACCAACGTGAGATCAAGGAGATCTCCCTCCCTACTCTATCCTTGGCTGCATCTGGACGTCCTGCTCGACCACCAGCTCCATCTCTCCCTCCCAGACAACCGCACGCGTGCTCTTCCACCCTTCCTCTTGCTGACCCGCGACAGCGACCCCCTATGGCCGACGAGCACGTCTTCCCGGCCACGCCCACGTCGCCCACTCCACCACCCCTCTCCGGTGCATCTCAACATGTCGTCTGGACTCGCCCTGCACCACAGCGCCTCGGAGACATGCCCGCGGACCCCGCCCTTGACCCACCGGCGCTGCACGGCGACGTCCAGCTGCCTGGTCACCTCGCGGCGCGGCTGCTGGCAGGCACCCGTCGCGTCCTCTCCTCTCTGCCTCGCAGCACGACGTGCACATCCCTCCAAAACCGTGGCACCGCCCTGCAGACGCCCAGCCGCACCGCCTCGCTCACCCAATCCCCCGCTGCCGCCCGTTCTCCCCGTCGGTGCACGAACCGGGTGCACGGTGCACCGGCCCGAGCTCGATAAATAGGGCACCGCTCCCTCCCTTCTCTCATTTGCCTCGCCTCAGCACCCACAGACCCCCACCCTCTCACCTCTTGAGGCGGAGAGGAGCTCTGATCCTCCCTGCCGTCGAGTTCGCCGCGCCGCCGCGTTTCCGTGGCGAGTTTGGTGAAGGTCGCCGACGCAGACGCCGCCATTTCCTCCCCTCCTCTTACTCGTTAGACGCGCCTCTCTCTTCTGGAGCTAACGCGCCCTCTTTTCCTTCCCAGGGTTGCCCGTAGACGACGCCGCGCCGAACAGCGTTCCGCCGCCATCGACGTCCGCCGGAAAAATTCGTCGCTGTTTCCGCCGCCGCGACCACCAGTCGACAGAGCCTGCTCCGCCGCTTCCAACGCGCCCGGTCCCGTCGCCATCTGCTCGCCGAGGTGAGCCCGCCATCCCCCGCCAGTTCCCTGAGCCCGCCAGTGCACGTCGTGCACTCGTGCATGGGCGAGGAGGACGACGCACAGCGGCCGTCGATCCTCCCTTGATCGGACGGCCGCATGCGCCCCTGGCCCCGCACGCCAGCGTGGCCTCCACGCGCGCCCTCCGTTCAAAAATCGCGGCTCCCGCCCTGCGCCACCGCTTCCGGGCCGAAATCGGTCGAGCCCAGCAAGCCCCGGCCCGCTTCCTCTTTTCTTTTTCTCCCATTTAATCAGCCAGTAAATACCTGCTCAGGTTTTAAATCACTGCAAATTCATCCATAGACCAAATGAGTTGATTCAAGTTCCTACATGCTCACAGATGTTTTCTTAACCATATACAGTTGCATGCATGTGATTTAGTGCTGTAAAAATGAACTGTTAAATGAAAACCTAAAAAGTATCTGATTGTGTAATTTAATTAGTATGTGATATTTATGAAACCTTTTTGCATGAGGTTAATTTGGTTGTGAAGTGTATGTTAGTAGCTTCATTTTGACACTAGTGTAGCATGCAGGAGCTTCCTGGATTTTAATTGTTTTAGAAAATAAGATCTGTCCAGAGAGGCAGTAAATGATTTTTAATTTGAAAAATAATAATGATTTTGAAATAAAGCCAAGTGCTACTGGTAGATATACCTATAGGGTAATTTTGTGCCAAAGGAAATATTTTTAAGAGTTATAGATTAATTCCAAGGATTTAATTACTGAAACAGTATACCTTTTCAGTATTTGATTTTTATAAAATCATTCACAAATCAAAAAAATACAAATCCAGTGGGGTTAGTTCACATTTGTTCCTAGCTATCCAGGGGTATGCTTTGTTTTGGTTGGAGATGCTCTGGTTAGTGTTGGTTTAAGTTTTGGAGTGCTCTGGTTTCTGTATTGATTGAATTGTTTGAGACAGTAGAAATTTTATTTGCATATGATTCTTGTGCAGGTGTGTTCTACATGTCAATAGCTTTCTGTAGATATGCTGCATGCATTTTTGTGACTTCCAGAAAGTTTTAGGTCATTTAATTAGTTCATAAGTCAATTCTGGGATTGCAAAAATCATATCTTTTGTTTTAAAAATCAAAAATGGGTGAAACCACTTTCAGTAGCTTGCATTTGTCAACCTCTACCTACTGTGATTTTATCAAATTTTTGTGTGCAATATTCTGGAGATAGTTTGTTGATTGGTATGGTGTGTTTCTTTTATTTTTGCGGCGATAGATTCGAACGCCACCGGAGACGAAGGAGGAGGTGACTTTGGGGGATTTGAAGAAGAAGACCAGGGACATTTTGCTGATCAAGGCAAGCCACCTCTTGATGCATCTCTGATCCTATATATCTTACTCTTGCATCACTACAGGTTTTATAAAGTGCATGTCTTTTTTATTTTCATTTCGGTGGTTAGTGCCACCCGGAGTTTTATTAATCCACCCTTAGGGTGCAGCCCTCGTTGGTACCTACTGAACACATCTCTATTAGTGATATGGTGCTTATCACCTTGTCATCCTTGTCGCCATTTTTCGAAGAAGAATTGGACTATAGGTTGGGAGCCCTGGAAAAATGTTTACGAAAATGTTTTCCCGAAAAGAAGTATTTCGAAAACCTTGGGATGGGGTAGCCCTGCCCAAGTGTGGTTTTTGGTGAAACACAAAAAGGTTTATGAAAGATATTGCTGGAGGCAAATGGAGATGAAAAATGGTTTTTCGAAAAACCTTGGTGACCATAGTACGAAACCGGACCTAGCCAGTACAACCACATTACCCTTTAGTGGGACGGGGCGTAGTGTAGTAGTTTGTCTCGCCTTAGACTGAGTCCTGCAAGTGTAGTGGCAGTCCGACCATGGACGCTTCGACCGGGGTTCTTCCCATGAGAAGGGACGCAACCCATTTGCCTGTTTAGGTACGCGGGGTACAACTTATGAGCTCCCATTGAAAGATGCCTAAGTGGTTGGATGGCATTCCGGAGGGTCGGGTGTCGGGGACTTTGCAACTCCTGGGAAAACGGCAGCCCGGACTCTGGTGTTGGGAGGTACAACTCATTAGGCATGTCTTAGGCCAAGGCGAGCAGGCGAAAAACTGCGATCGTGTATTTGTCGTGGCATATGTTATTATGCAGGGATGACGCCCACACGATGAGTATTCGGATCTTGTGGGGAAAGTGTACAACCTCTGCAGAGTGTAAAATCTATTCGAATAGCCGTGTCCGCGGTTATGGACATGGGAATGGCGGTACGTGGCATTAGAGGAAAGTTTTGTTTTCTTCAAATGAATTTTTCAAAAGTGGTTAATTCGGGAGGTATACCCGTGGGGATGGTGAAAAAGTACCTGCGAGGTACGGTGGAAAGTTGGAAAGGATGTAGCCATATGAGATGGCTAGAAGTAAATTGGGTCACCCTTACCTATTAGTCTGTAAATAAAATGGTTTATCAAAAAGTTTTCAATAAAGACATGGAAATGTCATACTCTCGAGAGGAACCACCTCTCGCTCTTTGTCGCCTTAGTTAGTGCCTGTTCCTTGCTACTGCCATATTGCATTTCCTTTATTTCTCTCTAAGGTGGTTTGCGAGTACATTCAAAAGTACTCATTGGCATTGTTGTCCTGGTTATCTACTTGACCAGACTGTGAAGAAGAGTACTTCGAAGAAGAGGAGTACGACGCCGAAGACGCGAACTAGGACGCTCTCCCAGTCAGCCGCCTGTAGGGTAAAGGCCTGACTTGGGTTCCACCGCTTTTGGAGTCAAGTTGTTTCCGCTGCTGTTTGGTGAACTACGGCCTTGATGGCCTATGATGTAAGACTTCGTATTATTTAAATTCGGTACTGTAATGGATGATGTAATCTGGTATCGTTCGGTTATGTATTCACGATGGAATGATCTTGGGATCGTGAAATTGTATGCATAACAGGAGTTCTGGACTGGTAAGTCCGGGGCCCCACAGAGCTGGTATCAGAGCCATCCTGACTGTAGGAGACCTTAGTTAGCATGGACGTTAGAAATAGAACAAAAACTATTTTCTTAAACAAAAAGGTTGACTAAGTGCTGAAAAATGCTTAAGTCCCTTACCTCCTTCTATTTCCAGAAAACTTTACTTGCATTAATTGTTTTATTATGCTTAAAATCTTGCACACTGTGGTCACTAACTTAATCTACTTTAAAAATTTGTGTAGATGCCGATCGAGTACACGCACGTCCGTCAGGTTGGAGTGAGGCCGCCCCTCTACTACTTCGAGCGGGCCTTAGCCGACCTGGCTATTCGCTGCGGACGTATGGTGCCCGAGATTAAGGGCGTCCGTACTGAGAGGTCCGCAGACTCGGAGATGGCCTGGCTGGTCACCTGCGTCGTCAGGGGGAGCGGGATTTCCCCCGCTACTGAGGAGTTCACCATCGACGTGATGGAGCGCACGTGGACCGACGGGATGATTCGAGTCTCTCAGGAGGCACTTGCTCGCCTTGCCTTTCTTCACCCGGAGGTTGTCGCCGGCACTGGCTACCAGTACCTGGGCCAGCGCGACCTCGCGGGTAAGCCCGTGGCCGGCGCCCCACACGCCGACACCGCCCACCAGCTGCACCACATGGAGTACCTGCTTCACCACACTCAGACTCAGCAGGACCGCGCCCGTGAGAGGTGCGATCTGCAGGAGGATGAGATCGCTACACTTCGCGCTCAGCTTGCCGCCTCACAGGCTGACCTTGCCAGTGAGCGCAAGCTGAGGTTTGCCGCACGCCGGAGGGTTACTCGCCTGAAGGCGAAGGTGACTTCGCTGGAGGCCCTGACTACTCAGATGGAGGCCACTATTGAGGAGCTTGAGGACGACGGTGAGGATCTCCGCAAGGAGAACGAGGCTCTCCTTAGTGACGACGACGACTACGAGGACGAGGACTTCGATATGGAGCCTGATACTGAGGATGAGGCCTTCATCAACGACGAAGATGAGGAGCCCGAGCCACTGCTGTCCGAGGAGGACCCCGAGGAGCCAGCCTTTGTTGAGGAGGACGCCCCACCTGCACCTGAGGTTCCAGTTGTGGACCTCGACGACTTCTAGAGCACCACCTTGGACTCGCACCACCTTACCTTAGGGCGATGAGATAGGCCCCCTTTTGCGATGCGAGTAGACTTGTGATGATGGTTCTATGGAACCTTTCTTTTGGATATGATGTATGAGACTTATGTGTGATGATGTATGCTACTTTGTGCCATCGGCACCCCTGCTATGTTATGCTATCATTTGCCTACTTTGCATTTGTTGTGCCCGTTTTCGAATTTCCGTTTTTACTTGCAATCCCTCCCCCTTTTTAAGTGGCTGCTCATCTACTTGTTTCCCTTTTTAAATCTGAATCCACCCTTCTTCAGGATGGTGGAAACCCGTAGAGGAGACCACAGCGGGACAAACCGAGACCCACCTCCACCTCCACCTCCACCGGAACCAACTATGGCGCAACTCCTGCGCATTATGTTGGAAGACCGTGAGGCAGCCCGTGCGGAGCGTCAAGCGAATCTTGCTACCCTTCAGCACCTCGCCCAGATTGCTACCGGTAACGCCAACAACAACAACAATGGCGGGGATGGAAATGGAGACCCCCGCTCCAAGCTGAAGGATTTCCAAAGCACCAACCCCCAGTCTTCTCCAAGTGCACTGAACCCCTCGACGCCGATGATTGGCTTCGCACCATTGAGAACAACTTGGAGGTTGCCGGAGTCGGCGATAATGAGAAGGTTCTGTTTGCCACTCATTACCTCTCCGGACCTGCCCGCGCTTGGTGGGAAAATGTCAAAGCTATTCAAGCTGAAGGACACGTAATTGACTGGGAAGAATTCAAGACCAAGTTCCGCAAGACCCACATCCCTTCAGGACTGATCAAGCTCATGAAGGATAAGTTCATGAATCTGAAGCAGGGAAGTATGTCTGTGGTGGACTACATGGATAAATTCACCACTCTGTCCCGGTATGCTCCAGAAGACACCGACACCGAAGAGAAGAAGAAAGATCGCTTCTTGAATGGTCTGCATGATGAGATGCAGAGTATCTTGGTGGCCGTTCCATACCCAGACCTTGAGTCGCTTGTTGATGCCTCTATTATGGTGGAGAGCAAGCGCAAGAGTGCGTTTGAGAACCGCAAGCGCAAGGCGATGATGCAGCAAGGCAGCTCCAGCACTCAGCGCCCCCGCAGCTTTCCTCCACCAAGGCCGGCGCCCCAGCAGCAGAGGGCACCACCCCCTGCACCTCGCCCCAACAACCCCAACCGCAACTACAACCCTCAGCGTTCTGGAGGAAGCAACTACAACCCCAACTACAATCGCCAGAGCAACACTGTCCGCCCCGCCACCACTGGATGCTATACCTGCGGTCAGCCTGGTCATTTCTCCAAGGAGTGCCCCAACAGAGCTACTTCTGGACAGCGCCCCAATGCGCCCAAGCCTAATCCGGGACAAGCTCGCACTGCTACTGGTAGGAATCTGAATCAGAAGAAGCCAGCTGGACCAGCTAGGGGACACCTCAACCACGTCAATGCTGAACAAGCTCAGGAAGCTCCGGATATTGTTCTGGGTACGTTCCCTGTCAACTCAGTACCCTCGACTGTTTTGTTTGACTCCGGTGCATCGCATTCTTTCGTTACCAAGACCTTTGTGAGAAAAGGAGGTTTAACCCCCACCCCCATGAAGCGACCTATGTTAGTGCAAATCCCTGGATCCACTAGCAAAACCCAAAGTTCTTGCAAGGAGGTCCCCATAGAAATTCAGGGAAAACGTTTTCACGCGGATCTGATTGTGTTGGGTGAGCAAGGCCTAGAGGTTATTCTAGGGATGAATTGGATGGTTAAGTATAAGGGCCATATAGATTGTGTTCGCCGAGCCATAACCTTGACTGCTGAGGACGGAGAAGTAGTTGAGCATGTGGCGACCATACCTTCATCAAAGATCTTATGCAAGACGAGTGTCGCTAGCCCAGCCCTGCATGAGGTACCCATAGCTTGTGAGTATCCTGAGGTTTTTCCCGATGAGCTACCCGGTATGCCCCCTGATCGGGATATCGAGTTTATCATCGAGCTAGTCCCCGGAACCGCCCCCATCGCTCAGCGACCTTACCGGATGAACCCACAAGAATTAGTTGAGCTGAAGAAGCAGTTGGACGATATGTTGAGAAAAGGATTAATCCGCCCAAGCGCATCACCCTGGGGATCTCCCGTTATCTTTGTGGATAAGCGAGACGGTACTATCCGCCTGTGCGTGGATTACCGGAAACTAAATGACGTCACCATCAAAAATAAATACCCTCTCCCGAAGATTGAAGACCTATTCGACCAGATGAATGGTGCCCGTATTTTCTCAAAATTGACCTCGAACTGGTTATCATCAACTCAAGGTTCGAGAGTCAGACATCCCCAAGACTGCTTTCACCACACGGTATGGACTTTTTGAATATACCGTGATGTCTTTCGGACTGACCAATGCTCCTGCCTATTTCATGAATCTCATGAACAAGGTGTTCATGAAGTACCTCGACAAGTTCGTCGTGGTTTTCATCGACGATATTCTGATCTACTCAAAGAGTGAAGAAGAGCATGCTGAACATCTGCGGATTGTTCTGGGAACGCTCAGAGACCATCAGCTTTACGCCAAGTTTAGTAAATGTGAGTTTTGGCTGAAAGAGGTAGGATTTCTAGGTCACGTCATATCTGCCGGAGGAGTGTCTGTCGACCCGTCCAAAATTCAGTCCATCATGGAGAAGAAAGCCCCTACCAATCAGACCGAGATTCGCGCCTTTTTAGGATTGGCGGGATATTACCGCAAGTTCGTTGAGGGATTTTCCAGCATTGCGAGGCCCTTAACACAGCTTTGAAGAAAGATAAGAAGTTCGAGTGGACCGACAAATGTGAGGCCAGTTTTCAGGAACTCAAGAAGAGGTTACCGCTCCCGTTTTGACCATGCCCGATATTACCAAGGATTTTGATGTGTACTGCGATGCATCAAAGCTTGGGTTGGGAAGTGTGCTGATGCAAGAAGGAAAGGTGATAGCCTATTTGTCAAGGCAACTTCGACCGCACGAGATGAATTACCCCACGCATGACTTAGAGCTTGCTGCGGTAGTTCATGCCCTGAAGACCTGGCGTCATTATCTAGTTGGAAATCGCTGCGAAATTTACACTGATCACAAGAGCCTGAAGTACATTTTCACTCAGCGGGAGCTGAACATGAGGCAGAGCAGATGGATGGAGCTTATCAAGGATTACGATCTCGGCATACATTATCATCCCGGTAAAGCCAATGTGGTAGCTGATGCCCTTAGTCGAGAGCCCTGTTCGCTGAACGCCCTTATCAAGATTGCCCAACCTAAGCTGTATGAAGAACTGGAGGAGTTCGGCCTCGAACTCGTTAGCCATGGTTTCCTGGCAAATCTTGAGCTGAAGCCTACTTTATTCGATCAAATCAAAGAAGCTCAAGTGGGTCATGAGAGTATAGAAGGAATCAAGCGTAGGATGAATAGGGAAGAAGTTCCTGGTTTTGAGGTTGACGCCAAAGGAGTTTTATGGTACAAGGGACGCTTGTGTGTACCTAATGTTGAAGACCTGAAGCAACTCATCATGAAGGAAGCTCACGACACCCCATACTCAATCCACCCCGGAGGAACCAAGATGTATCAAGATCTGAAGAAACAATTCTGGTGGCACGGAATGAAGCGCGAGATCGCCTTTTTCATTGCTCGCTGCGACGTGTGCCAGAAAGTGAAGGCTGAACATCAGCGACCAGCTGGACTACTCCAACCCCTCCAAGTTCCCGAGTGGAAATGGGAAGAAGTTGGGATGGATTTCATCACCGGACTCCCTAAGTCTCAGCGTGGCCATGACTCCATCTGGGTCATTGTTGATCGACTCACTAAGGTCGCTCATTTCATTCCAGTCAAGACCACTTACCCCGGAACCCGGCTGGCGGATCTATATATGTCCAGGATAGTGAGTCTCCATGGGGTTCCCAAACGAATAGTATCCGATCGTGGTACTCAGTTCACGTCAAAATTCTGGAGGAGCCTGCATGAAACCTTGGGAACCAAGCTATCCTTCAGCACTGCTTATCACCCGCAAACCGGTGGCCAGACCGAAAGAGTAAATCAGATTCTCGAAGATATGCTTCGTGCCTGTGTCCTCGCCTATGGAGCCAAATGGGAAGATTGCCTACCCTTCGCGGAATTCTCTTACAACAATAGCTACCAAGCTAGTCTGCAGATGGCCCCCTTTGAAGCTCTATATGGTCGCCGTTGTCGAACCCCTCTCAACTGGTCCGAGACTGGAGATAGTCAAGTCTTTGGACCTGACCATCTTCGCGAAGCTGAAGAACAAGTTCAACTAATCCGTGATCGCCTCAAAGCCGCTCAATCTCGCCAGAAGAGTTATGCTGACTCTAAGCGTCGCGAGCTGACATTCAATGTTGGTGATCATGCCTACCTTCGCGTCACTCCACTCAAGGGAATGCAGAGATTTCATGTCAAAGGGAAGCTTGCCCCAAGATATATTGGACCCTTCAAGGTTCTTGCTCGTCGAGGAGAAGTATCCTACCAACTTGAACTACCTACTGAATTAGCGGATTTCCATGATGTGTTCCACATCTCTCTTCTTCGACGATGCCTCCAAGTGCCTGACAAGCCTGAGACCTTCAAGAACATCGATTATCGCACCCTCGACCTCAACTCCGACTTAACCTATCGAGAAGTACCCCTTCGAATCCTAGAAGAGGCTGTTCGTCTCACCCGTAGAAGGAAGATAAAATTTTGCAAGGTTCAGTGGACTAATCACTCCGAGGAGGAGGCCACTTGGGAAAGAGAAGATCAGCTCCGAAAAGATTTCCCCTCACTCTTCAGTTCTTAGCCACCGAATCTCGAGGACGAGATTCATTTTAAGAGGGGAAGGTTTGTAACAACCCAACTTTTTGTGCATTGATTTAAACTTGGAGTACAAAATTTTGGGCCAACAAAAACTTTTTCTACTTCTCAAAATCTCATGCATATAGTTCATCATGCTCTAGTATTTATAGAAATTGTGTGTTTTTGCTTGTGAATGTTGTGTTGTGTGTGGATCCTTAAAACCCTAAACCTACCTATTAATTTTGAAAATCCCTTTTCTTATTAGTGAGAAATTGGAATGGCCCATAAAACCCTTGAGCATATGATCATGCTCACATGAGATCTTCTAAGATCTAGTCCTACTCCAATTTCCCTCTTCCATATCTAATTCTTCTTTACTCCAATTTCCAATCTGAAATTTCTCCCAAGCAAGAGGGCCATTGACTCATCACTTTATGCATCAAAAATTAAATTGGATCATCTCTATGTGGTTACCCCAAAATTTTTCGAAGTTTAGAAATATTTGAGAATGGCCATGCCGGCCATGACCTTTCCTTCTCCCTTGATCATTCTCCTCACACCTTCTCCACATTCACACTCTTGTGCATGTGATCATGCTCCCATATGATCTTCCAAGATCAAGTTTTTCTCAAAACTCCCTCTTCCATATTTATGCCTTCTTTTCTAAATTTCTCAACTCTGAAAATTCTCCAATAGAGTACATCACTTGAACCATCATATGGATGCCCTGGATTGTTTTGGATCACTTCCTTGTGGCTTAAAGCAAAAACCCAAACTTGGTGAAATGGAGGGAAGGGCCATGCCGGCCATGAACTCCACCTCTCTCATTTTTCTCTCCCTCTCTATTCCCTCCCTCACCAGCACCCACACACGACCTGGGGAAGCCACAGCACCTCCCTGGACCCACACTCAACCTTTCTCTCTCTCTTTCTCTCCCCATGGACACCACCTCGGGAACCAACGTGAGATCAAGGAGATCTCCCTCCCTACTCTATCCTTGGCTGCATCTGGACGTCCTGCTCGACCACCAGCTCCATCTCTCCCTCCCAGACAACCGCACGCGTGCTCTTCCACCCTTCCTCTTGCTGACCCGCGACAGCGACCCCCTATGGCCGACGAGCACGTCTTCCCGGCCACGCCCACGTCGCCCACTCCACCACCCCTCTCCGGTGCATCTCAACATGTCGTCTGGACTCGCCCTGCACCACAGCGCCTCGGAGACATGCCCGCGGACCCCGCCTGACCCACCGGCGCACGGCCGAGTCCTGCCCTCACGGCGCGGCTGCTGGCAGGCACCCGTCGCGTCCTCTTCTCTGCCTCGCAGCACGACGTGCACATCCCTCCAAAACCGTGGCACCGCCCTGCAGACGCCCAGCCGCACCGCCTCGCTCACCCAATCCCCGCTGCCGCCCGTTCTCCCCGTCGGTGCACGAACCGGGTGCACGGTGCACCGGCCCGAGCTCGATAAATAGGGCACCGCTCCCTCCCTTCTCTCATTTGCCTCGCCTCAGCACCCACAGACCCCCACCCTCTCACCTCTTGAGGCGGAGAGGAGCTCTGATCCTCCCTGCCGTCGAGTTCGCCGCGCCGCCGCGTTTCCGTGGCGAGTTTGGTGAAGGTCGCCGACGCAGACGCCGCCATTTCCTCCCCTCCTCTTACTCGTTAGACGCGCCTCTCTCTTCTGGAGCTAACGCGCCCTCTTTTCCTTCCCAGGGTTGCCCGTAGACGACGCCGCGCCGAACAGCGTTCCGCCGCCGTCGACGTCCGCCGGAAAAATTCGTCGCTGTTTCCGCCGCCGCGACCACCAGTCGACAGAGCCTGCTCCGCCGCTTCCAACGCGCCCGGTCCCGTCGCCATCTGCTCGCCGAGGTGAGCCCGCCATCCCCCGCCAGTTCCCTGAGCCCGCCGGTGCACGTCGTGCACTCGTGCATGGGCGAGGAGGACGACGCACAGCGGCCGTCGATCCTCCCTTGATCGGACGGCCGCATGCGCCCCTGGCCCCGCACGCCAGCGTGGCCTCCACGCGCGCCCTCGTTCAAAAATCGCGGCTCCCGCCCTGCGCCACCGCTTCCGGGCCGAAATCGGCCGAGCCCAGCAAGCCCCGGCCCGCTTCCTCTTTTCTTTTTCTCCCATTTAATCAGCCAGTAAATACCTGCTCAGGTTTTAAATCACTGCAAATTCATCCATAGACCAAATGAGTTGATTCAAGTTCCTACATGCTCACAGATGTTTTCTTAACCATATACAGTTGCATGCATGTGATTTAGTGCTGTAAAAATGAACTGTTAAATGAAAACCTAAAAAGTATCTGATTGTGTAATTTAATTAGTATGTGATATTTATGAAACCTTTTTGCATGAGGTTAATTTGGTTGTGAAGTGTATGTTAGTAGCTTCATTTTGACACTAGTGTAGCATGCAGGAGCTTCCTGGATTTTAATTGTTTTAGAAAATAAGATCTGTCCAGAGAGGCAGTAAATGATTTTTAATTTGAAAAATAATAATGATTTTGAAATAAAGCCAAGTGCTACTGGTAGATATACCTATAGGGTAATTTTGTGCCAAAGGAAATATTTTTAAGAGTTATAGATTAATTCCAAGGATTTAATTACTGAAACAGTATACCTTTTCAGTATTTGATTTTTATAAAATCATTCACAAATCAAAAAAATACAAATCCAGTGGGGTTAGTTCACATTTGTTCCTAGCTATCCAGGGGTATGCTTTGTTTTGGTTGGAGATGCTCTGGTTAGTGTTGGTTTAAGTTTTGGAGTGCTCTGGTTTCTGTATTGATTGAATTGTTTGAGACAGTAGAAATTTTATTTGCATATGATTCTTGTGCAGGTGTGTTCTACATGTCAATAGCTTTCTGTAGATATGCTGCATGCATTTTTGTGACTTCCAGAAAGTTTTAGGTCATTTAATTAGTTCATAAGTCAATTCTGGGATTGCAAAAATCATATCTTTTGTTTTAAAAATCAAAAATGGGTGAAACCACTTTCAGTAGCTTGCATTTGTCAACCTCTACCTACTGTGATTTTATCAAATTTTTGTGTGCAATATTCTGGAGATAGTTTGTTGATTGGTATGGTGTGTTTCTTTTATTTTTGCGGCGATAGATTCGAACGCCACCGGAGACGAAGGAGGAGGTGACTTTGGGGGATTTGAAGAAGAAGACCAGGGACATTTTGCTGATCAAGGCAAGCCACCTCTTGATGCATCTCTGATCCTATATATCTTACTCTTGCATCACTACAGGTTTTATAAAGTGCATGTCTTTTTATTTTCATTTCGGTGGTTAGTGCCACCCGGAGTTTTATTAATCCACCCTTAGGGTGCAGCCCTCGTTGGTACCTACTGAACACATCTCTATTAGTGATATGGTGCTTATCACCTTGTCATCCTTGTCGCCATTTTTCGAAGAAGAATTGGACTATAGGTTGGGAGCCCTGGAAAAATGTTTACGAAAATGTTTTCCCGAAAAGAAGTATTTCGAAAACCTTGGGATGGGGTAGCCCTGCCCAAGTGTGGTTTTTGGTGAAACACAAAAAGGTTTATGAAAGATATTGCTGGAGGCAAATGGAGATGAAAAATGGTTTTTCGAAAAACCTTGGTGACCATAGTACGAAACCGGACCTAGCCAGTACAACCACATTACCCTTTAGTGGGACGGGGCGTAGTGTAGTAGTTTGTCTCGCCTTAGACTGAGTCCTGCAAGTGTAGTGGCAGTCCGACCATGGACGCTTCGACCGGGGTTCTTCCCATGAGAAGGGACGCAACCCATTTGCCTGTTTAGGTACGCGGGGTACAACTTATGAGCTCCCATTGAAAGATGCCTAAGTGGTTGGATGGCATTCCGGAGGGTCGGGTGTCGGGGACTTTGCAACTCCTGGGAAAACGGCAGCCCGGACTCTGGTGTTGGGAGGTACAACTCATTAGGCATGTCTTAGGCCAAGGCGAGCAGGCGAAAAACTGCGATCGTGTATTTGTCGTGGCATATGTTATTATGCAGGGATGACGCCCACACGATGAGTATTCGGATCTTGTGGGGAAAGTGTACAACCTCTGCAGAGTGTAAATCTATTCGAATAGCCGTGTCCGCGGTTATGGACATGGGAATGGCGGTACGTGGCATTAGAGGAAAGTTTTGTTTTCTTCAAATGAATTTTTCAAAAGTGGTTAATTCGGGAGGTATACCCGTGGGGATGGTGAAAAAGTACCTGCGAGGTACGGTGGAAAGTTGGAAAGGATGTAGCCATATGAGATGGCTAGAATTAAATTGGGTCACCCTTACCTATTAGTCTGTAAATAAAATGGTTTATCAAAAAGTTTTCAATAAAGACATGGAAATGTCATACTCTCGAGAGGAACCACCTCTCGCTCTTTGTCGCCTTAGTTAGTGCCTGTTCCTTGCTACTGCCATATTGCATTTCCTTTATTTCTCTCTAAGGTGGTTTGCGAGTACATTCAAAAGTACTCATTGGCATTGTTGTCCTGGTTATCTACTTGACCAGACTGTGAAGAAGAGTACTTCGAAGAAGAGGAGTACGACGCCGAAGACGCGAACTAGGACGCTCTCCCAGTCAGCCGCCTGTAGGGTAAAGGCCTGACTTGGGTTCCACCGCTTTTGGAGTCAAGTTGTTTCCGCTGCTGTTTGGTGAACTACGGCCTTGATGGCCTATGATGTAAGACTTCGTATTATTTAAATTCGGTACTGTAATGGATGATGTAATCTGGTATCAGTTCGGTTATGTATTCACGATGGAATGATCTTGGGATCGTGAAATTGTATGCATAACAGGAGTTCGGACTGTAAGTCCGGGCCCCACAGAAACTCGTGCAACATTCCCAACTGTACTCGACCCCTGCTGGCACCTCTCTCTTCCCAATGGACAAAACACATGCAGAAAACATAGGAAAACACTATTGTACTCCTCTTGCTATCGATGTTGTGCTCATGCACCCATCACCGCTGTACTCTGCACATCTTAAACCTGCACCTTCTTGCAGAACCCAATATTTCCAGACAAATATAGTGAAACAGTCATGTATTCCTCTTGCTGCATAAGCTGTACTCGTGCCCCCTTCACTGCTGTACTCGGTCCTGCTGGCACACGTCCCTTCCCAGAAAACAAACAACGTGCAGAAAACACAGGGGAAAATCCCTGTGCCCCTCTTGCTAACATCACCGCTGTACTCGACAAACATTACACCTGTATCTTCACAATATTTGCACACAAAAACAGAGAAGCTGTACTGGTGCACCCTTCACTACTGTATTTCTTTTGCTTCCTAAGCTGTACTCGTACCTCCTCCACTTCTGTACTCGGTCCCTTCCCTGAAAACAAATATTTATTATTTTTTATAAAATGAAAGTAATGCCTCCGCCGGACAAGTGCCAAACTGACTTAGGCACGATACAGACTACGCAAGAAGATGAACCGCCTTGCGGTTAGTCGAGTAGTGGAACCGCTTTGCGGTTAGAGGAATTGAATCGTATACATCTGTAATCTAGCGCTCTACATTCCTCTTTAAATAACCACCACCATCGCCACTAACTCCCACTTTCTCCCCTATTTTGCTTTCCAATTCCAAGGATTGATCGCCGCGGCTTACACTGCTCATCGGTAGCGATGGAGCAAGGTGACAGCAGCAACTCGAACACGCACGCGCATGTTCTTGCTTCTGGTCCGCTGGCAAACATCACTTCGCGATCAGATATTCTTACCACCGCTCGCATTGCATATGGTATACCTGAAATGCGCAATGCAATCCATGAAGACCGGAGCCTCCCGTTCGGGTCGCCGTGCATTTTGCACAGTCCACGGCCACAGGAGTATTCTGCTGATCGCAATTCGCAAGTATGTAGTTTCATTACTAGTTTGTTGTTTATGTTAGATTTTCAACTACTGTGAGATTTATGATGCAAAATTCCTATATAGGGAATTGAGGCTACCCTGACGCCATTAGACTCTGCTGCGGTACCAGCATTCGTTCCATGTAGGGTGATCGGCCGTAATAATAAACACTGGGTTGGTGCGAATGGGGACTGGGTTGCATTTGTTCAGGATCAGGCACAATGGACCTTGCTGAACGTCTACACAAAGGCGGAGATAACACTTCCTTCGATTCGCAATGTTGGGATCCATCCGGATGACCATTTCAGGTATTGCTGGACAAGTCACTATTTCACCATATTTTGATTCATTTAAGCCAACAGTTCTTATATAATACCAATCAGGTATCACTGGGAGATGGCTAGTCTCGTGTTACTAAAGATTCAGATTACTGGTGAACCATTCTTGTTTGAAGGCAGATGGCACTACTGTGCTATAGCGGTGTTTGACAAGACAATAGCAATCATGATGGGTGGAACGGACACTGACTGGAGGATCCTTAGAAATGACTTCCTTCGTCCGTCACTTTATGCTGATGCCATCTATGACGAAGGTAGGATCTATGCTGTTACGGAACCCCGTGGGGATGTACTTGTGTGGCAGCCGATGGAATATGGTAAGTTCGCATTCTATTTAATTTACAACAATATTGCACTTTTGATGTTAATTATGCCATCAAATACAGTTCACTGTTTCATAGACCAATTATAAGGCAGACTGCAATGAAAAAATCTTTCAATAAGAAATAATTTGTTCAAAATCCCCTACATTTTTTACTTTCTTCATAATTCACTTGTTTACTTAAATAACTGTCATGTTGAATATAATATAGGTATGTTCAATTTTCTCTATCCCCATTTTGATGTACTTTGCGTATATAATTTATTTTTCATGATTTTTTTTCTTAAAACAAAAATAAAAGGTGCAAGATCAGGTCCCCGTGTAATCTCGCCGCCCTTGAACGTTAATGCTGGTGACCATGATTACAGAGTCTGGTTCCTAGCGTCTGGTCTTGGTGGCAACATTATATTGGTTTGTATCCATGGTCAAGGCCAGTCTGTTGGTATTCCAACCAATTACAAGGGCAAGGATGTGTGGAATTGTCCTTCCCTGCATTGTGAAGTATATGCAAGGAATGGGCAGGTTACCGATCCTGTTGATACAGACTGGGTAAGGCTGGGAGATCTACAGGGCAGCTCTTTGTTCCTCGGCGTAAACTACCCATTCTTGCTAGATGCCCCAGAGCCAGAAGCTCACAACGCTGGCAACACATTCCCGTTGTTCAAGCCGGACAGTATTTTTGCTGCACCCAACTACGTCAACCATATACTACGGTTCCCAGATTGGTGCCGCATACCAGTTGATGGTGGGGATTCTGTAGGCTCGAGTTTTGTTTGGCGTGACCTCAACTGGGGTGAGTTTCACGAGGTACCGATGTGGTTTGTGCCAACCCTGCCATGGCCAGATATGTGAAACTTAGGTGTAGGATGTGATTTTTATGCTTGTGTGCTATGCTTTCTAACTCAATTTGTGGAACCTTGAATCTATGTATTGTATTTAAATATGTAAATTTAACATTCCCTTGAGCATCGCTGATGTATGTATTTTGTTCTTTATGTTAGATTTTTCAACTATTGTTAAGGAAAACCAACAAAGAAAACCTGGTACTATTATTCGTGCCGCATCTGTACTCGTCTCAGTAGAACCACCGTACTCGGCTTTATCATCAACTGTACCTACCCCAAAAAAGCGAAATTACGAACGAAGACCAACATATATAATCTTGTACTCCTTTTCGTGCCGCAAATTTACTCCTCTTAGTATAACCGTCGTACTCGACGTTCCTAACAACTATACATACCCCAGATAATCGGATATATGAAGGAAAACCAAACTAACTAACCTGGTACTTGTCTCCAAGATGCACTTGTACTAGTCTCGGTTTCACAACTGTACTCTAGAATACTAACAACTGTAACTACTGTAAATAAAAATTGAACGAAATCTAGCAGAAATAGAAGGACCTGCGTATCTGATCTCCCTGAACATCCTGCCATGTCTGTACACGTCTGGAAGTAGAAGGACCTGCGTGTACACATATATCTGATCCAAGCCACAAGCTACGTTTTCTATTTATATGCATCTGGCAGCAGCTTATTACCTCTATTGCACAATTTTCCTATGATGAACTAGCAACTCCTTGTCTGTACAATTTTCAGCAACCATGCCGTATAAACACTTTTGGAAAGAGGATGACCTGTAGCTTATTAAGGTATTGCATAGGCAACTATCGTGAAAAAGAAATAACAACCCAAAATGTTCGCTGAAAAAATAAAGATGACACACATACAGATTGCTTAACATAAGACATGGTTCACGTGATCACGTCACAGACACATCGATGTCGAAGTTTACGTACAATGTTCATGCGCAACAAATGCTAAAACCATGTCCCAACATGGATAAAGTAATCAAAAGCTTAATACAAACAAGACAATGCACTCAAACTTCAAATGACATCAACAGAGATAACAACACCCTGCCTGCGTGTGATGATATCACCATAAGGATGGAAGAGAAACATCACCACTTGACCAGCCACTAGTCCCTTCTTTGTAGCAAAATCTTCCCATGCGTCAGGACTTATTATCATCCTACCATCAGTGGAAGGATAGAACTGTCCAACAACATCTGGTGAGTTATCTACTGATAAAACTACAGCACCTGAAGGTTCTAGCTGAAGACCTTGGACAACAATGGTTGGAATTTTCTGCACAGTACAACATAAAAGAAACAAACTAAATATATAAACAAATATATTCATGTGATGATTTGGACTTCGAAAAACATTTAAAAAATAGAGACACATATTACATACTTACCATCAGGGATCTGTTGATATTTGTGGCAGTGAGTTTGTGGATAAACAATGGTCCCAACCCAGTGCCTCTCCTATTGATAATTGCTCTCCAACTAACCAAGATGTTTGTAGACCAATCAAGTGGCCTTGTCATAACAACAACACTGTGTCTACCATACACTGATAACAAAAAAGCAAAACGAAGAAAGTCCGAATAAGCTAATGTTTGTTTAAGGTGGAGACATATTGCATCATAAGTAAAACATATGAAAAAATAAAAATCATATAACCTTCATCTGGTTCTTCATCACTTGATTCACTGTAAGAAACACTCGAAGTACCAGCCTGGACATTAATGATCTGGGACGTTGTTGCTGAATTGCAAGGTCCTACTCTAATTGGTCTATCGGAGTTGTTGGTCATTTGAAACATAATGAAATCACCAGGACGAGAACCGGAATTGCATAGAAATTCCTTCCACCCCCAACCATAAAAACTAGTTACCGACTCATTCTCCACGACATTGAAAGTGTAATTGTTGCCTACATAATCAGAGACACGGACTTCACTTCTGCCAGCACATATCATGTTTATCTTGTTCCTAACATAGCATGGGACATTCTACAAGAAAGGGAAACATGCAAAATCAAACATAATGTAAAAATATAAATAATACGTTGGTGCATAAATAAATATAGTAAAAAAATGTACCAGCAAATCTTCAGACTTAACCAACAGCTCTGATATGAAAAAAGAACAATCCCTTGTTTTGGACCTGCATGGTCCATCTGGATTACCACAAACATTGCAGACCATACTGAAGAAAATCCTGCACACATGGAAAAGGAGATCCGTAAGTAAAGTTTCTTAGTCACAAAAAAAGCATAAAATAGATGATCTCACAGAGATTACATGTAATAGATATAGAAAGTATTAATTGTTAATTGTAGATCTGATCTATTACGGTTAAATCTTCAAATATGATTTGTTTTTAAAAGTTGTAGTCCATGGTACTTACCAGTTTTAGGATAAACATAGCAAAGAAAACGAAGAGACAAAAAAAGGCAAAGAAAGAGTAAGATTTCTTACTGCACAAACAAGGGGGTAACGGGAATCAACAGAGATATGAGAAAACAAATATATACCCGATACAGCTATGGAGAAGACCCACCGAGACAAAGAAAGAGGACGATTACTTCGATATGGTCTGATGGACCAGCAGCACCAGCAGAATCTCTCGGCGCAGCAGAATCTCTCGGCGTGGGTGTAGACCTAGACGAGGGAAGATGGAAGAGGGAAGATGGAAGGGGGAATAGCTGTAAAGTGATAAGGTTGTCTATATATTGAATCCGAGCCGTCTCACTTCCCCAACACTGTAGCATTAAAAAAACCGGAGTAATAAAAGCATTTGACTCGGGCAGTAATAAAAAAGCATCTTGACTCAGATGCTCCCTCCATACCGGATAACTAGGCATATAACCTGACCCAGCGGGACCTACGTAATCCCTGATTGGCTCCTAATTTATACGCAGTTTCTGATGAGTAATTGGAAAAGGCAAGCAGCAGTTCCGTGCATGCGTTGGCCTCATTAGCACCACTGTACCCATCGTTCTTTACCTATGCCAGAGTAGTGGGTAAACTATCAGAGAAAAAAGGTACTCGTCTTCGAGGCGCACTTGTACTCTACTCAACAGGAAGACTGTACTCGAGAATTCTAGCAACTGTACACTACATATAATATAAATTGTGAACTAAAAGCCAACATCAGAAACTGTCGTGCCGTACCTGTACTTGTCTTAGTTGCAACTTCATACTCTAGGCTATGAACAACTGTACCTGCACAGAGAAATAACGAAACCAACGGAAAACAATATGGTAATCCTCTTTATGCGGCACCTGTACTCGGTTCAATTGCTCCGCCGTACTCCACAAGTCTTGCACCTATACCTAGAGAAAACGGAGTTCTTTACAGAGAAACAAACAGAGACACGGCCCTGTACTCCTCTTGGTTCCGACGCTGTACTCGTCAATCATCAACGCTGTACTCCCCAAACAATGAACCTGTACCTGCACTAGAAAAAACGGATTTCTTTATGGAGAAACAAAAAGAAACAAGGTGCCGTAATCCTATTAGTGTGGACGCTGTACCCGTCTGTTATGCATAGCTGTACTCTTCAAGCCTTACATCTGTACCTGCGCTAGAGGAAACGGATATCTTCATAGATAAACAAACAAAGACACGGTCACGTAATCCTCTTGGTACGGACGCGGTACTCATCTTTCCTTCACCGCTGTACTCCTCAATCCTTGCGTATGTACCTGCACTGGAGGAAAACGAAGAACCGTGCAGAGAAACAAACAGAAACAATGTCCCGTACTCCTCTTGGTAGGGACCGTACTCGTCTCTCCTTCAACGCTGTACTCCTCAAGCCTTGCACCTGTACCTGCACTAGATAAAACGGATATCTTTATAGAGAAACAAAGGGAAACGCGGTCCCGTACTCCTCTTGGTGCGGACGCTGTACGCGTCTACTCTTCATAGTTGTACTCCTCAAGCCCTGCATATGTACCTGCACTAGAAGAAAACGAAGATCTTTGCAGAGAAACAAACAGAAACAATGTCCCGTACTCCTCTTGGTACGGACGCTGTACTCGTCTCTCCTTCAACGCTGTACTCCTCAAGCCTTGCACCTGTACCTGCACTAGATAAAACGGATATCTTTATAGAGAAACAAAGGGAAACGCGGTCCCGTACTCCTCTTGGTGCGGACGCTGTACGCGTCTACTCTTCATAGCTGTACTCCTCAAGCCCTGCATATGTACCTGCACTAGAAGAAAACGAAGATCTTTGCAGAGAAACAAACAGAAACAATGTCCCGTACTCCTCTTGGTACGGACGCTGTACTCGTCTCTCCTTCAACGCTGTACTCCTCAAGCCTTGCACCTGTACCTGCACTAGATAAAACGGATATCTTTATAGAGAAACAAAGGGAAACGCGGTCCCGTACTCCTCTTGGTGCGGACGCTGTACGCGTCTACTCTTCATAGCTGTACTCCTCAAGCCCTGCATATGTACCTGCACTAGAAGAAAACGAAGATCTTTGCAGAGAAACAAACAGAAACAATGTCCCGTACTCCTCTTGGTACGGACGCTGTACTCGTCTCTCTTTCAACGCTGTACTCCTCAAGCCTTGCACCTGTACCTGCACTAGATAAAACGGATATCTTTATAGAGAAACAAAGGGAAACGCGGTCCCGTACTCCTCTTGGTGCGGACGCTGTACGCGTCTACTCTTCATAGCTGTACTCCTCAAGCCCTGCATATGTACCTGCACTAGAAGAAAACGAAGATCTTTGCAGAGAAACAAACAGAAACAATGTCCCGTACTCCTCTTGGTACGGACGCTGTACTCGTCTCTCTTTCAACGCTGTACTCCTCAATCCTTGCACCTGTACCTGCACTAGATAAAACGGATATCTTTATAGAGAAACAAAGGGAAACGCGGTCCCGTACTCCTCTTGGTGCGGACGCTGTACGCGTCTACTCTTCATAGCTGTACTCCTCAAGCCCTGCATATGTACCTGCACTAGAAGAAAACGAAGATCTTTGCAGAGAAACAAACAGAAACAATGTCCCGTACTCCTCTTGGTACGGACGCTGTACTCGTCTCTCTTTCAACGCTGTACTCCTCAAGCCTTGCACCTGTACCTGCACTAGATAAAACGGATATCTTTATAGAGAAACAAAGGGAAACGCGGTCCCGTACTCCTCTTGGTGCGGACGCTGTACGCGTCTACTCTTCATAGCTGTACTCCTCAAGCCCTGCATATGTACCTGCACTAGAAGAAAACGAAGATCTTTGCAGAGAAACAAACAGAAACAATGTCCCGTACTCCTCTTGGTACGGACGCTGTACTCGTCTCTCTTTCAACGCTGTACTCCTCAATCCTTGCACCTGTACCTGCACTAGATAAAACGGATATCTTTATAGAGAAACAAAGGGAAACGCGGTCCCGTACTCCTCTTGGTGCGGACGCTGTACGCGTCTACTCTTCATAGCTGTACTCCTCAAGCCCTGCATATGTACCTGCACTAGAAGAAAACGAAGATCTTTGCAGAGAAACAAACAGAAACAATGTCCCGTACTCCTCTTTGAAGATCTTTGCATATGTACCTGCAGTAGATGAAACCGGAAATCTTACCAACTGTGCCTACTGTCTAGTGCACGCTATTCTCCAGGCTCTTACCAACTGTACCTACCAAATTGTACTCGGTTCGGTTTCACCGCTGTACTCGACAGTCATATCAACTGTACCTATTGCAATAGAGTGTTGTAGGTACTATAAGCTCTTCGTTCCACGGCTGTACCTGTTCCAGTTGCAACGCTGTACCGTTGGCTTTTAATAACCGTACCTATCCCGCAGAAGCTGCAAAAACGGACGAAACAAACAGAAACAACCTGGTACTCCTCTTTGTGCTGAACTTCTACTCGTCTCAGTTCTAACGTTGTACTCAAGGTTATTAACATTTGAACGTATCCAAAACAAGAAAAAACTTGAACGTAAACCAACAGGAACTATCTAGTGTTCTGATCAAATCCGTCTCACATTGTATTAATCACTCTTACCAACTGTACCTACTACAATGAAGCCCGTAGTGAGCTTGCATGCCACAAATCACCAGCAAGGTAAAGGCATCCATGCTCCCAGACGGTCGAAACATTCCATGTCTCCTGCTTCGGGCTCACCCCTCGCAATAGGGCATAGCCCGGATCATACCGAGCGTACACCCTCGCAAAGGCGTCCGGACACAAGATACATTCATATGAAAAAATGTCTATTTCAAACATTTCGTTGATACCAACAAAGCAAAAAAACAATGCAGACAACAGATACATTCATACTAAAACAAGGCATAGTTCAAAAAAACAAGCAAATATGTGTTCATTAGAAACAGCATTACAACTTTTCCTGACAGGGCAGCACTTCATTGAAAAAAAGAGGTGGGAACGCACTCCCAGCAAAAGATTAAGCAAACAAACTAATAGTTCACACGAGACATAACTAGTATTGTACAACATAGGAGTGCCTGGTCTAGCATTGATAACCAATGGATATCTTCAACTTGTCCTTCAACAAACACTTGATTCCACGTTCATCTGACATTGCAAAAACTTATATATATAGATTTATGCTGACTCAACAACATCCCAGGTGTCATTGATGTTCTGCCTGCTATAAATTGACTTGAACGATCCATCAAAATCAGGGTGTCTTTTCCTTACAGTAGCAACTTTATAAAACTTCAACATCAAGCGACCACATATGAAGAAGTGATTTATGGAAGTGAAATCAAACGCGTAACGATTGGAGAACTTCAAGTACAGCGAGCCTTCCTCATCAACAGCCCACTTCACATCTGGCAAGTTTGCAACACGCAATGCATACACAAAATCCTTAGGGCCAGCAAAATACTTCAACTCCACCCTGAGCAAACAATCAGCAGGCCCTTCCTCCACACCAAGGATCCACATTGTTGTCGCAGACAGTGTTGGGTTCTGATGGAGCTCCACATCTTCAGGTGACGTACCAAATCCCCTCGGATAGTTGAGTATATCCATCCCTTCGTGTATAGCAAGGAACTGCTGCACATTTCCGTAGAAAAAGATATCTTCACTTGGTGGCATCAAACTAAGCGTTTGAACCTTAATACATATGATCAACTTTTCATCATGTTTGAACATGATTCGTTCTGAACCCAACAAGTATGTATCAAATGGATTACTGCATCTAACAAGCAGTTGAGAATTGTTGGATGTGTTGATCATGTATCTTATTGGAGCAGTGAAGAGTGACTGCACTGTGTGTATTGCGTTGAACAAACTCTCAGTACGAAAAGAGAAACGAACACACACAAGCATCACATCGTTCACTGCACCAGGTTCCAACCCCAGGTACTCCAAAACAAAACGTGAAACAACGGGCCTCCTAGTCTCCTCATGAGCCATAATGTGCTTTCTGTCCAAACAAATATACACATGTGTTACATGCATTCAATGATAAACTTATTAGACTATATTCCTTCACATTTATTTTAAATTTATACAGTAAAAACCAAACATTAAACTATAATTTTATGAGTGCACACATAGTACATTTTAGACTAGTCACAATGCATAGTATCATATAGAAGTATCATGCGTATGATACTACTACATGTTACTATCTCCACAATGCATTGTATCATATACTAGTATCATAGTCTTCATATATTAATTGTTTTGTAGAATCTCAATGCAAATATATGTACAAGATTTACTTGATATTAATTTTTCTAGTAGTATGTGCTATGATACAGTATCTACCTATGATACTAGTACCCTCTCTCTCATCCTTAATTGCACTGCCACATCAGCATTTTGCATGCATGGAATGCATGATACTACCTATGATACTCCCATTGTGGGTAGTCTTACTTGGAAAACAGAGTCAGAAAAGAAAAAAACAAACTAATTGCATACAGCCACCCAAATACCATAGATACAACAAACACGAGTACAAAAAACAACACAAGGACAAAAATGGTACAAAAAAATAGCATGTATTAAACCAATAATATACAGATCTGTATTAGGTGGACAGCGGAAATACAACAGCGGAAATATATGAACAAAACATCAATACTAGGTGGACAAACATCAAAATCAACTGTCGGATCTGTCTATTTCAGCACTTGAAGGATAATCAATTTTTTTACCAGAAGAACAAAATGCCACCGGTAGAGGAAAGAGGGTATCCGATGAACCTGGCAGCGAGGAATGAGGGCCTCCGAGGTCTGTGGCCCCGAAGAATCCTCCCGGCGACGAACCACCGAAGCAAATCTAACCACCCCTCCCCTCACCTCCGCCCCGCCCCACTAGATGATATCGTTTCGTTTCCCCTTGCAAAATGTCTCCCACGCTACAGTTTGAACAGGGGGAAGAGGGTCACGGGTCTTATCCAGAAAAGAGAGGGAGGCCGTGGTGAGACACGTGCTCCCGCGCAACGCTTACACCTGTGACCTAAATGAGAACACTTGGTCACACACATTAATGATTTAAGTTCACACACTAATTCCAATCTCGAATCACATCCAACGGCACCATGGATTAGAACACACTAATTCGTTGTCTCCACAACTGTATTCCTTATATACAAATTAGAACAAATAGACTGTGTGGCAGCTCCCATTTCTTCCCCCATCACCGGTCAAGCAAAAAGTGAGGGCAAACCCTAGCGAGCAGCCAAACACCTATCCTCTCTACAATCCCCTCCTCCTCATCGACCAGCGGTGACGGAAGCTGTGGAGATCTGAGTTGTTGCTGCGGGGATTACAGTGGCTACTCTACTCACTCCGCCGACTCCGCCGGCCACACTTCAATCCGCGACGGCGCGTGCCTTTAGAGATCTCAGATCTGTGAGTTCGGGCACAGTATGGATCAAGTCAACCGATTGCTCATCCTTTAGTTTCTTCTCCAATGGAATAGAAATTAAAGAAATAAATGGCATCTGCGTATAAAGAAGACCTTTCGTTATTAAATATTTATTTGCTTAGTAATCTGACTGTTGTAAACAGTTTTAGAACTGTAATGCACTCTGTATCTCCAGGTACAAACCTTATTAATCTAAGGCAAAACTACAGCAATATGTGTGTAACCATGAGTAGAAACCAAGGAAAATTTAAATAATAACTTTAACCCCCTGCACATATTGCCTTATCAAATTAAAACATAATCACAGCTTTATGTGTGAAAGTGCGCTATGGCACTCATCTTAACAAAATTAATTTAAGAATAGTTTCCATGATAAACTTAAACAATTGCTTTCCTCCCATGCAGATTTTTGCATTTCAATTTCAGGAAGAATAGCAAAACTCCGGTATGACAAGTCAGCAGGAATCACCGTCCTTGAATGAAGGTAATGTACAAACTTATCAATCAATGCAAAAATGTGTTACTCTTATGATTCTTTTGAAGTCAAACAGGCTTATCTTTAAAGCATATCAAAACAAAAAAAATCAAAATTTCTAATATAAAAATTTTCTGGTACTTATCATCCGTGACAATGAGTTTAAGATTAACTAAAACGTCTCTACAACTAAAACGCGTCTATATAAAACTATAATAGCTTCAAACTATTATATTAAATTTTAAATACGATTTCCATGTATTAACCTTTGGATAGATGATTTCTGCGATATTATTGCAGCCACTATAAATCACGAGGAAGCTCCAATTGCCCCACTAAACTTGAAGCCACTGGCGGTTGTGTTCCCAGAAGATCAAGACAACATAAATGCATTAAATGCAAATATACACTCTAAAAGGAAAAATTGTGAAGCAAGAACAAGCGCAGATTGCTCTAAAAATATTGCAACAGCAGTCAAACCGCCTCCTCGCAGAAACAATTTGAATAGCCTTGCAGGAAGAAAGCACAAGAATATATCATCAGAGAAAGAGGCAGCAAGAATGGAAAAAGAGTCTGAAACTGCCGATATTGGTTCTAAAAGTCCAAG
Organism: Lolium multiflorum; assembly: GCA_030979885.1. Taxonomy (NCBI): domain Eukaryota; kingdom Viridiplantae; phylum Streptophyta; class Magnoliopsida; order Poales; family Poaceae; genus Lolium; species Lolium multiflorum. Next base: position 119,116,829 of record CM061749.1, on the reverse strand, counting down.
GAGAAGCAAACGATTGTCATCTACAAAAGAGACAGTAGTCACCAGCTCTAGCCAAAGTGCTCCAAATATCAATGAAGAAGAAAAAACACAGCCTACAAAATCTGACAAAGGAGGAAAGAAATCAGAAAACGCCGCCGCAATAAGAAAATCGTCTCGCAATACCAAACATCACGCTGAGCATGACGACAACGAAGAGAACAACACCACCGTTGAAGAAAACGATGAATACAACGAGGTAAATATGAGTATTTTCTTAGTACATTGGATGCAAAATAAATGCATTTATTATATTGTTAAACATTTTTGTCTAACACAATTGATTTTAATCATGCAGAAAATATCTGAAAATTCAGAAGATAAAAAAAATAAAGGCAAGAAACAGGAAAAGGCAAAAAGGATTGCAAAAAAGGCAAAAATAAATTTTATGGCCAGAACGATCAACAAGACAGTAAGATGCTCACTTAGACAGCTATTCACCTGTGTTGAAATATTGGAGGAACGGCATATAAAAAGGCTTCGGGATGCAGGTTTGGGTCCTTTGCTTGACAGCAAGATCAGGCAAAACATTAATATCCGACTTGCCTGCTTCCTTATGAATAGAATAGATCCAGCAACCATGACTCTGAATCTAGGAGTAGCAAACAAAGTAATTGAGATTACTTCTTATGCTATCCATCTGCTGTTTGGGCTGCCAGACGGTTCAAACACAACTCCTAGACCATCAGAAAGTGGCAACGACAAAACATTACATGAGTTGAAGATTGAGCTTGGATTTAGGAAAAATGAGGATATGAATACTGATGACCTTCGCAAGCTCCTAAGACTGTTGGTTAAAGACGAAGCAAACGACGATTTAGCTCTGAAAGTATTTGTGTTGATTATGTACATGAAATTCATATGCCCTGGAACAGCTGTCCGTGTGTCAAGGGAGGCAGCAATGGTAAAAAATCTGGACATATCAAAGTTGAAGGACATGGATTTGTGTCAGTTGCTTGTAGATGAGCTCAAGAGAGCAGTCATCCAGTACAGAAAATCTAAATCAAAATGGACTGCCCTGCCTGGCTGCATCATAGCACCAGTTCTGTTATATCTTGACTGTTGTATGAAACAAGGCCTTTCAGACCTGGACACAAGAACACCTCGTACACACTTCATGGATTATGAAAAACTAAAGAGCATCGCTGCAGCAGACTGTGCTAAAAAAGGCGGGGAAGACCCCAATACCTGGATATTTGGAAACTTACCTGTAAGAAAATTACAATGACCCTTTATCTTTTCTGTTAATTATATCTCGTACTGCATAAGTTAATACAATGTTTTCATTTTCTCATAATAACAGTGGAAAGCACCAAATGACATAGTTTACTACCAGAAAAGGAATCCACTGAAAAGAATGTATCCGCATCATGAAGACCAAATGATGTCGGCAAAGCGTACTTTCAGAGGATCAAGCATTCCAACTGGTGGTTCCATTGAAGAAGAAAACACCAGTATATCAGAAGATACATTGGAACAGATTGACATCTTGCTGACTAGCGCATACGACCTATCACACAAAGTACCAACTACATTTGACCGACTCAAAAATGGAACAGCTGCTGAAAACCAAGCAACTACTGTCAAAGAAATTTCTGACAACGAAGCTAAAGTTATAGAAAGTTTACAGAAGACAACATTTCATCTCAGACAAACTTTCGCATTGTTCAAGAAAGCACAGGATGAACGTTGCAAGCAAATTCAGCAAGATGAAAGGATAGCAAATAATGAGGTACGACAAAAGACATAATCACACTTGCAATTTTTTGTTGTCTCTGTTCAAATTTAACTAATTGAACTGCTTACAAATCATAAATTTAAAGTTAAAAGTACAACAATTTAAGACTAACAAAATTTAAATACAAAAAACCAGGTCGACAAAGAAGCTGCATCTCCAACTCAAGAAGGCACTGCAGAAAAAACAAGAAGTGGAAAAAATGTGAGTTAACCTCAACTACATGTCCAATACAGCAACCGTTTAAATTGTTTTTTAAACTTGTTAATGTATCATAACAGGGTGCGAAGTAACCTGCTTCTCCAAAACAAAGGATTCAGGTACAATCAAAAAATAAAGATAATATTAATTTGCTCATTGAATACAAAATAAAGTAATATTATTAAGTTGTTGTAGTGAATTTACAAAATAAATAATGTTTTCCTAATTTTTGATTTAAAGGTGCAAAATGATGGCCCAGTGGAAGCATCAGGAAACTTTTACTTCTACAACTGAAGTTTGATAAAAGATGCGAATGCAATACTTTTCTTTTTCAAACCTCTGTACTAAGAAGTTGCTTTGAACTACCTACAACTTTTTTAGTGTCTGTACTTTTGTAACGTATGCAAAGTTGAAACTCCGCAAACATATGTTTCGAACCAGTGTTTATCAATGTGTAACAAGTGTACTCTTTCGAACAACCATGTTGGTTGGTGCATAAGTTTCTGCTCCTCTTAGTGCGGACGCTGTAATATTTGAGAAACTCCTCGAATTTATTGACACTGTAATGTTAATGCTAGTATCGTATGTCTGAAATTCTGTTGCTGCGAACTCTACTCGACTCGTCATCACCGTTGTACTCGACAAGCCTTTGCACCTGTAACTACGGTAGAGAAAAAGGAAAGAGACACATTCCTGTACTCTTCTTACTACATAAGTTGTACTCCTCTTCCTGCGCTAGACAAAACGGAAATCTATCCAGAGAAACAAACAGAGAACAACGACCTTCGTACTCCTCTTGGTTCCTACGCTGTACTCGTCTCTAAGGCGGGGACGTACTTCACAGTCCTCGGAACATGTACCTGCGCTAGACAAAACGGAAATCTATCAAGAGATAAAAACAGAGAAACAACGACCTTCGTACTCCTCTTGGTTCCTACGCTGTACTCGTCTCTACGGCGGGGATGTACTTCACAATCCTTGGAACATGTACCTGCGCTAGACAAAACGGAAATCTATCAAGAGAAACAAACAGAGAAACAACGACCTTCGTACTCCTCTTGGTTCCTACGCTGTACTCGTCTCTCTAAGGGATGTACTTCAGGCCCTTGGAACATGTACCGCGCTAGAAAAAACGGAAATCTATCAAGAGAAACAAACAGAGAAACAACGACCTTCGTACTCCTCTTGGTTCCTACGCTGTACTCGTCTCTCGGCGGGGATGTACTTCACAGCTATTGGAATATGTACCTGCGCTAGACAAAACAGAAAATCTATCAAGAAAAACAAACAGAGAATACTCCTCTTGGTTCCTACACTGTACTCGTCCCTAAGGCGGGGATGTACTTCACAACCCTTGGAACATGTACCTGCGCTAGACAAAACGGAAAATCTATCCAGAGAAACAAACAGAGAAACAACGGCCTTCGTACTCCTCTTGGTTCCTACGCTGTACTCGTCCCTAAGGCGGGGATGTACTTCACAACCCTTGGAACATGTACCTGCGCTAGACAAAACGGAAATCTATCAAGAGAAACAAACAGAGAAACAACGGCCTTCGTACTCCTCTTGGTTCCTACGCTGTACTCGTCCCTAAGGCGGGGATGTACTCCAGAACCCTTGGAACATGTACCTGCGCTGGACAAAACGGAAATCTATCAAGAGAAACAAACAGAGAAACAACGGCCTTCGTACTCCTCTTGGTTCCTACGCTGTACTCGTCCCTAAGGCGGGGATGTACTTCACAACCCTTGGAACATGTACCTGCGCTGACAAAACGGAAAATCTATCAAGAGAAACAAACAGAGAAACAACGGCCTTCGTACTCCTCTTGGTTCCTACGTACTCGTCTCTAAGGCGGGGTTGTACTCCAGAACCCTTGGAACATGTACCTGCGCTGACAAAACGGAAAATCTATCAAGAGAAACAAACAGAGAAACAACGGCCTTCGTACTCCTCTTGGTTCCTACGCTGTACTCGTCTCTAAGGCGGGGTTGTACTCCAGAACCCTTGGAACATGTACCTGCGCTGGACAAAACGGAAAATCTATCAAGAGAAACAAACAGAGAAACAACGGCCTTCGTACTCCTCTTGGTTCCTACGCTGTACTCGTCTCTAAGGCGGGGTTGTACTCCAGAACCCTTGGAACATGTACCTGCGCTGACAAAACGGAAAATCTATCAAGAGAAACAAACAGAGAAACAACGGCCTTCGTACTCCTCTTGGTTCCTACGCTGTACTCGTCTCTAAGGCGGGGTTGTACTCCAGAACCCTTGGAACATGTACCTGCGCTGGACAAAACGGAAAATCTATCAAGAGAAACAAACAGAGAAACAACGGCCTTCGTACTCCTCTTGGTTCCTACGCTGTACTCGTCTCTAAGGCGGGGATGTACTTCAGAACCCTTGGAACATGTACCTGCGCTGGACAAAACGGAAAATCTATCAAGAGAAACAAACAGAGAAACAACGGCCTTCGTACTCCTCTTGGTTCCTACGCTGTACTCGTCTCTAAGGCGGGGTTGTACTCCAGAACCCTTGGAACATGTACCTGCGCTGGACAAAACGGAAAATCTATCAAGAGAAACAAACAGAGAAACAACGGCCTTCGTACTCCTCTTGGTTCCTACGCTGTACTCGTCTCTAAGGCGGGGATGTACTCTAACCCTTGGAACATGTACCTGCTGGACAAAACGGAAAATCTATCAAGAGAAACAAACAGAGAAACAACGTTCGTACTTCTCTTGGTTCCTACGACTCGTCTCTAAGGCGGGGTTGTACTCCAGAACCCTTGGAACATGTACCTGCGCTAGACAAAACGGAAATCTATCAAGAGATAAAAACAGAAAACAACGACCTTCGTACTCCTCTTGGTTCCTACGTTGTACTCGTCTCTACGGCAGGGATGTACTTCACAGTCCTTGGAACATGTACCTGCGCTAGACAAAACGGAAATCTATCAAGAGAAACAAACAGAGAAACAACGACCTTCGTACTCCTCTTGGTTCCTACGCTGTACTCGTCTCTACGGCGGGGATGTACTTCACAGTCCTTGGAACATGTACCTGCGATAGACAAAACGGAAATCTATCAAGAGAAACAAACAGAGAAACAACACCTTCGTACTCCTCTTGGTTCCTACGCTGTACTACTCTACGGGGATGTACTTCACAGCTATTGGAATATGTACCTGCGCTAGACAAAACAGAAAATCTATCAAGAAAAACAAACAGAGAATACTCCTCTTGGTTCCTACACTGTACTCGTCCCTAAGGCGGGGATGTACTTCACAACCCTTGGAACATGTACCTGCGCTAGACAAAACGGAAAATCTATCCAGAGAAACAAACAGAGAAACAACGGCCTTCGTACTCCTCTTGGTTCCTACGCTGTACTCGTCCCTAAGGCGGGGATGTACTTCACACCCTGAACATGTACTGCTGACAAAACGGAAAATCTATCAAGAGAAACAAACAGAGAAACAACGGCCTTCGTACCTCTTGGTTCCTACGCTGTACTCGTCTCTAAGGCGGGGATGTACTCAGAACCCTTGGAACATGTACCTGCTGGACAAAACGGAAAATCTATCAAGAGAAACAAACAGAGAAACAACGGCCTTCGTACTCCTCTTGGTTCCTACGCTGTACTCGTCTCTAAGGCGGGGTTGTACTCCAGAACCCTTGGAACATGTACCTGCGCTGGACAAAACGGAAAATCTATCAAGAGAAACAAACAGAGAAACAACGGCCTTCGTACTCCTCTTGGTTCCTACGCTGTACTCGTCTCTAAGGCGGGGATGTACTTCACAGCTATTGGAACATGTACCTGCGCTAGACAAAACGGAAAATCTATCAAGAGAAACAAACAGAGAAACAACGGCCTTCGTACTCCTCTTGGTTCCTACGCTGTACTCGTCTCTAAGGCGGGGATGTACTTCACAACGATTGGTAAAGAAAAATATCCAGAGAAACAAACAGAAAATCAAACGGAAATATTTCCAGACAATAAAAGAGAAAACGGAAATCTTTCCAGACAATAAAAGAGAAAATCAAACGAAAATATTTCCAAAGGAAAAAAATAGAAAAAAAAACAATAGTTTGATGCGCCGAAGGCGCCTTGATACGAGGCGAAGCCGAGCCGTAGCACTCGCTTCGACATATGGGGGTAACGACAAACGGGGACAACGACATATGTTTGCCATTCATTATGTTTATTAATGTTTGATGCGCCGAAGGCGCCTTGATACGAGGCGAAGCCGAGCCGTAGCACTCGCTTCGACATATGGGGGTAACGACAAACGGGGACAACGACATATGTTTGCCATTCATTATGTTTATTAATGTTTGATGCGCCGAAGGCGCCTTGATACGAGGCGAAGCCGAGCCGTAGCACTCGCTTCGACGTATGTCATCTTGTAGCACTCTGTTGGAATTTAAAAAAAATGTTATTTGAAAGTGCTACCTCCCTCCCATTAATTCCCCAGAAAACTCACAGCCCGGAAATACAAAGGGAAAAAGCCAAAAAGGAAGTCCCGCCCAATTTTTTGAAAACGTACAGCGCGCGTAAAGGGAAAAAGAAGCGTAACGGGTCCGCATATTGTTAACGGGTCTACCGGAGCGCAAAGGGAAAAAACCAAACCCGGAAAACGATTCGCGTTTTTCCCGGGACACGTTCCGCGGCGACACGTGTAATCGCGACAGACGCGCTGGATGGGTTTTTCCTTCTCAAAGGTCGGTCTCTAGGTAGTGGTACCGAAAAAGGCAGCAGGCGCGATCGGGGCTGGAGCTTGCGTATGGGCGCTTGAAGCAGCTGGGCGGGAGGCGGGCGGACGGGTGGGCCACGCGGCTGGGTTGGCGCGCCGTGGCGACGCCGCTACTGGTTTGAGTGTCGCTGCTGGCTGGGCTGCTCGGTTCGGCCGCTGCCTTTCTTTTTTTTCAGAAATTGAAAATACATATTTGGAGGCTCAAAAGTAATCGGAAAAATGCAAATGAGGTACCGTTGGATTCGTTATGAAAAATGCTTCAATATGAGACTAAATTTGGAACAAAAATATAAAATTTATAAAACCAAAATTTGACATACATGTCTATGTGGCTATAGTGCCCTTTTAGGATTTAATGTTTTCTCAAATAAAATAGTTTTATGAGTTTCAAAACCTCCGAACAAAATAGAGCATTGTTGGAAAATCTTTTCAAAACTAAGTTTTATGAAAACTCTATATTTTGCAAAAACCTTTTTAATATCCCTTTGTGAAAACAAAATAATCATTATATACATTGGGCCTATATGTTTGATTTTGAAAAATACTTTAAAACCAAAAGTCTTTGAAAACACTATTTTGGAATTAACTTGTAAATAACTTTAAAAAGTTTTAATTCTTTGTGAATTTTCAATCAAATTCAAACAATCAAGCATTAAACTTATTTTTATTTTACATTCCAAAATTTAGAAAATTTCGGGATGTGACAGACTACCACCCTTAAAAGAAATCTCGTCCTCGAGATTTGAGAAAGGTTAGAAAGTTTTGGGTTCTAGATAGGCATGGGTGCTACCACCCTTAAAAGAAACTTTTGTTAGTTAGTCTTGGGTTTTAGGTGTAGGCTAAGCTCAATGGTATGGGTTGGCTCATCCGAGGATAAGACTTAACCTTAGGTCATCTTTTGAAAACATCTATGTATTAGGGCTTCTGAATTAATATCCAATAGGCGAATGCTTATTCACATAGTGAACAACGTATCTCTTGTAAGTGACTTGAGTTGGCTTTTCCTCATGGTTGGGATTGCTAATCCATATATAGGATGGTGGTTGATCTAATTTTGACAATGAGGGGTCACTCTTTAGGTCAATCAGGAGGGCAAGATGTGAAAACTTCATGTCATCCTTCATTCTTTGTATGTTGGTGTCTCCGACAACCTTCCACCACTCTTCATCTAGTGGCCAGATCTTCAAACTAAACGTAGTCGTACGCTTGGCAGCACTTGCCTACTATAAGGGTATAGTATTTATCCACCCTAGGGTTTAGACTTTTTCGCCGACATCTCCTTTGTAGGTATGTCTCTCTAGATTTACCATTCCTCATAACAAGAGCGAACAATATGAGTAGTCGTCATGGGGGCCAATCCATGTCGCACCCAATCATTTCCTTGTTTTCAGTTTGGTATATCTCGTATTCTAACTCTTGGTCAACCTCACAAGTTTGACAAAAACCTCCATGGAGAATTGAATCAATGTTTCAACCCCCATTATTAAACTATTTTGAAAAACATTTCTATCGATCCCTAGCTAGGGTTTTGCGTATCTCACGCTCTATGCTTCTTCATCTTGATAGGAAACATCTAGGTTGGTTTCACTAATGTTGCCTTCATGGCGGGTTGCCGAGAAAACATTCTCTGGGTTGGGTATAGATGAGAATAGATAGAAAGATTCTAAAGAAGATTCCTACCCAAACACAACAGATCAAAGCAATTCAGCAAACAACAATCATCTAACATTCATCAAGCATCATGGTTCAACACAAACAAACTTGTATGGTCATACCTCAATTTGGTAAGATCAATACTTTCTAATGCTAGCGTTGTTTCAATAAAAAGAGAGCTAATGGTGGTCTGGTCTATTTCTGCTTTGGATGTTTCAAGTTTCTATTCTACTCCTTCGGTGTATCTTCATGTGTTGTTCTGCATCGAAGTCTTCCTTCAAGTTCTTCATTGGTCTTCCATGAAACACTTCTTGCGGAGTCGAAGAATATCACATGAATCATCACTCTTCATGATTCAGGGACATCATCAGTCCTTGTTGATAGTTTTGATAAGGTCATCTAAAGTGAGAGGAAAACAATTTTGAAGGTGGAATAGGTAAGAATATCAGAAGTTCACAAAGCAAACATCTTTTGATTGAAATAGGATTAGATAAATTTTTCATCCTAGGGTCTTCCTATTTCTAATCCAAACCTAGGGTCTCGATCCTACAGGCAACACTATGCTCTGATACCATTCTGTAGCACCCTACCTTTTAATAAAGGCAAGATATGTGTATAGTGCTATTCCCGGGATCACTGATAGCACACACATTACAAAATATAGTAATCATTGCAATAGTATCAAATTACTACATCGTTGATCCAAGGGTAAAGTAAAACCTTACAAATTGCATAGTCACATGGACTAGCTCAACAATATTCAGAACATACACAGCGGAAAGTAAATCATCAATGAGCCTTCATCATCTTCATGTGCCACAGGCAGTCATGTTGGAATGTAGACTCGAGATCCTACCACGTACTTCTCCTCGGAAAATCCTGCACGTTTGAATATGCAGCCCCACGAATGGAGGTCAGTACAATGATGTACTGGCAAATGACACTTATATGGTGGCAGTTTTTGGCATGACTATCTACATGATATTTGGCTAGTGGAGTTTAGGCACAATTTGCATAAAGCCAATTTTATCCTAAATTTTATTTAAAACAAAACATTTTGAAATCCTTTGAATGACATTATGAAATCACACCATGGTTAAATCCTCCATGGGTTTTAGAATCACATGGTTACATCTCCCATGAGTTTTCAAAGGTTAATTCAAATTTTAAATACATTCAGAAAAGATGATGAGATTCCTCCGTACATTCCTTGCCTAGAAGCTCAAATTGTCCATAACCGGGGACACGGCTAAGATCTTAGGTTTTTTAACTCTCGAGAGGTTGCGCTCTTTACCCACAATTCGCAACCAAGCCTTTTCGCCAAAATTCTTCATCTTCATTAAGGCCAGGACGAGGTCACTACGAAGCTTTTCTTTAGTAGCCCCTCTACCTACCGGATCCGCCCGTACCCAAATCTCTCCACCCGGGCGGTACCCTAGGCAAGGTTTCCCACTAAGTACTTAGCCAAGACAGAGCCCATAATGTATTGTGGTTGCACTGGAAGCTATCTAAAACATGGACGACATAATAATCTCTCTAATCCTGGGTGGCAACCCCTATTCAACCGCGCACTCTCAGGCACCCACCCGTCCACTGGTCCATCCCCAGGGATCGGAGCCCTGAGCAGCCGCCCACCACTCAAACAATCCACCCGGGTGATTCATTAAGAGTTGTTAATTTTCACTTTTCAAACCATCACAATCGAAATAATGAAACAGCATTTGGCATTTGATGTTGCAGAGCAAAAACAAAGTATCCTATCATTAGGTTCAGGAGTAGCTACACACTACTAGGATTTTCTAAGCATAGCATAACTTTCGAAAACAAAATCCTACCATGCATACTAATTTGAAAATCACTAATGCATAATAAAATAGGTAGGAATTGAGTGTCACTTGCCTTTTTGGTAGTCGAAGCGCGTTCACTTCTCTTAATCAAAATACGTGCCTCTCCGTACAAACTATAACATAGAATATAGCACAACATAAACACACCATTCAACAACAACATCATAATCAAACAAGACGACAATCGGAAATCGCTCTATGGTACTAAGGTGTGGCATGAGGTTTGGCTTGCAAGATATGAATTGACATATTGAATGGATGGGTCAAATACTTGAAAAAGGAAATGATTATCTAAGTCAAGTGCTTAGAAGAAAAATGATTGATAAGAACCTATGGTCAATGGTTGTTTTCTACTCAAGATTGGGTAATTGAAATGATCCATGTGATGAAATCACATGAGTCTCAATGACACAACTCAAAATACTATTTGGTAAAGTGTGACAACACTTACTAAGATAGTATGAGTTACACATAGACTTGAATATGGATTTGTGATATATTGAATTACTCAATCAACTCATTTGTAAATTGAATAGTTCAATATAAGCCAATAGGATTAAATGGTCATGAGGTTGAAAATGTATGAACGATATGAAAAATGTGGGTCAAAGATGCTAATGGATATTAAGGGTTCAAAACATTTGCTATGTAGTATAGTGACTCAACATAACACTTGCACAAGGGAAAATCTAGCTAAGATTAGTCACCATTTACTCAAATAGCTCAATTGTCATTTGAATAAGGTGAACTAGACAACTAAGAGTAGGATATGTATTATCGTTGAACATGATAAAGGATTATACTGGTCCTGGAAGATGGGTATGATCATAAGAATCAATTTGGCTAAAGGAACTATGTCGAAGCCATATATGACTACACTTTTCGTGAAAAGTCATTAGAAAAGTTTTCCGGATGGAAGAACTTTCTATACGGAAGTTGTAGAGAATTCCATTACGAGCGTATCGCCAAAAGAATCTCTCGGAAAAAGTTTGTAGGATTTATTTTAAAGACGATGTTGCGGATCAAAGTTAACGAATAAAATGGGCGAAACTGAAGCACGCAAAATGTCTAACATGATCCAACGGTATATGGTTTGTCGAAATCCGACGGATAGAACTTAAGATATGAATTCTATAAAACTAGACATAAGTGGTTGCAATTCTAATGGTGTACGAAAAGTTGTCCGAACAAGTTGCTCGGATGGGAAAACTTTCTACATGAAAGTTGTAGAGACTCTATTTACAAACTTAACGGAAAAACCACTATTCTAAACGGAGGTGTAGATCTAAGAAAATAAAATAAATCTACGTGAAAAGAGCGGGAATATAGGTGGGGATGCGTCGGATCGCGGCGTTTTCCAAAATAGCTTTACGAATATTGCGTCGCGAGTGTGCGCCACGAAAGCAGAAGAGAAGCGGCGTTGCACGCCTGCCCTTTCCGCGAGAGAGAAGGCGCCGGGCGCTGGGTGTGTTTGGGCTGCCCCTTTGGTCCTTTATATAGGCTTTAGATTGAAGCAGTTTTTCTTCACGTGGCGATGTGGGACTAAAACGAAAAGGAAAAAGGCAGCAGGCGCGATCGGGGCTGGAGCTTGCGTGCGGGCTGCGCGCTGGGGCGAGCTGGGCCAGGCGGGGAGCTGGGCGACCGGCCGGGTGGGCCACGCGGCTGGGTTGGCGCGCCGTGGGCGACGCCGCGCTGGGCTGGGTGGCTGCGCGGGCTGGGCCGTTCGGCCTGGCCGCGTCCTTTCTCTTTTTTTTCAGAAATTGAAAATACATATTTGGAGGCTCAAAAGTAATCGGAAAAATGCAAATGAGGTACCGTTGGATTCGTTATGAAAAATGCTTCAATATGAGACTAAATTTGGAACAAAAATATAAAATTTATAAAACCAAAATTTGACATACATGTCTATGTGGCTATAGTGCCTTTTAGGATTTAATGTTTTCTCAAATAAAATAGTTTATGAGTTTCAAAACCTCCGAACAAAATAGAGCATTGTTGGAAAATCTTTTCAAAACCAAGTTTTATGAAAACTCTATATTTTGCAAAAACCTTTTTAATATCCCTTTGTGAAAACAAAATAATCATTATATACATTTGGCCTATATGTTTGATTTTGAAAATACTTTAAAACCAAAAGTCTTTGAAAACACTATTTTGGAATTAACTTGTAAATAACTTTAAAAAGTTTTAATTCTTTGTGAATTTTCAATCAAATTCAAACAATCAAGCATTAAACTTATTTTTATTTTACATTCCAAAATTTAGAAAATTTCGGGATGTGACAGACTACCACCCCACCCTGAGACTGTTATTCGAAAATCCTGCACAACTGACACCGTAGTTTAGCATATTGGTAGGTTCACCAACAGTAAAACCTTCCAACCCTGCATTAGAAATCAGTGTTTGAACATCTTGCAGGATTCCTGCATTCCGCATAAAATCCGTGCATGGGTAATAAGAGGGGTATACTCCCTCTTCGCGATGAACTCTCATGACTTGTTGTACCTCCAATTCTTGTTGATTTAGTTGGTGCCTACTCCCTTCCATTTTCTGAAATTTTTCAACAACCATTATAAAATTTGATTTCAAGGTATATAATTGAGGGGAACTACTATAGGAACTTGCTAGAGTACTAAACATGCATCAAAACTAGTTTCTACCACTTAGAACAAGCATGCAAGCTCACTAAACATGTTATCTACAGCAACAAAATATTCAAGATATACTCAACCAAACAAAATTCTAATTGGACAATCAAATGAGTCACATATACCAAGGAGCAAATGTGCCAAATTTCAGAAATCAATGCTGAGCAAAGAGATCGAGAAATCGCGAGTTCTTGAGCAGAAACGCGAGTGAGAGAACCTGGTACTGGTAGTTTTTCGGGAGAGAGAGAGTGGGAGGAAGAGATGTCAAGTGGGGCAGCAAAGGGGAGCCCACACACCAGGGTGGCGCGCTCTCCTTAATGTCAGCGCACGAAACAATCGGGTGCCCCAGTCACCCCTGTGCTCCTGTGCCTTTTCAAAATAGGACTAAGTATAATTTTTGTAAATTTTTGAGAACTTCGAAAAATGCACATTTCTGGGTGTTAAATTAATTATTATTGCGCAGGAAAATGATTTCCAAAATCTTAACAACTAAAGCATATTGCAAAACAAAAAGTGCTACAGCAAGTAAAAAAAATGGAGGGAAAGAAAGAAAGAAATGTTGTTTAGCTCTCTTATGCATTAAAATATACTTGTTAACAAGGTTGATCAAGTCTTGCTACCAAATAAATTTTATATGACATAAGAAGAAATAAACCTCAAATCAATCATGTTACCTTATATTGAATTGATATGGATCCAATCACAAGAGTTTGATATTCTTCTTTAGGCTCATATATAGGACAATCAATGGATCCCACTTTGATAGTTTTCACATTAAAATTGTATTAACTCCATATACTTTATCAATCCTCTTTGGAAAATAAACTGTATGTTCCTTATCATCAATATTGAAAGTAACCTTGCCTTTATTGCAATCAATAACAGCCCCTGCAGTATTAAGAAAGGGTCTTCCAAGAATAATGGACATATTATCATCTTCAGGCATTTCAACACAACAAAATCAGTTAATATCAAGCAATGTTGAGTAACTTGAACATGAACATTTTCACATACACCAACAGGAATAGCAGTAGATTTATCAGCCATTTGCAAAGATATATCAGTTGGTATCAACTTATCTAAATCAAGTCTCTTATAAAGAGAAAAGGGCATCACACTAACTCCCGCTCCCAAATCACATAGAGCAGTTCTAACATAATTATTCTTAATAGAACAAGGAATAGTTGGTATACCTGGGTCGCCAAGCTTCTTTGGAACCTTACCACTGAAGGAGTAATTAGCGAGCATAGTGGAAATCTCCTCATTGGGAATTTTCCTTTTGTAGAAATATCTTTCATATACTTTGAATAAGGAGGTAATTTAATAGCATCAGTAAAGGGATTTGCAAAAAAAGGTTTCATCCAATCACAAATTTATTATAATGTTCCTCCTCCTTTGATTTTTGTTTCTTAGCAGGAAAAGGCATTTGCTTTTGAACCCAAGGTTCTCTTTCATTACCATGTTTCTCAATAAAATCTTCTTTAGTGTACTTTTTATTTTTAGCATGCTTTTCAGGTTCTTCTTCAACCTCTTCTTTATCAGGAGTATCATCCTTATCATTATCTTTATCATGTTCATTACCACTTTCAGTTTCAGCATCAGAAATAGAAATACTATTAGGATCATTAACAGGTTCAGAGGATTCTACAACATTCTTATGTTTCTTTTTCTTTTTCTTAGATGGAGCACTAGTTTTAGTTAGTTGAGAATCTTGTTCAACTCTTTTGGGGTGCCCTTTCAGGATATAGAGGATCCTGGGTAGAAACACCACCTCTAGTTGTTACTTCATAAGCATGTTTTTCTTTAGAATTATTTCCCAACAAGTCATTTTGCACTTTAGTGAGTTGATCAATTTGAGTTTGAACCATATGAAAATGTTTAACAAATATCTTAACATCATTGGAGGTTCTCTCCACAATATTATGCAATTCACTAATAGCTATTTTCCATTAAATGATTCTCTACTCTCATATTAAAGCTTTCTTGCTTAACAATATAATTATCAAACTCATCTAAGCATTGAGCAGGAGGTTTTGAATACGGAATATCTTCCCTAGTAAAGCGTTGAGAGCCTGGATGAAGGGGGAGTTATCTCACATAAATCTTCTATAGGAGGTAAATTCTTCACATCTTCAGGTTTAATACCCTTCTCTTTAAGAGACTTCTTGGCTTCCCTCATATCTTCATCATTTAATTTAATCATACCCCTCTTCTTCAATATCGGTTGGTTGGTTCAGGTGTAGAACAATCATCATGATTCCGGCCTATTTTAGCCAATAATTCTTCGTCGTCCTGGAGTTCTTTCCAAAACACAACCAGCACAACTATCCATATGCCCTAGACTCAATGGTTAGTCCACTATAAAATATATCAAGTAAATCATGCTTTTCCAAATCATGATCAGGTGAAGCTCTAATAAGAGAGCAAAATCTCGCCCAAGCTCTCGGCAATTTCTCTCCATCTTCTGGTCAAAATTATAAATTCTGCAAAGCAATATGTTGAGCGCTAGCAGAAAGTATTTTCAAACATCACGCAAGTCAATTGGACTTTAATAGAACCAGGAGGCAAATTATTATACCAATTTTTAGCATCATCCTTTAATGAGAAAGGAAAAATTTTAGCGACAAAATAAGTACGTACTTTGACATCATCAGAAAACAAGCTACTCAGAGTAGATAACTCAATCATGTGTCAACAGCACTTTCTTTTTCAGTACCACAAAAGGGTGTTTTCTCAACAATAGCTATATGAGATAGATCAAGAGAAAATCATAATCTTTATCCTTAATATTTATAGGAGATGTGGCAAATTTAGGATCGGAGACAATTTATATCTAACAGCATGTTCTGCAAGCAACTTTTTAATTTTTCTTGCATCAGTAGTAGCATTGCATTTTTCAATAAAATCATCATCAAGCTCCACATAATCTTCATCAAGATCATCACTAGAATATTCAACAGACTCAGGTGAATTAACTGTGTGTAGCATTTTCATTAGGAGTTTCAGTATTTTCAATTTGCCTAGACCTAGCAATTGTAGCATCTAGAAAAGATCCTAACGAACCATCATTATCAAGCACAAAGAAGCATCATCACAATTATGAGAGGAATTTTCAGATTCAGCAGGAACCAGATTTGAAGCTTGTGGTGGTGAAACAAGTTTACTTATCACAGATGGTGAATCAAGAGCAGCAGAGGTACTAAGAGTTGTACCTTTTCTTGTAGTGGATGGTAATATGGCGATCTTAGTATCGCGAGGTTTACCCATGATGGAGAATTTGCAGTGAACAATATCAATCCAAGTAACTTCCAAATAAAGCTATGCTCCCGGCAACGGCGCTAAAAATAGTCTTGATGACCCACAAGTATAGGGGATCGCAACAGTCTTCGAGGGAAGTATTACCAATTTATTGATTCGACACAAGGGACAAAGAATACTTGTAAGCCTTAAGTGAATGAGTGTCAATTCAGTCAAGAAGAGTACCCAGCTCTCTTTATACCTAGAGTTCAGTTTTATAGATCTAGGGACGAGATCTTTTGTAAGGGGGAAGGGTTTGTAACATCCCAAATTTCCATAAAAGAAAATTAGAAGAATTCCAGAGAGCAAAATTTCAAACCAACAAAAACTTTTTCTTGCATATAGTATCATGCTTAGGGCTTGTGCATTTGAGTGATATGCCATGATGCTTGTACCTTGTGTGTGTGCTAAACCCTAAAAGCCCTAAGGTGATCAAGTGAAGATCACAAAGAAAATAAAATAAAATAAAATAAAGGCAAATGCTAAAACCCTAAAACCCTCACATAGACTCTATGCCATCTTTATAAATCTTGACCATAGACCAAATTGATCTTCACCATTAGTTAGAATATATTACTAAACTCATATTACAACTTTGTGAATCATAGAAACACCAATTAAATCGAATCCAAATAAAAATTGAGGTCACATAGAATAATGGTCAAATCTGCCCATTATAATCTGGTCCCCACTTTGAACCCCTGTATTTCAAAATTTTCAAACTAAACTCTTAGCACTCTTTGCATGTCATCCAAGAGGACATCAAGGTGAACACATTATGTGAAGAAATATATGCCAAATTCTTTTTGGATCAAAATCTACACACATGCAAAGTTGGAACTTTTTATTAAAGTGAACAATCTCACACTTGACATTTTTGAGAATTCTTGAATTTAAAAATTCCATCATCACCTCAAATCCTCTCTGATCATTTACAACATATATCAACAATCACATTTCAAAAACTTTCACCTTTTTAATTCTTCCAAATTTGGATATTTTTGAATTTTTCAAACTCGGGCACTATTTGCAACTATTGCAAATAGTGATCTACACTACCCCTACTGCCCCAAACCTAACCTACATGTTCCCTGCCCCCTCTCTACCTCACCCTACACAGGAAACCTAAAGGGACAAGCCCTAGCTATGCTTGGACATGGCCATGCCGGCCATGGCGCCACCATGCCGTGCTCCCCCTCTCTCCCCTTGCTCCACGCCCTGGCCACCTCGCCACCGTGCGCCAACACATCTCCTACGACGCCCTAGCACCGCCACGGCCACGCTCGAGGGCGACACACGCCGGAACGCACGCGTCCAGAACGGCATCGCCATGCCGCTCGCGTCGCGCGTGGACACCCACGGGCACCCACTGGCCACGCGCCGCGCAGCCCCTCTGCTCATGCCCTGGACCCCCTTTCTTCACCAAGCACGCCGCCGTGACACCTCAGCCGCGCCAGACACGCGCCCAGCCCCAACCCGTGACCGCCGCCGCCGGGAACGACGACGTGATCCCGTGGACGCCGCGGCCGTCGTGGAAGCAATGCGACCCAACCAAGCCTCCCCCGACCACGCTGTCGCCGCCAAACGCATCGCCTGGACACGCTGAACAGCTCCACGCCCCCGCTTAGCCCCCTAGCTCGCCGGAGCACCCGCGAGCATGTCGACCACCACCCTGCCCCGCAACCCTCACTCGCTTCTATAAATACCGCGTTCCCTGGAAGCAACGGAGCACACCATCTCACTCCCCACCTTTCACCACTTCTCAACGCCACCTTAGCCACGCCAATCGTCGCCGGAGCAAGCTCAATTGAGCGATCGGAGCCGCGGAAGCCCTGGAGAAATCGCCATTGATCCAGGCCACCTCGAGCTCCGCCACTGCTACCAGCTGCTTCGCCGTCGTCCACCACTGCGTCGAGCACACTGCCATCCCTCGCTGGAGCCGCCGTAAGCTCTCCGACCCCCTACCCTCGCCGCCAACCTCTCTGCCTCTCGCCGGAGAAGACGACGCACCAGCGCCGTCCGATCCCGATCTAATCCTACGTCCCACGATGAAACTTACCGTTTCGGCGTTTAAACGTCGCTGACGGGTGGCCCCCGCTGGCAGGCAGCCCACGCGTGCGTGGACGCGTGGTGGGCTGGCTTGGGCCGTTTTAATCCCTTGGCCCGTTAAGATTTTTCCCGCCGGCCCTTTTATTTCAAACTTCATTTAAATAAATTAGTGGAATTACCCCACTGGACCCAACTTTGAAATTGCATAGAAATTGTTTGGCTTGGCCAAATTTAACAAATTTTATATATTTGGAAAGCTATTAAAATTATCTACAATATGCCACTGGTCTCATGACCAGATTCGTTGTAGAATTAATTCGACAAAAATAACAAGGCAGGGACTTTTCCCTACTCAATTAATTATTAAAAATCAAATAAAATAGATGTTAAGTTAGTTCCAACTCTGGTAGTTCACATATTACTTACACTAATTGATTATGCAATAAAATGGTATGGTCACCTTGCATGATCATGCCCTAGTTTAAGTAGTGGACAATATGGCTATTTTCCCTAAGTGATATTGTCCTAAAATATTATGCAAATCATATGAGGTGTCATACTTCATTTAAATCTTGTCTCAAATGAGTTCATGTGATGTTTGGACCCCTGGACCAAACACTCTTATATGAATTACTTGGAGATTTAAAGCATGTGTAGTATTATTAAATGGTATGAGGTACTCACCTCATTTAAATTATTTTCTTAAAATGCTAAGTGTGAAGAGGTTGACCTTGTTCAACCTAGGTCACATATTATGCATGAGAGAAATTAAATTTTAATAAGATAATGAGAGGAAGTTATATCTCTGAATAATTAAAAGTAATATGAGAGGAAATTATTTTTCTTAAATAATAAAAAGAACACCTTCACCAACCAAATAAGAAATTGTGATGCTAGTTTAAAGTGTGTAACTCATGAGTGTGCCTAGTTTAGTAAATTGTTTGGTATGATGATTGTGTACCCCGTATTCGTATTTTAGACGCTAGTACCGAGGAGTATCCGGAGGAGGAGGAGGTCTACTGTCAAGGAGAAGAAGACCACTTTGACCAGTTTCCCAACCAAGGCAAGATAATACTCTTGCAAAGTGCTAGCTCATCCTGAGCCAAGCACTACCCAGTTACTTTATATTATGAGCCTAATTCCCAGTTTTATTTTAAGTTTTACTTACTGTTATTAGGTACTGTTGTTTTATGATTTCAATAGGGTTAATGTTAGATTAGTACAAGAGTATCAAATGCCAGTATCGAATAGAACATGCTGAACAAGATCTTCTTCATGGAAACCTGCTCGATTTAGATAGCCTAGGAGCAAAGCAAACTATTTAGCACCCCTCATCCTTAGATGCTAGTGCTAAATTAAACATGACTACTCTAGATGGGAACATGTGTGGTGAAAGAATGAAATGAATTTTGAAGGTGAATATGACCAAGAGAAGATGGTGATTTTTGATTAAAAACTAATATTGGTTTGGATGCGATACCTTTCCAATTATTGAGTACCCCCACAATACCTGATTATGGGTAAGGGCTTAACTAGAAGTTTATGTACCTTAGTATGAGTTCCCTCTGAACACACATCATAGGGGTTATGCCGAGGCTGCCTCCGTTGTTGATGAATGATGTGAATTGAAGGTGAATTGTACGGCCAAGCCCTGTGCGTTCCCAGGATGACAGTTGGTCATCACTTGGAGGCCAAGCTCATGGGGAGAGGTGCTCATACTAGGGTTAGTAAATGGAAGGTTATGGTTGATGATCCGCGTACCGTGTTACGATGATTCGGGGAAATCCCGACGGATGAAATCAAATGTTGTGGCACAAGTGTGCAACCTCTGCAGAGTGTAAATCTATTCGAATAGCCGTGTCCACGGTTACGGACGGTTGGAAAGGCCATACAGTTTCTAGTATTAGACTTTGATCATGTGGTTGAAATGAATGGTGAATGGTGACTTGATTATATTGAAAACACAACAGAGTTGTGGGAATGACACTAATGTTCCCACTTGAGTTAGTTAGTACATGAATAAGTCTTTAGTAAATACTTGTGAACTAAAACTAGCTTTATGCAAAGAAACTAGAGCTTAGCACCCCCTTACTAGAAATGTTAGCACTTACACTAGTATTAGTTTGCGAGTACATCAAGTACTCACGGCTGTGTCCCTGGCTATTCAAATGGCCAGACTATGAAGAGGAGCAGCATACGAGGAGGACGGTCAGCAGGAAGTCTACAACAACTAGGAGTCTGCTAACGTCAAGCGTTGGCCTGTGGACTATAGAGTCCTTGTATCTTACGCTTCCGCTATGAACTTATGTTTGTTCGTTGATCAGTTCGTTGATCGTTAGATCAACTATTTGTGTAATATGGATCATGTGATTCCAATTTGTAAGACTTTATGAGTTGTAATGAATGATGACTGTGATACTTAACTATTATGCCTCGCAACAACAATATTCCTGGGATTGCGATGTATGACATAATAGGCATCCGGACTTAAAAACCGGGTGTTGACAAGTTGGTATCAGAGCCATTGTTTGACCTTAGGAGACCCTAGTTTAGAATGGACGTCCTGAAAAATTTAGTTTCAAAAAGGAATGAAGTATTTCTGAAAAACTAAGTCTTTGTCTTCTCCTTAAAGTCCGTTGAAAAATAAGAAGTCATGTTCCTCCTTAAGAAATATACCAAAAATTTTGCCACACTTAGTCACATCTCTAACTTACTCATCCATTTCACTTTCAGATGGAGCCCTACGTCCAGACGGAGACCTACGATCTGGAAAACGGAGGAAGTCTGGTGTTCGAGCGCGACTTGTACCTTGTGTCCGAGAGGCTCGAACGTCCACCTCCCAAGTTCCATGGAGTCCGGATCCACGACACCCCCACCGGGGAACAGCAGTGGATGATCACCGCTGACTTGAAGGGAAGTTCGGAGCCTCCCATCTCGGAGAGGATCCTTTTCTCCTTCAAGGCATGCAACTGGCCGGACGGGCTTGCTCACGCTCTTCAGGAGGGACTTGCCCGGGTGGACAGAACATCGCGCACTCCGGGAAGCCGCGCCTACTTCGCACGGCACGACACCGTGGGAGAACCCATGGCACCCTCTTCGCACCCGGTGCTCATGATTCATGTGGAGCATTTGGACTTGATGCTTCATGAGACCCGGAAGGACCTGGAGCGGACGCGGGTTCACAACCAGCATGCCCAGATGACTGTGGCTCACCATGCCGAAGCTATCCGGATGCTCGCCAAGGACCGCAAGTTACTCCGCCTGCAGCGCGCCAAGAAGGATGCCACTATCCGCCGCCTTCGCGAGAAGATCCGCACTTTGGAGGTGACTGTTCGTACCCAGCAGGACCAGATCCAGGAGATGGAGGAGGATGGAGATGACATTCAGGGAGGTGATGACTTCCTGAGTGACGACAACGACTTTGAGGATGATGAGTTCACTGATGAGGAGGACTACGCGTTTCTGGAGCCCGAGGAGGATGGGATCATCACCATCGATGTGGACATTGATATTGAGGGGTAGTTGCACTAGATCACATGTGTAGGAATGGCTTGTACCCCGTCCTTTGTATCGTAGCATGAAGGGTTCTTAAAACCCTGGGTATGAGTATGTATCCGGTCCCTTGTATCGTAGAAGGAAGAAGAAGGGTTCTTAAAACCCTTAGTGTGTTAGCCTGTAATCTGTGATGCTTGTTATGAATGAATGAATGTTTGTGTGTTATGTGCATCATCAAAAGTCTTTAAAAAGTTTAAAATTTACCCAAAATAAGCCATAGAAAATTCCCTCTTATCTCATGATCTATCTACCTGTTCAGATGGCTCACCGCAACGCGAACTCAGATGCGATGATGCAACTGCTGCAGACCCTGATGGCAGACAGGGAGACACCGAGCTGAACGTCAAGCCAGCCTCGCAGCACTGCAGCAACTAGCCAACAACCAGCAAGGCCATGGACACACCATGACCATCCAGGATCCAAACTCAATGAATTTCAACCAACCAACACCACCATGCAAGCAACTGAAGAGTTAGAGATGAGATGATTGGCTGCGCAGAAAATAACTTGGAAGTAGCTGGAGAAAGTGAGAATGAGAACTGCTGTTAAGCGGCACTACTTGGTGCACAAGCAAGAGCTTGGTGCAAGCGCCCATGACATTATAGCCACTTTAAGACTTGGTTTAGTTAAGCTCATGTTTAGCAAGTACCATGTAGATCAAGAAGATGAGGATGGGATGAATTCCGTGAACTAAAGCAAGGCCGGATGTCGGTGGTAGAATACCGCGACAGGTTCCTCACCCTATCCAGGTACGCCCCGGATGAGACCGACACCAATGAGAAAAGGAAGGAAAGATTCCTGAAACGGACTGCACGACGAGATGCAGACGTGCGAGTCAACATTCAACTGCGGCCTTGAAGCCTTAGTGGACACTTTACATCCAAATGGAAAGGCAAGTTGCCACCGAGGCTAATGAAAACCGCAGCGCCCGCATGATCAGAGTGGGCCCAGCAATGCCCCGAGATACCGCCCTAGCTCAAGCAGTGGTTTCGCCCCCAGAAACAGCAAGCCCCAGAACCAAGTGTCGCGCCCCGGATTTCAGAACCGGAGCGGAGGAAACCCAAGGCCAGGAGGCCCCCACCACAACAGCAACAACCCCAACTCCTATGTGCACCACAACAACAACTTCAACCGCGCTCCGCCGCGAGCCCCCAACACTACCAACAACAACACCAACACTGCACCAAGGACCGGGAGCAATGCTATTCCGGTTGGAACCAAGGATAAGTCCACAATCACCTGCTATGAATGTGGAGTGGTGGGACACTTCTCCAATGAGTGCCCCAAAAGGCTGGCCAAGCTCGCCGGCAACACCGCTGCACCTGCTCAGCAGCAACGCCGTGTCTCCACCGAAATTCGCCCCCAACAACCCGCACAACCGCGGAGGTCGCCTCTACCACATGAACGCCGAGGAAGCCCAGGAAGCCCCAGATGTGGTGTTGGGTATGTTCTCTGTTAACTCAATACCAGCAAGAGTGTTGTTTGATTCCGGAGCATCACATTCATTTGTTACCGAAGATTTTGTGAGCACTAGTAAGATTCAACCAGAAACATGTCATGATAGTTCAAATACCTGGATCAACAACTAAAGCTAGAAAATTTTGCAAAGAAGTACCCATCAGAATTCAAGAAATAATGTTTTTTGCAAACTTAATTGTTCTGGGAACAAAAGGATTGGAAGTAGTACTAGGAATGGATTGGATGGCGAAACATCATGGATTGATAGACTGCGCCAAGAAGGCCATCACCATGACTAGTAGCACCGGAATAACAATAGAACATGTGTCTGAAAAACTCCCCAGAAATTTCACTTGCAACCAAGGAGTAGCCAAACCAACTCTGGATCCAGGAGTGGATTTCAATACGTCTGGCCCGATGTGTTTCAGGATGATCACGGTATGCTAGGATCGGGATATGAGTTTATCATCGGTTAATTCACACGAACAGGACCGATAGGCGATCGTCTCAACGTGTCGATAATTTCTTATGTTCCATGCTACTTTATTGATGATACCTACATGTTTTATGCACATTATATATCATATTTATGCATTTTAGAACTAACCTATTAACAAGATCTTTAGAAGAAACGATTCTTGTTTTTATTTGCTGTTTTTGGTTTCGAAATCCTGGTGAAATATTCTCGGGTGGGGCCAGGCTTTCGCCGGGGTCCTGGCCCCACACTTTTGAAGCTTCGAGAAGACAGAAGACCCTAACGAGGGGAGTGGGGCCACGAGGCAGCCGAGGGGTGGGCGGCGGCCCTAGGTCTTGGCCGCGCGACCACCGCCCCCTGGGCCCTCGTGTGGCCTACGCGTTGACCTTCCGCCTACTTAAGGCCTCCGTCGCGCCCCAGTACAGAGAGCCACGATACGGAAAACCTTACAGAGACGCCGCCGCCGCGAATCCCATCTCGGGGGCCTCAGGAGATCGCCTCCGGCACCCTGCCGGAGAGGGGATTCATCTCCCGGAGGACTCTTCATCGCCATGATCGCCTCCGGAGTGATGAGTGAGTAGTTCACCCCTGGACCATGGGTCCATAGCATTAGCTAGATGGTCGTCTTCTCCTTGTTGTGCTTCATTGTTAGATACGTGAGCTGCCTAACATGATCAAGATCATCTATGTAATTCTATATGTTGTGTTTGTCGGGATCCGATGGATAGAAAGTACTATGATTATGGTGATTATCAATCTATTGTTCATGTGTTGTTTATGATCTTGCATGCTCTCGCGTTATTAGTAGAGGCTACGGCAAGTTTTTACTCTGCTCAGAAGAGAGTAATTATATGATAGTGGGTTCATGCCTTCATTGATGCCTGGGAGTGAGAGAAAGTTCTAAGGTTGTGATGTCTTGTTGCCACTAGGGATAAAACATTGATGCTATGTCTAAGGATGTGTATTTATTGATTACATTACGCACAATACTTAATGCAATTGTGTGTTGCTTTGCAACTTAATGCTGGAGGGCGGATGCTAACACGAAGGTGGACTTTTTAGGCATAGATGTAGTTGGATGGCGGTTGTACTTTGTCGTAATGCCTGGATTAAATCTCACTATATTTACCATGTCATGTATCTGCATTGTTATGCCTTTCTCTATTTGTCAATTGCCCGACTGTAATTTGTTCACCCAACATGCTTTTATCTTATGGGAGAGACACCTCTAGTGAACTGTGGACCCCGGTCCTATTCTTTCCATAGCATACAATCTACTTGTTTTACTGTTTTCTTTGCAAACATCTTCCACTACGTTTAATCCTTTGTTACGGCAAGCCGGTGAGATTGACCTCCCACTGTTTCGTTGGGGCAAAGTACTTGTGTTGTGCGGGTTCTAGTTGGCGCCGAATCCTGGTGTTGCGCCGCATCACATTTCGCGACCATCAACCTTCAACGTGCTTCTTGGCTCCCCGGTTCGATTAAACCTTGGTTTCATACTGAGGAAAACTTGCTGCTGTGCGCATCATACCTTCCTCTTGGGGTTCCCAACGGACGTGTACATCTACGCATCAAGCACTTTTTCTGCGCGTTCGCGTGAGATCAAGACACGCTGCAAGGGGAGTCTCCACTTCTCAATCTCTTTACTTTGTTTTTGTCTTGCTTTATTTTATTTACTACTTTGTTTGCTGCACTAAATCAAAACACAAAAATTAGTTGCTAGTTTTACTTTATTTGCTATCTTGTTTGCTATATCAAAAACACAAAAAATTAGTTACTCGCATTTACTTTATCTAGTTTGTTTTATTTACCGTTGCTAAAATGGCCAACCATGAAAATACTAAGTTGTGTGACTTCACAAATGCAAATAATAATGATTTCCTATGCACACCTATTGCTCCACCTGCTACTACAGCAGAATTCTTTGAAATTAAACCTGCTTTACTAAATCTAGTCATGAGAGAACAATTTTCTGGTGCTAGTTGATGATGCTGCTGCCCATCTCAATAATTTTGTTGAACTTTGTGAAATGCAAAAGTATAAAGATGTAGATGGTGATATTATTAAATTGAAAGTGTTTCCTTTCTCATTAAGAGGAAGAGCTAAAGATTGGTTGCTATCTTTGCCTAAGAATAGTATTGATTCATGGACTAAATGCAAGGATGCTTTTATTGGTAGATATTATCCTCCCGCTAAAATTATTTCTTTGAGAAGTAGCATAATGAATTTTAAACAATTTGATATTGAACATGTTGCTCAAGCATGGGAGAGAATGAAAACTTTGGTAAAGAATTGCCCAACCCATGGACTGACTACTTGGATGATCATCCAAACCTTCTATGCAGGACTAAACTTTTCTTCGCGGAATTTATTGGATTCAGCTGCTGGAGGTACTTTTATGTCCATCACATTGGGGGCGGCTACAAAACTTCTTGATGATATGATGATAAATTACTCTGAATGGCACACGGAAAGAGCTCCACAAGGTAAGAAGGTAAATTCTGTTGAAGAAACCTCTTCCTTGAGTGATAAGATTGATGTGATTATGTCTATGCTTGTGAATGGTAGATCTAATGTTGATCCAATAATGTTCCTTTAGCTTCATTGGTTGCTCAAGAAGAAAATGTTGATGTGAATTTCATTAAAAATAATAATTTCAACAACAATGCTTATAGGAACAACTCTGGTAATAACTATAGGCCATATCCCTCTGCTAATGGTAATGGTTATGGTAATTCTTATGGGAATTCTTACAACAATAATAGAAGTGTACCCTCTGGTCTTGAAGCCATGCTTAAAGAATTTATTAGTACACAAACTGCTTTTAACAAATCTGTTGAGGAAAAGCTTGATAAAATTGATACTATCGCTTCTAGAGTTGATAGGCTTGCCTCTGATGTTAATCTTTTAAAGTTGAAAGTTATGCCTAATAATGATATTGATAATAAGATTACTACTACAGCAAATGCCATCCAAGTTAGAATTAATGAGAATATAAGATTAATGGCTGAACTGCGTGCTAGGTGGGATAGAGAAGAAAATGAAAAACTAGCTAAAGAGAATAATGTAGCTAAAGTTTGGACTATTACCACCACTAGTAATGCTAATTCTTCACATGTTGCTGCACCTCCTACTATCAATGGTAAAATAATTGGTGTTGGCAATGTTTCTACTCCTAGTGCAAAGCGTATAAAACTGCCTGAAATTGCTAAAACTGCTGAAACTGCTTGTGATAAAACTGCTGAAATTTTTTCCAACCTTGGGAATAATGATCCCATTGCTATAGCTCATAATGATTTAGATTTTGATGATTGCCACATCTCTGAAGTTATAAAGTTCTTGCAAAAACTTGCTAAAAGTCCTAATGCTAGTGCTATAAATTTAGCCTTTACAAAACATATTACAAATGCTCTCATAAAAGCTAGAGAAGAGAAACTAAAACTTGAAACTTCTATTCCTAGAAAGTTAGAAGATGGTTGGGAGCCCATCATTAAAATGAAATTCAATGACTTTGAATGTAATGCTTTATGTGATCTTGGTGCAAGTATTTCTGTTATGCCTAAAAAGATTTATGATATGCTTGACTTGCCACCATTGAAGAATTGTTATTTGGATGTTAATCTTGCCGATAATGTTAAAAAGAAACCTTTGGAGGATTGATAATGTGCATATTACGGTTAACAATAACCTTGTCCCCGTTGATTTTGTTGTCTTGGATATCGAATGCAATGCATCTTGTCCAATTGTGTTGGGAAGACCTTTTCTTCGAACTGTTGGTGCTGTTATTGATATGAGGGAAGGTAATATTAAATATCAATTTCCTCTCAAGAAAGGTATGGAACACTTCCCTAGAAAGAGAATGAAGTTGCCTTTTGATTCTATTATTAGAACAAGTTATGATGTTGATGCTTCTACTCTCGATGTTACTTGATTTGCACTTTCTGCGCCTAGCTGAAAGGCGTTAAAGAAAAGCGCTTATGGGAGACAACCCATGTTTTTACCTACAGCAATTTTTTTTGTTTTGTTGAGTCTTGGAAGTTGTTTACTACGTAGCAACCTCTCCTTATCATGTTTTTGTGCCAAGTAAAGTTTCTATGTCAAAGTTGATGTTATATTTGGGATCGCTGCAGAAACAGCATTGCTGTCTGTCACGAATCTGGGCATAATTCTCTGTAGAAAATTCGAAAAAATCTGCCAATTTACGAGCGTGCTCAGATATGTACGCAACTTTCATTAGTTTTGAGTTTTTCCATTTGAGCAAGTCTGGTGCCATTTATAAATTCGTCTTTACGGACTGTTCTGTTTTTGACAGATTCTGCCTTTTATTTCGCATTGCCTCTTTTGCTATGTTGGATTTATTTCTTTGATCCATTAATGTCCAGTAGCATTATGCAATGTCCAGAAGTGAAAAGAATGATTGTGTCACCTCTGAATGAGTGAATTATTAATGATGCACTAACCCTCTAATGAGTTTGCTTGAAGTTTGGTGTGAAGGAAGTTTTCAAGGGTCAAGAGAGGAGAATGATATACTAAGATCAAGAGGAGTGAAAGCTCTAAGCTTGGGGATGCCCCGTGGTTCATCCCTGCATATTTTAAGAAGACTCAAGCGTCTAAGCTTGGGGATGCCCAAGGCATCCCCTTCTTCATCGACAACATCATCAGGTTCCTCCCCTGAAACTATATTTTTATTCAATCACATCGGTGTTCTTTACTTGGAGCGTCGGTTTGTTTTCGTTTGTTTTTGTTTGAATAAGATGGATCCTAGCATTCACTTTGTGGGAGAGACACGCTCCGCTGTTGCATATGGACACATGTGTCCTTAGGCTTTACTCATAATGTTCAAGGCGAAGTTTCTTCTTCGTTAATTTGTTATATGGTTGGAATTGGAAAATGCTACATGTAGTAATTCTAAAATGTCTTGGATAATGTGATACTTGGCAATTGTTGTGCTCATGTTTAAGCTCTTGCATCATATGCTTTGCACCCATTAATGAAGAAATACATAGAGCTTGCTAAAATTTGATTTGCATATTTGGTTTCTCTAAGGTCTAGATAATATCTAGTATTGAGTTTTGAACAACAAGGAAGTGTAGAGTCTTATAATGTTTACAATATGTCTTTTATGTGAGTCTTGCTGCACTTGTTCATCCTTGAGTTTGCTTCAAATAACTTGCTAGCCTAAACCTTGTATCGAGAGGGAATACTTCTCATGCATCCAAAATCCTTGAGCCAACCACTATGCCATTTGTGTCCACCATACCTACCTACTACATGGTATTTACCCGCCATTCCAAAGTAAATTGCTTGAGTGCTACCTTTAAAATTCCATCATTCACCTTTGCAATATATAGCTCATGGGACAAATAGCCTTAAAAACTATCGTAGTATTGAATATGTACTTATGCACTTTATATTTTATTAAGTTGCTTGTTGTGCGATAACCATGCTTCTGGGGAACGCCATCAACTATTGTTGAATATCATGTGAGTTGCTATGCATGTCCGTCTTGTCTGAAGATCTATCGTTTTAGTGGTTGGAGCATGCAAAATTGTTAGAGAAGAACATTGGGCCGCTAACTAAGCCATGAATCATGGTGGAAGTTTCAGTTTGGACATATATCCTCAATCTCATATGAGAATAATAACTTTGCTACATGCTTATGCATTTAAGAGGAGTCCATTATCTGTCCATGTTGTCCCGGATGGATGTCTAAGTTGAGAATAATCAAAAGCGAGAAATCCGAAATGCGAGCATTCTCCTTGGACCTTTATGCAGCATGGAGGTACCCCTTTGTGACACTTGGTTGAAACATGGCATGCGAAGACCCGGTAGTCCAAGTTAAGTAGGACACGGGCACTATTAGTATACTATCGTGGGCTTGCAACTTGTAAGATATAATTTTCATAACTCATATGCTTTATTACTACCGTTGACAAAATTGTTTCATGTTTTCAAAATAAAAGCTCTAGCACAAATACAGCAATCGATGCTTTCCTCTTTGAAGGACCATTCTTTTACTTTTATTGTTGAGTCAGTTTACCTATCTCCTTCCACCTTAAGAAGCAAACACTTGTGTGATGCGTGCATTGATTCCTACATACTTGCATATTACTTGTTATATTACTTTATGTTGACAATATCCATGAGATATACATGTTACAAGTTGAAAGCAACCGCTGAAACTTAATCTTCTTATGTGTTGCTTCAACACCTTTACTTTGATTTATTGCTTTATGAGTTAACTCTTATGCAAGACTTATTGATGCTTGTCTTGAAGTACTATTCATGAAAAGTCTTTGTCATATGATTCATTTGTTTACTCATGTCATTACCTTTGCTTTGATCGCTGCATTCATTACATATGTTTACAAATAGTATGATCAAGATTATGATGGCATGTCACTTCAAATTATCTTTGTTATCGTTTTACCTGCTCGGGACGAGCAGAACTAAGCTTGGGGATGCTGATACGTCTCCAACGTATCGATAATTTCTTATGTTCCATGCTACTTTATTGATGATACCTACATGTTTTATGCACATTATATGTCATATTTATGCATTTTCTGGAACTAACCTATTAACAAGATGCCGAAGAGCCAGTTGCTTTTCTGTTTTTGGTTTCGAAATCCTAGTAAAGAAATATTCTCGAAATTGGACGAAACTTTCGCCCATGGTCCTATTTTTGCACGAAGCTTCCAAGACCGAAGACCTAACGAATGGGCCACGAGGCAGCCAGGGGGTGGCCGGCGCGGCCTGGGTCTTGGCCGCGCGGCCTGCCCCCTGGGCCCTCGTGTGGCCCCCGCGTTGACCTTCCGCCTACTTAAAGCCTCCGTCGCGAAACCCCAGCACGAGAGCCACGACACGGAAAACCTTCTGAGAGACGCCGCCGGCGAATCCCATCTCGGGGGATTCGGAGATCGCCTCCGCACCTGCTGGAGAGGGTCATCTCCGGAGGACTCTTCATCGCCATGATCGCTCCAGAGTGATGAGTGAGTAGTCCCCCTGGACCATGGGTCCATAGCAGTAGCTAGATGGTCGTCTTCTCCTGGTTGTGCTTCATTGTTAGATCTTGTGAGCTGCCTAACATGATCAAGATCATCTATATGTAATTCTATATGTTGTGTTTGTCGGGATCCGATGGATAGAGAGTACTATGATTATGGTGATTATCAATCTATTGTTCATGTGTTGTTTATGATCTTGCATGCTCTCCGTTATTAGTAGCTCTGGCCAAGTTTTTACTCTTAACTCCAAGAGGGGTAATTATGCTCGATAGTGGGTTCATGCCTTCATTGATACCGGGACAGTGAGAGAAAGTTCTAAGGTTGTGATGTGCTGTTGCCACTAGGGATAAAACATTGATGCTATGTCTAAGGATGTAGTTGTTGATTACATTACGCAATACTTAATGCAATTGTCTGTTGCTTTGCAACTTAATATTGGAGGTTCGGACGATAACCCGAAGGTGGACTTTTAGGCATAGATGCAGTTGGATGGCGGTCTATGTTCTTTGTCGTAATGCCCGGATTAAATCTCACTATATTTACCATGTCATGTATATGCATTGTTATGCCTTTCTCTTTTGTCAATTGCCCGACTGTAATTTGTTCACCCAACATGCTTTTATCTTATGGGAGAGACACTCTAGTGAACTGTGGACCCCGGTCCTATTCTTTACATAGCATACAATCTACTTGTTTTACTGTTTTCTTTGCAAACATCTTCCACTCGATACGTTTAATCCTTTGTTACAGCAAGCCGGTGAGATTGACAACCTCACTGTTTCGTTGGGGCAAAGTACTTTGGTTGTGTTGTGCAGGTTCCTAGTTGGCGCCGGAATCCCTGTGTTGCGCCGCATCACATTTCGCGACCATCAACCTTCAACGTGCTTCTTGGCTCCTACTGGTTCGATTAAACCTTGGTTTCTTACTGAGGGAAAACTTGCCACTGTGCGCATCATACCTTCCTCTTGGGGTTCCCAACGGACGTGTACATCTACGCGCATCAATAGCCCAGAGAGCCTATAGCATGAACCCGGCAGAACTAATAGAGCTGAAGAAGCAACTGGATGATATGTTGCACAAAGGTCTAATTCGACCAAGTTCGTCACCTTGGAGATCACCAGTTTTATTTGTGGATAAGAAGGATGGTGCCAATCGGTTATGTACGGATTATCGTAAACTTAACGATGTCACTATCAAAAACAAATACCCCTTGCCAAAGATAGAAGATCTGTTTGACCAGCTAGCCGGTGCCACCGTATTTTCCAAGATTGACCTTAGGACTGGCTACCATCAACTGAAGATCCGTGCAACGGATATCCCAAAGACTGCCTTCACCACCAGATATGGACTGTATGAGTACAATGTCATGTCATTTGGATTAACCAATGCCCCCGCCTATTTCATGAACCTCATGAACAAGGTCTTCATGAACTTTTTGGATAAGTTTGTCGTTGTTTTCATCGATGACATTCTTATCTACTCCAAAACCGAAGAGGAACATGAACAACACTTGGAAATAATCCTAGAAACCCTGAGGCAGCACAAGTTATATGCCAAGTTCAGCAAGTGTGAGTTTTGGTTGAAGGAGGTAGGATTCCTGGGACATATCTTGTCTGCAGGAGGAATTGCCGTAGATCCCGCCAAGATCAAGACCGTCACAGAATGGAAAGCCCCAACCACTCAGACCGAGGTCCGCGCATTTCTCGGATTAGCGGGATATTACCGCCGATTCGTTGAAGGATTTTCCAGCATAGCCCGACCTATGACTCAACTGCTGAAGAAGGACAAGAAGTTTGAATGGACTGCCAAATGTGAAGAAAGTTTCCAACAGCTCAAGAACAGATTGACCACAGCCCCAATACTGATCATGCCGGATATCACCAAGCCATTTGATGTCTACTGTGATGCGTCCAAGATTGGTCTTGGATGTGTGTTGATGCAAGAAGGCAAAGTGATATCATACCTGTCCCGGCAACTGAAACAGCATGAGCAGAACTACCCAACCCATGACCTAGAACTCGCAGCCGTAGTGTTAGCCCTGAAGGTTTGGCGTCATTACCTCATGGGTAATCGATGCGAGATCTATTCGGATCACAAGAGCCTGAAGTATATCTTCACCCAGAAGAAGCTGAACATGAGGCAACGAGATGGTTAGAGTTAATCAAGGATTATGATATGGAAATCCACTATCACCCCGGCAAGGCCAATGTAGTAGCAGATGCCCTGAGTAGACTGCCTTGTAAGTTAAACTCAATAGATAGCAACGAACAGCCTAGCCTGCACCAAGAGTTTGAGCACTTCAGAATGGAGCTCGTTAGTGAAGGATACCTAGCCAGCATAGAACTGCAGCCTACTTTGGTTGGACAGATCAAAGAAGCCCAGAGGGGAATGCCAGCATTGACGGAATCAAGAGTCAGATAGCTGCAGGAAAGGCACCAGGATTCACCATCGATGAAGAAGGAGTACTTTGGTACCACGGTCGCCTGTGTGTACCGTCAGATTCAGAATTGAAGCAAGTCATACTGAAGGAAGCTCACGACACCCTGTATTCCATTCACCACGGCGGTACCAAGATGTACCAGGATTTGAAGGAACAATTCTGTGGCATGGAATGAAGAGAGAAATTGGAAGCTACATCGCCAAGTGTGACATCTGTCAGCGAGTCAAGGCAGAACATCAGCGACCCGCCGGACTGTTGCAACCCTTACAGATTCCTGAGTGGAAATGGGATTCTGTGGGGATGGACTTTATCACAGGACTGCCCAAATCTAGCAGAGGAAATGACTCCATTTGGGTTGTCATTGATAGGTTGACCAAGGTTGCACACTTCATCCCTGTCAAGACCACCTACCAAGGCCCAAAGTTAGCTGAGTTATACATCTCAAGGATAGTAGCCCTGCATGGAACCCCTAAGTCAATTGTGTCAGATAGAGGATCACAGTTCACCTCAAGATTCTGGCAGAAAGTGCATGAAGGACTAGGAACCCGTCTAAACTTCAGCACAGCTTATCACCCGCAGACTGACGGACAGACTGAGAGAGTCAACCAGATACTGGAAGATATGTTGAGAGCTTGTGTACTGGAGTATGGATCCAAGTGGGAAGATTGTCTGCCTTATGCAGAATTCTCTTACAACAACAGTTACCAAGCCAGCTTACAGATGGCCCCCTTTGAAGCCCTGTACGGAAGGAAATGCCGTACCCCTCTGAACTGGTCGGAAGTAGGAGAAAGCCAAGTCTTCGGCCCAGATGTTCTGCGAGAAGCGGAAGAGAAGGTGCACAAGATCCGCGAGTACCTCAAGACAGCGCAGTCAAGACAGAAGAGCTACGCCGACAAGAGACGCCGAGAGATGACCTTTGAGATCGGAGACTTCGTCTATCTCAAGGTGTCACCCCTCAAGGGAATGCAGAGATTCCAGCTGAAAGGAAAGCTCGCACCCCGATATGTCGGACCTTTCAAAGTTCTGAGTCGCCGAGGCGAAGTGTCTTATCAACTGGAACTCCCTGAAGAAATGGCAGCTGTGCACAACGTGTTCCACATCTCACTCCTCCGGAAGTGCCTTGAAGTCCCCGAGAAGACGGAGGTATTCAAGAACATCGATCATCGATCGGTGGATATCAACACTGACTTGACATACCGCGAAGTGCCTATCCGCATCCTGGAGGAAGCCTACAGAACCACCCGCACCCGAAGTATCAAGTTTCTGAAGATACAGTGGAGCAACCATACCGAAGATGAAGCCACTTGGGAGCGGGAGGAAGACATGAAGAAAGAATACCCAGATCTCTTTAGTACCTAATTTTCTTTTAGATCTCGGGACGAGATCTTTTGTAAGGGGGAAGGGTTTGTAACATCCCAAATTTCCATAAAAGAAAATTAGAAGAATTCCAGAGAGCAAAATTTCAAACCAACAAAAACTTTTTCTTGCATATAGTATCATGCTTAGGGCTTGTGCATTTGAGTGATATGCCATGATGCTTGTACCTTGTGTGTGTGCTAAACCCTAAAAGCCCTAAGGTGATCAAGTGAAGATCACAAAGAAAATAAAATAAAATAAAATAAAGGCAAATGCTAAAACCCTAAAACCCTCACATAGACTCTATGCCATCTTTATAAATCTTGACCATAGACCAAATTGATCTTCACCATTAGTTAGAATATATTACTAAACTCATATTACAACTTTGTGAATCATAGAAACACCAATTAAATCGAATTCAAATAAAAATTGAGGTCACATAGAATAATGGTCAAATCTGCCCATTATAATCTGGTCCCCACTTTGAGCCCCTGTATTTCAAAATTTTCAAACTAAACTCTTAGCACTCTTTGCATGTCATCCAAGAGGACATCAAGGTGAACACATTATGTGAAGAAATATATGCCAAATTCTTTTTGGATCAAAATCTACACACATGCAAAGTTGGAACTTTTTATTAAAGTGAACAATCTCACACTTGACATTTTTGAGAATTCTTGAATTTAAAAATTCCATCATCACCTCAAATCCTCTCTGATCATTTACAACATATATCAACAATCACATTTCAAAAACTTTCACCTTTTTAATTCTTCCAAATTTGGATATTTTTGAATTTTTCAAACTCGGGCACTATTTGCAACTATTGCAAATAGTGATCTACACTACCCCTACTGCCCCAAACCTAACCTACATGTTCCCTGCCCCCTCTCTACCTCACCCTACACAGGAAACCTAAAGGGACAAGCCCTAGCTATGCTTGGACATGGCCATGCCGGCCATGGCGCCACCATGCCGTGCTCCCCCTCTCTCCCCTTGCTCCACGCCCTGGCCACCTCGCCACCGTGCGCCAACACATCTCCTACGACGCCCTAGCACCGCCACGGCCACGCTCGAGGGCGACACACGCCGGAACGCACGCGTCCAGAACGGCATCGCCATGCCGCTCGCGTCGCGCGTGGACACCCACGGGCACCCACTGGCCACGCGCCGCGCAGCCCCTCTGCTCATGCCCTGGACCCCCTTTCTTCACCAAGCACGCCGCCGTGACACCTCAGCCGCGCCAGACACGCGCCCAGCCCCAACCCGTGACCGCCGCCGCCGGGAACGACGACGTGATCCCGTGGACGCCGCGGCCGTCGTGGAAGCAATGCGACCCAACCAAGCCTCCCCCGACCACGCTGTCGCCGCCAAACGCATCGCCTGGACACGCTGAACAGCTCCACGCCCCCGCTTAGCCCCCTAGCTCGCCGGAGCACCCGCGAGCATGTCGACCACCACCCTGCCCCGCAACCCTCACTCGCTTCTATAAATACCGCGTTCCCTGGAAGCAACGGAGCACACCATCTCACTCCCCACCTTTCACCACTTCTCAACGCCACCTTAGCCACGCCGGAGCAAGCTCAATTGAGCGATCGGAGCCGCGGAAGCCCTGGAGAAATCGCCATTGATCCAGGCCACCTCGAGCTCCGCCACTGCTACCAGCTGCTTCGCCGTCGTCCACCACTGCGTCGAGCACACTGCCATCCCTCGCTGGAGCCGCCGTAAGCTCTCCGACCCCCTACCCTCGCCGCCAACCTCTCTGCCTCTCGCCGGAGAAGACGACGCACCAGCGCCGTCCGATCCCGATCTAATCCTACGTCCCACGATGAAACTTACCGTTTCGGCGTTTAAACGTCGCTGACGGGTGGCCCCCGCTGGCAGGCAGCCCACGCGTGCGTGGACGCGTGGTGGGCTGGCTTGGGCCGTTTTAATCCCTTGGCCCGTTAAGATTTTTCCCGCCGGCCCTTTTATTTCAAACTTCATTTAAATAAATTAGTGGAATTACCCCACTGGACCCAACTTTGAAATTGCATAGAAATTGTTTGGCTTGGCCAAATTTAACAAATTTTATATATTTGGAAAGCTATTAAAATTATCTACAATATGCCACTGGTCTCATGACCAGATTCGTTGTAGAATTAATTCGACAAAAATAACAAGGCAGGGACTTTTCCCTACTCAATTAATTATTAAAAATCAAATAAAATAGATATTAAGTTAGTTCCAACTCTGGTAGTTCACATATTACTTACACTAATTGATTATGCAATAAAATGGTATGGTCACCTTGCATGATCATGCCCTAGTTTAAGTAGTGGACAATATGGCTATTTTTCCCTAAGTGATATTGTCCTAAAATATTATGCAAATCATATGAGGTGTCATACTTCATTTAAATCTTGTCTCAAATGAGTTCATGTGATGTTTGGACCCCTGGACCAAACACTCTTATATGAATTACTTGGAGATTTAAAGCATGTGTAGTATTATTAAATGGTATGAGGTACTCACCTCATTTAAATTATTTTCTTAAAATGCTAAGTGTGAAGAGGTTGACCTTGTTCAACCTAGGTCACATATTATGCATGAGAGAAATTAAATTTTAATAAGATAATGAGAGGAAGTTATATCTCTGAATAATTAAAAGTAATATGAGAGGAAATTATTTTTCTTAAATAATAAAAAGAACACCTTCACCAACCAAATAAGAAATTGTGATGCTAGTTTAAAGTGTGTAACTCATGAGTGTGCCTAGTTTAGTAAATTGTTTGGTATGATGATTGTGTACCCCGTATTCGTATTTTAGACGCTAGTACCGAGGAGTATCCGGAGGAGGAGGTCTACTGTCAAGGAGAAGAAGACCACTTTGACCAGTTTCCCAACCAAGGCAAGATAATACTCTTGCAAAGTGCTAGCTCATCCTGAGCCAAGCACTACCCAGTTACTTTATATTATGAGCCTAATTCCCAGTTTTATTTTAAGTTTTACTTACTGTTATTAGGTACTGTTGTTTTATGATTCAATAGGGTTAATGTTAGATTAGTACAAGAGTATCAAAGTTAGCCTAGGAGCAAAGCAAACTATTTAGCACCCCTCATCCTTAGATGCTAGTGCTAAATTAAACATGACTACTCTAGATGGGAACATGTGTGGTGAAAGAATGAAATGAATTTTGAAGGTGAATATGACCAAGAGAAGATGGTGATTTTTGATTAAAAACTAATATTGGTTTGGATGCGATACCTTTCCAATTATTGAGTACCCCCACAATACCTGATTATGGGTAAGGGCTTAACTAGAAGTTTATGTACCTTAGTATGAGTTCCCTCTGAACACACATCATAGGGGTTATGCCGAGGCTGCCTCCGTTGTTGATGAATGATGTGAATTGAAGGTGAATTGTACGGCCAAGCCCTGTGCAGTTCCCAGGATGACAGTTGGTCATCACTGGGAGGCCAAGCTCATGGGGAGAGGTGCTCATACTAGGGTTAGTAAATGAAAGGTTATGGTTGATGATCCGCGTACTGTGTTACGATGATTCGGGGAAATCCCGACGGATGAAATCAAATGTTGTGGCACAAGTGTGCAACCTCTGCAGAGTGTAAATCTATTCGAATAGCCGTGTCCACGGTTACGGACGGTTGGAAAGGCCATACAGTTTCTAGTATTAGACTTTGATCATGTGGTTGAAATGAATGGTGAATGGTGACTTGATTATATTGAAAACACAACAGAGTTGTGGGAATGACACTAATGTTCCCACTTGAGTTAGTTAGTACATGAATAAGTCTTTAGTAAATACTTGTGAACTAAAACTAGCTTTATGCAAAGAAACTAGAGCTTAGCACCCCCTTACTAGAAATGTTAGCACTTACACTAGTATTAGTTTGCGAGTACATCAAGTACTCACGGCTGTGTCCCTGGCTATTCAAATGGCCAGACTATGAAGAGGAGCAGATACGAGGAGGACGGTCAGCAGGAAGTCTACAACAACTAGGAGTCTGCTAACGTCAAGCGTTGGCCTGTGGACTATAGAGTCCTTGTATCTTACGCTTCCGCTATGAACTTATGTTTGTTCGTTGATCAGTTCGTTGATCGTTAGATCAACTATTTGTGTAATATGGATCATGTGATTCCAATTTGTAAGACTTTATGAGTTGTAATGAATGATGACTGTGATACTTAACTATTATGCCTCGCAACAACAATATTCCTGGGATTGCGATGTATGACATAATAGGCATCCGGACTTAAAAATCCGGGTGTTGACAAGTAGTGATTATAGTAAACAGCAGGATTAAAATACTGTAGGCACAGGGACGGATTAACGGGCGTTGCATGGATGAGAGAAACTCATGTAACAATCAAAGCAGGGCATTTGCAGATAATAATAAAACGGTATCCAAGTACTAATCAATCAATAGGCATGTGTTCCATATTTAGTCGTACGTGCTCGCAATGAGAAACTTGCACAACATCTTTTGTCCTACCAGCCGGTGCAGCCGGGCCTCTAGGGAAACTACTGGAAATTAAGGTACTCCTTTTAATAGAGTACCGAGTAAAGCATTAACACTCCGTGAACACATGTGATCCTCACATCACTACCATTCCCTCCGGTTGTCCCGATTTCTGTCACGGGGCCATTGGTTCCGGACAGCGACATGTGTATACAACTTGCAGGTAAGATCATAAACAACGAATATCTTCATGAATCAATAACATGTTCAGATCTGAGATCATGGCACTCGGGCCCTAGTGACAAGCATTAAGCATAACAAGTTGCAACAATATCATAAAAGTGACATCTACGGATACTAGGCACTATGCCCTAACAAACTTATGACTATTACATGACCAATCTCATCCAATCCCTACCATCCCCTTCAGCCTACAGCGGGGGAATTACTCACACATGGATGGGGGAAACATGGCTGGTCGATGGAGAGGCGTTGGCGGTGATGGCGGTGAAGATATCCTCCAATTCCCCGTCCCGGCGGAGTGCCGAACGGAGACTTCGTCCCGAGACGGAGTTTCGCGATGTGGCGGCTCTCTGGAGGGTTTCGGTGACTTCGACTTCTCTCCGTGCGTTTTTAGGTCGAGGGCGATAAGTAGTCCGAAGGAGGGCGGGGGCCAGCCGAGGGGCCACACACTAGGGCCCGCGGGCCCCCTGGGCCGCGCCGGCCTAGTGTGTGGGGCCCTCGTGCCCCCACCTGGCTTGCCCTTCTCGGCTCCGTGAGTCTTCGGGAAAATAGGGCCTTCTGTATAAATTCCGAGGTTTTTCCTGAAAGTTGGATTTCTGCACGAGACACGAGACACAGAGCAATTTGAAAACAGCGTTAGTCCGTGTTAGTTGTATCCAAAATACACAAATTAGAGGCAAAACAATAGAAAAAGTGTTCGGGAAAGTAGATACGTTTTGGACGTATATGGTATTATTCCATGTGATATTAGGTTATCTCACCACTCCAAGGGAAATGGTTTACAACCTAATACTTTAGTTCAAAGGTTTTTCTTTATTCATTAATAGGTAAAGCTAGGTTTAGTATGAATGGTCTCTCTCATTTGGGAAGGCTTGAATAATACTCTAGGGTTCCTCTTGAAGATGATGATTTGAATACTTGGATGTATATCCAAGGTTTAGCTCAAGGTTTGTTATTGCTTCTCTAATTATAATAGAACTCTCACCTCTCTAGGTTTGATGTATAATAATTTGGAATAGAGAAGAATTATATTCCTTAGTTGGATCTCCTTGTCTTTTTTCCAAGATTAAAGTAGAATGGATATCATAGGATTTATGATAAGTGCATGGATTAGTTTAAGACATGGAAAAGATAAGTGAAGAATAGTTTCTCCAATTATTGTTACTTGATTTCCAATTAAATGGATGTTCATATGTTATGGCAAATATTACCATCTTATGATATTTTATAAGATCAAGTAATTGATCCTTGATTAAAGTGTTGTTGTGTTGGTTTTAATTCCATTTGATCTAACCCCTTAGATC
Organism: Lolium multiflorum; assembly: GCA_030979885.1. Lineage (NCBI taxonomy): Eukaryota > Viridiplantae > Streptophyta > Magnoliopsida > Poales > Poaceae > Lolium > Lolium multiflorum. Next base: position 119,076,304 of record CM061749.1, on the reverse strand, counting down.
AAATCATCTCTACCCAAAACAAGGTTTTAACAAAGGTCACATTGAGGTTTATAACGCTTGACTTGATGAGTGATGTCTACGGGTGCTTCTATTCTTGTAGACAGTGTTGGGCCTCCAAGAGCAGAGGTTTGTAGAACAGCAGCAAGTTTCCCTTAAGTGGATTACCCAAGGTTTATCGAACTCGGGGAGGAAGAGGTCAAAGATATCCCTCTCATGCAACCCAACCACAAAGCAAGAAGTCTCTTGTGTCCCCAACACACCAAATACACTTGTCAGGTGTATAGGTGTACTAGTTCGGCGAAGAGATAGTGAAATACAAGTAATATGGATGTATATGAGTGGTAATAGCAATCTGAATAAAATATGGCAGCGAGTAAACATGCAGCAAAACAGTAAACAAACGGAGATTCGATGCTTGGAAGCAAGGCCTAGGGATCCTGCTTTCACTAGTGGACACTCTCAACAATGATCACATAATAGGACTACTCTACACCCTTTTGTTGGATGATGAACACATTGCGTAGGATTACACGAACCCTCAATGCCGGAGTTAACAAGCTCCACAATGCAATGTTCATATTTAAATAACCTTAGAGTGCAAGATAGATCAACATAATTACACCAAGAACTAACATAGCATGCACACTATCACCATCATGCATATGTAGGAGGAATAATACACATCAATACCATCATAGCAATAATTAACTTCATAATCTACAAGAGATCATAATCATAGCCTACGCCAAGTACTCACACGGTGCACACACTATCACCTTTACACACATGGAGGAGGAATAGAGTACTTTAATAACATCACTAGAGTAGCACATAGACGATATTCAACTAGATCACATAAAGAGAGATGAACCACATAGCTACAGTGAGCCCTCAGCCGAGCCTCCTCATCATGGAGACATGTGAAGATGGCGGTGAAGATGGCGGTGGAGATGACTCCGGGGGCAATTCCCGTCCGGCAGGGTAAAACGAGACTTCTGTCCCCGAATCTTGATTTCGATGGCGGCGGCTCGGGAAGGTTTTCGGTCTCGTCTTCCGTATCGGTGTTTTTAGGTCAGGGACGAATAAATAGGCGAAGAGATGGAGTCGGAGGGGCCACGGGGTGCCCAGACCACGGGGGCGCCCTGGCCTGCCCGTGCCGGGTGTGGTGTGGGGCCCCGGCTCCTCTCTCGTCCCTCTCCGGTGCTCTGAAGCTTCCGGGAATTATAAGGTCTTCGGTCTTTATTTCGTCCGATTCCGAAAATATTTCTTTACTAGGATTTCTGAAACCAAAAACAGAAAAACAGCAACTGGCCTTTCGGCATCTCGTCAATAGGTTAGTTCCGGAAAACGCACGAATATGACATATAATGTGCATAAAACATGTAGATATCATCAATAAAGTGGCATGGAACATAAGAAATTATCGATACGACGGAGAAGTATCAGCATCCCCAAGCTTAGTTCTGCTCGTCCCGAGCAGGTAAAACGATAACAAAGATAATTTCTGAAGTGACATGCCATCATAATCTTGATCATACTATTTGTAAACATATGTAATGAATGCAGCGATCAAAACAAAAGTAATGACATGAGTAAACAAGTGAATCATATGACAAAGACTTTTCATGAATAGTACTTCAAGACAAGCATCAATAAGTCTTGCATAAGAGTTAACTCATAAGGCAATAAATTCTTAGTAGAAAGCTTTGAAACAACACAAAGGAAGATATAAGTTTCAGCGGTTGCTTTCAACTTTAACATGTATATCTCATGGATAATTGTCAACACAAAGTAATATAATAAGTGCAATAGGTAAACATGTAAGAATCAATGCACACAATTTACACAAGTGTTTGCTTCTAAGATAGAAAGAATAGGTAAACTGACTCAACAATAAAGTAAAAGAATGGTCCTTCAAAGAGGAAAGCATCGATTGCTATATTTGTGCTAGAGCTTTGATTTTGAAAACATATACAGAGCATAAAAATAAAGTTTTGAGAGGTGTTTGTTGTTGTCAACGAATGATAGCGGGTACTCTAACTACCTTATCAACCAGACTTTCAAGAGCGGCTCCCATGAAGGACGTTATCTCTACCACCGTGGTAGATCATCCCTCTTCTCTTTTGTTTACACATGTATTTTAGTGGGGTGGCACTCCTTCCAACCTTTCTTTCACAAACCATGGCTAACCGATTCCATCGGGTGCCTACCAACAATCTCATACCATGAAGGAGTGCCTTTTTATTTTAATTTTATTATGATGACACTCCTCCCTTTGCTTTCTCAAGCCATGGCTAACCGATTCCATCGGGTGCCGTCCAACCTTTCACATACCATAGAGGAGTGTCTATTTGCAAAATTAAGTTGCTTACTGATGAATCAGAGCAAAACATGTGAAGAGAATTATTAGTGAAGTTAATTAATTGGGGCTGGGAACCCCGTTGCCAGCTCTTTATTGCAAAATTATTGGATAAGCGGGTGAAGCCACTAGTCCATTGTGAAAGTCTGTCAAAAGTAAATGACAAGATCGAAAGATAAAACACACATACTTCCTCATGAGCTATAAAACATTGACACAAATAAGAGATGATAAATTTTGAATTGTTTAAAGGTAGCACTCAAGCAATTTACTTTGGAATGGCGGAGAAATACCATGTAGTAGGTAGGTATGGTGGACGCAAATGGAATGAATATTGGCTCAAGTATTTGGATGCATGAGAAGTATTCCCTCTCGATACAAGGCTTAGGCTAGCAAGGTTATTTGAAGCAAACTCAAGTATAAAATGGTGCAGCAAGACTCACATATAAACATATTGTAAGCATTATAAGACTTTACATCGTCTCCTTGTTGTTCAAACACCTCAACTAGAAAATATCTAGACTTAGAGAGACCAATCATGCAAACCAAATTTTAACAAGCTCTATGTAATTATTCATTAATGGGTACAAGGTACATGATGCAAGAGCTTAAACAAGATCTATATGAGCACAACAATTGCCAAGTATCACATTATTCAAGACATTATACCAATTACACTACATGTAGCATTTCCGTTTCCAACCATATAACAATTAACGAAGCAGTTTCAACCTTCGCCATGAAAACTAAAAGCTAAGAATACATGTGTTCATACGAAGCGGAGCGTGTCTCTCTCCCAAACAATCATTTATTCAAACAAAAACAAAAACAAAAACATACAGACGCTCCAAGTAAAGTATATAAGATGTGACAGAATAAAAATATAGTTTCAAGAGAAGGAACTTGTCGATGAAGAAGGGGATGCCTTGGGCATCCCCAAGCTTAGATGCTTGAGTCTTCTTGAAATATGCAGGGATGAACCACGGGGCATCCCCAAGCTTAGACTTTTCGTTCTTCTTGATCGTAGTATATCATCCTCCTCTCTTGACCCTTGAAAACTTCCTTCACACCAAACTTCAAGCAAACTCATTAGAGGGTTAGTGCATAATCAAAAATTCACATGTTCAGAGGTGACACAAACATTCTTTTCACTTCTGGACATTGCATAAAGCTACTGGACATTAATGGATAAAATGAATCCAACATAGCAAAAGAGGCAATGCGAAATAAAAGGCAGAATCTGTCAAAAACAGAACAGTCCGTAAAGACGAATTTAAAGCTGGCACCAGACTTGCTCAAATGGAAAAACTCAAAACTAATGAAAGTTGCGTACATATCTGAGGATCACGCTCGTAAATTGGCAGATTTTTTCGAATTTTCTACAGAAAACTGTGCCCAGATTCGTGACAGACAGCAATGCTGTTTCTCGCAGCGATCCCAAATATAACATCAACTTTAGCATAGAAACTTTACTTGGCACAAAACATGATAAGGAGAGGTTGCTACAGTAGTAAACAACTTCCAAGACACAAATATAAAACAAAGCCTGTAGCAAAATAACACATGGGTTATCTCCCAAGAAGTTCTTTCTTTATAGCCATTAAGATGGGCTCAGCAATTTTGGTGATGCACCCGCAAGAAATAGTATTTGAAGCAAAAGAGAGCTTCAAGAGGAAATTCAAAACACATTTAAGCCTAACATGCTTCCTATGCAGAAGAATCTTATACACAAATGAATTCATGAAGAGCAAAGTGGCAAGCATAAGAGGATAAAACACAAGTAACTTCAAGATTCTCAACATAAAGAGGGGAAACTTAATATTATTAAGATGCCTATAACCATGTTTCCCTCTCTCATAATAACTTTCAGTAGCATCATTGATGAAATCTACAATATAACCATCACTTAAAACATTCTTATCATGGTTCATATGCATAAAGGTATCATTATTTTTGTCATAAGAAAAACTCTTCTCATTAATAGTAATTGGAGCAGGATCATTATCAAGAATTTGAACATGGTAAACAAGTTGCATACTAAGGGAATGGTTTTTGGCAAGCCCATCATAACTATGACAAGTTTCATAAGGATAATTGTAACATGTGTCATATACATCTCTATAGCAATTATCTAAACCAGAGTATGTAATATCATCATTTTCACTAAAAGTAGAGGTCTCAAATATAGGATCTTCAAGCACAACATCCCCAAGCTTAGGGCTTTCAATATCATCGTTTAAGGGGACATGAATAATGCTATCATCATTACTTTCATAATCAGTACCAAAGAGATTTCCAATATCAAAGGTAGTGTGCTCATTCAAATCATGATCGCTAATGTATGTAAAGGGCATAGGAAGATCATCGTATTCAGATTCATTATCACAATAATCATTAGGAGCAACATACTTACGGTTACCTAGCGTTATCTCATTCACGCGGGGATACGCTGTTACCTCTTTCTTTTTATTCTCCTTCTTCTTCTTCTTCTTCTTCGTTCTTCTTCTTCTTCTTCTTCTTCTTCTTCTCTTCCTTCTCCTCATTCCCTTCTTTAGGAGGAAGAGGCTTGAAGGGTGGCTTGTCCGCATAACCTGATTTACTTTTAGAAACAATAGAAGAAACTTGGGAGGATCCCTCCTTTTCATTAATTAGTTGAAAACACACAGCGGTCCTATCATATTTTGGCAAGGTGTCATCTTCTAAAATATTTTGTATGTAAGTATTTGTATGGCTATTATCAATGCAATAAGAAAGACAACCATGCAGGACATCATCAATATCAAGATCGTTAATATTTAACAAAGAAATTTTTCTTGATAACTCTTCACACTTCAAAAATAAGGTAAGTTCATCATGCTGATTAGGAATAATTTCATCATCACAATACAAATTTGCAGCACTCATGGGGTTTGAATTATCATTGGAGGAACATTGAAAATTAAAATGACCAACTCTATGGCAAAGTTCACAAATAAAAGGATAGAGGGCACACACTTTTTCTCCAAGATCATCTAGAGCTCTAGACCACTTTCTAGTTTTTTCATTTCTGTGATGGATACAATATTCATCTTCTATTTGATTAATTCCACAAGGTCTATGTATTCCACAAAAATTAACATGCTTATAGGAAATAGCATTCTTAGGAGTTTGAGCATGCTTATTGCAATCATTAACAACAATGTCATTCTTCATGCAAGCCTCTTTAAAAGGTTCATGATACTTATCAAAATTCTTTTTAGGCAATTCTAAATGAGAAGCAAAGGCTTTATAAAGATTTGCAGCAACTTGAGAGTCAAGACCATAAGTAGCACTCATATTTCGAAATTTATCAGTATTCATAAAAGTTTCAATGCATTCATAATCATAGTTTATACCTGACTCTTTACCTTTGTCGTTCTCCCAATCTTCAGCGTTCTCCTTAATCCGATCAAGAAGGTCCCTTTTAAACTCTTCTTTATTGCTCGTGAATGATCCAGAACAAGTAGTATCCAGCAAGGTCTTATCTTGAAAAGAAAGTCTTGCATAGAAATTATCAATAATGATATTACCTGGAAGCTCATGATTGGGGCATTTGAGCATTAAAGTCTTCAATCTCTCCCATGCTTGGGCAATACTCTCTCCATCATGAGGCCAAAAATTATATATATGGTTTCGATCTTTGTGAATTTCACTTGGAGGATAGAACTTGGAATAAAATAGAGGCACAATATCCTTCCAATCAAGAGAGCGCCCGTCCTTCAATAGTTTATACCAATGCGCCGCTTCACCAGATAGCGATATAACAAATAATTTCTTTCTAACTTCATCCATTGAAATACCTGCACACTTGAATAACCCGCATAATTCATGCAAAAACAATAAATGATTCCTAGGATGGACAGTTCCATCCCCTTCATAGCGGTTATCCATAACACGTTCAATAATTTCCATAGGTATTTTATAAGGAATACTTTCAGCAGGTGGATTTAAAATATCAGAAGCATCATTAGAGTTATCGCATATGGGAGATAAAGCATCATCAGAGCAAAATATTTCTTCTAAAGCGGAGGAGCAAAAAAGATTATTTTTATGTAAACTAGCTTCCCCAAGCTTAGACTTCTTCATAGCATTAGCAGTAATTGCATTCATACTAATAACATTGCTACTATCATGTAAATAAGGTTCCATAGGTTTTTTAATTTTCGCATCAAACCATCCATGTCTTAAATCAGGAAATAGAATAAAAAGGTCATTGTTGTCCATTATGCCTAACTAGTGTAAACAAGAAACAAAAAGATGTAATTGCAGAGTCTAAAGGAAATAGCTTCGAGCACACACACAATGGCGCCAGAAAAGTACTGTTACCTGGAACCGGAGTATGAGTGCCTTTTACCTTTCCTCCCGGCAACGGCGCCAGAAAAGTGCTTGATGTCTACGGTGCTTCTATTCTTGTAGACAGTGTTGGGCCTCCAAGAGCAGAGGTTTGTAGAACAGCAGCAAGTTTCCCTTAAGTGGATTACCCAAGGTTTATCGAACTCAGGGAGGAAGAGGTCAAAGATATCCCTCTCATGCAACCCTGCAACCACAAAGCAAGAAGTCTCTTGTGTCCCCAACACACCAAATACACTTGTCAGGTGTATAGGTGTACTAGTTTGGCGAAGAGATTGAAATACAAGTAATATGGATGTATATGAGTGGTAATAGCAATCTGAATAAAATATGGCAGCGAGTAAACATGCAGCAAAACAGTAACAAACGGAGATTCGATGCTTGGAAGCAAGGCCTAGGGATCCTGCTTTCACTAGTGGACACTCTCAACAATGATCACATAATAGACTACTCTACACCCTTTTGTTGGATGATGAACACATTGCGTAGGATTACACGAACCCTCAATGCCGGAGTTAACAAGCTCCACAATGCAATGTTCATATTTAAATAACCTTAGAGTGCAAGATAGATCAACATAATTACACCAAGAACTAACATAGCATGCACACTATCACCATCATGCATATGTAGGAGGAATAATACACATCAATACCATCATAGCAATAATTAACTTCATAATCTACAAGAGATCATAATCATAGCCTACGCCAAGTACTCACACGGTGCACACACTATCACCTTTACACACATGGAGGAGGAATAGAGTACTTTAATAACATCACTAGAGTAGCACATAGACGATATTCAACTAGATCACATAAAGAGAGATGAACCACATAGCTACAGCGGAGCCCTCAGCCCCGGGGGTGAATTACTCCCTCCTCATCATGGAGACAGCGATGGCGGTGAAGATGGCGGTGGAGACGGCGGTGGAGATAACTCCGGGGGCAATTCCCGTCCCGGCAGGGTGCCGGAACAGAGCCTGTCCCCCGAATCTTGATTTCGCGATGGCGGCGGCTCTGGAAGGTTTTCTCGGGTCTCGTCTTCCGTATCGGTGTTTTTAGGTCAGGGACGAATAAATAGGCGAAGAGATGGAGTCGGAGGGGCCACGGGGTGCCCAGACCACAGGGGGGCGCGCCCCTGGCCCGCGCCGGGGTGTGGTGTGGGGCCCCCTGGCTCCCCTCTCGTCCCTCTCCGGTGCTCTGGAAGCTTCCGGGAATTATAAGGTCTTCGGTCTTTATTTCGTCCGATTCCGAAAATATTTCTTTACTAGGATTTCGAAAGCAAAAACAGCAGAAAACAGCGGCTCGGCATCTCGTCAATAGGTTAGTTCCGGAAAACGCACGAATATGACATATAATGTGCATAAAACATGTAGATATCATCAATAAAGTGGCATGGAACATAAGAAATTATCGATACGACGGAGACGTATCAATGAGCTACTTCAATTCCACCAAGGTCAAGTGAAACTTCACTTACTGTGACTGTTTTACTTTAAAGCGCGAAAATTCCCCGGATTTTCTATGCATGAATGCAATGCACACATCTATTTCCTCTATTTTTGTAACCCCAAATACTGGGATATTACAATATGTGCCCTTAAAACTTTTCGGGGCAATCAAAAATGTGCCCTTAAAACTTTTCGGGCATAAATTGGATGTGCCCTCAAAACTTTTCGGGGCATTCAAAAATGTGCCCTAAAAGGTATACCTATAAGGGCACATTTTTGAAGTGCCTAATACTTTCCGAGTAGCAAGTAAATTTGGCACATATTTTTGTGCCTTCAAAAGTTTTGGGGGCACATAATATCCATTTAAGGGCACAAAAATGCCCCTAAAACCCTACCATGATGTAGTGCCGCTGGTTTCGGGCGACATGACTGGCCATTATCCCGCTCCGTGGGTTGGGACAAAAGGTCCGGACAGAAGGCCATTTTCTACTAGTGAGCCCAATAGGACGTCGCTATTCATAAGTTATAGCCAAAATGCGAAGAGGGCCCAGTTCACCATTATGAAGCAATGTGGAGAATTGAACATATAGTGTGCACATGTGTGTGCACATCGAGCATTTCTTGTGTACCGATGTCTGCAGGGGCCCGACATCTCCCAATTAATTTAAATAGAGATGTAAATGTAATGCCAATTAATATCTACAAAATTTTAATGTAGCTCTATCCTAATCATCAATGTTGCTATGGTGTTTGTGTAAAACCAGCAAGATATGCTAATATTAGTTGGGAGAGATATGCATTTATAGATACAACTACAATATCTAAATATTTTATTATAGTTCTATGTATAATCACCAATATTACACACCTAGCCATAATGATGAAATGCATAATTTCTTTGCAAAATAAAATTTATGGTGTTTATATAGCAAGATATGCTCATATTAATTGGGAGAGATACGTGTATAAATGTAGTGCCAATATTTAAATATTTTATTATGGCTCTATGTATAGTCACCAATATTAAAACCAGGCCATAATGATGAGATACATAATTTCTTTGCAAAATAAAAGCTGTGTTGTTTATGCAAAAAATAGCAGGATATCATGATATTAATTCCGATGGATACATATATAAATGCAATGCTGATATCTAAATATTTCATTATGGTTCTATGTATAATCACCATATTGAACACCAGGTTATAATGATGAGATAAATAATTGCACCGCAAAATAAATGATGTGGTGTTTATGCAAAACTTGTGTGATATCCTAATATTAATTGGAAGAGATAGATATACAAATGCACGAGAATGATCAATTGTATAAAAATTGCATCATGTGCCTATATAAACACGCACAACGATACACAAGCAAGTCATCTATTTTCCCCATGGCGTTCATCAAAACCAACCCAAAGTTAAACTTGGATTTTATTGCTTTCATGCTCATGGCCATCGTGTGTTCAACGTTGGCGTCCTGCCAATGTGGTAGGCAGCAATGTTTTCTATTTCACCTGCAATTTCTAAATTTCCAAAGTACTATCTGTTTTTCTTTGGACTATATTACTAAATTGCTTTTTCTGTGATGTATTGTAGTTCCTAAAGAGTCGTGCAAACATTTGGAGAGCTGCGGTATTGGGTCGTGTAGTTATGACTGCAATCAAAGAGGCTATGACAAATATCATTTCCTTCCTTATTGTCATTGGCATCATCATCATTCCACGTCAGTGCTGTTGTCTCAAACTTTGTACACAACCACCACCACCACCTCACCAAATTCCATAACCACCACCACCACCTCATATGATAAAATAATGAGAGCGACGGAGATTATCAGCATATGGAATTCAATAATTCCGATGAATGATTTCCCGAGCATGTAATTTATCGTATACTAATGCCAATAAATGAATAAAATTATATGTTCGATAAGCATAGTATTGAAGTCATCAATCTCATTGGATTGATATCGGAAATATAGAGGGAGGAAGACCGGATACATAGGATGTGTTTTTTACACCCATACACGAGAATGAGGCATAGACATATATCCATTTTGTGTTTGGTGGGTCGAAAATATCCATGTGGAGGCTTCCAATCGTAACATGAACTGTCTATAACACGCACGCATGTCCACATGATTGTGTGCAAAGAGCTTTGGCTCGAATTGAGAGTACGTGTGCATGCACACACAGCAGGCATATCCGAGCTCATTGTAGCACCATCGGCCTCATACATCATCGGTGAGTTCTGGTTGCCTATGATTCTATCGTCGAGTAGCCGCCCAGCAGCTCCGTGGTGTGCGATCAGGTAGTGACCTCCCTTGTCGTCAAGGTAACCATCGAGAGCGGGTGCGTGAAGGTAACACCATGTCACCACCCAACAATGCCATCCTCGTGTTTTTGTCATCGCATTGAAAAAGCATACAGATGAGCGAGCCATGTTCGACGACAGGCCGGTGTCAAACGCACACATACGCATGCATGTTCTGAAGGAGTTGTGAACTTGTGATTAGAGAAAAACAATGCAAATTTTCCGTCTAAACGAGTGCTGTTGGTGACAAAAAGGTTGCCCTAGAGACACACACTTTATATGGACAAATCATGACATGTTTCCTGCCATATTTTCGTAGGCAATTACTTGCTGCATATACACTTATCAAGCAAGACAGAATGAGATAGAGAAAGAAAAATGAAAATTGTATTGTCATGAATAATGCCCTCCCCCCCCCACCAGTCGAGATGGAGTTCAAAGCGAGAGCAGCTCGACTTCGTGAGAAAAAACAATTATCAACAAAATGGCGCAATATCACATTGTCGCTGCCATTGAGTGTCCTCCGTGAAGGGAATCGTAATAGAAAACAAAAATTCCTATAAGGTATTACATATCACAGGCTATGCTATGCTGATGTATAAATACGAATACGAGAGATAAGTACGGAATCATACCCTTGAAGACCGTACACGGGTTTCACTCTCGTGCAAGCTTAGTTGATGAAGACAAGTCGTCGGCGACGTCGAGGCCGAGTTGTCGATCAGCCTAATGACAAGTGCCACATGTGCATCACCTCGAGGCTTCACGGAGCTAGCGCGAAGAAGATTCCCCCTCGATCCTCGGATCGGTGGAGCAGCGGAAGAGGTTGGCGGATCCAGGAAGTCCTCCAGCCACCCGGCGCGATTCCAATCTCACTTAACATCTCGGAGAGGAGAGGGAGAGGGGGAGAGGAGGCTTGAGGCCTTGGGGTGAATGAGAGGAGGGAGGGAGGGGTTTATATAGGCACGGGAGGGAGCCCTGGCCCCATCCGTGCGCCTCCCCCGGCCCGCCCTAGGGTTTGGGAAAGGGCCAGCGGCGCCCCCCTCCAGGCCCCAGCCCATTCCCTACTTGGGGGTTTAGGTGGAGTCACCTTATTGGGCGAAAATTGGCCTTTTTCAACTTTATTCAATTATTTAATAAATACATAATTACATTTAATTATAAATATTCAATATATCAAATACATATCTCTCATTTCTAGACACTCCGGAACTCAAACAACTTCGGTTTCTCCTTGAAACACGTTCTCTCTTTTTATCCTTCGATCTAAATCAACCATATAAATCTTTTTCGCTAGCTTGCTTCAACAACGGTTTGAGAAACACATAGACATGATCGAGACACTTTTCCGATCAATGATCAACTATACATCTAGACACCACATAATTGAGCCCTATGTTTTCACGACTATATTCGAACCATTAAATGTTTACATAACTATTCCCTTTGTCTCATAATACCATATTCGTCAGGTCCGATCCAGGTATCTTCATACCTTCTTTCAACCTTTTTAGCGAAGAACCATGGTTACTCATATGTGTAATTGCGACCTCGTGAGCCCGTCAAGCACCTGCATGGTTATGGTCACAATTCCACAGTGGGCCCAGATATCTATCCTTCACATGGACGGACAAATTCCACTATTGATCAATCTCATCAACCTACTCCTTCAGGCACCCAAGATGATACACGTTTATGATGGCCTCTAGAGCATATCTCCTTGAGTCTCCCACTTGCACTAGAGTACATATTAATCTAATTTTACATATTCATATCAGGTAATACACGATCTCATGTCGCTTCTGATGCTGCTCATGTTTCTCACGCAGGAGGTTTCGTCAATGGATCTACAATTTTGATCCGTGTCTATTTGCTAATTTTGACTTTACCATTCTGTACATGCTCTCTCGATGACATGGTAATGACGGGTATGTGTTTGGCTATGGAGTGGTTCCATAGATCCTTTGCATTGTCAATGGCACCCGTGTTGTCACAAAGGATGTCCACAGGGGTCACGCATGCTAGTGAACACACCGAGTTCAATAACAATATCCCTTGGCCAAACAACCTCGTTGGATGCTTCATATGCAGCCATATTCTCCGCTCCATTGTAGATTGAGCTAACAAGATTGCTTCCGCTTCTCCAGCTCATAGCGCCACCGTTCAACATAAAAACGTATCCAGATTGAGACTTAGAGAATCTGGATGAGAGTCAAAACTTGCATCAACGTAACCCATTACGGCAATTTCTTCCTCATTTCCTCCATAAACCAAGGACATATCCTTAGCTCTCTTTGAGTATTTCAAAATACCTTTGACAAGATCCAATGTTCCTTTCAGGATTACTTTGGAGATCGGCCTGCCATCTTGATGTCCAGTGCTACACGGAGCCGCGTGCCCAACATCGCATACATGATGGAGCCCACGGTAAAACATAGGAAATATCTTTCATTTTCTCTATGTCTTCCACCGTCATCGGACATTGAGCCTTGCTCAACTTCCTACCTTTGACAATGGGCAAAGTACCTTTCTTTGATCCATCGATGCTATACTTCTTAGCATCTTGTCAATGTAGATAGCCTAGTTTAATGCTATTAGGCACCTAGATCTATCTCTATAGATTTTATGCCCAATATATATGCAGCTTCACCAGGAGTCTTTCATGGAAAATTTCTTGTTTAAATATTCATTTATGCTATTTAGAAGATTCAGATCATTTCCCATTAGTAATATGTCATCCACATATAATACTAGGAATGCCACACTGCTCCCACTTACTTTCTTATAAATACGGTATTAATCGAAATTTTGGATAAATCCAAAACCTTTGATCACTTCATCAAAGCGAAGATTCCAACTCCGGAGACGGTTGTCAGTCCATAAATGGAATGCTGAAGCTTGCATACCTTACCAGCATCCTCAGGATCAACAAAACCTTCCGTTTGTACCATGTACAACTCTTCCTCAATGTTTCCCTTAGGAAAGACGGTTTTAACATCCATATGCCATATTTCATAATCGAAATGTGCAACAATTGCTAGAAAAACCGAATAGACTTAAGCATCGTTACGGGAGAGAAAGTCTCATCGTAGTCCACTCCTGGATCTGTCGTAAACCCTTTGCAAAAAGTCTTGCTTTATAAATGGTGAGGTTTGCAAGAAGTCTTGCTTTATTAAAGATCCATTTATTCTCAATGGCCTTGCGGTCATTGGGATATCCACGAAAGTCCATACTTTGTTCTCATACATGGATCCCATTTTGGATTTCATGACTTCTTGCATTTCTCGGACTCTGGGCCCCATCGCTTCCTTCTAGGTTGATGGCTCACCATGTTCCATTAACCTTGGTCAAAACAGGATCAGCGATCGTCTCCAGCGTGCCGATAATTTCTTATGTTCCATGCTACATTATTGATGATATCTACATGTTTTATACACATTATGTGTCGTATTTATGCATTTTCGGCACTAACCTATTAACAAGATGCGAAGAGCGATTCTTTGTTTTGCTGTTTTTGGTTTCAGAAATCCTAGTAACGAAATATTCTCGAATTGGACGAAATCAACTTGGTCCTATTTTTGCAAAAGCCCGAAGACCGAAAGGGAAAGGGGGGCCACGAGGCGCCGCCACACTAAGGCGGCGCGACAAGGGCAGCCGCGCCCGACCGGGTGTGTGGGGCCCTCGTGTAGCCCCCGCGTTGCCTTCCGCCTTAAGCCTCCGTCGCGAAACCCCGGTACCGAGAGCCACGATACGGAAAACCTTACGAGGCGCCGCCGTGTAATCCCATCTCGGGGATTCAGGAGATCGCCTCCGCACCCCCGGAGAGGGGGAATCATCTCCCCGGAGGACTCTTCACGCATGATCGCCTCCGGAGTGATGAGTGAGTAGTTCACCCCTGGACTATGGGTCCATAGCAGTAGCTAGATGGTCGTCTCTCCTTGTGTGCTTCATTGTTGGATCTTGTGAGCTGCCTAACATGATCAAGATCATCTATCTGTAATACTATATGTTGTGTTTGTCGGGATCCGATGGATAGAGAATACTATGTTATGGTGATTATCAATCTATTACCTATGTGTTGTTTATGATCTTGCATGCTCTCCGTTATTAGTAGAGGCTCTGGCCAAGTTTTTGCTCTTAACTCCAAGAGGGAGTATTTATGCTCGATAGTGGGTTCATGCCTCCATTGATATCTGGGACAGTGACAGAAAGTTCTAAGGTTGTGGATGTGTTGTTGCCACTAGGGATAAAACATTGATGCTATGTCTAAGGATGTAGTTGTTGATTACATTACACCATACTTAATGCAATTGTCTGTTGCTTGCAACTTAATACTGGAAGGGGTTCGGATGATAACCTGAAGGTGGACTTTTTAGGCATAGATGCATGTTGGATGGCGGTCTATGTACTTTGTCATAATGCCCAATTAAATCTCACTATATTTATCATATCATGTATATGCATTGTTATGCCCTTTTATTTGTCAATTGCCCAATTGTAATTTGTTCACCCAACATGCTTTTATCTTATGGGAGAGACACCTCTAGTGAACTATGGACCCCGGTCCTATTCTTATCGCATACAATCTACTGCAATACTTGTTTTACTGTTTTCTTTGCAAACAATCATCTTCCACACAATACGGTTAATCCTTTGTTACAAGCCGGTGAGATTGACAACCTCACTGTTTAGTTGGGGCAAAGTACTTTGGTTGTGTTGTGCGGGTTCCACGTTGGCGCCGAATCCCTGGTGTTGCGCCACATCACATTTCGCCACCATCAACCTTCAACGTGCTTCTTGGCTCCTCCTGGTTCGATTAAACCTTGGTTTCTTTTGAGGGAAAACTTGCCTTGTGCGCATCATACCTTCCTCTTGGGGTTCCCAACGGACGTGTACATCTACGCGCATCAAGCCTGTTTTCTGGCGCCGTTGCCGGGGAGGAAAGGTAAAAGGTACTCACACTCCGGATCTCGGCTACTAAGCTATTTTCCGGCGCCGTTGTAAGTACTCGAAGCTATTTCCTTTAGATCCTGCAATTGCATCTTTTTGTTTCTTGTTCACTAGTAAGGCTTAATGGAAGACAACAACAAAATGAGAGAACTTTATGAACTTTATCTTGAATTAGGACATGATGTGTTTGAAGAGAAAATTAAAAAACCCATGGAACTTATGAATGCTAATGGGAATGTTATTAGTATGAATGCTTTGAACACCATTGTTGCTAATGCTATGGAAGAATTTAAGCTTGGGGAGGTCGGTTTTGATGAAAAACCTTTTCTTCTCTCAAGTATAAGGAGAAAGCTTATGTGGGTAGAGAGCAAAAATTCATGTATGCCTCTAAAGTGCCTAAACAAAAGAATTATTATAGGCCTAAAATTGCTAAAACCCCTAGCACCACCATAGAAAATTTAGATAATGGAGCACCTAAAGTACCCTCTGCAACAAGTTGTGTTTGCATGAAAAATAATAATGTTGATGCCTCATCTCTTGATAATACTTGAATTGCACTTTCTGCGCCTAGCTGAAAGGCGTTAAAGAAAAGCGCTTATGGGAGACAACCCATGTTTTTACTACAGCAATTTTTTTTGTTGAGTCTTGGAAGTTGTTTACTACTGTAGCAACCTCTCACTTATCATGTTTTTGTGCCAAGTAAGTTTCTATGTTAAAGTTGATGTTATATTTGGGATCGCTGCGCAGAAACAGCATTGCTGTCTGTCACGAATTCTGGCATAAGTCTCTGTAGAAAATTCGAAAAAATCTGGAAAATTACGAGCGTGATCCTCAGATATATACGCAACTTTCATTAGTTTTGAGTTTTTCCGTTTGAGCAAGTCGAGTGCCTTCAGGTTCGTCTTTACGTACTGTTCTGTTTTTGACAGATTCTGCCTTTTATTTCGCATTGCCGTATTTGCTATGTTGGATGAATTCCTTTGATCCATTAATGTCCAGTAGCTTTGTGCAATGTCCAGAAGTGTTAAGAATGATTGTGTCACCTCTGAACATGTGAATTTTTAATTATGCACTAACCCTCTAATGAGTTTGCTTGAAGTTTGGTGTGAAGGAAGTTTTCAAGGGTCAAGAGAGGAGTATGATATACTATGATCAAGAGGAGTGAAAGTCTAAGCTTGGGGATGCCCCCGTGGTTCACCCCCACATATTTTAAGAAGACTCAAGCGTCTAAGCTTGGGGATGCCCAAGGCATCCCCTTCTTCATCACAATTCATCCCGAAACTATATTTTTATTCATCACATTTTATTTCTTTACTTGAGCGTCGGTTTGTTTTGTTTTTGTTTTGTTTTTGTTTGAATAAAATGGATCCTAGCATTCACTTTGTGGGAGAGAGACACGCTCCGCTGTTGCATATGGACAAATATGTCCTTAGGCTTTACTCATAATATTCAAGGCGAAGGTTGAAACTTCTTCGTTAAATTGTTATATGGTTGGAATCGGGAAATGCTACATGTAGTAATTCTAAAATGTCTTGGATAATGTGATACTTGGCAATTGTTGTGCTCATGTTTAAGCTCTTGCATCATATACTTTGCACCCATTAATGAAGAAATACATAGAGCTTGCTAAAATTTGGTTTGTATATTTGGTCTCTCTAAGGTCTAGATAATTTCTAGTATTGAGTTTTGAACAACAAGGAAGACGGTGTAGAGTCTTATAATGTTTACAATATGTCTTTTATGTGAGTTTTGCTGCACCGGTTCATCCTTGAGTTTGCTTCAAATAACCTTGCTAGCCTAAACCTTGTATCGAGAGGGAATACTTCTCATGCATCCAAAATCCTTGAGCCAACCACTATGCCATTTGTGTCCACCATACCTACCTACTACATGGTATTTCTCCGCCATTCCAAAGTAAATTGCTTGAGTGCTACCTTTAAAATTCCATCATTCACCTTTGCAATATATAGCTCATGGGACAAAATAGCCTTAAAAACTATTGTGGTATTGAATATGTACTTATGCACTTTATCTCTTATTAAGTTGCTTGTTGTGCGATAACCATGCTTCTGGGGACGCCATCAACTATTCTTTGTTGAATATCATGTGAGTTGCTATGCATGTCCGTCTTGTCTGAAGTAAGAGAGATCTACCACCTTAATGGTTGGAGCATGCATATTGTTAGAGAAGAACATTGGGCCGCTAACTAAAGCCATGAATCATGGTGGAAGTTTCAGTTTTGGACATATATCCTCAATCTCATATGAGAATAATAATTGTTGCTACATGCTTATGTATTAAAGAGGAGTCCATTATCTGTTGTCCATGTTGTCCCGGTATGGATGCCTAAGTTGAGAATAATCAAAAGCGAGAAATCCAAAATGCGAGCTTTCTCCTTAGACCTTTGTACAGGCGGCATGGAGGTACCCCTTTGTGACACTTGGTTGAAACATGTGTATTGCGATGATCCGGTAGTCCAAGCTGATTAGGACAAGGTGCGGGCACTATTAGTATACTATGCATGAGGCTTGCAACTTGTAAGATATAATTTACATAACTCATATGCTTTATTACTACCGTTGACAAAATTGTTTCATGTTTTCAAAATAAAAGCTCTAGCACAAATATAGCAATCGATGCTTTCCTCTTTGAAGGACCATTCTTTTACTTTTATTGTTGAGTCAGTTTACCTATCTCTCTCTCCACCTTAAGAAGCAAACACTTGTGTGAACCGTGCATTGATTCCTACATACTTGCATATTGCACTTGTTATATTACTCTATGTTGACAATATCCATGAGATATACATGTTATAAGTTGAAAGCAACCGCTGAAACTTAATCTTCCTTTGTGTTGCTTCAATACCTTTACTTTGATTTATTGCTTTATGAGTTACTCTTATGCAAGACTTATTGATGCTTGTCTTGAAGTACTATTCATGAAAAGTCTTTGCTTTATGATTCATTTGTTTACTCATGTCATTACCATTGTTTTGATCGCTGCATTCATTACATATGTTTACAATAGTATGATCAAGATTATGATGGCATGTCACTCCAGAAATTATCCTTGTTATCGTTTGCCTGCTCGGGACGAGCAGAACTAAGCTTGGGGATGCTGATACGTCTCCAACGTATCGATAATTTCTTATGTTCCATGCTACATTATTGATGATATCTACATGTTTTATACACATTATATGTCGTATTTATGCATTTTCCGGCACTAACCTATTAACAAGATGCCGAAGAGCCAGTTGTTGTTTTGCTGTTTTTGGTTTCAGAAATCCTAGTAACGAAATATTCTCGGAATTGGAATCAACGCCCAGGGTCCTATTTTTGCACGAAGCTTCCAGAAGCCGAAGGAAAGTGGGGCCACGAGGCGCCGCCACACTAGGGCGGCGCGGCCCAGGCCCTGGCCGCGCCGACCGGGTGTGTGGGGCCCTTCCGCCTACTTAAAGCCTCCGTCGCGAAAAGTACCGAGAGCCACGATACGGAAAACCTTCGAGGCGCGCGCCGCCGCGAATCCCATCTCGGGGGATTCAGGAGATCGCCTCCGGCACCCTGCGGGAGAGGGGATCATCTCCCCGAGGACTCTTCATCGCCATGATCGCTCCGGAGTGATGAGTGAGTAGTTCACCCCTGGACTATGGGTCCATAGCAGTAGCTAGATGGTCGTCTTCTCCTTATGTGCTTCATTGTTGGATCTTGTGAGCTGCCTAACATGATCAAGATCATCTATCTGTAATACTATATGTTGTGTTTGTCGGGATCCGATGGATAGAGAATACTATGTTATGGTGATTATCAATCTATTACCTATGTGTTGTTTATGATCTTGCATGCTCTCCGTTATTAGTAGAGGCTCTGGCCAAGTTTTTGCTCTTAACTCCAAGAGGGAGTATTTATGCTCGATAGTGGGTTCATGCCTCCATTGATATCTGGGACAGTGACAGAAAGTTCTAAGGTTGTGGATGTGTTGTTGCCACTAGGGATAAAACATTGATGCTATGTCTAAGGATGTAGTTGTTGATTACATTACGCACCATACTTAATGCAATTGTCTTTGCTTGCAACTTAATACTGGAAGGGGTTCGGATGATAACCTGAAGGTGGACTTTTTAGGCATAGATGCATGTGGATGGCGGTCTATGTACTTTGTCGTAATGCCCAATTAAATCTCACTATATTTATCATATCATGTATATGTATTGTTATGCCCTTTTCTATTTGTCAATTGCCCGACCGTAATTTGTTCACCCAACATGCTTTTATCTTATGGGAGAGACACCTCTAGTGAACCTGGACCCCGGTCTATTCTTTACATGCATACAATCTCTGCAATACTTTCTGTTTTCTTTGCAAACAATCATCTTCCACACAATACGGTTAATCCTTTGTTACAACAAGCCGGTGAGATTGACAACCTCACTGTTTCGTTGGGGCAAAGTACTTTGGTTGTGTTATGCAGGTTCCACGTTGGCGCCGGAATCCCCGGTGTTGCGCCGCATCACATTTCGCCACCATCAACCTTCAACGTGCTTCTTGGCTCCTCCTGGTTCGATTAAACCTTGGTTTCTTCTGAGGGAAAACTTGCCACTTGCGCATCATACCTTCCTCTTGGGTTCCCAAGGACGTGTACATCTACGCGCATCAATCACCAAACCACTTTGTCTGATTACAAACCCTTTTGATCCGCGGACATTTTCATTAGCATCTCCTAGACCATCATCATTATAATCCACATTATTTTCCTCTTCAACATTTGAAGACGCCTCTGAAACAACTTCCATTGTGCCACTCGGCATGGTGAAGGCTCTATTATTTCGTCTAAATCAATCTTTTATTAATAACACCCTTTTCGACAAACTCCTTCTCAAGAAAGAATCTGGTCTTGGCAACCAAAGCCTTCGGATTTATCATAAAATATGTACCCAACATTTTCCTTTGGATACCCTACAAAAACATACTTTTCCACTTTGGGTTCGAGCTTGTCGTTGAATTTTTTGACATAAGCATCGCATCCCCAAACTTTTAAATAAGAGAATTTGGCTCCTTGCCAAACCACTCCTCGTAAGGAGTTGTCTTCACGAATTTGGAAGGTGCTCTATTTAAAATGTAAGAAGCGCTTCTAGTGCATAGCCCCAAAAGGATACATGCAAATCGGATAGAGACATCATATAACGTACAATATCCAACAGAGTAGTTACCGCTCGTCACACCATTTCTCTAAGGTGTTCCAACGGGCGTAGGCTTGGAGAATGCCACAATCTTCGGATGTGTGCCAAACTCAAACTCAAATATTCACCTCCTCGATCAGATCGAATGTGCTTTGATTTTCTTGTTCATTGATTTTCAACCTCATTCTAAAATTCCTTGAACTTTTCAAAAAAATTAGACTTATGTTTCATTAAATAGATATACCCATATCTACTCAACCCATAAGTAAAGGTCACAAAATTGTGATACCCATTGCGCGTTGACGAACTCATGGGTCCACACACATCGCATGTATATATATATGATTCCTAAGATCATCTACCCGTTCCATCACACCATTGAACGGTGTCCTGTCATTTTGCCAATTAGACATGACTCACGTCTCAACGGATCCATATCCATTGACTCCAAAAGTCCACTTGCGTGAAACTTTTCATGCGCTCATGTCCAATATGACCAAGACGGCAATGCCACATAGTCATGGAATTATCGTTACTTTTTTTAATCTTTTGGCATCAATGTTATGGATATGTATTTCATTAAAATCAAGATCAAGTATAAATAAACCACCACGAACTGTGCACACAAACATAGAATACATTATCCTTAAAAATCGATCAACAACTTGTCTCACATTTAAAGAATAACGATCTTCCATAATACAAGATCCGCTCACAATGTTCATACTCAAAGCGGGTACATAATAGTATTTATTCAACTCTAAAAATAATCCTGATGGCAGACGAAGTTGGAGAGTGCCGACGGCTGATACGTCGCAAACGTATCTATAATTTTTGATGCTCCATGCTTGTTTTACACCAATTGCTATATGTTTTGTTTACACTTTGTTGCACTTTTATACATTTTTCAGCACTAACATATTAACAATATGTCACAAAGCTAGTTCCCTGTTTTCTCGCTATTTTGTATTTCAAAAGTTGTAGAAATATTCTCAAATTGGAAGAATCAAAAACCAAAGTCAATATTTTTCCGTAATGAAACGGAGTACAAAGGGAGACGAAGATGAGGCGCAGGGCGCCACACCTACCCTAGGCGCGGCTTGGCCCTAGCCGCGCCTAGGGTGGTGTGGGGCCACCGTGCCTCCAACAACCTCGCCTTTTACTATAAATACCTCCCGACGCAAAAAAACCTAAATATACAAGCCTCCGCCCACGAAAAGTTCCGTAGCTCCGCCGCCATCATAGACAAGACACTACAAGAAAAGTTGCCATGGCCGACGAAGTTGAAGTCGCGCCGTGGTTGCTGGTGTACCATGGCCGACGATTTTGGTCCCTCCGTGGTGCATGTCAAAACTTTTTTTTTCTCGTTTTTGAGGCCACCTAGCCCGACGAAAGCGGCCAAAACGTGGCGTATGGTGGCCCGGGACGTGGTGCATCTCGAAATCTCGGGTTCGCCGGCCGAGTCAACGCAAATCCGCACCGCCGAGGGATGTAGGGCCCAGATGGCAGCCTCTCTGGCATTGTTTTTTTCTACATCGCGCCATCTCGTTCAACGTTCTCCGATCGAGCCGTTTACGATGCAGGATCATGGGTCCCGCATGTCATCCTCTATGAACCAAAATTCTTTCTATTCTTGGATTTTTTTGACCCCCTGATTTCTGGCTACTTCCTTTTTCTTTTGATCCCTTGCCGCCTTGGAAACGTTGAGACCGCTGCTGCTAAATGGGACCCGCATGTCATCCTCTATGTGCAATCAACTTTCTTTTCTTGGAGTTTTTTTGGCACCTCAAATTTGGTCACTTGCCTTTTTCTTTCGATCCCCCGCCTCTCAAACGGTGATACCGCTGCTGCTAACTGGGACCGCATGTCATCCTCTATGTACTATAAAACTTTCTTTCCTGGATTTTTTTGGCACCTCAAATTTGGTCACTTGCCTTTTTCTTTCGATCCCTGCCGCCTCTCAACGGTGTTGCTGCTACCTGGGACCCGCATGTCATCCTCTATGTACTATAAAACTTTCTTTTCTTGGATTATTTTTGGCACCTCATATTTGGTCACTTACCTTTTTCTTTCGATCTGCCGCCTCTCAAACGGTGATACCGCTGCTGCTAAATGGGACCCGCATGTCATCCTCTATGTACTATAAAACTTTCTTTTCTCTTGGATTATTTTTGGCACCTCATATTTGGTCACTTGCCTTTTTCTTTTGATCCGCCTCTCAAACGGTGATACCGTTGCTGCTAAATGGGACCCGCATGTCATCCTCTATGTACTATAAAACTTTCTTTTCTTGGATTTTTTGGGCACCTCATATTTGGTCACTTGACTTTTTCTTTTGATCCCCGCCGCCTCTCAAACGTTGATACAAGCTGCTAAATGGGACCCGCATGTCATCCTCTATGTACTATAAAACTTTCTTTTCTTGGATTTTTTTGGCACCTCATATTTGGTCACTTGACTTTTTCTTTCGATCCCCCGCCTCTCAAATGCTGATACCTGCTGCTAAATGGGACCCGCATGTCATCCTCTATGTACTATAAAACTTTCTTTTCTTGGATTTTTTTGGCACCTCATATTCGTCACTTGACTTTTTCTTTCGATCACCTGTTGCCTCTCAAACAGTTGATACCGCTGCTGCTAAATGGGACCCGCATGTCATCCTCTATGTACTATAAAACTTTCTTTTCTTGAATTATTTTTGGCTCCTCATATTTTTTCACTTGCCTTTTCTTTCGATCCCCCGCCTCTCAAACGGTGATACCGCTGCTGCTAAATGGGACCCGCATGTCATCCTCTATGTACTATAAAACTTTCTTTTCTTGAATTATTTTTGGCTCCTGATATTTTTTCACTTGCCTTTTCTTCGATCTCATGCCACGTTTGAAACGTTGAGGAACCTGCTGGCTCATGGGACCCGCATGTCATCCTCTATGTACTATAAAAGTTCATTTTCTTGGTTTTTTTTTCCCCCTGATTTTTGGCAATTTCTTTTTTCTTTTGATCCCCTGCCGCCTCTCAAACGATGATACCGCTGCTGCTAAATGGGACCCGCATGTCATCCTCTATGTACTATAAAACTTTCTTTTCTTGAATTATTTTTGGCTCCTCATATTTGGTCACTTGCCTTTTTCTTTCGATCTCATGCCAAGTTTGAAACGTTGAGGAACCTGCTGGCTCATGGGACCCGCATGTCATCCTCTATGTACTATAAAAGTTTATTTTCTTTTTTTCACCCTCGATTTTTGGCTATTTCCTTTTTCTTTTGATCCCCTGCCGCCTTGGAAACGTATGGTAAGCTGCTGACTCATGGGACCCGCATGTCATCCTCTATGTACAATCAACTTTCTTTTTCTTTTGATCTCAAGCCGCATTTGAAACGCTGAGACCGCTGCTGCTAAATGGGACCCGCATGTCATCCTCTACGTACAATAAAGTTTCTTTTCTTGGATTATCTTTGGCTCCTGATATTTTGTCACTTGCCTTTTTCTTTCGATCTCATGCCGCCTTTGAAACGTTGAGTAAGCTGCTGGCTCATGGGTCCCGCATGTCATCCTCTACGAACAATAAAAGTTTCCTTTCTTGGAGTTATTTTTTACCCCTAATTTCTGGCTATTTGCCTTTTTCTTTTGATCTCCTGCCCCCTGAAACGATGAGGACGCTGTTGGCAGGTCGGTCCCACATGTCATCCTCTATGAACAATAAAAGTTTCCTTTGATGGATTTATTTTGAACCCCTCATTAATTTCTGGATATTTCCCCTGCCGCCTTGGAATCGTTGAGGATGCTGCTGCCTCATGGGTCCCGCATGTCATCCTCTCAGAACGGTAAATGTTTATTTTCTTGGATTTTGTTGACCAAACGATTTTTGGCTTATTTTTTCTTTCGATCACCTGCAGCCTTTAAAACGTTGAGGACGCCGCTGGCTCACGGGTCCCACATGTCAACCTCTATGAACAATAAACGCTGAGGATGCTGCTGCCTCATGGGTCCCGCATGTCATCCTCTCAGAACGAAAATGTTTCTTTTCTTGGATTTTTTACCAACAGATTTTTGGTTTATTTTTTCTTTCCATCCCCTGCCGCCTTTAAAACGTTGACGACGCTGTTGGCTCATGGGTCCCCGATGTCAGCCTCCCCGTACAAGAAACATATGATATCTTGATTATTTTGCAGACAATAAACAATGTATTGCGCTCTGAGCTATTTCAAACGGATAATTAAATATTTATTTTTACATAAACAAACTTATATGTTGAATCTCCTTGTTTTTTTGTCTTTGCGAAGCATAGGACTTTCCTGTTTTTTTAGAAAATTCGGAACTTTCCTGTTTTGGAGTGGGCTGAAATTGTACGAGTCAAAAGGCCAAGCAGGATAGTTCGAAAGCCCAGATGTCCAGATGCAGCCCAATTGAAATCTTTCTTCTTGGATTTTTTTCACCCCTGATTTCTGGCTACTTCATTTTTCTTTTGGTCCCGTGCCGCCTTGAAACGTTGAGACCGCTGCTGCAAATGGGACCCGCATGTCATCCTCTACGTACAATAAAATTTCTTTTCTTGGATTATTTTTGGCTCCCGATATTTGGTCACTTGCCTTTTTCTTTCGATCCCGTGCGCCTCTCAAACGGTGATACCGCTGCTGCAAAATGGGACCCGCATGTCATCCTCTACGTACAATAAACTTTCTTTTCTTGGATTATTTTTGGCTCGATATTTGGTCACTTGCCTTTTTTCTTTCGATCTCATGCCACGTTTGAAACTGGCTCGTGGGACCCGCATGTCATCCTCTATGTGCTATAAAAGTTTATTTTCTATGGTTTTTTTCACTCTCTGATTTTTGTCTATTTCCTTTTTTCTTTTGATGCCCTGCCGCCTTGGAAACGTTGAGTAAGCTGCTTACACATGGGACCCGCATGTCATCCTCTATGTACAATCAAGTTTCTTTTCTTGAATTATTTTTGGCTCCTGATATTTCGTCACTTGCCTTTTTCTTTCGATCTCATGCCACGTTTGAAACGTTGAGGAACCTGCTGGCTCATGGGACCCGCATGTCATCCTCTATGTGCTATAAAACTTTCCTTTGTTGGATTTTTTTTCACCCTCTGATTTTTGGCTTGCCTTTTTCTTTTGATCCCCTGCCCCCAAACGTTGAGTAAGCTGCTGGCTCAAGGGACCCGCATGTCATCCACTATGTACTATAAAACTTTCTTTTCTTGGATTTTTTTGGCACCTCATATTTGGTCACTTGCCTTTTTCTTTCGATCGCCTGCCGCATCTCAAACGTTGATACAGCTGCTGCTATATGGGACCCGCATGTCATCCTCTATGTACATTCAAGTTTCTTTTCTTGGACTATTTTTGGCTCTTGATATTTGGTCACTTGCCTTTTTCTTTCGATCTCATGCCACGTTTGAAACGTTGAGGAACCTGCTGCTAAATGGGACCCTCATGTCATCCTCTATGTCCATCAACTTTCTTTTCTTGGATTATTTTGAGCCCCTAATTTCTAGCTACTTTCTTTTTCTTTTGATCTCAAGACGCATTTGAAACATTGAGACCGCTGCTGCAAAATGGGACCCATGTCATCCTCTATGTACAATAAATCTTGGATTATTTTTGGCTCCTGATATTTGGTCACTTGCCTTTTTCTTTCGATCCCTTGCCTTTGAAACGTTGAGGAAGCTGCTGGCTCATGGGTCCCGCATGTCATCCTCTACGAACAATAAAAGTTTCCTTTCTTGGAGTTATTTTTTACCCTAATTTCTGGATATTTGCCTTTTTCTTTTGATCCCCTGCCCCTTTGAAACGATGAGGACGCTGTTGGCAGGTCGGTCCCACATGTCATCCTCTATGAACAATAAAAGTTTCCTTTGGTGGATTTATTTTTGACCCCTAATTAATTTCTGGTTATTTCCTTTTTTCTTTTGATCCCCTGCCGCTTCTCAAACGGTGATACCGCTGATGCTAAATGGGACCCGCATGTCATCCTCTATGTACTATAAAACTTTCTTTTCTTGGATTTTTTGGCACCTCATATTTGGTCACTTGCCTTTTTCTTTCGATCGCCCTGCCGCCTCTCAAACGTTGATACAAATCTGCTAAATGGGACCCGCATGTCATCCTCTATGTACAATAAAGTTTCTTTTCTTGGATTATTTTTGGCTCCTGATATTTGGTCACTTGCCTTTTTCTTTCGATCTCATGCCGACTTTGAAACGTTGAGGCTGCTGGCTCATGGGTGCCGCATGTCATCCTCTATGAACAATAAAAGTTGGGGATGTCTATTTGTCAGCTGACTGATTTTCAATTCAGCGTAAGTCAGTTTTTCTTCAAATTATAAGACGGCACATGGCATAGGCAAAAATCAGTCAAGCCCATAAAAAAAGAATTTTACCAAGCCTTGTATGTGGGCTAAATCCCTATAATTAGCAACAGACAAACAAGTTGCAAACAGAAAAAAAATCCATAATACATGATTTAAAGACCTTAAAACGTTGTTTGGCGAAAATTACATGTTTTGTATTATGTAAACATAGTTGTAATGGACTGTAAACTGTGAGATGGGGAAACTGAAAGAAAATCGTCTACATGATTTGAAAGTAAAATTACAGACTTGTTTGCCTAATTTTACATGTTCCAAATCATGTAAATACCAGTGTAATGGACTGTAATTCGTCATATACAAATTTACACAAAAAGTTCAGTAAATATCTATCCGCTGACTTAGTCATGCACGCGTTTTACATCCAAAACCTCCCCACACAAACGTGTGCAGCTATAGCAGATGGCTAAGTACGGTACACAGTGGCTCAGAGAAACACGTGCAAGTCCACAATCGCGATGCCTAATTGGTTGGACAGAAATTCGACTGATGGCCAAAAAAGAATAAGTCGACTGTTTCTTAGCAAATCCTAAAAGTTTCCTTTGTTGGATTTATTTTTTACCCTCTGATTTTCGGCTATTTCCTTTTTCTTTTGATCCCCTGCCGCCTTAGAATAGTTGAGGATGCTGCTGCCTCATGGGTCCCGCATGTCATCCCCTCAGAAAGGTAATTGTTTCTTTTCTTGGTTTTGTTTACCAACTGATTTTTGGCTTATTTTTTCTTTCGATCTCCTGCCGCCTTGAAAACGTTGACGACGCTGCTGGCTCATGGGTCCCCAATGTCAGCCTCCCCGTACTGCAAATCCTCTTTATGCAAAGGTTGAGGATGCTGCTGCCTCAAGGGTCCCGCATGTCATCCTCTTAGAACGATAAATGTTTATTTTCTTGGATTTTTACCAACTGATTTTTGGTTTATTTTTTCTTTCGATCCCCTGCCGCCTTTAAAACGTTGACGACGCTGCTGGCTCATGGGTCCCTGATGTCAGCCTCCCCGTACAAGAAACATGTGATATCTTGATTATTTTGCAGACAATAAACAGTGTATTTCGCTCTGAGCTATTTCAAAGGGATAAATTAAATCTTTGTTTTTACATAAACAAACTTATATGTTGAATCTCCTTGTTTTTTGTTTTTGCCAAGCATAGGACTTTCCTGTTTTGGAGTGGGCTTAAATTGTACGAGTCAAAAGGCTTCCAGCACGATAGTTCGAAGGCCCAGATGTCCAGATGCAGCCCAATTGAAATCTTTCTTTTCATGGATTTTTTGACACCCTGATTTCTGGCTACTTCCTTTTTCTTTTGATCCTGTGCCGCCTGGAAACTATGAGACCGCTATTGCAAAATGGGACCCACATGTCATCCTCTATGTACAATAAAAGTTTCTTTTCGTGGATTATTTTTGGCTCCTGATATTTGGTCACTTGCCTTTTTTCTTTCGATCCCGTGCAAAATGGGACCCGCATGTCGTCCTCTATTTACAAAAGAAGTTTCCTTTCTTGGAGTTATTTTTTACCATAATTTGTGGCTACTTCATTTTTTTTTGATTCCCTGCCGCCTTTGAAACGTTGAGGACTCTGCTGGCTCATGGGCCCCACATGTCAGCCTCTGTGAACAATAAACCTTTCCTCTGTGAACACTAGCATTGACGAACTGAATGTGAACATGCGTTACAGGCTTTTTTTAGTAAATTTTGTCAACCAATTGCTAGCTTCTGTAAATATCACTAGTAGTACATACATCGCGAAAGCATTAGAATATTAGACCATGTTCACAAGAATAACATCAAGTCTGAACTACATTAACAGAGTGATAAAATATATTGTTCAGACCAGTACAAAATATAGGGAGTTAAACTAACACTATGCAGAAATTGGCCCTTCTCTTGCATATATCCCTCTAGCAAAGGGATCAACCACTGACAAGTCATGTACCAACCAGCTAAGAACACCGTCCGAGCTGAACTTATCTAAGGATGGTAAATATCCAAACTGAAAATCAACATCTCTATAAGCGGTGTTCTTCAGGTCTAGCTGCTTGAACTGGGTATCCCACCAGATCTCCTTGTGATGATATCTTACACCAAAATTCATTACTTTGAGCATTCTAGTGTTCTGTATAAAGAACCTGGAGACAATAACATCATTTCTCCTTCCTCGGTAGTCAGAAATCGAAATTTCTTTGAGGTGGAGATCAAGGCATTCAATGGGACAGGCTGGCTCATTATGCAGCACATGAACCTTATTGCCGGTTCTATAAAACTGCAAAGAAGTCAAATTAAGTAGTCAGTACAATAACAAAGTACTTCATAGCTATCAACTAATGAATATCTCAGGTGAGTTGAATCATGTGTTAATTGAGGACCGTGGAACAACATAATCCCCTGACACGTTCCAATTTGATAGATGCACTTTTTTACATCTGTTATTGTCATTGTAAAGTTGGGGAAAGGTTACCAACATGGGAAACTCCAATCCGCAACTAGTTGCGGGTGCACCCCATTTTTCTTTTGACACTTCCAAGTTTCCAAAAAAAATGTAAACTAAAAGTCTGGACATACATTGTGTTCTATCATGTGCTTCTGTGAAGTTTCATCCAAAAATATGATAATATGTGATCTACACAAAAAAAGAACAAATGATGTGTAAATAGTAAGTCACACTATTTACATATGTCTTCTCTTTTTTACACAGATCACATATTATCATGTGTTTATATGAAACTTCACAGATGCACAAGATACAACACATTGTATGACAAGAAGTTTAGTTTTGAACCAACATAATATAACTCCATTGTGGATGTTCTTCTAGTACAATTGTTCAACTGATCTAGGCTAATAAGTAATAACAGGTTAACTCCATGTAACTCTACAGTTTTTGCTCATAGTGGTAAACAGTTAACAACAACGAATTTACCTGGATATATAGCTTCTCCGTGCAGGGAAAGCATCTAAGAAATGCAAGTAGTTGATCCAGACGAGGGCCGTCAGATTTTAGAACCAAGTTCTTCACTGTGCACAGAGAATTTTCCAAGCTTATGGGCATCATCCTCTACAGGACAATGGTACATATGTCAAAAAAAATAACAAAAATGTGAGTTAATTCAACAAGAAGAAGGCTGTTCTACCAAAAAGTTTATGCGTCCAATAACAAGTTGGCAGCCAGGGTACGACGCAAAGCCCAACACCATCAACTTTGGTGCGTTGGCGACCTGGATTAGTAGTGGAACATCATCAACGCATATGACCAATCTCTCGAGGCAAGATGCATCCATAATTTGCACCGTGTCTAACTGAATAAGTTCGGTGGTGTTGCGTTTCCAATAGCTAGCCACACTAATTGTACGAAGATTTGGCATTTGAATGTTGAGTTGGGTGAACCCGTGGACCCCCTCAAGGTGAAGTGCCTCGAGCACAATACAGCGGGTGAACAGGCGGTCGATGTTCGTCGCCTTACAGATGTAGACGTCATAGAGCAAGAGCCTTTTGAGTTGGGGGAAAAGAAGCATGGAGTTGGCATGAATCTCGGGCAAATAGCAAGTAGAAATGCTGACAATGCGCAGCGTGGGCGCGCAGCGGAACGCGGACAGCGGGAAGGAGCGCATCACAGTTCCAGCATCGAATCTGAGGTTCTCGACGCAAGATAGGGTGCTGGACCGGAACCAGCTGTCGAGCGTGGTGTCGACCTTGCAAGTGGTTCTGAAGGGGTCGATTGACACGCTTCTGGCGGGGCCAGGGTGAGCGGCGAGGATACTGGAGACCGCGGCGATGCGTTTGTGGTTTTGCTTGGCGAGTTCGTCGTCGATCTCGAGGTTAAGTGGGACGGAGTGCCAGAGGTGGCGCCACCGTTTGGAGACCAAGGTTGTGCTTACAGCGGATACAGTGGGCAGGTGGGAGATGATGATGTGGAGAATCTGGTCCGGTAGGCGGCTGATGAGGTCGTTGTCGCCGACGAGGAGGTTAAGTGGGACGGAGCGCCAGAGGTGGCGCCACCGTTTGGAGAGCAATGTTGTCCTTACAGCGGATATCATGGGCAGGAGGGAGATGATGATGTGCAGCATCTCGTCGGGGAGGCGGCTGATGAGGTCGAGGCTCGACGGAGGCTCTTCCCGATCTGGCTCGACCCGCCTTCGGGAGTTGAGCGGCTCCGCCTCCATCTGACACGGCGGCGACACACGCAACGCCGCAGTCGTCTGCTGGACAGGGGAATAGGCGCAGCGGCGGTGGTGAGGACAGAAAGGTACTCGGCGGTGGATTTAGGTGGATGGCGGATGCAAGTGCGCTGGGGGTTTTTGGAGGAGACGGCAAGCGCTATGCAAGGAACTATTGCGGCGGGCGGCCAGCCGGGGTGCCTGAGGAGAGAAAGGTATACTACTAATGATGCGGTGCGGCGTTTGCGTCTCCCTTCCCCACGCGTGCAGCCTTCACATTTCACAAGACGTGCGAGTTTTTCAACAGAGATTATCAAGTGGAGAGACTTTCCCAATGCAATTGTCTCTCCACTTGATAATCACTCTTGAAAACACCGAGAAGATGGCGGTGAAGAAGACGGAGAGGCAAGGAAAAAAACAATATGAATTGAAATCAAATATAATACGGGCGTTCCTTCTCTCTCTGGTCTCTGCTGCACTTACTGCACCTGTGGTGCAGGCGTGTGACCCGAGAAGAAGCTAATGTACTGTATAGCCGTCCCTTGCACGCCGTGTAGCTGTATTTTGTCTCGTCAAATCAGCTCGGGACAGTTTCAGCAGAGAAAACATCATTTTTTCTTGCCATCATCATAATAGGCGAACATTTACCACGGGCACACGGTAGTGCACATCCAACTTGTACTACTCAATCCTCCATATGCTGCACAAACCACCACTTTAACTTTTTCTTCGCAGTTTTCATGATTTTTAGCAGTTTCCACCATGTGGTGGTCTAATCTGTTGCAATTTTTACCACTTGGTCATCTGATCAGTTATTTTGTCATGTCGATAGCAAAATCAACAAGTGGATGCCAACTTTTTTGAAGGGCTACTCTCTAAAACACAGTTTGCATTATGGCATGTTTGGTATTTTCCCTAGGTAGTACTACATCCTAAAAAAAATTGACTACATGCTTTTATTTGCCTATTTTAAGCACCTTTTACCATGATTTCAAATTTAGGTCAAACTCACGGGGGCCATAGGATGCACGGCATTTATTTGGCAATTGTTTCAGTATGGCCAACTAGTTAGGCCTCCTTTGGTTCATAGGAAATGGAAAGTATAGGAAAAGGAAAATCATAGAATTGGGATGTCATGTCTACTTCAATCCTATGGGAATCGTGCTCCTTTGATTCATATGATTGTCATAGGAATTATGTTGGATTCGGTTCTTATGGGAAAAATTCCTATACAAGTCATTTGATTCATAGGAACTATTCATATAGGAATCTTGTAGTGCAAATCTTATAGGAAAAAACCATTAGCTAATACCTCATGGAAAAGTTCCTTTGCCACAATCAAAGACACATCATGTTCCTATAGGATTCAACTTGGCATAACATTCCAATCATGCACCTTTCATATTCCTACGCCCTCCATATTCCTTTGAATAAAAGGAGCCCGAAGTTTATTTGATTGTAGCAAAGGAATTTTCCATGTATCGACAGTTTGACATGGTATTTTAATAACCAATCAAGAAGGCATGCAAACGTACTTAAAAACACACATGGTGCCAAAATCGGTGAAAGGGAATATTCTCAAGAACATAGGTAGGTCATGTTTGGCATTGTTCCTAGGTATTTCATCACAAATGATGAATCCATGATAAATTACTAACATTCGGAAGTTTGCCATGGTTCTAGCATTAACCAACTCACCTCTCACTTCGGAAGAGAGCCATGCGAACTCCAAGATGGATTCTGTCAAAAAAAAAACTCCAACATGCATGGTGCCAAAATCTGGTAAGTTCTTCTAAAAAATATTTTGGTGTGCCATGTTTGGTATTTTGATATATATGTAGATTACTTACATCACAAACAACTACTCAATGCTTTCGTTTGCCATATGGGTGTTACGTACTTGGATGCAACGCATATGTTTGGTCATTTTTTGGGGGGTACCACACATTTAGTGCACATCACGTATATATAGTTTCCCCTTTTTTAATTGTACTTCGTGTACTTCGCGTTGAAATTTCAAATTATATGGAAATGAGCCCAGAACTAATTTAATATATGGTCACAAACCGAAATAATTCGTGAAATTTTGAAATGTCCATCCTACCATATCAACCACATGAAAAATTGCATTGGCGGCAATCTGCCACTACAAATTTTAACCATTTCACGCAAAACACTCATGTAGTAATTTGTTCCCTTCTAGCACTTCATAAATCTCCCCGGTCTTGTTTGAAAAGGAGCCCCCGTCCGAAGAGTCCCTGTTTATAACTAAAACTAATTATTTCAG
Organism: Lolium multiflorum; assembly: GCA_030979885.1. Taxonomy (NCBI): domain Eukaryota; kingdom Viridiplantae; phylum Streptophyta; class Magnoliopsida; order Poales; family Poaceae; genus Lolium; species Lolium multiflorum. The sequence goes on along the minus strand of CM061749.1, from coordinate 119,042,864 downwards.
TACCGCATAAATTGCAATTACCATTAGATAAACAAGATTAAGATAGAGCATGTACCACCTGTCAATTACCGGTTCGCAATCTCCATATGCTCGCAATGATCGGTTCCACATTATACTTGGTCGAATTCAATTAAACATACAAGTACATCATGCCGAAGTTTTGTTCTAGGACATGGACACGTTCAAACTAATCACGGTAATAGATGATACAACATCGCACACATAAATAGACGACATGTCTAAAATCATACATTTTTTGAACACAGAAATGTCCCGAAGGACCTCGCGACACTGCTTTTATATTATGATGACGGTGGGATTACAGACTGCAAGCTAGGAGGACCCTCCAAGTAAAAGGAAACTACAGACAAGACATCCAAAAGTACAAAAAGAACTCTAGTTCTAGAAAAGGAAACTCCATCCGGTCCTTCTCCACCGAGCTCAGATTAGCCTCAAAGCGTGATCATCTTCTCCATCGAGACCGGCAAGATCAACCACCTACCGTCTCGTTGGCGCATGCGGGCACGTCGCCTCATGTTGAAAGTATTCGAGCAAGTCGCCGCTCATGTCGCAACCATCGTTGCTGCAATCCACCTTAAACAAGGAGGCAAATCTACTTAAATCCTCATCCTCTTCGTAGATGCCATCGCAGTTCGGGCACACGAGACTGGGTAGGTTTCTTAAGCAGCTTCCGCATGCAATGTGATGTCCCTCCCCCATGCGAATGCACTGCTTAATACAAGGAAATTTACATGACTGTTGGCCCAAAGAAAAATATAGTTGGGTGGAACCTAGTGAAGAAAGTACTAACCCGTTATAGTGGACGTCGTGCGATTTGAGAGCACAAACCGCAGATGAACGTTCTTCTCACCACATTCTTTTCCATAACACATTCACGGGAAAAGTACATGCTTTCAGATGGAGGACTTTCACCTTGGAAGACGCCCTGGCATCCCGGGCACGCGCCACCGGGCAGGTTCCTAGCGCAGCTGTCGCATGCAACCTTCTTGCACGAACAGCACTGCTTAATACAAGGAAATTAACACGACTGTTAGCCCAAATTAAAATACATCTTGATGAACCTAGTGAAGAAAGTACTAACCCACCAAAATGGAGGTTGTGCGGATTGAGAGCACAAACCGTAGGTGAGCAGTCTTCTCAAATTAGCATCGTCGACAAAAGCTCGATCTAAAGCTACCAGGGGGAACCTCCATGCCCAACGATTCTAAATGGGAATATGAATTTAGAGGATGTGAAGGAGATAGGGATAGAGGGTCGTAGTCTTCGACTTGTATAGTATATATAGGGGAGGGAATTGCAGATTCCACCAAGGAACGAGATCCAGTAACTTCACTGGCGACTTGTACGTGAGTCATTCGATCAAGATCCAACGCACATGGTTGATCCAAATTTTAAACTTAAAATTAAACTCAATTTTCAAATGAAGTAAAACTTTACCAGAATACTTAAGAAAGATATATATCTTACTGTAATGTTTTCGATTTTTTTCGAGCAACTTAAAATGTGACTACAAATTCTGGATCAACTGTGTCCGTTGGATCTTGATCCGATGGCTCATGTACGTAAAGTTGCATTTTGGAGTAAGTAAAGTCACTGGCCTCAAGTTCCACCACCTCATACTTCGTATGTTGCACAAAAACACCATTTGGAAGGATATTTTGCGGTTTCCACCATGTACTGCTCCAATCTGTTGTGATTTCACCACTTAATCTTCTAATCAACCAATTATACTGGTAAATATTCTCTTACTTTGCATCTCAAACATTTCCCTGACTTTGAGTCCCTGCGCGCTAGTACACTCAATAAAGACAGAGAGAGAGGAGAGACGCTGAGGAGGACTTTGAGTTCTAGTACCTCACCTGCCCGGAATAAGTACGCTGGCAGCCTGACCTGCCCTAAGTACGTCCGGTCAAATCGATGCCTTGCCTTGCACGCCGTCTGCGCGCATCCATGTCTTCCCGATGAAATTGTCAGTCCAAAAAAATCGGAAATTTAATTCGGCTATTGGGCGGATATGCTACCTCGACCCAAAAAAACATATTTTTAATTTTCAAAAAATTCTAACAAAAAAATCCGCATGTACTTCTCGATAATCTATGTGTGTTCGTGTAGTTTCGTGAAAAGCCGATATTTTTTGTGGTTGATGTAAACAGCTTTATTTTTAGCAATAAATTTTATCTTTTTTACATAGCCCAAACGACAATTTAGTTTTTTATGGAAAGACTTTATGCGCTCTTAGCATGTGAAGATGAAAAGATTAATTTTTTGTTTGGATTTTTTTTACATTTCAAAATATATAGATGTTGCAGTTCAAACTAAAGGGAGCATACGCAACCAGGAGCCAAAACATCCTCCCCCAAAAAATATGATTTGTTTTCTATTTGCGACGCTTCCGCGATGCCTATCACATGTCTGTATAGCCGCAGCTAGCACCATCGAGCACGCCCCAATGCTCTGTGTGTTGTCTTGTCAATTCAATGGTCAAGGTAATCTGACCAAAAGATACGTCTTGGAGTACGCGTGCGCCTTATTCCTTGAAATGGAGGTAGTACTTTATATTTGGCCCAAATGTGAAAAGTGTTACTCCTCCTATTCTAGTATACCATACTACGTATTACTCAAAACAAGTTCGAAGTTATGTCAAGTATGACTAGTGCAAATAAACCCTCTGGCATTAAGAGTATGAGAAGTTCGGATCATGATGAACAAGTTAATCTTCAAAACGTACAGCTATGTCAAGTATGACTAGTGCAAATAAACCCTCTGGCATTAAGAGAAACATCAAATAGTACAAAACACCTGAAAAAAAACGAAATTACAACAAAATCCTAGAGATGCCCTTCGTCTTCAACCTCCAGACCATGTCGACGACACCATGGCCGACACTAATCCAACCCAGGAAGCCAGAATCCTAGGATAAGCAAGCTCGGAAGGTAGGTGGCCACGGAAGCTCTAGCACGTACCAATTCAGCACGCGCGAGGGCCCGCCCAGCATCTCAATCGGCACGGTGTGAAGCCAGTCCTCGTCTCGAGCTCTCTCGAAGCGTGAGAGCTCGCCGGATTCTCTGTCGAGAGCAAGAATGAAGTTTCCGAGCCCACCGAACACGTACCACTGGAAGAAACGGGCGTTGCACCCCACAAAGAGGATATCCGACCGGCCTGTGTGCGTGGCGTGGAGAGGCACGATGGCGCCGGAGGAGGTCCAAGCGTGGCCACCAGGGCCAGGCGAGAACACGCAGGTCTTGCAGATGCCGTCATGATAGATCAGGCACGTCACCCTGTAATTTGACAGACTGATGCGCGCCGCAGCGTCCTCGCCATGGAGGGCGGCGCCCAGGAACAAGCTTACGAATGTTGTGTGCGAAACAGCAGGGGGTGGAGGGACCGTCACGTACTGACCTGCCAGGGGATCGCAGACGACGAGACGTGAAGGCTGCTCGAAAGGCTTTCCGTGTTCGGTGTGGTCGAAGTCCGCAAGGAGTAGGAGGCCGCCCCGAGAGTCGGCGAGCTCCAAACTGAGGTCGCCGTTTGGCGCCCGTGGGAGGAAGTCGAGCGCGAGATTATTTGCGGCGACCCCGGCCCAACATGACGAGGAAGAGGGAACGAAGTGGGGCAGCAAGCCAGACGGCCGATAGTGACAATGGGAGAAGCTGATGTGGTAGTGGCCGGCGACTATGGAGGATGGCGCGCCGTGGCGAGCGGAGAGGACACGGAAGTCCTCCGCCGCGATGACCTTGCGCCAGCTCCTGCAGGCGAACGCGGCGCGGACGAGATCCAGAGGCGAGGTGAGGCGCAGGAACACCAGCCCGAGAAGTTCATCCGGGATGGCGTCACCCTTGTCCTCCTGCCCGGACTTCCTCTGAGCATTCTTCCAGCGGGGGCGGCTGTGCCCCATCTCCGGCTGGACCTAGCTCGCGTACGGGGGCGAGGTGTGCTGTAGGGAGGAAGCTAGGGAAGTAGCGAGGCGGCCGGCTTGGTAGAGACTAGAGGAGTTAAGGAGGAGACTTATGTACTGAAAAAGTTCCGTGGAATCAAATTCCTATATTGGTTAATTACATGCAAGGATGAGCAGAGTAGTTGGTTGTGTAATTGAAACGAGATTACGAGCTTGATCCCCACACACGAACCACATCGTAAAGCTTCATGAAAGAAAAATAGGAAAACAACAAAATTGTGTGGCACAACAGTTGCTTTCTCCAAGTTCCTATAGAGGGAGTACTATGTACATATTCAAACTAGACAAATCATGTATCTACCCCCTAACCCCTAAAACTCAGTCTTATGAAATCTAGCATAAAGAGATCGAAGTCGTTTTGGGTTTCAAACATGGAAATTTCAAGAACATCCCAAAAGCTTCATTTTAGAGTGACTAAGAAGGATCCATGCTTACCTTTTCATTTTCATGTTTTAAACTTGTTTAAATCATGGTCAAACCTAGGATTTGACCAAGATTCAAATGGGCCTAAAAAATCAGAAAAAATCAAAAGAATGAACAACCAAAGCACATATATAGCATTCTTATGTCATAGGTAAAACCTAGGATTTGACCAAGATATGATTCAAATGCGCAGAAAATTAAAAAATCAGAAAAATGAAAAACCAAAGTACATAGTCTTCTTATGTCATATAGTAAGCATATTCAAGTTGATAAACAAAAGGTTTGGACATATTCAAACCATACAAATCATGTATCTATATATACCCCCTAACCCTAAACTTTGTCTTATGAAGTCAAGCATGAAGAGAGAAGTGGTTTTGGGTTTCAAACATGGAAATTTCAAAAACCTCCCAAAAACTTCATTTTAGAGTGACTGAGAAGGTTACATGCTTCCCTTTTCATTTTCATGTTTTAAACTTGTTTAAATTAGCTTGGTCAAACCTAGGATTTCATGAAGATACAAATGGGTGGGCACAATGTTCAAAAAAATCAGAAAAATGAAAAACCAAATCACATAGTCTTCTTATGTCATATCGTAAGCAATCAAGTTGATAAACAAGGTCTAGATATATCCAAACCAGACAAATCATGTATCTACCCCCTTTCGATCTTATGAAGTCTAGCATGAAGGGAAGTCGTTTTGGGTTTCAAACATTGAAATTTCAAGAACATCCCAAAAGCTTCATTTTAGAGTGACTAAGAAGGATACAGACTTCCCTTTTCATTTTCATGTTTTAAACTTGTTTAAATCTTGGTCAAACCAATGATTTGACCAAGATTCAAATGGCCCTAAAAATTCAGAAAAAATCAAAAGAATGAAAAACCAAAGCACATAGCATTCTTAGATATGTCATATGTATAGTAAGCATTCAAGTTGATAAACAAGGTCTAGACATATATATTCAAACCAGAAAAATCATGTATATATCTACCCCTAAAATCCTATATAATTAAACTCAGTCAATCATGAAGAGAAGTGGTTTTGGGTTTCAAACATGGAAATTTCAAGAACCTCCCAAAAGCTTCATTTTAGAGTGACTAAGAAGGATCCAGGCTTACTTATTCGTTTTCACGTGTTAAACTTGTCTAAATCTTGGTCAAACCTAGGATTTGACCAAGATATGATTCAAATGCGCAGAAAATTAAAAAAAATCAGAAAAATGAAAAACCAAAGTACATAGTCTTCTTATGTCATATAGTAAGCATATTCAAGTTGATAAACAAGGTTTGGACATATTCAAACCATACAAATCATGTATCTATACCCCTAACCCTAAACTTTGTCTTATGAAGTCAAGCATGAAGAGAAGTGGTTTTGGGTTTCAAACATGGAAATTTCAAAAACCTCCCAAAAACTTCATTTTAGAGTGACTGAGAAGGTTACATGTTTCCCTTTTCGTTTTCATGTTTTAAACTTGTTTAAATTATCTTGGTAAAACCTAGGATTTCATGAAGATACAAATGGGTGGGCACAATATTCAAAAAAATCAGAAAATTGAAAAACCAAATCACATTGTCTTCTTATGTCATATCGTAAGCATTCAAGTTGATAAATTAACAAGGTCTAGATATATCCAAACCAGACAAATCATGTATCTACCCCCTGTCGATCTTATGAAGTCTAGCATGAAGGGAAGTCGTTTTCGGTTTCAAACATGGAAATTTCAAGAACATCCCAAAAGCTTCCATTTTAGAGTTACTAAAAGAAGGATATACAGACTTCCCTTTTTCATTTTCATGTTTTAAACTTGTTTAAATCCTTGTCAAACCAAAGATTTTGACCAAGATTCAAATGGGCATAAAAATTTAGAAAAAAAATCAAAAGAGAATGAAAAACCAAAGCACATAGCATTCTTATATATGTCATATGTATAGTAAGCATTCAAGTTGATAAACCAGGTCTAGACATATTCAAACCAGAAAAATCATGTATATATCTACCCCTAAAACCCTAAACTCTTTCTTATGAAGTCAATCATGAAGAGAAGTGGTTTTGGGTTTCAAACATGGAAATTTCAAGAACCTCCCAAAAGATTTAATTTAGAGTGACTAATAAGGATCCATGCTTACCTTTTCATTTTCACAATTTAAACTTGTTTAAATCTTTGTCAAACATATGATTTGACCAAGATTCAAATATATGGGCATAAAATTCAAAAAAAATCAGAAAAATGAAAAACAAAAGCATATAGTCTTCTTATGTCATATAGTAAGCATTCAAGTTGATAAATTAACAAGGTTTGGACATATTCAAACCATACAAATCATGTATCTACCCCTAACCCTAAACTCGGTCGATCTTATGAAGTGTAGCATGAAGAGAGGTCGTTTTGGGTTTCAAACATGGAAATTTCAAGAACATCCCAAAATGCTTCATTTTAGAGTGACTAAGAAGGATCCAGGCTTACTTATTCGTTTTCACGTGTTAATTAAACTTGTCTAATCTTGGTCAAACCTAGGATTTGACCAAGATTCAAATGCGCAGAAAATTTAAAAAATCAGAAAAATGAAAACCAAAGTACATAGTCTTCTTATGTCATATAGTAAGCATATTCAAGTTGATAAACAAGGTTTGAACCTTGATCTGTAGTAGTGGGCAAAACCCTAGTTTAACCTATTTAATTATAGATTCGTAGGTTGATTTTTCTACATTTTTATTATTACTAACCTATTTAATTATAGATTCGTAGGTTGATTTTTCTATACCTTTTTATTATTACTATGCAGCACAAGTGTGTTTGCCCGTCGAGTGAAACTCGGAGGAAGAGGGATCACTCGGAGGAAGGAGAGAAGAAGGGAGAGAATTATGGTGTCTCCCCTTTTTCGGGTGATGATGTTGACTTTTGTGCACGGTTTGTCAGTGCGCAGGAGGTGCGAGCGAGCGAAGTCGAGCGAGGCCGAGAATGAGAGAGATTTGTTTTTTTGTGAGAGGGACAACCGAAGGATCCAGAAGGACCCACAGACTTACGCATCCTGATGCGTCTTCTCTTGACAAAGAAGATGGCTGGGAGTTTGTACCTATTGCACGTGACTTGTGCTCACTGAAGTGTGGGACCTCACGCGTGGGCACCACACGTAAGTGACAGACTGTTGGTGTAAAAACTCGGTTGATTATTATAGTGCATTAGAACAAAGTTTCCTATGGATTCAAGGGTAGGAAATCCAAGTTAACTCATTTACATGACATTATTTTTCTTATGTCATATAGTAAGCATTAAAGTTGATAAACAATGTCTAGACATATTCAAACCAGACAAATCATGTATCTATACCCCTAACCCCTAAACTCTGTCTTATGAAGTCAAGCATGTGAAGAGATGTGGTTTTGGGTTTCAAACATGGAAATTTCAAAAAACTCCCAAAAGCTTCATTTTAGAGTGCCTAAGAAGGATACATGCTTCCCTTTTCATTTTCATGTTTTATAAAACTTGTTTTAATTATCTTGGTCAAACCTAGGATTTGACGAAGATACAAATGGGTGGGCAAAAAATTAAAAAAATCAGAAAAATGGAAAACCAAATCACATAGTCTTCTTATGTCATATCGTAAGCAATCAAGTTGATAAACAAGGTCTAGATATATCCAAACCAGACAAATCGTGTATCTACCCCCTTTCGATCTTATGAAGTCTAGCATGAAGGGAAGTCGTTTTGGGTTTCAAACATTGAAATTTCAAGAACATCCCAAAAGCTTCATTTTAGAGTGACTAAGAAGGATACAGACTTCCCTTTTCATTTTCATGTTTTAAACTTGTTTAAATCTTGGTCAAACCAAGGATTTGACCAAGATTCAAATGGCCCTAAAAATTCAGAAAAAATCAAAAGAATGAAAAACCAAAGCACATAGCATTCTTATGTCATATGTATAGTAAGCATTCAAGTTGATAAACAAGGTCTAGACATATATATTCAAACCAGAAAAATCATGTATATATCTACCCCTAAAACCCTAATTAAACTCAGTCAATCATGAAGAGAAGTGGTTTTGGGTTTCAAACATGGAAATTTCAAGAACCTCCCAAAAGCTTCATTTTAGAGTGACTAAGAAGGATCCAGGCTTACTTATTCGTTTTCACGTGTTAAACTTGTCTAAATCTTGGTAAAACCTAGGATTTGACCAAGATATGATTCAAATGCGCAGAAAATTAAAAAAATCAGAAAAATGAAAAACCAAAGTACATAGTCTTCTTATGTCATATAGTAAGCATATTCAAGTTGATAAACAAAAGGTTTGGACATATTCAAACCATACAAATCATGTATCTATATATACCCCCTAACCCTAAACTTTGTCTTATGAAGTCAAGCATGAAGAGAGAAGTGGTTTTGGGTTTCAAACATGGAAATTTCAAAAACCTCCCAAAAACTTCATTTTAGAGTGACTGAGAAGGTTACATGCTTCCCTTTTCATTTTCATGTTTTAAACTTGTTTAAATTAGCTTGGTCAAACCTAGGATTTCATGAAGATACAAATGGGTGGGCACAATGTTCAAAAAAATCAGAAAAATGAAAAACCAAATCACATAGTCTTCTTATGTCATATCGTAAGCAATCAAGTTGATAAACAAGGTCTAGATATATCCAAACCAGACAAATCATGTATCTACCCCCTTTCGATCTTATGAAGTCTAGCATGAAGGGAAGTCGTTTTGGGTTTCAAACATTGAAATTTCAAGAACATCCCAAAAGCTTCATTTTAGAGTGACTAAGAAGGATACAGACTTCCCTTTTCATTTTCATGTTTTAAACTTGTTTAAATCTTGGTCAAACCAATGATTTGACCAAGATTCAAATGGCCCTAAAAATTCAGAAAAAAATCAAAAGAATGAAAAACCAAAGCACATAGCATTCTTAGATATGTCATATGTATAGTAAGCATTCAAGTTGATAAACAAGGTCTAGACATATATATTCAAACCAGAAAAATCATGTATATATCTACCCCTAAAATCCTATATAATTAAACTCAGTCAATCATGAAGAGAAGTGGTTTTGGGTTTCAAACATGGAAATTTCAAGAACCTCCCAAAAGCTTCATTTTAGAGTGACTAAGAAGGATCCAGGCTTACTTATTCGTTTTCACGTGTTAAACTTGTCTAAATCTTGGTCAAACCTAGGATTTGACCAAGATATGATTCAAATGTGCAGAAAATTAAAAAAAATCAGAAAAATGAAAAACCAAAGTACATAGTCTTCTTATGTCATATAGTAAGCATATTCAAGTTGATAAACAAGGTTTGGACATATTCAAACCATACAAATCATGTATCTATACCCCCTAACCCTAAACTTTGTCTTATGAAGTCAAGCATGAAGAGAAGTGGTTTTGGGTTTCAAACATGGAAATTTCAAAAACCTCCCAAAAACTTCATTTTAGAGTGACTGAGAAGGTTACATGTTTCCCTTTTCGTTTTCATGTTTTAAACTTGTTTAAATTATCTTGGTAAAACCTAGGATTTCATGAAGATACAAATGGGTGGGCACAATATTCAAAAAAATCAGAAAATTGAAAAACCAAATCACATTGTCTTCTTATGTCATATCGTAAGCATTCAAGTTGATAAATTAACAAGGTCTAGATATATCCAAACCAGACAAATCATGTATCTACCCCCTGTCGATCTTATGAAGTCTAGCATGAAGGGAAGTCGTTTTCGGTTTCAAACATGGAAATTTCAAGAACATCCCAAAAGCTTCCATTTTAGAGTTACTAAAAGAAGGATATACAGACTTCCCTTTTTCATTTTCATGTTTTAAACTTGTTTAAATCCTTGTCAAACCAAAGATTTTGACCAAGATTCAAATGGGCATAAAAATTTAGAAAAAAAATCAAAAGAGAATGAAAAACCAAAGCACATAGCATTCTTATATATGTCATATGTATAGTAAGCATTCAAGTTGATAAACCAGGTCTAGACATATTCAAACCAGAAAAATCATGTATATATCTACCCCTAAAACCCTAAACTCTTTCTTATGAAGTCAATCATGAAGAGAAGTGGTTTTGGGTTTCAAACATGGAAATTTCAAGAACCTCCCAAAAGATTTAATTTAGAGTGACTAATAAGGATCCATGCTTACCTTTTCATTTTCACAATTTAAACTTGTTTAAATCTTTGTCAAACATATGATTTGACCAAGATTCAAATATATGGGCATAAAATTCAAAAAAAATCAGAAAAATGAAAAACAAAAGCATATAGTCTTCTTATGTCATATAGTAAGCATTCAAGTTGATAAATTAACAAGGTTTGGACATATTCAAACCATACAAATCATGTATCTACCCCTAACCCTAAACTCGGTCGATCTTATGAAGTGTAGCATGAAGAGAGGTCGTTTTGGGTTTCAAACATGGAAATTTCAAGAACATCCCAAAATGCTTCATTTTAGAGTGACTAAGAAGGATCCAGGCTTACTTATTCGTTTTCACGTGTTAATTAAACTTGTCTAATCTTGGTCAAACCTAGGATTTGACCAAGATTCAAATGCGCAGAAAATTTAAAAAATCAGAAAAATGAAAACCAAAGTACATAGTCTTCTTATGTCATATAGTAAGCATATTCAAGTTGATAAACAAGGTTTGAACCTTGATCTGTAGTAGTGGGCAAAACCCTAGTTTAACCTATTTAATTATAGATTCGTAGGTTGATTTTTCTACATTTTTATTATTACTAACCTATTTAATTATAGATTCGTAGGTTGATTTTTCTATACCTTTTTATTATTACTATGCAGCACAAGTGTGTTTGCCCGTCGAGTGAAACTCGGAGGAAGAGGGATCACTCGGAGGAAGGAGAGAAGAAGGGAGAGAATTATGGTGTCTCCCCTTTTTCGGGTGATGATGTTGACTTTTGTGCACGGTTTGTCAGTGCGCAGGAGGTGCGAGCGAGCGAGCGAGCGAGCGAGTCGAGCGAGAGAATGAGAGAGATTTGTTTTTTTTGTGAGAGGGACAACCGAAGGATCCAGAAGGACCCACAGACTTCCAATACGCATCCTGATGCGTCTTCTCTTGACAAAGAAGATGGCTGGGAGTTTGCGTACCTATTGCACGTGACTTGTGCTCACTGAAGTGTGGGACCTCACGCATGGGCACCACACGTAAGTGACAGACCTGTTGGTGTAAAAACTCGGTTGATTATTATAGTGCATTAGAACAAAGTTTCCTATGGATTCAAGGGTAGGAAATCCAAGTTAACTCATTTACATGACATTATTTTTCTTATGTCATATAGTAAGCATTAAAGTTGATAAACAATGTCTAGACATATTCAAACCAGACAAATCATGTATCTATACCCCTAACCCCTAAACTCTGTCTTATGAAGTCAAGCATGTGAAGAGATGTGGTTTTGGGTTTCAAACATGGAAATTTCAAAAACTCCCAAAAGCTTCATTTTAGAGTGCCTAAGAAGGATACATGCTTCCCTTTTCATTTTCATGTTTTATAAAACTTGTTTTAATTATCTTGGTCAAACCTAGGATTTGACGAAGATACAAATGGGTGGGCAAAAAATTAAAAAAATCAGAAAAATGGAAAACCAAATCACATAGTCTTCTTATGTCATATCGTAAGCAATCAAGTTGATAAACAAGGTCTAGATATATCCAAACCAGACAAATCGTGTATCTACCCCCTTTCGATCTTATGAAGTCTAGCATGAAGGGAAGTCGTTTTGGGTTTCAAACATTGAAATTTCAAGAACATCCCAAAAGCTTCATTTTAGAGTGACTAAGAAGGATACAGACTTCCCTTTTCATTTTCATGTTTTAAACTTGTTTAAATCTTGGTCAAACCAAGGATTTGACCAAGATTCAAATGGCCCTAAAAATTCAGAAAAAATCAAAAGAATGAAAAACCAAAGCACATAGCATTCTTATGTCATATGTATAGTAAGCATTCAAGTTGATAAACAAGGTCTAGACATATATATTCAAACCAGAAAAATCATGTATATATCTACCCCTAAAACCCTAATTAAGTCAATCATGAAGAGAAGTGGTTTTGGGTTTCAAACATGGAAATTTCAAGAACCTCCCAAAAGCTTCATTTTAGAGTGACTAAGAAGGATCCAGGCTTACTTATTCGTTTTCACGTGTTAAACTTGTCTAAATCTTGGTAAAACCTAGGATTTGACCAAGATATGATTCAAATGCGCAGAAAATTAAAAAAATCAGAAAAATGAAAAACCAAAGTACATAGTCTTCTTATGTCATATAGTAAGCATATTCAAGTTGATAAACAAAAGGTTTGGACATATTCAAACCATACAAATCATGTATCTATATATACCCCCTAACCCTAAACTTTGTCTTATGAAGTCAAGCATGAAGAGAGAAGGTTTTGGGTTTCAAACATGGAAATTTCAAAAACCTCCCAAAAACTTCATTTTAGAGTGACTGAGAAGGTTACATGCTTCCCTTTTCATTTTCATGTTTTAAACTTGTTTAAATTAGCTTGGTCAAACCTAGGATTTCATGAAGATACAAATGGGTGGGCACAATGTTCAAAAAAATCAGAAAAATGAAAAACCAAATCACATAGTCTTCTTATGTCATATCGTAAGCAATCAAGTTGATAAACAAGGTCTAGATATATCCAAACCAGACAAATCATGTATCTACCCCCTGTCGATCTTATGAAGTCTAGCATGAAGGGAAGTCGTTTTGGGTTTCAAACATTGAAATTTCAAGAACATCCCAAAAGCTTCATTTTAGAGTGACTAAGAAGGATACAGACTTCCCTTTTCATTTTCATGTTTTAAACTTGTTTAAATCTTGGTCAAACCAATGATTTGACCAAGATTCAAATGGCCCTAAAAATTCAGAAAAAAATCAAAAGAGAATGAAAAACCAAAGCACATAGCATTCTTATATATGTCATATGTATAGTAAGCATTCAAGTTGATAAACCAGGTCTAGACATATTCAAACCAGAAAAATCATGTATATATCTACCCCTAAAACCCTAAACTCTTTCTTATGAAGTCAATCATGAAGAGAAGTGGTTTTGGGTTTCAAACATGGAAATTTCAAGAACCTCCCAAAAGATTTAATTTAGAGTGACTAATAAGGATCCATGCTTACCTTTTCATTTTCACAATTTAAACTTGTTTAAATCTTTGTCAAACATATGATTTGACCAAGATTCAAATATATGGGCATAAAATTCAAAAAAAATCAGAAAAATGAAAAACAAAAGCATATAGTCTTCTTATGTCATATAGTAAGCATTCAAGTTGATAAATTAACAAGGTTTGGACATATTCAAACCATACAAATCATGTATCTACCCCTAACCCTAAACTCGGTCGATCTTATGAAGTGTAGCATGAAGAGAGGTCGTTTTGGGTTTCAAACATGGAAATTTCAAGAACATCCCAAAATGCTTCATTTTAGAGTGACTAAGAAGGATCCAGGCTTACTTATTCGTTTTCACGTGTTAATTAAACTTGTCTAATCTTGGTCAAACCTAGGATTTGACCAAGATTCAAATGCGCAGAAAATTTAAAAAATCAGAAAAATGAAAACCAAAGTACATAGTCTTCTTATGTCATATAGTAAGCATATTCAAGTTGATAAACAAGGTTTGAACCTTGATCTGTAGTAGTGGGCAAAACCCTAGTTTAACCTATTTAATTATAGATTCGTAGGTTGATTTTTCTACATTTTTATTATTACTAACCTATTTAATTATAGATTCGTAGGTTGATTTTTCTATACCTTTTTATTATTACTATGCAGCACAAGTGTGTTTGCCCGTCGAGTGAAACTCGGAGGAAGAGGGATCACTCGGAGGAAGGAGAGAAGAAGGGAGAGAATTATGGTGTCTCCCCTTTTTCGGGTGATGATGTTGACTTTTGTGCACGGTTTGTCAGTGCGCAGGAGGTGCGAGCGAGCGAGCGAGCGAGCGAGTCGAGCGAGGCCGAGAATGAGAGAGATTTGTTTTTTTTTGAGAGGGGACAACCGAAGGATCCAGAAGGACCCACAGACTTCCAATACGCATCGATGCGTCTTCTCTTGACAAAGAAGATGGCTGGGAGTTTGCGTACCTATTGCACGTGACTTGTGCTCACTGAAGTGTGGGACCTCACGCGTGGGCACCACACGTAAGTGACCTGTTGGTGTAAAAACTCGGTTGATTATTATAGTGCATTAGAACAAAGTTTCCTATGGATTCAAGGGTAGGAAATCCAAGTTAACTCATTTACATGACATTATTTTTCTTATGTCATATAGTAAGCATTAAAGTTGATAAACAATGTCTAGACATATTCAAACCAGACAAATCATGTATCTATACCCCTAACCCCTAAACTCTGTCTTATGAAGTCAAGCATGTGAAGAGATGTGGTTTTGGGTTTCAAACATGGAAATTTCAAAAAACTCCCAAAAGCTTCATTTTAGAGTGCCTAAGAAGGATACATGCTTCCCTTTTCATTTTCATGTTTTATAAAACTTGTTTTAATTATCTTGGTCAAACCTAGGATTTGACGAAGATACAAATGGGTGGGCAAAAAATTAAAAAAATCAGAAAAATGGAAAACCAAATCACATAGTCTTCTTATGTCATATCGTAAGCAATCAAGTTGATAAACAAGGTCTAGATATATCCAAACCAGACAAATCGTGTATCTACCCCCTTTCGATCTTATGAAGTCTAGCATGAAGGGAAGTCGTTTTGGGTTTCAAACATTGAAATTTCAAGAACATCCCAAAAGCTTCATTTTAGAGTGACTAAGAAGGATACAGACTTCCCTTTTCATTTTCATGTTTTAAACTTGTTTAAATCTTGGTCAAACCAAGGATTTGACCAAGATTCAAATGGCCCTAAAAATTCAGAAAAAAATCAAAAGAATGAAAAACCAAAGCACATAGCATTCTTATGTCATATGTATAGTAAGCATTCAAGTTGATAAACAAGGTCTAGACATATATATTCAAACCAGAAAAATCATGTATATATCTACCCCTAAAACCCTAATTAAACTCAGTCAATCATGAAGAGAAGTGGTTTTGGGTTTCAAACATGGAAATTTCAAGAACCTCCCAAAAGCTTCATTTTAGAGTGACTAAGAAGGATCCAGGCTTACTTATTCGTTTTCACGTGTTAAACTTGTCTAAATCTTGGTAAAACCTAGGATTTGACCAAGATATGATTCAAATGCGCAGAAAATTAAAAAAATCAGAAAAATGAAAAACCAAAGTACATAGTCTTCTTATGTCATATAGTAAGCATATTCAAGTTGATAAACAAAAGGTTTGGACATATTCAAACCATACAAATCATGTATCTATATATACCCCCTAACCCTAAACTTTGTCTTATGAAGTCAAGCATGAAGAGAAGTGGTTTTGGGTTTCAAACATGGAAATTTCAAAAACCTCCCAAAAACTTCATTTTAGAGTGACTGAAGGTTACATGCTTCCCTTTTCATTTTCATGTTTTAAACTTGTTTAAATTAGCTTGGTCAAACCTAGGATTTCATGAAGATACAAATGGGTGGGCACAATGTTCAAAAAAATCAGAAAAATGAAAAACCAAATCACATAGTCTTCTTATGTCATATCGTAAGCAATCAAGTTGATAAACAAGGTCTAGATATATCCAAACCAGACAAATCATGTATCTACCCCCTTTCGATCTTATGAAGTCTAGCATGAAGGGAAGTCGTTTTGGGTTTCAAACATTGAAATTTCAAGAACATCCCAAAAGCTTCATTTTAGAGTGACTAAGAAGGATACAGACTTCCCTTTTCATTTTCATGTTTTAAACTTGTTTAAATCTTGGTCAAACCAATGATTTGACCAAGATTCAAATGGCCCTAAAAATTCAGAAAAAAATCAAAAGAATGAAAAACCAAAGCACATAGCATTCTTAGATATGTCATATGTATAGTAAGCATTCAAGTTGATAAACAAGGTCTAGACATATATATTCAAACCAGAAAAATCATGTATATATCTACCCCTAAAATCCTATATAATTAAACTCAGTCAATCATGAAGAGAAGTGGTTTTGGGTTTCAAACATGGAAATTTCAAGAACCTCCCAAAAGCTTCATTTTAGAGTGACTAAGAAGGATCCAGGCTTACTTATTCGTTTTCACGTGTTAAACTTGTCTAAATCTTGGTCAAACCTAGGATTTGACCAAGATATGATTCAAATGTGCAGAAAATTAAAAAAATCAGAAAAATGAAAAACCAAAGTACATAGTCTTCTTATGTCATATAGTAAGCATATTCAAGTTGATAAACAAGGTTTGGACATATTCAAACCATACAAATCATGTATCTATACCCCCTAACCCTAAACTTTGTCTTATGAAGTCAAGCATGAAGAGAAGTGGTTTTGGGTTTCAAACATGGAAATTTCAAAAACCTCCCAAAAACTTCATTTTAGAGTGACTGAGAAGGTTACATGTTTCCCTTTTCGTTTTCATGTTTTAAACTTGTTTAAATTATCTTGGTAAAACCTAGGATTTCATGAAGATACAAATGGGTGGGCACAATATTCAAAAAAATCAGAAAATTGAAAAACCAAATCACATTGTCTTCTTATGTCATATCGTAAGCATTCAAGTTGATAAATTAACAAGGTCTAGATATATCCAAACCAGACAAATCATGTATCTACCCCCTGTCGATCTTATGAAGTCTAGCATGAAGGGAAGTCGTTTTCGGTTTCAAACATGGAAATTTCAAGAACATCCCAAAAGCTTCCATTTTAGAGTTACTAAAAGAAGGATATACAGACTTCCCTTTTTCATTTTCATGTTTTAAACTTGTTTAAATCCTTGTCAAACCAAAGATTTTGACCAAGATTCAAATGGGCATAAAAATTTAGAAAAAAAATCAAAAGAGAATGAAAAACCAAAGCACATAGCATTCTTATATATGTCATATGTATAGTAAGCATTCAAGTTGATAAACCAGGTCTAGACATATTCAAACCAGAAAAATCATGTATATATCTACCCCTAAAACCCTAAACTCTTTCTTATGAAGTCAATCATGAAGAGAAGTGGTTTTGGGTTTCAAACATGGAAATTTCAAGAACCTCCCAAAAGATTTAATTTAGAGTGACTAATAAGGATCCATGCTTACCTTTTCATTTTCACAATTTAAACTTGTTTAAATCTTTGTCAAACATATGATTTGACCAAGATTCAAATATATGGGCATAAAATTCAAAAAAAATCAGAAAAATGAAAAACAAAAGCATATAGTCTTCTTATGTCATATAGTAAGCATTCAAGTTGATAAATTAACAAGGTTTGGACATATTCAAACCATACAAATCATGTATCTACCCCTAACCCTAAACTCGGTCGATCTTATGAAGTGTAGCATGAAGAGAGGTCGTTTTGGGTTTCAAACATGGAAATTTCAAGAACATCCCAAAATGCTTCATTTTAGAGTGACTAAGAAGGATCCAGGCTTACTTATTCGTTTTCACGTGTTAATTAAACTTGTCTAATCTTGGTCAAACCTAGGATTTGACCAAGATTCAAATGCGCAGAAAATTTAAAAAATCAGAAAAATGAAAACCAAAGTACATAGTCTTCTTATGTCATATAGTAAGCATATTCAAGTTGATAAACAAGGTTTGAACCTTGATCTGTAGTAGTGGGCAAAACCCTAGTTTAACCTATTTAATTATAGATTCGTAGGTTGATTTTTCTACATTTTTATTATTACTAACCTATTTAATTATAGATTCGTAGGTTGATTTTTCTATACCTTTTTATTATTACTATGCAGCACAAGTGTGTTTGCCCGTCGAGTGAAACTCGGAGGAAGAGGGATCACTCGGAGGAAGGAGAGAAGAAGGGAGAGAATTATGGTGTCTCCCCTTTTTCGGGTGATGATGTTGACTTTTGTGCACGGTTTGTCAGTGCGCAGGAGGTGCGAGCGAGCGAGCGAGCGAGCGAGTCGAGCGAGGCCGAGAATGAGAGAGATTTGTTTTTTTTTGTGAGAGGGACAACCGAAGGATCCAGAAGGACCCACAGACTTCCAATACGCATCCTGATGCGTCTTCTCTTGACAAAGAAGATGGCTGGGAGTTTGCGTACCTATTGCACGTGACTTGTGCTCACTGAAGTGTGGGACCTCACGCGTGGGCACCACACGTAAGTGACAGACCTGTTGGTGTAAAAACTCGGTTGATTATTATAGTGCATTAGAACAAAGTTTCCTATGGATTCAAGGGTAGGAAATCCAAGTTAACTCATTTACATGACATTATTTTTCTTATGTCATATAGTAAGCATTAAAGTTGATAAACAATGTCTAGACATATTCAAACCAGACAAATCATGTATCTACCCCCTGTCGATCTTATGAAGCTAGCATGAAGGGAAGTTGTTTTCGGTTTCAAACATGGAAATTTCAAGAACATCCCAAAAGCTTCCATTTTAGAGTTACTAAAAGAAGGATATACAGACTTCCCTTTTTCATTTTCATGTTTTAAACTTGTTTAAATCCTTGTCAAACCAAAGATTTTGACCAAGATTCAAATGGGCATAAAAATTTAGAAAAAAAATCAAAAGAGAATGAAAAACCAAAGCACATAGCATTCTTATATATGTCATATGTATAGTAAGCATTCAAGTTGATAAACCAGGTCTAGACATATTCAAACCAGAAAAATCATGTATATATCTACCCCTAAAACCCTAAACTCTTTCTTATGAAGTCAATCATGAAGAGAAGTGGTTTTGGGTTTCAAACATGGAAATTTCAAGAACCTCCCAAAAGATTTAATTTAGAGTGACTAATAAGGATCCATGCTTACCTTTTCATTTTCACAATTTAAACTTGTTTAAATCTTTGTCAAACCTATGATTTGACCAAGATTCAAATTGGCAGAAAATTTTAAAAAATCAAAAAAATTAAAAACCAAAGTACATAGTCTTCTTATGGCATATAGTAAGCATTCAAGTTGTTAAACAAGGTCTAGACATATTCAAACCAAACAAATCATGTATCTATACCCCTAACCCCTAATTAAACTCTATATATCTTATGAAGTCAAGCATGAAGAGACGTGGTTTTTGGTTTCAAACATGGAAATTTCAAAAACCTCCCAAAATCTTCATTTTAATTAGAGTGACTGAGAAGGATACATGCTTCCCTTCTCATTTTCATGTTTTAAACTTGTTTAAATCTTGGTCAAACCTAGGATTCGACCAAGATTCAAATGGGCATAAAAATTCAGAAAAAAATCAAAAGAATGAAAAACCAAAGCACATAGCATTCTTATGTCATATATAGTAAGCTAGCATTCAAGTTGATAAACAAGGTCTAGACATATTCAAACCAGAAAAATCATGTATATATCTACCCCTAACCCTAAACTATGTCTTATGAAGTCAAGCATGAAGAGAAGTGGTTTTTGGTTTCAAACATGGAAATTTCAAAAAAAAAAACTTCATTTTCGGGAGACTAAGAAGGATCCATGCTTACCATTTTATTTTCATGTTTTAAACTTGTTTAAATCTTGGTCAAACCTAGGATTTGACCAAGATTCAAATGGGCAGAAAATTAAAAAAAGTGTGTTTGCCCGTCGAGTGAAACTCGGAGGAAGAGGGATCACTCGGAAGGAGAGAAGAAGGGAGAGAATTATGGTGTCTCCCCTTTTTCGGGTGATGATGTTGACTTTTGTGCAGGGTTTGTCAGTGAGCAGGAGGTGCGAGCGAGCGAGCGAGTCGAGCGAGAGAGAATGTTTTTTTTTGTGAGAGGGACAACCGAAGGATCCAGAAGGACCCACAGACTTCCAATACGCATCCTGATGCGTCTTCTCTTGACAAAGAAGATGGCTGGGAGTTTGCGTACCTATTGCACGTGACTTGTGCTCACTGAAGTGTGGGACCTCACGCGTGGGCACCACACGTAAGTGACAGACCTGTTGGTGTAAAAACTCGGTTGATTATTATAGTGCATTAGAACAAAGTTTCCTATGGATTCAAGGGTAGGAAATCCAAGTTAACTCATTTACATGACATTATTTTTCTTATGTCATATAGTAAGCATTAAAGTTGATAAACAATGTCTAGACATATTCAAACCAGACAAATCATGTATCTATACCCCTAACCCCTAAACTCTGTCTTATGAAGTCAAGCATGTGAACAGATGTGGTTTTGGGTTTCAAACATGGAAATTTCAAAAAACTCCCAAAAGCTTCATTTTAGAGTGCCTAAGAAGGATACATGCTTCCCTTTTCATTTTCATGTTTTATAAAACTTGTTTTAATTATCTTGGTCAAACCTAGGATTTGACGAAGATACAAATGGGTGGGCAAAAAATTAAAAAAATCAGAAAAATGGAAAACCAAATCACATAGTCTTCTTATGTCATATCGTAAGCAATCAAGTTGATAAACAAGGTCTAGATATATCCAAACCAGACAAATCGTGTATCTACCCCCTTTCGATCTTATGAAGTCTAGCATGAAGGGAAGTCGTTTTGGGTTTCAAACATTGAAATTTCAAGAACATCCCAAAAGCTTCATTTTAGAGTGACTAAGAAGGATACAGACTTCCCTTTTCATTTTCATGTTTTAAACTTGTTTAAATCTTGGTCAAACCAAGGATTTGACCAAGATTCAAATGGCCCTAAAAATTCAGAAAAATCAAAAGAATGAAAAACCAGAAAAATCATGTATATATCTACCCCTAAAACCCTAATTAAACTCAGTCAATCATGAAGAGAAGTGGTTTTGGGTTTCAAACATGGAAATTTCAAGAACCTCCCAAAAGCTTCATTTTAGAGTTACTAAGAAGGATCCAGGCTTCCCTTTTCATATTCATGTTTTAAAATTGTTTAAATTATCTTGGTCAAACCTAGGATTTCATGAAGATACAAATGGGTGGGCACAATATTCAAAAAAATCAGAAAAATGAAAAACCAAAGCACATAGTCTTCTTATGTCATATAGTTAGCATTAAAGTTGTTAAACAAGGTAGACATATTCAAACTAGACAAACCAAATGTATCTACACCCCCTGACCCCTAAACTCTATCTTATGAAGTCAGGCATGAAGAGAAGTGGTTTTGGGTTTCAAACATGGAATTTTCAAAAACCTCCCAAAAACTTCATTTTAGAGTGACTAAGAAGTATACATGCTTCCCTTTTCATATTCATGTTTTAAACTTGTTTAAATTATCTTGGTCAAACGACCTAGGATTTGACAAGATTCAAATGGGCATCAAAATTCAAAAAAAATCAGAAAAATGAAAACAAAAGCAAATAGTTTTCTTATGTCATATAGTAAGCATTCAAGTTGATAAACAAGGTCTAGACATATTAAAACCAGAAAAATCATGTATATATCTACCCTTAACCCTAAACTAATCTGTCGATCTTATGAAGTCAATCATGAAGAGAAGTGGTTTTGGGTTTCAAACATGGAAATTTCAAGAACCTCCCAAAGGCTTCATTTTAGAGTGACTAAGAAGGATCCAGGCTTACTTATTCGTTTTCACGTGTTAAACTTGTCTAAATCTTGGTCAAATTTAGGATTTGACCAAGATTCAAATGCGCAGAAAATTAAAAAAATCAGAAAAATGAAAAACCAAAGTACATAGTCTTCTTATGTCATATAGTAAGCATATTCAAGTTGATAAACAAGGTCTAGACATATTCAAAGTTTCAAACTAGACAAACCATGTATCTACCCCCTAACCCCTAAACTCTGTCTTATGAAGTCAAGCATGAAGAGAAGTGGTTTTGGGTTTCAAACATGGAAATTTCAAAAACCTCCCAAAAACTTCATTTTAGAGTGACTAAGAAGGATACATGCTTCCCTTTTCATTTCCATGTTTTAAACTTGTTTAAATTATCTTGGTCAAACCTAGGATTTGACAAGATTCAAATGGGCATCAAAATTCAAAAAAATCAGAAAAATGAAAAACCAAAGCAAATAGTTTTCTTATGTCATATAGTAAGAATTAAAGTTGATAAACAAGGTCTAGACATATTCAAACCAAACAAATCATGTATATATCTACCCCTAACCCTAAACTCTGTCTTATGAAGTCAAGCATGGAAATTTCAAGAACATCCCAAAAGCTTCATTTTAGAGTGACTAAGAAGGATCCATGCTTACCTTTTCATATATTTTAAACTTGTTTAAATCTTTGTCAAACCTAGGATTTGACCAAAAGATTCAAATGGGCATAAAATTCAAAAAAATCAGAAAAATGAAAAACACTACGAACAGTGAACAATACTGTTTCGCGTCCCTACAGTACACCATGTACAGTGTTGCGAGTGACCTGTGTCCTTCACGGATAGAGATCAGGTGACATGCACCTTTCGCATGTCACCTGGTGACATGCGGCTTAAATCTAAATTTAAATATTGCGTAAAAATCATGTCCCAACCTATAGCCCTCTCGATTTATAGGCCCCTGCCGCCTCTCCCCATTCACTTCACTTCTCGCTACCTCACTCCTCTCGATTTATATAGGCCCCTGCCGCCTCTCCCCATTCATCTTCAAAATCCTATAGCCCCAACCTGTACAGTGCTCGTCGGCGGCTGTACCATCCACAACCTCTGTATTAGCGCCTCCCTGCACCCCCATCTTCCGGCGATGAATCCCACGAGTGGACAAGGGGGCCTGTTAGGTGTGCGGCCCACCGTCGTAATCCCCCAGCAGCAACTACAGGACCTCGCCGCCAACTCGCACGCCCCCCTACAGCTGCTGCAGCAGGCGCATGGCGGCCTCGCCGTTGAGTCTGATGTGCCCACCAAGCGGCAGCGGATCAACGACCTCTCCGTGGGCTCAGACGTGACAGTCCTGCTGCAGCTGCAAGACAACCTCGCCGTCGCCGGGGAGTCGGTCCTCTCCAAGGAGGAGAGCTTCGAGGTCAGTGGTTAATGTAGTTTAATCATTGGTTTAAAACTAGTTAGCCCCCTACTGAGTATTATTCGGAGGGGATTTGATGCAAAATACTTCATTCACCATGTTTTGGCGTGAGTATTTGCGGCAGATCAGGACAACCTGAGAGATAGCCTGTCCTGGGGCATTATTAGTTTTTTTTTTGAGGGGTTCCTCGGGCCTTATTAGTGAAGCGTCCAATTTCTATTCACGTAATCCATGCCAGCAGGCCTCAGGACTTGTAATTTTGCATTGGAATCAATCCCTCAGCCTGATCCATGCTGGAACGGGGTGGATGCCTGGAAGGAGAAGCAGCAATCGGAGCACGTATGCGGAACGACCAGAAACGCGAGAGCATAGAGGTGTTGCGGTTCCACGTCCACCCGACGTGCGCGGAAGTGTTTCCTGAGGATCCCCGCGACTCTGATCCTGTCCAATACTCTTCTGCCAAACAGATAAAATGTGTTCTTATTAAGAAAGACCCAGATATTACTCACTGAACCATGTGAAAACACGTCAACCAAACAAGGCACAAGGGATTTCTACTGCACTAATACTAGCTGCATTACCACTTTCGAACTTCAATGCAAACTTGAAACTTCACTGCAGTCTTTTTCCCCCTTTCGAACTTGAGATCCAGCCTCTCCATCGATTGATGCATAGGGCAAACTTTATTAGTTCATGTTTCGTTCTTAGTTTGAAACTTTATTACTCCAAGCTCCGGAGTACTCATATTACTACAGTATTGCAATTGAAATTTATACATATTACAATTACTATTGAAGTTAGTCTTGTACATATTACTATGAGTATTGAAGTTTAAGTCCTGCAAACTTTCGGAGTACTATATTTTTACTATTGAAGTTACACTCTTGCACTTTATTAGTATAATATCATGTGTCACACAGGGTCGCTCTGTGAATCTACCATCTAATGAAGGACGACAACATGAAGCGTCTCTGCAAGTAATCCGGCGGTCGCTCCTGGATGAGTCGCGCGAGTTGATTGACCATGCGTCCAAGCTCCGAGATGTGAACGCACATCTGGTAAACCGTGCTATGAAGCTATGGAATGAGTATGCCGTACTCTTGAATGAGCACTCATCTCTATCAAAGGAGAACTCATCTCTATCGAAGGAGAACCTCTCCATGGTAAATCAGAACGGGTCTCTAACGAAGGAGAACATCTCCATCCTAAAAGAGAACTCATCTCTGAAAAAGGAGAACATCTCCATCCTAAAAGAGAATTCATCTCTGAAAAAGGAGCACACCTACTACAAGTGGCGGAGCATGACAGGAAACAAGTAATCTTCTTCGGGTGTGAAGAAGTTGTACCCATATGTGCATGTAGAGAGGTGGAGACGGTTGCCGATGAGACAAGTGAGTAGATTGAGGAGGGCAGCCACAACCCACAACGTTTGTAGTTACAAATCTTCTATCGTAAAAGTAGTAGTATCGAAATTAATATGTATCCCTTAATATATGTGGTGTTTGGCAATATATAGTTTAACATGCAAGGACTCTGCAATGTAATTTGTATCAGTTTGATTGGCTTTCTACCCAAGTGAGCATGTGTCATATTTGTCCAAGGTTTGATTTTTGCATATTATCATATTTTGTTGAATACCATACTAAAAAATTCCATGTGCATCATTTTGATGCAGAGGCTGGGGGTCTCAACTTCCATTACGAAAAGGATTTGTCAAGACATGAAACATTGGATAAAATCTTTGACTGTACCCTGCAAGTGTGGCACCTAGAAACAATGATTAAAATTCAAAGCTGCATCTCCTACCAATACAAATGGTATATCAGACAATTTTGAAACAAATTGAATCCAACCCGAAATAAATTAAATTATATTTGGAAGAAGATATGTAGAAATACCCCTGTACAGTAGGACGCTATGTGCAATGCACGACATATTGGCAAAAAATTACCCGCATGTACCAAAGGCATGGGCACCAAGATCTGATGCAAATTTGAATTCGGCCAAAGGAGGGTACTAGCAAAGATTTCGATCGTGTCAGCGATCCAGACATTCTTATGAAGTAAAGGGAATTTGATCATCTTGGTCTTGCAAGTAATGAAATGTGGGGACTCCTAAGATCGACGCCTTCAACACTGATGTTTCTTTCTATCAGAAGCTAGTGGCTGACAACTTTGATTCCTATTCGGCTGATGCAGATATCCATGAGATCATCAAGAGGATCTTGGAACATGTTGAAGCACGTGTCGACATTCTGCTCTCGTGCTTGAAGGCAGATGATTTTGATAGGGTGATGCAAAAGCCGCCATATGGTCAATAGATTGTTATTATATACAAGGATGTTTCTTGGGTCATCATCTAGATCTTTTGTTTTCTTATGTGTTAGCAGTACTTTATGGAAACTATGTTAGTATTGTCTTATACTGAATTGTTGCTATATCTGGACACCGGATGCTTATGTTCTATGACATTATGGAATGTATGGAAAAAAGATGACACCTTTTTAGCTATTCAGAAAAGGCAAAAAAACAACAACAATTTGTTTCCCACAATAAAATGAAATCTTATTGCACCTTTCCCCAAAATGTTAATGCACATTTTACCTTGGGCATTTTTGTTAAGACCCATGGTTTTTTATATAAAATGGTAGGCCATATTTTGAAGCTAGTTTTTTTTAAAAAAAACATATCAAAATTCAAGCTTATCATTTTATAGCCACAAGTTCACTTTTTTTTCTTCATTTTTTCTGAAACAGGGTGGGAATCGACTGCATGCCATTCCTTGCAAACATTGGCGAATGTCGGAAATAATCTTAGATAGGGCGAACTCTAAAAGAAGAGGTAAATACCGAAATAGTCCCGAGACATTGTGATGCATGTAATTCTAACGCAATCCCAATAAACCAAAACATATTTTATTATAAGTAGAACCTATATACATACCAATTATGTGATCAATGGCAAAACTTTAGTTCTTTTGAAAATCATTTTGTAATTGGATCGATCAAGAATTTTTTCAATATCTTTTGCTCGATGCACAACTCGGAATTTATGATCTTTGTTGTCGAGCCATTTCAGGAGTCCTTTAAGTCATAGGATAGGAAAAACGTATGTACATCTTGTCTATTTGAATCCTATGGGAATATGAGTTTCTTTGATTGTACCAAAGGGATTTTTCCATGAGGGATGACCTAATGTTTTGTTCATATAGGATTTGTAGTACAAGATTCATATGGGATATGTTCCCTTTGAATATAACCAATAGTGTAGAATAATTCCCGTAGGATCTAAATCCTATAAATCAAAGGAGCCTCAGTTGTTTTCGTCACCACATATAAAATCAGCGCCAACTCAATGAGATGATAAATGTTGTCGGATGAAACATGGCGTTTCTTTCAAATATAAAGAAATATCTGAAGTCTTCAATTCTACGCGTATGATAATGAATAGCTCAAGGTTATTTTACATATACTAAGATCCATGATACATCAATCTTTTTAATGCGGAGAACGAGTCTATATATGTTTTTTGGTACCTAGTCCATGTTTTGTTTTCGAAATCGGCTCCACGCAGTGTTCACTAAAATAGGCGCAACTTTGTCATATGAAGTCCGTTTTAAGTACTCAAATATTCAGAAAAAAACACATATATATGAATGGATGGATATTCACTAAAAATCAAGGTAGGATGGCTGCCGTACCGCCCATGCTTACAAATGAGACCTTGATGGGGTCGGACCGCGTCCATTTTTTTTTTCGCGCATCCACCAAACCATTTCAACGAAGCGCCAAAACAGCGGCGAAAATAGCTCGGGTTGCCGCCTCCAATTTTCAAATGTTCGAATTTCCGATCTTATCCTTTCATCAAAAACGTCCCCAGCGGTTCTTCTCTTGGCCAAGGCCAATCTCACCCCAGCCATTAAAACATACCACCGGCACAGGCGCCGAATCCCACATCTCTCACGCGTCACACACCGAATCGGAGCATCTCGCCCGACGACGGCAGTGCACCACCGTCCCACCTCGCCACCACAGCCTCCTGACCAGACGCTGTAGTGTCCGAGAAGACGTTGTCAAGCAAGCCGGAGCCGCTTCCCCTACGAAGGCGCACACCGCACCATTTGTGCTCCACCGTAGCCGACGCCCACCGCGCCGGATCCTGCTCAGGGACGCCGTCCACCTCCGCCGCTGCGTCGGATCTGCTTCCCGACTCCCTGGTCTACCGCACGGTGAAATGGGTAGACCCCGCGCCCAACCGGTCCACCGCGCGAAACCAAAGCGTAAAGCCGTCCACTCCCCATGCGAAGGTTGGTGTTTAGCCGCTTCCGTTATGCATTTCATTTCCGAACATCAGTTTCGTGCGATCTGGGGTTTCAAGTTTACTTTTCCTACAATCTGTTTGGTGCTATCTGGTATGACTGTAGTAGAAGTCAAGCCTGCAGAGTGATTAGTCGACATTATTAAACTGCATGTTTATAAATCTTGTAATCATCAATTGGCATGCACAGGGAAATCATTTATTTTTGATCTACGCTTTATTCCTTTTTGAGCTATCATCTACTTGCTACTACTAATTTGCCCTTCTACTGCTCTACTCAAAGTTCCATGATAAATCTCGTTAGCATTTTTTTCTAATGCATGCTAAAGATACTGTAGTAGAGTACAAAGAGGGCCGGAGAGAAAATATAGGCATCACCAGTGAACAATCAAACACCTCTCCTGTCTCCATCGATAACAATCATTTTCTTATTCAGAACTTGATCCTACTGAACAAGAGTCTGAGGGAGACCTGAGTAAAGAGGATGCCCTTGTCAAGCACCCTACTCCACCACCCAAGGTGATTGCTCGCTCTTTTCATTGGCATTATTGTTGCATCTTCAATAACTGTGATGTATCTGTCCAACCCAGCCCAAGTTATAGCATTATCATCTGCTCAGTTAACACATAATAATAACATATGTTTCATCATGTCTTGGCTTGCTGTTCTTATGTTCCATAATCGTATCAAGCATGTATATGATTTTGTTGATTGAAGTACCGTTTATCTCTGGCAGGCATCAGGGACTTCACGTAAGGACGTTTCAAATACCAACAAGGTGAAGAACATAGTTCAACAGGAAGATCAATATCTGACAGCTCACCTAAAAATAAAAAGGGTTCAAGCTGGTCATGTCAGATCACAAACAAATGCAGTGAACAGAGTAAAAACAAGGTCTCAGACTCAGAGTCACTCTAATCTAGTTGAAAATGATGACCAGGCAAAAAAATATTGTAATGCGAAACACCAACATAAAAAGCTTCGACCTAACCCCACATCGGTTGGTCTAAAAGCTGTAGACGGAGCAAATACCAAACCACATGTTCCCCAGCCACCTGTTGCCAATCCAGTTACCCAAGAACAATTCACAGCAGACCCAGTTTCAACAGCAGGTTCTCAACACCTAACTAATCACGATCGCCCGCTGACATTTAGTCCTGCCAGAGACAACTTCTTCCTTAAAGATGATGGTGGGGCCGAATTAGGTACGTGTTCCCTTACATGCTCCGTTACATAAATACCTTGATAGCTTGATGTAATGCTTAAATTTGCAGTTCCACCACGACCAAGAAAACGAAGGGGGCCAACGACTTTGAAATCACTTAAAAATAAGATTGCCCGAATGGGAACAAGATTTCCCATCACATCAGTTATAGCAGGTATCAGAAGGCCACTGGATCCACAAGAATCATCTAATATAGCATCGATCACAGGCGTTTTTGTCAGGACTCAAATTCCTATCTTTCCATCATGGAAACAACACGTAAACACCCCTTCTCATTTTGAAGGTTTACTGCACATGTTACATGTAAGTCATTTTCGTAAACAATACCATGTTGCTCGTTCACATTCCCTCTAGCTTTCTGTTGGCTAGCTATCTAACACATGAACGGTTCCCATTGTTGTAAACAGACATGTCTTGAGTTTGATGATGACATGAAGAATGTAATCACTGTTATCAGGAGCATATTCTCTTCAGCGTTGCGCCAGGAGCGCCATAGGCTAAAGATGAGATACTTTGCTGGGAGGACTCCTAGCGATATTCCAACAACCTCTCCTATACTACAGATGACTGATGATCAATGGTGTGATCTTGTTGAGTATTGGTCTGCTCAAAAGAATTTGGTATGTTCTGTGAAGACAGTGAGACAAGATCACATTACTGATTCCTTTTTAAGCATGTGTCTCACAAGTCTTCATTTGTAGTTCATCGCTCGAAGTAACATGCGTGCTCGTAATAATGTACGTTTACAACAGCGTACAGGATCTCGTAGCTTGATTGGACACCTCTACTGTATGGTAAGGAATGTTATCTGTACAACTATATTTAAATTAGTAAATCATTTAGAATTTATAGATGCACAATATACATCGTAAATTGATGTCTCTGTTTTATTTATATTTTTTTTGAAAACTTTCAATTGTCGCATGTCGGCATGTGACGTGGTTGTGAAACTAATTTATATTTTCTCTTGCGAAAATATCAGAAGGCAAGGCAAGCATACTGTGAGAGTACAGACAGAGAGATGAGTCTACTTGAGCAATTCAAGGTGTGCCAGACGAGCAGAAATGGTTTGACTGGACATTTTGCACAGAGTGTTATTGTAAGTATTCTCTACTAATGTCAGTTATGGTTTTCAATTGTATTCAGAAATATCTTGTCATATTTGTCAAGCTTCATGCACTAGCCAACACAACCAAATGTCTGAACTGCTGGAAAGGGCTAGTACAATTCACTTATATACTTCTCAGCAATATCATGCACATTACGAATTCTACACATGGATCCATGCATATTTTTATAGTCCTGCTATTACGTGTTAGCAATAGAAGACATGTCAATATGATGTAACATGCTCTTACTAAAATGTATATGCGGTAATCAGCCATGCCAGTTTGTAGGATTATTAGAGGTAGTTCATACACATGTCTTCACATTATAATCTCTTCTCTTACACATGTGTAACAACTGAAAACTCCTCAGTCTGACATGAAAGTGGAGCTGGCAAAACCAAAGAAAGATGGTATAGAAAAAACCCAGGAAGAATGTCTGAATTCATTTTCCAAGGTACTACAATGTCATGGTATAGCCAACAACACATTCCTGCGTAATGCTGGGTTCACAACTAATTTGTCGAGGTCCAAGTCCAAGTCAAAGCCCAAGCGCAGGTTGAGGTCCAAGTCATTGTCTTTTTATGTTCTCGAGGAACTACTCAAAGAGGAACGAGCAATAGTGGCTGCACAAAGAGTAGTCATCCACCGTATAACTGCAGGATTAGAAGCAAGTCAAGCCCACCTGGGCAACATCCTGAGAAAGTGTGGGAGATGCTGAATACCACAGTGAACACTGACAGTCAAAGGTGTCCCTTGGTTGTGTGAAAGGGTTTGTGATGCTGAACTATTTTGTTGGTGCTTCTATCTGCACTTGTTATGTACCTGGTGGTTGTTTCCTTGGTGATGTGGATTAAATGAAAACTGAATGGATTGGATGCACCAATATTTAATCAAGGTTTAATCTGATTTGTAGTATTTTTTATATTGCGCTGCATGGGAAAAGTATAACTATTAG
The DNA here is from genome assembly GCA_030979885.1 of Lolium multiflorum. NCBI lineage: Eukaryota > Viridiplantae > Streptophyta > Magnoliopsida > Poales > Poaceae > Lolium > Lolium multiflorum. The sequence goes on along the minus strand of CM061749.1, from coordinate 119,011,926 downwards.
TTGGCCCATTGGTGACCATTTTCATACATTATTTTAGTTGATTGGTCCTTGTCCTTGTATCCCTGAAAGGAGGCAGTACTACAGTAAGCTACCAATTTTGCTAGTACAGTATTTTTTTAGCGCCAGCTAAATTGAAAATATCTGTCAAGCGCTACAATCTCCCGCCAATAAAATCCAAAATATTTGTACATGGGAACTGATTTTGGTTGTGATTATGACTTGATGTGACCGTATAGTAGTGTCATGCGCATGCGGGACTGGTGTTTTGAAACATAGGAGCATATGCTCCCTCCATTTTGAAATGCATCTTACACATATTTTGAATTTCAAAAAAATGAAACAAAAAATTCGCATGTACATCTTCTCGTGCTACGCCCTTAAAAAGTTGCGACTTGTCGTGTGACGTGTGTAAAAAGATAAAACACAGTACTAAAAATAATGCTTTTCACAAGATAAGTTTTCTCTTTTTTACATAGACCACAAAAAATATTGGTTTTTCGTGAAACTTGACGAACGAACATATATTATGAATATGTACATGTAAATTTTTTGCTAATTTTTTTCGACATTTTAAAATATGATTTTTTGGTAGAGGGAGCATATGCACCCGGGAGCCAAATTGAATTTCCGCATGCATATGACACTACTCTATGTTACTACCTTCATAATGCATAGTAACTTAGATGTAGTACTATCATGCATGATTGTTTTAGTTAGTATGTAGACTCATTCTATCTTGAAAAGTGTTATGGTAACATAGCTAGTTACCACAACCAGCTCTATGTTAATACTCCTTAGTTACTCCCACTATGAGTAGTCTAAGTAGCATGGTCTACCCCGGAAGTAGATCCTCTAACGTGCAATAGACAAGTCGGGTAAGCTACACCTCTCTAATTTTCCTTCTCCACATCTACATGATTACGTCTAATTTGATCTAAATTAACTTCCATAATATATGTAAGCCATATGCATTTACGATAATTAGTAACAATCAAAATTATGACTATCTTTTTTAAATATTTATACGATTTTTTATACAGTAAAAATATACAGTGGTTGCTACAGTAAATACGTACAGTATTTGTTACATTTTCCTGATTTTTCTTCTACGTTTTGCACTACTTAAGCACTGTGCTTACCTGACTTGTCATCTCTACGTTAGAGGATATGGTTCCGGTCTACCCCTGGCCTTATATTACAATCACGAGTCTATATTACTTGGACCATCTGTACAACATACTTTTGTTGCTCCTTGCAAAAAAAAACATACATTTGTTGCGACTGGATTATTAATAAAAGCCGTGTGCATCACCACGATGCAGAGGCTGGGGTCATATCCCCTTTTCGAAGAAAAAAAATTACTTAGTCAAGCTGCAAAATCTCCTAGTACCAATCCCGAAATATTTCAGAAGGGCTTTTCAAAATTGATTTTCAAGATATATCATGATTATGCTCGTGGTAACCGATTTTCAACGTGATGATGACTTGATGTGACACTTGACCGTACTAGTACGGTCTCATATTTTTGTATTACTTGGACTATAGCCAAATTCGAAATCTCATTCCAGCGGCAAAACTTCCCGCTCGAAAAATACAAATATTTCACACGCCTCTAACTTCCCATTCTACCCTCGTAAAGATGACAACAATGTCCATGCATAAGTCGGTTGGTGGGGGGTCTACCCGTCATTTTTTTCGATCACCACCTCCCTAGCTCCGAAACTCCCCGAAAAAAAATTCATTTCCCTCACTCTCTCCTCTGAGACCACCCACCGGAACTTCCCAAGTCCCTCTCTCCCACCTCCACGACCACCGCACCGGAACATCCCCGCCGGACTTCCCTGGCCTACCCGAGCCCTCGCGATCCTCGTCATCCGGCTGTCTGCCGGAGCCGCTTCATCGACGCCGTCATCAACCGGACTGGATCATCCCCGCCGAACCTCGAAACCATATACTCATCCAGCAGTCTACCGCAGTCGCTTCAGCTGCGGTATCGTCCACCCCGCCGGAGCCGCTTCGCCGGATCCGTCGTCCACCGCATCGGATCTTGCTCACCGACACCGCTGTGCATGAACCGGATCTGCTTCACCGGCGCCGTGCATGATCTAAACTCTTCTACTGTCGCTTTTCTATTGCTTGCCTGCAAGTTCTTGTTTAATCTTGGGGGAATCTGTTTGTGCTAACGACGCGCCATTACGTTTTTGCAGATGAGATGAGTAACCATGAAGTGTAATGGCCGTCTCTCCAACCCCAAGTAGCACATGTAGCGTACTTCATCACCGGATCTATCAACCCCAGGAAGATCTGCTGTGACTCCCACAGAGTGCTTCTCCTAATGTAAGTCCCTTGTTTTAGCGCCATGTTCTGGGTTCAGATGCTTGTTTGTCTGAAGCTCTTTTAGTTCATTCCTAGCTATGACCGTAACATCTTGCTATTTTCTACTTCATTGCTAACTTTAAGCGATTGAACATTTTGGTTTGCATTCCCTGCTCTATAGATGTAGCCATCATAACTTCTATCTTGCTCAGTCGTTGTTACAAAAA